>JAVQMG010000133.1:36672500-37872500 GCA_032878915.1 Castanopsis chinensis | reverse complement strand
AGTAGGTAAAAAAATGATATTAGTAGTAAAGCAAATTATACTCAATAACAACTTGTCACCTAAGATTTAGTATAAAGCATCAAACATAAACAAAAATTGGAATTTGGTTTCTCGCAAAATCCCCAAACTATCAAATGAGCATTCCAAAATCGGGAGAAACAATCTCAGAGGGTGGAATTGGAATAGAAAAGTGACTTACTATTTTTTGAGACATTACAAGAGTACTAAGATAATTTTGAGGATGAGAGTGTGGGATTTTCCAAGGGCTTAAGACTCAAATTTGTAATAAGGCAAATCGCTAACGAGTATTCCCTATTTTGAAGAGATCCGATGAATGGGAAAATACGTAATGGTTCCATTCTCGAGTAATGTTTCATTAGGTCAAGCACTGAAGTACCTAAAACTAGAGGTGGCAATTTTTATCCAAACTCATTAACCCACCCATTATCCATTTAATTTGGGTAAGTCTTAACCTACCCAATTAAACATTTGAGTTAAATGGGTAAAAAACCATTAGATTATTCAATTAAATGAGTCTTAATGGGTAAACCTACTAGGTACCTAGACTACCCATTTACATTTGAAACCAATAACAAAATCAAAACCCTAAGTCCTAACTCCTAACACAGCCACCTAAGCTGGCCTCCTCTCTCCTTTTTCTTTTTCTTGTTGATTTTCTTAGGTTTTTCCTTGTTTTCCCACCTTCCAAACACCAAAAATCATCTTCTTGAACTTAAAGCCTGGCTAGGGTGATGGCATCTTTAACCGCCGTAAATGAAGATGACGACGACAATGAAATCAGTTTCAATTTGTTGCTCCACTTCTATCTTTTCTGGCGACGATGATTCTCTCTCTCTCTCTCTCTCTCTCTCTCTCTCTCTCTCTCTCTCTCTCTCTCTCTCTCTCTCTCTCGTTGAGTGTAGAAGCAGAATCTATAACACACAATTACTAAAAATTTTTCACGAAACCTAAATTCCACAAGAACACTAGGCTAGTAAGCAAAATAATAAAGAAAACCTCTCTAACAAGCTTTTATTAATCAACACAAAACAATAATCAACCTTTCTATAAAGAGAAGTTATAGGTAGAATTTCTCCTACTCTTTTTAGGAAAATAAATAATAAAACTACTTCAACTTGAGAAAGGAAAAACAATTTAACAATCCTAATTCAACTAGGAAAATCATTTTAATTAAACTTATAAAGGAAAATAAATCCTAATCCTAAAATATTAAAATATTTTTTCTCCCTTAACCAATCTGTATCATGTACTCTTCACCCTCCCTCCCTCCCTCCCTTCCTTCCTCTCTCTCTCTCTCTCTCTCTCTCTCTCTCGTTGAGTGTAGAAGCAGAATCTATAACACACAATTACTACAAATTTTCCATGAAACCTAAGTTCCACAAGAACACTAGGCTAGTAAGCAAAATAATAGAGAAAACCTCTCTAACAAACTTTTAGTAAGCAAAATAATAGAGAAAACCTCTCTAACAAGCTTTTATTAATTAACACATATCAATAATCAACCTCTCTATAAAGAGAATCTATAGGTATAGAATTTCTCTTACTCCTTTTAGGAAAATAAATAATAAACCTACTTCTACTTGAGAAATGAAACACAATTTAATTAAGAAATGAAAAATAATTAAAATCCTAATTCAACTAGGAAAATAATTTTAATTAAACTTGTAAAAGAAAATAAATCCTAATCCTAAAATATTAAAATATTTTCTTCTCCCTTAACCAATCTGAATCATGTACTCTTCACCCTCCCTCCCCTCTCTTCCTCCCTCTCTCTCTCTCTCTAGTTAAGTGTAGAAGCAGAATCTATAACATACAATTACTACAAATTTTCCACGAAACCTAAGTTCCACAAGAACACTAGGCTAGTAAGCAAAATAATAGAGAAAACTTCTCTAACATGCTTTTATTAATCAACACATAACAATAATCAACCTCTCTATAACACAAAATTACTACAAATTTTCCACGAAACCTAAGTTCCACAAGAACACTAAGCTAGTAAGCAAAATAATAAAGAAAACCTCTCTAACAAGCTTTTATTAATCAATACATAACAATAATCAACCTCTCTATAAAGAGAATTTATAGGTATAGAATTTCTCTTACTCCTTTTAAGAAAATAAATAATAAACCTACTTCTACTTGAGAAAGGAAAAACAATTTAACTAAGAAATGAAAAATAATTAAAATCCTAATTCAACTAAGAAAATAATTTTAATTAAACTTGTAAAAGAAAATAAATCATAATCCTAAAATATTAAAATATTTTCTTCTCCCTTAACTAATCTGCATCATGTACTCTTCTCTCTCTCTCTCTCTCTCTCTCTCTCTCTCTCTCTCTAGTTGAGTGTAGAAGCAGAATCTATAACATACAATTATTACAAATTTTTCACGAAACTTAAATTCCACAAGAACACTAGACTAGTAAGCAAAATAATAGAGAAAACCTCTCTAACAAGCTTTTATTAATCAACACATAACAATAATCAACCTCTCTATAAAGAGAATTTATAGATATAGAATTTCTCCTATTCATTTTAGGAAAATAAATAATAAACCTACTTCTACTTGAGAAAGGAAAAACAATTTAACTAAGAAATGAAAAATAATTAAAATCCTAATTCATCTAGGAAAATAATTTTAATTAAACTTGTAAAAGAAAATAAATCCTAATCCTAAAATATTAAAATATTTTATTCTCTCTTAACCAATTTACATCATGTACTCTTCACCCTCTCTCTCTCTCTCTCTCTAGTTGAGTGTAGAAGTAGAATCTATAACACACAATTGCTACAAATTTTTCACGAAACCTAAGTTTCACAAGAACACTAGGCTAGTAAGTAAAATAATAGAAAAAACATCTCTAACAAGCTTTTATTAATCAACACATAACAATAATCAACCTCTCTATAAAGAGAATTTATAGGTATAGAATTTCTCCTACTCCTTTTAGGAAAATAAATAATAAACCTACTTCTACTTGAGAAAGGAAAAACAATTTAACTAGGAAATAAAAAATAATTAAAATCCTAATTCAACTAGGAAAATAATTTTAATTAAACTTGTAAAAATAAATAAATCCTAATCCCAAAATATTAAAATATTTTTTTCTCCCTTAACTAATCTGCATCATGTACTCTCTCTCTCTCTCTCTCTCTCTCTCTCTCTCTCTCTCTCTCTCTCTCTCTCTCTCTCTCTCTCTCTCTCTCTCTCTCTCTCTCTCATAGAATTGTTAAGGTCATTTACAACTTTTATAATAGATAATAAATGATTAAATGGATAATATTATAAACAACCCATTTATTACCTAACCTACCCAATTGCGACCCCTACCTAAGACTTAGGAAAGAATCTTAAAAATTCTAAGCATGGTGGAACATTGAAATAAGATTTAAAAACTCATTAAATAGGTAAGAAAGAATACTCATTCTTTCGGCAAGGTGGGGGTATTAATTAAAGACAAAAGATTTATAGGATGAAGGTGCATTATGTTACCGTTGTTGCCTACAAATTTGATATCATGTTGGCTGAGATGATTCTGTGGGTTTCGTGATGGATGGTGTTCCAAGCATGATGAACCACTGCAATAGGATCTAGAATCACATTGAGTTTTTTTTTTTTTTTTTTTTCTTTGAGAAGAAGAATCACATTGAGTTGGTAAGTAAGATCACTCATTTTTGTTCTTATAATTTCAATTATAATTTTGTAATAGTTCATTAAGTTTATATTTTTTTTTTTCATTTTAATCTATTTATTTATTAATGTAGTTATTTTAGTCCTTCCGTTCATTGCTATCTTAAAAACATTGTTAACTCTCTTAATACAACGTCATTTCACATTTTCATAAAAATATCAATGATAAATAATGATATATGCATTAAAATAGTCAATTTTTAATTTCAAATTTTTTTAATTTAAAAAAAAAAAAAAAAAAAAAGGAAAGCTCACCTAGTCACGAGTTGTTCCCTCTCCCATATAATACTTAGGCTTCGTTTGGGAGGAGGGAATGGAATGGAAATGAATGGAATGGAATGGAAAGGAATGGAATGAAAATAATAATTTTAGAATATTCTTCCATTCCCTTGTTTGAGAGTTTTAATGGAGAAAATGGAAAACCCATTCCCTTGTTTGGGAGTTTAAGTGGGAGGAAATGGAATGGGTAGAAAGGAATATTTATTCCTCTCTATTCCCTTAAAACCTCAAATTTTCATTTCCTCGAAATTGGGAGGAATGAGAGCGAATGGAATTAAATTTAATGATTTTTTTACTAAAACTCCCAAAATACCCCTATATATTCAACCATTTATTTTAAAATAGGGATTTAATAGTAATATTGTCATAAATTGATTCCATTCTATTCCCTCTGTGTTACTCCAAAACAAGATTACTTACATTCCATTCATTTCTATTCATTTATTTTAAAACATCCAATTAAGGTTATTGAATTCCATTTCATCTCATTCCTTTCCATTACTTAAATACATTTCATTCTATTCTTTTCTATTCCCTTTATGATTATTCCCTTTCATTCCCTTATGAACTCCCAAACGGAGTCTTAAAAGTTAGAACCATCCATTTTAAAAATAGAAAGATTTTTTTCCCTCTTTTATTTAAAAAAGAAACAAAACAAAATGATTGATAAAAGTCAATTGAGAAACCATTGAGCCTAATAATAGCCCTTATCGTTCTCCAAGATCTCTTTGCTCCTAAACCCTCCTCCAAGCCCTCTTTCAATACTCCTTCATCTCCCTCTACTTCTAACAAATTTTGGTGACTAGGTTTTGAAAATTTTGATTGATTTTTCAACTTTCCCCTCTTGGTGCTCCATTGTCTTTTTTTATTTATTTATTTATTTATTTATTTTTTAAGTATTTGAAAAGTTTGGAGTAATTGTTGATTAATGTATCGTATAGCAATGGTCAACGATGCTATAATATATTAATATTCTTGCATGACATATGTATGTATTATTCCTTTTTAACTCTTTCACGTTTTCTATTTTGCATGACATATGTATGTATAAATTAACTTCGATATAAATGTATAAGTGAAGTGCTTTTGTCATCTTAATTTATGATTTATTTTTATTTATTAGATTACTATTTCGAATGGGTTTGTAGAGAAAGAGAGATAAGTCAACAATTTTTTTTTTCTTAATTCTCTATTTTAAATATTATTTATAATGAATGATTCATTTTTATTGTTATGATTTCTATTAAAACATTGTTTTAAAGATAATCAACCACATTTTTAAACTATAATATAAGAGAATTAAAATAACCGTATTGACAAATTTAATAAACTAAAAAGACAAATCTTCGTTCTCAAAAAAATTCTTAAAAAGTTATTTTAGTTAGTTCAACTAGTAAAATTTTTTTTATATCCATACTCAAACCCCACTTACACCTAAAAGTGATTTATGTCTTGATGAATCGATTAGTGTCTTAACTTGATAATAAAAACAATCATTGTAATGTGGACACTACAAACTAAAATTCTATGGCATTTACAATAAAACAAGTCTTAATTCTTAAAGGCTTAAATCCAAAGAAGCACCCAAATTTTATTTAGAGGAATATGGTTTCTGTCTAGTGTCCTGACTTTTGTAGCACTAGACCTGTCGTGATCATGGTACGTGTTTGAAGCGCATGTCTACTGCCCTTGAGACACTACACAAAAGTTGTGTCCTATTTAAAGTATCGTACTTGTATGGTATCAGTGTCATATTTGTAATATCTTATTGTAATTTTTCAAAAAAATTACTTTTTTTTTTGATGAGCTCAAAAAAATTACTTTTGTAGTAGTGTCGTAGTTTCAACCATATTTATTTTTGTGTTTAAAAAAAAAAAAAAAAAATTGCAGAAAGTAAAAATTGAAAAGAAAGAAGAGTGTTGCTGGGAGAGCTGAGGCCAATTAGCAATTAGTGTAGCAGCTATTGCCCCTAGGTACACCTCTTCCCCTTTGTGAAGAATATCCAGTTTTTCTGTCACTGTTTGTAGGAATTATCATTCCATCTGTGCTTCCCTGCCACTGGTTTTTTTTTCCCCTTCCCTTGGGATACGCGCCCATTTCTACTGTGTATTCTCACGCTCTTTTATCTTATCCCACTTTCGCTTCAGGCGCGTTTATACTACGGAGCAAGTAGGAACACAGAGAGAGCTTTTTTGAACTCAAAAACTGCACAGTACTCCGTACAGTGATAATGGGGTTTTTAGGGTGAGCTAAAGGCTATATAAGTACGGTTTAGGCTCTGCTTTATTAGTGATTAAAACTCTAATAAAGTTGAGTTATTAGTTTTTTTTTTTTTTAAGTTGAGTTATTAGTAAAGTAGTACTGCTACTGCCTCTAATTACACACTTCCCAATTTTATTTTGTTTTATATATCTTCTCGTAGGGCACTGCAGAAATTTCCTACTTTTGTTGGGTTGTCTACTCGGCCGTGAATGTGATTGTACCATTACATCATAAATATGTGTTAGAGATTTTTTGAATTTTCAGCTAAATAAATATATGCACGGTATGGAATCTTTATGAGTTACATTGTGCTCAATATTTTTTTTTTCAAAAATATATATGTTAATATTTAAAATTATTGACTTTTGTTTTATGGTAAATTTTTTTTATAAAGAACTCAAGAGTCAAGATATTAATTCACTTTTTTTATATACCGGAATTGTATTTCAAATTTTTTATTCAATAATAAGAAGATATTTTATTAGTTGGACTAATTAAAATTTACAATTTGATCAAGATTTTAAATGCCATTTTAAAAATCTAACTAGTGTTAGAGCATTTTCATCAAAAGTGAGATAAATACTGAAAATTATTTTTAGCAACAAAACCACAAAAATAGTCCTTACATTAATGATGTTAAATTTTAAAATTTTTAAAACCTTACTACAGTAAGATTTTATTATTGACACTCTACTCTAGCAAGTTGCTACTCATTTTAATTCTCTCTCTCTCTCTCTCTCTCTCTCAAAAAGAATCGAAAATGATAAATAAATAATATTTTAATGAAGTGGTAAAAAAAATAGAAGTTTTGATATTAGGTATATTGTAAAGTGATGTGTTAAATGTTATAAAGTTGGTTTTTTAAGTTCTAAATTCTAAAATTTTTAAAACTCTTAATGAGAAAACTCTTAAGCTCAAAACTTTTAGTTAGTATCTAGATGTTGTAGAGATGTTTTTTGTGTAATTATTGACGGTATGGGATAGGTGGGGTTGCCTTAGTACCATTTAAAGTATCTTGAATTATTTAAAGGCTTGTCTGGTAGTGGAGTTGAATAATATTGTTTGTAATTTTTTAAAATATGTGTGGGTAAAAAGAGTATGTGAAAATGTGTGTAATGTTGTTTAAGAATTGAAAATGTGTGTTTAAACCACTCTACCAAACGGGGTCTTGTGTGGGATTAGGATAGGACATATTTAATATAATTTAAGGTCTAAGATGATACGTTTAAGAAAAATACTTTTAGATTTAAATATTTTAACCGTATGTAACTTTATAAATTATATTTTTTGTAATTTAAATTTTCTTTTTAAAATGCAAAATTGCTAACGAAAATTGTGCACATAGGTTTTGCTATTATTTTTAATTGGTAATAGCTAATTCTCTTCCATGCCTTTTGATATGCAATATTAATAACCATCTTGATAGTCAATGAAAATGTGGAATTCTTAAGTCACAATTCTTTTGTTTTGGGGAAAAAAAATTGGTATTTTAATTGGGTTTTATTGGACTAATAATTTGTAGATCTTCTTGGAGGTGAGAAATAGCACATAACCCACTATTGCTTTTTTATTCATTTATTTATTTTTATTTTGGTTCTAAAACCAATTATTAAACTAAAATTATGGGACCTTGCTGTGATAGGGGACCTTCGGCCTAAGCCTAGATCTATCCTTGAACAACGGACTACACAAACTCGAGAGAATAGGAAGGTACTCGAATAACTCTATGAACACATGTTAGTAATTAAAAAAAACCATTTTAAAAAATTCAACAAAACAAAAGTAAAAAAGAAAAAGAATAAATATAGTGGTGTTTGTGTGGCATAGGGAGAGGGTGGGGAGGACAAGGGGACTGCATACACTTGAAGAATTATCAAGTGCAAGAAAAACTCTGGATATTGTCACTAAGAAAAAAAAATTCAGGACTAAAAATAACATCATATGTCTTAAGCTATTTATTTTATAATATTCCAAATTAATAATATTTTTATAATATCTAAGTATAATTTCATAAGATATTATTTAAAAAATAAATAGTTTAATTATTTAATATATTATGTATGTATATTTTTTCAAATTTTGGTAGCGTTTTCAAAAAAAATATAACAACTATATGAAGAAGATAATGTTTAATTTTCATTCATTTACTTAGCCTGAGGAAAAAAAAAATTAGAAAATCATTTATTGAGTCACATTACTATAGTGTTAAATGATTCTATTTTTGTTAATTTAAAATCTAGTATACATGTACACTTATTATATATGGATAAGAATTTAAATTATAGAAAATATAACAAATTAAAGAAAAAAAATCAAAATTATAATATAATTATGAAATATCGATGTTCAATATAAATAGTAACTAGAAATATATTTTTTCTCTTTTTTTCCCCTTCAAAAAAATAATTTTCGTAATTTATTTTCCTATATAATGACATGCCTAGGGAAAAATAAACAACCATACTTCCATAAAGATTTATCCTCAAATCCAGTTGGAGAAATATCATCCAACACATCGCATATCATTTTATGAAATCATCTACATATATGAAATGATATGAATCATTAAATCATTTAAATCAGTCACATAATTATAAACTATATATGTTACGCCAACTTTTTAATTGATATTATAGAAGTAAAATTTTGAAATGTTTTCTAAACAAGTATTATAATTTTATAAATCTTCATTTCTAAAGAATAAAGAGGAAGAATTCTCAACCCCAAATGTCAGCCTAATGAATTTCAAGTCTTATGTGATGTAAAAGGTACTGGCCAGGTTCTAGTCTTTTATCGAATATTTTGAAGCTTACTCATTTGTATAATTAGTCGTATGTGTGGGATAAGAAATTACACCTTCAAAAGTGTTACAATGCTTGCCAGAAGTTTTGTAACTCAACTGCCACCTTTTAATGACTTAAATTGAAATATCCAAGATTCAATTCCACATCCTTCAACTATCAAATTATTAAAATAAAAAGGCAAAACTTAGCCCTAAGCTAGTTTGGAAAAATCTTTTTTTTTAATTTTTATTTTGCTAAATAAGAAAAAGGTATTCGATATGGATTCATCAACTCCACGTCACGTGACGACAATAGATAATATTACATGTGCTACCGGGATTTTATTGAGGTCATCGCTCGAACCGCTCATAAAATGAAGCAATTCGAGAACTTCTACTATCAAATCACACTCCATTATGATATAATCTTCTTCAATCTACTACTATATGACAAGTTATAAAACTATCGATATATATATATATATATATATATTTAAATACATTATAAGTTTGAGGAGGATTCTTACAAACCCGTTTGAAACTAGGGGTGTGTTTAGATATCGTTTATTGTTAAAAATTGTAACAAAATAATTTTTAAACGTGTGAATAGTACCATGGAGCCTAGTTTAAAATTTTTTTTTTAATTTAAAAAAAGTAGTTTGCAGGTCCCGTGAGGATACTGAGTCTGCATTCCATGTCCAGCGTTTCACGTTTTTTTCGAGAAAAGTGTTAACTGAGTTCAAGTGGATCTTTTGCACTGTTTATGAGACTCACAAACCTCTTTTTTCAATAAAACTTTCATTAAAAATAAGTCTCGCGATACTATTTACTCAATTAAAAATTATTTTACTATAAAATTTTTAGTCTTCAATTTTTAATTTTTAGCGGTATAATTTTTAGCAATATCCAAACGTAGCATCAATATCTAAACGGTTACTAAAGGCCCATTTGATAAATGTATTTAAAAAGTGAAAATTATTTTTTGTAAAAAGTGACCAAACACCCCCTAAATCTTTCTCCTTCCAAAATTAGTCGAGTGGTCGAAAGTGTTGAAATATCAGGTTAAAAAATAAAAAAAGGAATGGATCCTCAAAATGGGATGGAGATATAACTGTGAACAAAACTTTATTTGGGCACTCATAATGGACCCTCCCAAGACAGACAAAACAAAATTGACAATCTCAAGATATCACAAACTAAAAAGAAAATTTGTTGTATTACAGTGGGGGCAGAAACTGTTGAAGAGATCAGGGTGGGGGAGGCCCTTTCCCCACACAAATACACACACTCTCTCTGCTGGGTGGCAGTAAGATAATGATGGAAATGACAGAGGAATGATGGAAATTCCTGCACAAATGGAATGATGCATATGAAATAAGTCCAAACCCAACTGGGTATTTTTATTACTTTTTTTCTGATGAATTGAAACTCCCATTGCAAAGTAGTAGTGGGTTTAGGGTACACACCAAAATTAATTAAGTTTTACTTCGCCCTTTTCTTCAACGTAAAAGAACCAACCAAGTAAAAAACATTTAATACGTTTTGGGGGGCGGCTTCGAGGGCGCCGGTATTTTTGGCGTGTGCAGGTAGGGTACTCTACTCTTGTAGTAATTTCCTCGATAAATGAGCCCCCTCTCTCTCTCTCTCTCTCTCTCTCTCTGTGGCTGTAAAAAATGAATGGAATTTATAAAAAGCAAAACAAAATGGGAATATGGGATTGCCAAAAATCCGCATAGATTTGAACGAATGAACAGCAATGGAATTTCTGCACAAAAAATCTAGAAAAACATTATTTTGTGTTACAATTTGAATATAAAAGTCAATGTTTTCTAGAATTATTCATTTATATAAGGGTCAATGTTTTCATAATAATTTTATTACAAAATTTAAGTAACAAGCTACTAGAGTGGTAGTATTGTCAAGAAAGTCCATATCGTATCAGTTTCGATCGTATTTAAAAAATATACTATATTGACCATTAAACTAAAACTAGTATTCTTAAAAACGTACCGAAAAAATACCAAGTTGTATTGGCTTATTTTGACGGTAGGTATTGATGTTTTGGCTGATACGATAAAAAATGAAACATCGTTATTAAAAAATATTTTATTTAATATAATATATTGATTAATGTACTTAAACTAATATGTAAGCTTATAAAATATGTGGATTTTAAATTATATGTTGATAAACATAAAAATTAATAAATTCATGCTTACAAATATATATTTATGTAAGGTTCGGTTAATAAGCCATTCATTTTTTGAAAAAGTTTTATCGGGAATTGAAAAAGTTTTACAGTATTTTCAATTCGCGATAAATTTTTTTCCTAAAATGGTACACTATTGTGTACCCTTAGGGTATACGTTAGTAAAATCTATTTATGTATATAAATAGTAGTAATCCCAAAACGGTATGTTAGTATCAACTAATATCGAAATATTTTGTTCCTCTAACCAAACCAAAACAGCCTTCAATATGAAATTGAATCCTAAAATGCTATTTTAACACCCTAAACAACAACAAAAAACCCTAGTGCTAAACTTAAAAAAAAATTTGCAACTTAGCAACTACTGTTTCGTGTTTTTTATTTATTCTCTCTCTCTGCTTTCCACCACTCGATCGTCTTTGCAGTGGCCTCATGGTGGTAGTTTTAGGTGAGAGTTTTTGATTCTTTTGAAGGCGAAGTTGGTGTGATGGCTTCAACAATGGCAATAGTAGTGCTAATGGTTGTAAAGGTGGTATTGAAGTCAGGTGGGGTTGAGTTTGAGTTTAGGTTTGTTCATCAAAGAATGGTGTATTTGGAGACAAGGAGATAGATAAATATTATGACCGAGAGAGAGAATGAGATTGGTTGTGATGTAAAAGATAAGCCATAAGATGTTAAGTAAGTTGAGAAATAATGTACTTTAAAGTAGATAAAATAATTTTTCTAGATAAATTATATTTTTTTAGAACCTTAAATATAAATTCTTTTACTAGATTTCGTTTTAACTCATTACAAATATTTATTTTTTGTACTTTTATGCCTTAGAGCATCCCTTCTGAGGTTGCTATATTATTTTAATGGGTTAGATATTAATATAAAATATTTGTTATAGAGTGTATTATAAAGTGAGTTGTTAAAATAAATAAAATAGTATTTTGAGTTGGTAAAAGTTAAGAGAGTGTTTGGTACATGATTTTAAGTAACAATTTTTAGTTTTTAAACGATATTACACATATTTAGACATATTTTTTTAACTACACGTATTTTAAAATTTTTTTTTAAATTTAAAAACTGTTATTTAAACACACTTATGCATTAAATTTTTTAACTCCTTTGAAGTGAACGCTGTTACACCTAAATTTTGAAAAATGTGCTTTACCTAGCTTTATTTATTATTTAAAAAATAAAAAATAAAAAATGGAAAGCAAAGCAAAATGGGAATATGGGACAACCAAAAATCCACATTGATATGAACGAATGAATGTTAGGCTGCCTCACGAAGCATATCTTTTCTCTCTTCTTTGACTGACTGATTGAGAGAGAGAAGAAGAAAGAGCGTGGTTGAAAAATATGAGTAGTATAAACAGTAAGTGACAATGTAGTATGCGTTGTTTTACTTTTTTACCTTATTTTTATTGGTATGTTAAGTCTCGTCAATCTTCCTGCAAAAAACAAAAGAAATGACGTTAGACTACGTTCGTACGTGCTACTTCAGTAATATGCTTTAAAACCCTTCCTGTTCTTTTCTTTCTTTTCTCCTGTTTCTGCTAAAATCTATTCTCTATTCTATTCTTCCTATGGATCAGAGAGAATTAAATACAGTAGACCTAGTTGCTTATCTGCCTTTCTGACAATATTACATGGCTGTATATTTTTTGATATTCTGAATTTTATAAAAAAAAAAAATTGACCAAGGAAATTTCTGAAAAGCACGCTCATCTGTGATTTCTGATGAGACTAGAAATCGAAAATAGTTGTCCAACTCCGACAAGGACTGCTAAATTATATCTAAACAGTTCAATTTACATTTAATTGACCTGAGCAAGATTTTTTTTTTTTTTTTGGTGGGGGGAAATGATTCAAATGAAGCGAAATATTTTGAGAACTTTTACCACCAAAGAATAATATATATATATATATGTATATATATATATATATATATTATAGTAATACTAGCAGTACATCTATAGATACAAATTAGAGGAATATTATAATTATAACTTTTGCAATAATTTACTCGCATAGTAAGTTAAGAATGGTAAAATTATGGACTTATTTTGTTTATTTCACCACTTATAATATGTCATGTAAATAAATTATGGTAAAAATTATATTAAATGTTGTGATTTTAGTATTTTTCTACAAATTATTTGTAAAGTAAAAAAACATTGTATCAATATTAAAGCACATTTTGTAAAGCTAAGGTTTCGCTGTAGGGGAAAAAAGTATGGTAGATGATTTAAACAATTTAAACAAATGATAAAATTTTGTTTAATAGAATTTTTCTAGGGAGTAATATTATAAATTCTTAAAACTTTGAAAATAAATTTTTACATAAAGTAAACTATTTACATATATAATTCGTGAGTTATTTTAAAGTTTGATAATAAAATTTTAGCCTAAAATGTAGACTCGCCCTTTATGTTTCACAAGAATTTATTTCAGTTTTCAAAGTTTCAAATTATTATTTAATTAAGACATCTTTGTCAGCTTTCAATGAATTAAAAATAAAAATAAAAAATTTGAAAAGATTTTTCAATCATTAATTAGATTCTTTTAATTAAAAAAATTTGAAGAAAAAATAAAAATTTGGACAATTATCCGCAACATTTAACAAAACTTTATGGAGAGGCATTAATTAAACAAATTTGAAATAAATTCTGGTGTAACATAGAATGTGGATTTTGCATTTTAACTAAAAATTTCCCTAGAATGATTTCATGTAGAGAAATTTCTATAGTTAGATAATTTTTGAGCCACTTGAAATATTGGTTATAAATTTCTCCTAAAGTAAACTATTTTAATAATTAATGAGCCGAGATAATAAAATGCAAATGGTATAATGTGTAACATATACAGTAAGCCCCTTAGCAAAAACATAGTAGGTAAGAACTAACATTTAGTATATAATAATTGCGTACAAAATAAAGGCAGAAATATGTTTTCATCGTGTGTTTTCAACAGTCAACTTGGTTCCCATATTTTTGAACTTGTAGTTAGTCATCTCACTTATGGAAAACTCCAATGTGGTAAATAGTGTGTATTGCTAGCAGGCCTAATATTAAAAGATTAAATGTGATATTGATATGTCTAACTTTTAATGACCATGTTAGTGCTTAGATAGCAAAAAAACTTTCTTCTTTTTCATTCACTTTCTTTTTCATCCCCCTTCCCCTATATATATATATATGTGTATGTGTTTCTCAAAAATTTAGGCACGTTAGCATCGCATTTAAACCATCACCTTGGATAGTTAATATTCTTGTATGGGCTTTTGGCCATGTTTTCATTTGAAGAAATTAAATTTACCTTTGAACCATTTACACCATTGAGTCCAACAAAACATGTCTTGATTCCTTGCCACTTCCCCAAGTCTCAAATGGGTGATAAGTTCTTCGCTGGAAAGTTCATTTTGCTTATGTCTCAACTCTTAAGACTTTAGCAAACTCATTCCAAGACTTAGATAATTTGTCAATGATGGCTGAAACTTGCATTCATTTGTCTCGTTTATAGATAACATTTTCGAGCCAGAGACATTATTTGTTGATTGGCAATTGGAGAGGCTATCCAAATTTTGATCGACACTTGGACCCAGAGATAGCTTGCAATTTTCCTTTTTTAACTCTTGCACGAGTTTTAATTCAAAACTTTTCCAATTACCCAATCTCCAAAGTCAATTTGCACAATTATCTAGGGATTATTAATGTTAGCCAGCCTAATTTATCAAATTCATGCACCCTCATGATTATTTTTAATCTAATCCAATTGAGTTAGCCGAGGGCCTTATAGTTGAATTTGCACTTTCTCATGTACAAAGTATTTGGGGTTTAAGAGAAAAAGAGTTCGAGTTGCGGAGTTAGCAGCATATTATAATTATCTTTAAAAAAAAAAATCCAATTGAGTTATAACACATCATTAATATAAATTAATTACTCATAAAAGTGATCAAAATTAATTGATCATAATCATATGCGGTTATAATCAATTGTGTGGATGCATCTCAATCATCCAAACTCATTTTTGTCATATCTTGCACTTTGATGGCCTGATTGGAGATTGTGACATATCTTTTTGATTGTTAAGATTTAAAAATTTGTTTTACGGGAAGCAATTAAAAATCTAACAATCAAAATTACAATTTTACCCTCGAGATGTGAAATTACCATTTTGCTATTAGATGAGGTTAAATACAAATTGTAAAATGGGGTGTATACAAGAAAAGATGGATTTAATACATATAATGCCAACGGGCCCAAGATATGTATTGGGCCGGTCCAAAGGTTCTTGTGAGGTGAAAAGTCCAACCCAATAACATGGATAGTCCGAGAACAAGATAAGTCCCACCTATGAGTAGCATTACAAAAGAAAAGTGCCATGCATGAGCAGAACGCCACGAAACATGATGTCTGAGGATGGCCAAGTCCTCGGCAACATGCTGCCGAGGACTAGACGAGTGATCTGGCAATTCAAGGGCATCCGTACTGAGGACCTTGCACACAAAGACTAAGAAAACAAGAATAGGAGATAAAGGGGAGTGACAGACAAATATCAAAGATAAAGCTGCTACCACCACATTGAAGGCTCTATACCTACCTCTCTGGCCGCATTAATGGGGAAGTGACGCCTGAATGTTGGAGTTCAGCCTTATACCTACCGCCAAAGACTTTAGTAAAAAGGGGTAATGGGACAAGTATCTAAAAGAAGCACCTAGTCCACACGTGTAAGAAATAAGGATAAGGAGGAAGGCCTATAAAAGACGAGGGAAGAAGAAAGAAGGGGGGAGGGACACACACACATAGACAAGAGAGAGAAATTGTAAGGAGAGGCCAAAAATAGTCCTCGGCATTAATATATTATACAGTTTTCATCTATGTACGAGTAAAATGCATGAGTTCTGTGATTTAATTTATCTTTCGTGTCATCTGCTGTCCATAAACCTAGATTAGAAGCCCACTCTCTATAAATTTATTGTTCTGAGCTCACTGGGTTGGTTCTGAAACTACAACTTTAATTATCCAGCGCGATTTGTGCCCTTACAATACATAATTTGATGAATTAATAACCAAGATTAATTTCATATAGAGAATAAAAAAATAGTTTAAGCATAAAAATTATATATATATATATATATATATGAAGTTTTATTATTAAAAATAATAATTTATCTTGGGTACAATGATGTATGGTGAAAAAAAAACTTAAATAAAATATAATTTCCAATATTGATTTTAGTTTTGAGAGAGAGAGAGAGAGAGAGAGAGAGAGATATGAGAGATGTGTTTGGTGTATGGCCATGTGGGAGATTAGATGGCTAATTTTAATAATTTACCACCTAAGAGACTAGTTGAAAAATAAAAAATTGCCTCATCTAGTCGCTAGGGGAAATAAATTGAATGAATTTTCAATACACTCACAATTTTTTTTTTTTTTTTAATAATGAAAACAATTTGGAGTTTCGATTGAGTTAAATTTCCATTGACACACAATTTTAGATTCATTATTGGGAGTGGGGAAGAGAGCCCACAGCCTAACTAATATTTCTCGGTGAAGCAATTTTCACTCTCTTTACGCTAATGCATTTTACTTGGAGTAGCCTTAATCTAATCTCAAGCATTAATATCTACTACTTAGAAACTTGGAAGTAGGCCGGTGCAAATAATAGTTTAGAATGTTGACTTTTTGTTTTTTGAAAGAAGAAGAATGTTGACTATTTGTTCAACGAAGTATCCAGAACTCCTCGCAAAACACTTACACAAATTTATGTACGGAACTTCATGCATGTGCAATATCAAAATATTACTATAATAATTACACATGGGAACAATTATTATTTCATTATATAGTCAAATAAACTTTTCCTCCGAACATATAACAAATGGTTTCTCACGGTTGCATTGCATCTCTAGCACCATTCCCATTATTAATTATTTATTAATTACTGGAATTAAAAGATGCCATATTGACTTGAACTCCAAAGTGTATGTCTGTTTTTCTTTATCTTTTAAAGGTATTTTTGAAATAATATATAAGATTTAAATTAGCATCACGTGTTTGACATTTTCTAGTTTACTATATATTTTCCATAAAAAAATAAAACAGTTTACCATTAATTGTTGATGAAATTCACTTTTATTGAGTTATCTTTTCAAACCTACACCCAAAAAAGAAAAAAAACGTCAAACTTTCATATAGCTTTTTTTTTTTTTTTTTTTTTTTTTGAGAATGAGCTTAGCAAAAGCATTAGATATTATAGCTTAGGCATGGAAAGGTGGTTCCTGAATGTTGCTTTGGATTCTGAGAATGCACCATTTTCCTTTTGGCTCAAAGAGAAACAATTATTTCCCATAATCACTGGGCAATCACCTTTAGAATGCACATCCTAACCCACGTGACTTTTTTGATCATAACATAACCTGCTACGCTAAAAAAGGACATCTATCTATAATAAACTTTGACATTCGTTACCAAAGCCATGTTTGTCAAAAAAAAAATGGTCATACATGCACGAGTGCTCCCATATTTCCCTGTCTTTACATTCACTCGAGGTCACCTAAAACAATTTATTTTTTTGAGTAAAAGAACAAAAGTAAAAGATATCACCTAAAACAATTTTAATAATACAAACATTGATAGAGACTTCACTCCAGGTAATAATACATAATTCCAAGCCACTTTTTGCTCATATCTTTTCCGAGTTACTATTGCCCCAAAAAATCAGGTTTTGCAAGAGAGTAGCTTAAGATTACCTAGATTTGCCCAAATATGAAAAGACAAGTATTTTGTCCTTTTGTCTTGCAAAATGCAGGAGTGTATCAATTCAACAGAAGCACGGGCATTGTAATTTTATAATAATGCTAAGATAGTAATCGATTATAACGAGGGAAGGATATGGTCATATGGGTCAAATGAAAATAATTTTTACTAATTAAATTAATTACAACTCACACCTCTAACTTCAAGTAATCAATCTATTTTGCAAGAGCTTAGTAATTTAATTGACATATGCATAGGCATTGTAATAAAACATAATTTAGTATTTCGTTAAGGGTCTTGTAACTTAACTAATATTTTATGATAGTATCAATGAAGATGTTTAAAGTTTAAAGAACTTGGACATAATTAGTTTGGGTAATAATGATGTCCAAGGAGAAGAAGAAACACATGGGTGTAACATAAAGAAATAAAGGAAAAGGAATGAGAACGTACATAGGATAGATTAAGCAAAGTTGTATACAAGTTGAAAAACTTAAATCTCTCATGATATAGGGAATGTGCAATGATTGAAAAAGGGTTTCCACCATCTTGACTTTTGATCCTCCAGGCAAGGGGATTAGGTAGAAAGCTTGAAAATAATAATAATGTTGCTTTTTTCTAGGATCGATGAGCCTTGGTTTTTTTAGGTCATGCGCCCTTGGGCAAGCAGCTAGAAAGACCGTTATCAAGTTTGACATAATTGTGTGGCGGAGGCTAGGAGTCAAGTTTGGTTTTTTCTTGCATTGCATATGTCCATAATTGATAATTCCATGTCTCCTCATGCAATTTGATTAGGGTTTTTTTTTTCTTCCCCTTTTCTCTTGACAATTTTGAGGACAGATTCTTCTTATTGGGATATTGAATAGTGTCACTAGCCATAAGATGATAAGAATATTGTCATGTTTTTTTTTTCTATTTGGGTATTAGCTTGTAGGTTTTGGTAGTTTATTTGTATAATATTTATTAAAAGATATAATTTTTTTGTAATTTTATAATAAATGTGTGAAAAAAACTAATTTTGTTACTATTATTATTTTTTAAATTGAGATAAAAAGAAAAAAAAAACTAAAAGCTGGTGGTTTTTGTGCTAAACATACAATTATGTGCAATTGTGTGTTTTGATTAGTTTATTTGTTTAAAGATGAGACAAAAATTGTCCTTTAAAGTAGTAATATATTTTTTTTTCAACATGTTCAATATGTTTATTCAAAATGATTTTGTTAATCCTCTCATTTCATTTTGCCCTTTGGCATTACGCGATGGGCAAGCAATACATGTGCTCCACATCATGGGTGGAAGTTTTCTGCAATGGCGGCGGAAATACATTGACAATGGGGGAAATTTCTTTGAAATAAGAAACAAACTATATTGCATTGGTTAGATAGAAGGTAAATATTATTGAAACCATATATAGTACTACAAATTCTTATAGAATGAGGATTAAGACCCTCTAAGTTTTTAGGGTAACTCTACAATGGAGTTTCTAAAACAATCCTATCCATCTATTTTGATCATGTCATAAAATCCAATCCATTTATTTATTTAAAAATGAATGGATATGATTTTAAAAACAATATAGTCAAGTTGCCTTAAAAACTCTAACGATCTTAGTTTATGGCATGACTTATGAATATTATTAGAAAATTTTCACTTGTATATGTCTATGTGTATATGGTGGGGTTCAAGTGAAGTCTAATGGTAATGAAATTTCTTTTGAGTTCCAGTCCAAGTCTCGCCTACATTAAAAACAAACTAATTGAAGTTTTGATGGTAAAAATAATCATCATGGAGTAAACAATCATAAGTTCAAGTCCTATCTGTTGGGCTTTGTAGAGCTTAATTGTGTTTGATCTAGATTATGACCTGACCTGAAAAAATATTGTTATAGTTTTTAATTAGAGATTTTCTGAGCCTTAGTCCATGGAGCGGAGGCTTGAGCCAATAGGCCCAAGCCGTAGCCCATTATGAATCCTGTGCGTAAGCTATGGAAACTGTTATTTTGGAGGTTAGGTTTTTTTTTTTTTTTTTTTTTTTTTTTTTTAAGAAAGAAAAAAATTATACTGCCGCACTCTGTATTTTTCCCAAGAATAGTAAAATCCCTTCAACTTTGTGAACGTAGACAAATTGCCAAAACACGTAAATACTATCTTGTGTGTGATTATTTTTTTTTTGGTATATATTTTTTCTCTATTTTGCATCTCACAGATCTGGAAATTTCGTACATATTTCCATCACTATCATATAAATTAAAAAAAAAAAAAAAAAAAAGAAGAGAAGAAAAAAAAAACTCCAATTTTGACTATTGTACTTGTTCAAGTTATGGAAGGTTACGGTATACTAATTGGTTTGGGTTTATTTTTTTTAGAGAGAAAAAAATTATACTGTCGCACTCTGTATTTTTCCCAAGAATAGTGAAATTCCTTCAACTTCGTGAACGTAGGCAAATTGCCAAAACACGTAAATACTATCTTGTGCGTGATTATTTTATTTTATTTTTGTATATATTTTTTCTCTATTTTGCATCTCACAGATCTGGAAATATCGTACATATTTCCATCACTATCATATACATTAAAAAAAAAAAAAAAGAAGAGAAGAAAAAAAAAACTCCAATTTTGACTATTGTACTTGTTCAAGTTATGGAAGGTTACGGTTTACTAATTGGTTTGGGTTTATTAGATGAGTTAAATACATGGACTAAGATCCTCTATAATTATTGGAGTAAACCTACTATATTCTATTCATTTATTTTGGAATGAAATAAATTTTATCACATCATCAATAATTAAAAAATGTTGATTATTTTCATTTTAGTATATATTTAAATTGTTAATGATACGGCTTTGTCTAGACCACTCATATCAAAATGAATGAACATGATTTTAAGAACTCCATAATAGAGTTGCCCTAAGAATTCTAGATAATTCTAATCATATATGTTTATAGATTGAACTCAAGTTGTATATACTTGTTATAATTTTTGGTAATGTTATACAATCTAATAATTTTCGATTGAACATGTATTTTGACAAATCCATTAATTGTAAGATTACATTTTTTTTTATACACTTTATACTTGTAAAATTATCATAATTTAATTACTATCTCATTATAAAATGTTTTAATTCTAATTTTTTGCATTTTAAAATTATATTTAAATACGAGTTTATGGATTAAATAATAAATAATATCCAATTAATATAAAATTGGCATAAGTGTTAATTAAGAAAAATAAAAACATATAATGAGTGGTAAAATTTTTAAAATATTATTCTAGTTAGAAGTTATTGAGTAGTATAATATTAATACACTTATATATAAAATATGATTTATGTGTCAAATAGCATATAACATCATTTTGACTTAAAATTTGACATTCTTATTAATAATGAAGAGAATATATATTTTAGTCATGATGTTTTTAGAATGATCTAAATAAACTTCAGTTTACTAATTATAGTTATATTGAAAACAAAACGCTGGTATATCTTGAAATCGGAATATGGTAGAACAAATTAAACAACCTTAGATTCAATGCATATCCATCCCTCCATTATTTCAAACGTCCATACGGAAAAGGGGAGAGGAGTTGTTAGCTTACGTGATAATAATCTTCGTTAGCTAGGAGGTAGGGCTGAAAGCAAGCATCCTATGTAGAAAACTTAATAGCTCACCTGTATGTCTAGTGCCACATATGCATCTAATGAGTTTTGAATCCACAACTTCATCTTATTAATTAAGAGAAGTCTAGGTGCACAGGAGTAACAAAATAATAGTTAAATTATTAAAATATTTAACATTTTTTGACCGTTTAAGTTTTAGAAACAAGTGGTAGTTTCATCCAATTCAAGCTTCAATCCGTTATTCATTTGTGTGGGTTTTAGTTAATTCAATTAATAAATTCGGTTGCCATCGAATAAGAGATATGGGGTTTGACTCTATTTACACTTAAAACTAATTGGTGTCTTGAACTTGATGATGATAGGCAATTATCATGAAATGAATGCTATAGGGTTGAAATTCTATTGTATTTATAAAAATAAAAATAAAAAAATAAATCTTCAACCTGTATGTGAAATTATTATAGATGTTGGACTCAGCTCAATTCATTTAATCAAGAGAAGCTCGTTCAAGAATTTTTGAGCCAAGCTCATGCAAACATGAATTTCTAAACGTTTGAGCTTGAATGAAGATTTTCTCGAGCTCGAGCTTCAGCATACATTTGTTCAGGTCAGATTCAATTGGGCTAGCTATCTTAGTGAATGAATGAGGTTTGGTTTTGATGGGATTGCACACAATTGGAGAATATGAAAGCTTAAGGCATATAGTCCTAATGGTTAAGGTCAAAATTATTTCGATATTTAGTATCAACGCTAATGTGGTAGGTATACCTAGATGATATATATGTGCTAGTGGGAACATAGAAGAATCTATGAAATGGCATTTAATTTAACTTTGATTTCACTTACTAAAAGCTAGCTTTTGGGTAATTTAGTGATGAATAATGTGGTCCTAGCTAGACTCCTAGTGTGCTACACAATAAGTCTACATTCACCCATTGTACGTATTTTGACATAAAACGTGGAAATTAAGGGAAATGAATTCCCATACTATTTTTTTTTAATCACTAATTGTACTGGTAAAGCCGCAATCTTAGTTCAACTGCCTAGTATTCTTAAAAGTTAAACTTTATGATCCATATGGAATTTGGTGGAAAACTTTTTCCTTGATTCAGCATTCCACCTACGGAGGTTTCCTTTCCAAAGAATATTATTTGCATTCTCTCTGCTGACTAATAAATAAAACAAAGGTAAAGGTAGTACAGACAAAAAGCTTTTTGAATTTTGTGTGATTCTTTGGACTTTGCCATTTCTCTGGTCTTCCACTCTTCAATTTTGAAAACTTTTTTATGTTTATGGAAGAACAATAAAGCATGTTACCCACCACGTAATAGAAGCTTTGCCCATACAAAAATGGTTCTGAGTCAAAGATAGCAGCTAAAGTAAATATTTTAATTTTTAACATTGAGCATCATTTCTATTTTTTTTTTCATAGCTTAAATGACTGAATCATGATTAAATATTAATCTAATTAGCATAAACACTAAATTCCAAACAAGACAGGTATGTGGGAACGGACATATGGGAAGACTTTTCTATTGTCCCTTCATCTATTTGCATGGAAAGTAGAATTATAGAATTATTATTATTAATACATAAAAAAAAAAGAATTATTATTATTAAGACTCTTTTTCTCTTCTACAATTAAACTTTTAATTGGTGTGTTTATAGGGTCTAATCTAGGGAATATATGATGATTGAAGAGGTGGGCACCACCTTATTTGACTAATTTCCGTCCTCTATTAATTAAATCAATTTTATTTTTTGTTCTAATTCCATCCTTGAAGATTGGAATTAGGTGGATTGAATAATTTCAAAGGCAAATTCAAGATTGCACATTTTTTGTTTTGTTGTGCTTGGATTGAATAATAATGACACCATTTCCTTCTCAAGTGATCTCATGCACGTAACGAGTCATAAAAGGCATGCATATCATCAGCACAACTGGCAAGGATATTGTCTAAAAAGGATGAGATGATTAATAGGCTAGAAGTGGCTAACACGTTGCTCATTGTTTCCCCTTTTTCTTTGGTTATTGGCAAGTTGCAGATGAAATTGCTTCAAGCTGCATACATTACATACCCAGTGTTTATCAAGTTTCTTCTAGAACTAACAGCATAAAATTCAAAGGGTTAGGTATATTTATGTACCAATATTGGGTTTTTGAAGACTTCACATTTATTAATATTCCAGTTGAACATGTCCTACTTATCAATCTTCGTTAAATTCGTACGCGTGTTGTCAAATTTATTAGTAATACCATATTACGTTTTTTTTTTTTTTTAAAGAGAGTTTTTGCTGTTACATTAAGATATTAATTGATTTTTGGTATAAACCATCAGAAGCTTTATCAGTTGAGTTAACTGAAACTCACATCATATTACATTTTATATGTAGATATAATTCAATAATTGGAAGAGTAATTTAAATCCTAAACGTTTTTGTTAAATATACCAAAAAAAATACCAATTGAATTTCAAAACTCTTAACAGTAAGTCAATAATACCATATTGCATATAATATTTTATATATGTATGTGTGCACATGCGCATTAGCGTATTAGCAAAATATATGGCAAACGAGCATGGTTGTCAAAATCAGGATTTGGATAGTAGGATCACATGATCTTATGATCCTACTTGATCAAAATGATTAGAATCGTACTAGAATTGCATTCTTGGTAGGATAAGATCGGATGGTATAGGATCTTACCAACCCCACTAAAAATTAAATTTTGTTTTATTTTATCATAATTTTGAGTGCTTTATTTAAATTTTGGTCATTGTAGACATGAATATATATTGTGAATACAAGGGATTTGAACATTTTCATCTTAAAGCTTCAATTTCATGTATCAATTGGTGAAATAATCATGTGTCAGTCGGTTATATTTGTAAAATCTAATTATTCTAGAGTTGCTTGTATTAGATATTAGTTTTGTTGTTTGTATACTAGAAAAAAAAAGAAAGTGAATTTAACTAATTTAGTTAGTTAGGCTTAGTTTTCTGATTATTTGCTTGGATGAAAATATTATGCTTTGCTCTTGTGTTTGGTATTTTTTTGGGTGATAATACTAACTTGTAGTTAGCTAGTTTCCATTTGTTAACTTGTTTTGAATTTTGAACTTGGAACTTAGAAGTTGGAAAATATTTTCCATGTGTCGATAGTTATTTTGGCAATTGATTGTTAATTAAACATTTGCTGAATTTTTTGGATACATTGTGTTAACATTTAAGTATCTTTGTTTCGTTAGTATAAACGCAGCAATATATGATATACAAATTACATCACATTGATGCAAATATTTGTTTTTGCTTTTGTTTTTGTTTTTGTTTTTTTTTTATATTTTATTTTTATGAATGAACTCATAATTTATGTGATCATTCAACATAAAAAATTACTGCCAATATGTTTTTAGTTTTAAATAAAAAAATAAGTAGTATCTTATAATTCACAATTTTACCTATTTTTCACTATCCTACGTAAAAACCCAATTTTAACAACCTTGTAGACGAGCCTAACCCGTATACTGAATTTCGTATCTTGTCCTTTTATTTCAATTTTCTGACATGAATGAATGCATAGCTACTCTTGAGTCTTTACAAAGAGAATGCATTTTCATTCTCTCCTTTCTTTTTCTGCTCTTCTTACTGGTTACACCCTTTTGTCCTTTTTCTTCGCTTCTTGCCATTGCATCCACCTCCTATATAGTCTTATTCAAGCTAATGATGTTGGTGTTTTGGCTGTAGTGATGTCAATACTCTATTTTCACCAAAACTTATGAGTTTCCCTTGGTTCCAATCTGTGGGAGACAATATTGGTGGGAGTTGATACCTGAGATACACAAAAATGAAATGTCCCAATGAATGAAAAATCAATTTAACTTCTTTTTTACTTTGACGGTATACTTCGAAATGCAATGAAAAATTATTTGAAGTTGCTTCTAGACTACCATTGCAATGAGGTAGCATGGCTCAGAGCGATAATTTCTAAATTCAATCTAAAATTTTGAGGCCATATTACAATATTAACACATTCGATTAGTTCTTTGAAAAAATGTCTTTTAATTAGTTTCTTTTGTCATTGTTTTATTATTATCATAAATGAGGATGACTTTCGTGTTGGAATTTCAAATTATTGACTTTTATACGTTTCTTTCTTGAGTATTGTGTGAGCAAGCTGAATTCCTCACAATATCAAAAGATTCAAAACTTATAGATGTGAAACAATCCTCAAAACCAATGTCTTAAAAGAACGTGAATCACTAAAGAAATGTGCTGAAGCTGTTTTGATCTCGCTACGCATCCATTTGGGATGAGCAGAAAAATTAGTTTATCTACACTTTTAGTTTATTTTTGCTATTATTCATGGGTTTTATTACACTTTTTGATACTCATGGCTCTCACTGTTTTATTCAGCTTATTTTTTAACCTATTTTCTACACTTTCAACAAATTTTTTTTCAATTTTAGCTAAATAAGTTGTTCTCAATAGGACACTATAGGTTTCGTAATACCACTTAATAACTTTAATTTATTTTGTTTAATTTTCTATAAAATACTACTGCTTTTGGGCCACGGTTTAGGGTCCAAACGATCAGTATGTATGTACGTACTAAACAAGCAACCTCCAAGTTAAGCAAGTCATTGTCAAAAAGATTAGATACACCACACTATTCCACACACTTGGCCACAATTGATACACATGTTAACTGTTAAGTGATGCTTTAATTAATTTTTACAATTACTAATTATGGGTCCGCGCGTAAATTATGTAATTTAATTATACATTGACAAATGTGCAAGTTGTATTTATATAAAATGATTCCGTCAAAATCGATGTTCTATAGATGAAGAAAAAAACCCTTATATTTTCTTTGTTAAGAAAATAGGTAAAAGAACTTTTCCACTGGCTGCCTCTTGACTAACCAATATAGGAAGTGCACAGTCCATTCCATATAATGAGAATTGAAGTAGAAAGGAATAAATCTTTGCTTTGCTTATGTTATTCCCCACATGGCTAAGGAAAAATATGGCCACGCCGTAATATGTTGAATCAGATTCGTCCTATAGAAGTCAATACTCAATTTATAGTCGTTTGCCCAATTCCAACTGTGTACGCAAGAATTGTTGTACAAATCAAAGTGCAACTTGTATACGAATTTGTTGTCGGTATTTAAACTTTCTTTAGATCAGGCAATTTGTCGAATCAGACCATGGGAAATACTTTTTTTTTTCTTTTCAATTTTCTAATCTTCTATGGAATACCATGGGACTTGGATGGAACTAATTATATATTATTATAATATTCAGGATTTATTATATATTATTATAGATCTAACTTGATCTATAGTGTATTGGAGTTGACGTTTGCAGTACCCGGCATCCTCACAAAACATAAAAGCGAATATCCGTAGAAAGTAAGAGGAAAACTGGACTAAAATGCAAATGGGCCATTTTTATTGGGTTAGATTGACACGCAATTGGGTTTGAACTTAGTTTCATGATGATGGTCAACTTCAATACAAATTTTAGCCCAAATTGCATAAAACATTTGCTACTAATCACGGCCCATAAGCACTGTTTAAGCCTCTAAGGAATAAGGATTACATTTTTAAAAGGAATGTAGAAGACAACTTAACCCCCTCTGGTCATGAGATAGACCTCTCTCTCTCCCCCTCCGGAATCAGGTGGCTTTGCATCAATTTCTTTGAGAAGGATCAGAGATTCAGAATTGAAGACTGCCTTTGATAAAAAGACGCTCAACCAATTTCCCCTATGTTTGGATTGGGGAGATGAAGGAAGAAGAAATGAGTATATCTCACCACCTTTCCCACTCCTCCCTTCGTCTCAAAGAGGCAAAGATTGGATCGAGTACTCTAATGCACTAGACCCATTGCAATGATGACACATGTTCATTTTTGGCCACGTGTTGCCATTGCTACAGAATTAGTGCATTGGAGGGCACTGGATCCAAGACAAGTCCGTTCCAAACATACACTTAAACAGTTGCAAAAGGAGGAAAGGCACTGCTCCTGCCCACGACCAACATTAAGGCTTAGAAGTGGTGATTGGGTTTCACCCGAGTGCCAATATCAGTTATAGTGATGTCCTTCCCCTACTCATCTTAAAGATTGGCTTTATCATTGCATTGCATAGAAAAAACAGGGCTACATTCACTATTATTGTCTCTCCATCTACTGTTATGAAAACCCACTCCTGCCTTTGCATCAGAAAGGTAAAATTGGTGAAAAAAGAAATGCCTTTTGTTCCTAACCTAAAATTAAGTAAATTCACATTTTATTACGAAAGCTCTTTCAGAACGAGAAATTTCCAAGTCCACAAATCTAATTTAGGCCAAGACAATGCTAGAGCTAGCTGAAACATGAGATTACAGAAAGGAAAGAACAGCCAAGCAAGATCACCAAATGTCATTGTTAATTTTATTCCACATGTTGAGACAGAGTTGGAAACTGAAAAAAGAACATGAATAAATTTGAGTCTCACATTTGTCTCAGGACAAGAACTTTCAAATAACTTCCCATCAATAGCTGTGAAAAACATTAAAGCATCCACATCTGAGCAATTTCTAGATGCCTGTCACAGCCAACAGAACCAGTGTTATACACATGGGAAACCAAAAAGCGTAGAAAACTGCTGAATTCAAAGTTACTCATTATAAAAAAATTTTACAAAAAAAAAAAAAAAAAACACTATTCAAAAGTATCAAATGGAAGGAATTGAATTAGTTAGGTAACACCATTCTAATTTCCTTTTTCCCCACAGAAAATACCCAATTGGATCGGGGGAATGTCTTTTAAAAGATTACGTGACATGATATGGTGGTGGGCACCTTAATTGACAACTACCTGCAGAGAAGTTGTAGTACAAGATGACAGGCTTAATTCTTTTCTTAATGGCCTCCACGAACTACCCAAATAAAACAATGCTTTAATGAGTGTAATGATTCATTAGTGTGGACTTTGGATCATTCAGTTAAATGTGCACAAAACACATGTTTGTGTGCCTCCATGCACTTGGAAATGAGGAGTCATGACTGAAGTATGTGCTATTATGAAACAGAAAACATTAGGCATCAATCAAGCTTCAGGTGTTCAAGCTCAAATTTTCAATTGCTTTCTGCTTTTAACAGAAAAAATAACAGTTCTTGCAGAAAAGCTCAGAGATGTGGCATGAATAAATTGTAACAGCTTAGCACAACAAGATTCTAATACACTACACATCCATCAGTGGCCTAACACGTGATATTGTACATCGAAAAAGCATTAAAACTAAGAGCCACTTTGGTTCTCACTTCAAAATTGTTCATCCATTCATTGTGTATTTTACCAGACAATTTTCAGAAATAATTGATCCTCATACATTGAAATTTCTGAAGGTTTATTGTCAAATTATTTAAATGACTTTCTGGAAATTGTCTTGTGAAGATTTAAAACTATTTGTCACTAAGCTCAAAAATATCTTGAGTTCATCAGGTATATTTCTAAAGTCCTTTTCTAAGAAATTCATCCACAAAATTTTATAAATTTTTAATCATTTTCTAAGAATGGGTTTCTGAAACTGTCTTCTTAAAATGGAACCACGCACAACCTAAGATTCCCTGATATATTCCACTTGTCCTTTCTCGGTGAGATCTTTTATCCAGTAAAAGGGGCTATAAATTGTTTAGTTCAGGTTTTTACCTATAAAAAAAGGGGGCTATAAACATAATTTGAATAACCTCTACAGAATCTAGTATCTTGCCAATTGCAATCTTGAATACAATTTTTTTGATAAGCCTCGAATTCAAATGTATCAATTTTCTCCACTCCTATCAAATTGTCATTATGGTATTTTAGTTTACTGGGTTTTCTTCCAAACAGCAATAAACAACACTTCGGGGGAAGCCTTTCACCACCACACCCTCCATGTAAAGTAACAGCAGCTACTTAGTCTTAGTATGGAAAAACAAGTGCCTTTCTTTCTCCAATGTTGCACCAGCACGGCATTGCTTGGATTTTCGTAATGATAAATAAAGGAAGAAAGCCCCGTGTCATTTGCAAGAGAGAACAGGTGCTTCTCATTGAAGAGTTTGACATTCTTGTTACACAACACTCCATTGCCACTATGAATAATTATAGAAGTCAAGATAACATATCCAAAAGTCACTTCCATTGTATTTCACGAAGCCCGGGCCATATAAGCCATAACATCTATCAACTCGCATCATTTAGAAATGGCCACTTTATGACCTTAAGAGTGTATTTGAAGAAGGTATTGAATAATACACAGAATTTTGAAAATAAAGGAATTCTTAATCCTGCATTCCAAAATTCCACCATCAGGCTTGGGGTTCACCACCCCCACCCCCCCCCCCCCCCCTTCTCTTATATTGGTAAGTTATACACGGACTTAAATAAGTCTTGAACCTATGGCCTCACCTTCCACTTTGGCTCCAGGGGCATGCTAGGTACTCTACATCTATTGTTTTACCTTCAAGGTATTCTGACATAAAAAAAAATAATCTGTGTATTCCAACCACCCTTCCCCTATCCTCTCTCCCATCTCCCTCCATTCCAAACATATACCCAAATATCAAACCCTTCCAACCACATAAAATTATATCCACCTCATTCCTCTCTCCCTCTCTCTCTCTCTCTCTTTGAAAGAAACTTAACACTCTAATTCCTATTTTGATCTTTGTGAAAACAAAGAGTAGAGCAAACAGAGCAATTAACAAAGGAGATTGACTATTGAGAAGCGCAATTCATGGGTAAAGGGGAGAACTAGATTGATCCATAAGTGAGCATGGGGAAATTCATGGATGCCTTTCACCAGGGCACAAAGAGCAGATGAATGTCTACAACCATGGGGATGATTGAACACCATGATTGCCCCAGCTTGACAATCTGCAAGAACATGGCCTTAGTCTTCAACTGGCAACAAGTAAACATGGAGAAAATGGTTACAACACTTCTTTCAGGAGTAAGGCTTCTCCATACCTGCTCCTATCCCGCTATTGTGTGATAACAAAGCTGCTTTACACATCACTTCCAATCCTGTGTTCCCTGAAGGGAGCAAGCATATTGAAGTAAATTGTCACTTTGTACAAGACAAGTTTCTAAGTGGAGAAATCACTACACCATTTGTGAATTTTGAACATTAACTTGCGGATATATTTACAAAGTCATTGTTTAGGAGTCAGTTAGAGTCTATTTGTACCAAGCAGGGCTTAGATGATATGTATGCTGCACCTTGAGGGTGAGTGTTAAGATATTGCACTATGACTCGCTGATAGATAGCTACTATGCTATGACTTTTTGATAGATAGCTATTACACTATGACTTGTACCACTGTATTGAACTTTTCTAGAAGAGCCTAGAATATCGTAATGGTGAGGTGTCACTAGAATAGATCGGTTTCTCTTCTCCCCGGTATTGGCAGAATATTTCACTCATTTTTCCCAAAAAGGGCTTCCTAGAGTGTTATCTGATCACTTCCCAATTCTTTTGGAGAGTGGGAGTCATAGAAGAGGGCAAATTCCTTTTCATTTTGAAAATATGTGGTTGAAGGCGGAGAGGTTTTTAGATAAAGTGAAGTCCTGGTGGGAGAATTACCATTTTCAAGGGACCCCTAGTTTCCTTCTTGCCAAGAAGTTGACTGCTCTAAAATAGGACCTAAAGAAGTGGAATGAAACAGATTTTGGCAATATCACAGCCAAGAAACAGCAATTCTGGAGTAAGTTGAATGCTTTAGATGTAAAAGAGGACAATCAACCTCTTTCAGAGGAGGAAAAATTGGAAAAAGCAACCTTTCAAGCGAATCTTGAGAAGGCAGCCTTGTTAGAGGAGATTAGCTGGAGACAAAAGTCCAAAGCTTTGTTTTTAAAGGAGGGCGACTCCAATACGAGGTTTTTTCATAGGATGGCTAATTCTAATAGAAGAAATAGTTGTATTGAAAACCTCATGATTGATGGGGCTTTATCTTCCAACCAAGATAGGATTGCTGACCATATTGAACAATTCTATATGAACCTTTACTCTGAGCAGCAAGTGCAGCGTCCTTTTCCGGATGTATTGAATTTTCCAAGGATTTCTGGGGATAATGTGGAATGGTTAGAGAGACCTTTTGAGGAAACCGAGATTTTTGAAGTCATCAAGGAGTTTAATGGGCATAAATCTCCTGGGCTTGATGGTTTTTCGATGGCATTCTTCTAAGCTTGCTGGGGATTTCTCAAACCTGACATCATGGCTGTGTTCCACCATTTCCATGTTACTGGTCAGTTTGAAAAAAGCTTGAATGCCACTTTCATTGCTCTCATTCCTAAGAAAGCTGCAGTAGTGGAAGTAAAGGACTTTCGTCCTATCAGCCTTGTTGTAGGGGTTTATAAAATTCTTGCTAACATTTTGGCTATTCGTTTTCGCATGATTTTAGGAGAGATCATTTCACCTTCTCAGAATGCCTTTGTTCTAAATAGGCAGATTCTTGATTCTGTTCTCATTGCTAATGAATGTCTTGATAGTAGATTGAAGTCTGGTCAACCAGGGTTGTTGTGTAAATTGGACATAGAGAAAGCCTTTAATCATGTGAACTGGGGATTTCTTACTCACTTGCTTGAGCGTTGTGGATTTTCTGATAAGTGGAGGCGATGGATTTCCTTTTGTTTATCTTTAGTTCGTTTCTCTATCCTTATTAATGGTTCTCCCCATGGGTTTTTTGGAAGTTCAAGGGGGTTGCGACAAGGTGACCCTTTGTCCCCTTTGTTATTTGTGTTGGTTATGAAAGCCGTAGATAGAATGTTGGATAAGGCCGTCCATGAAGGTCGTTTGTCAAGTTTTAGTGTAGGTAACTCTGCTGGTAGATCTCTAGTGGTTTCCCATCTCCTTTTTGCTGATGATACTCTAATTCTTTGTGATGCTAATATTGATCAAATGCTAATCCTCCGTATGATGCTCATTTGGTTTGAGGCTGTATCGGGTTTGAAGGTAAATTGGGGCAAGTCTGAACTGGTGGCTGTGGGGGTAGTTCATAATATGGATCTTTCGGTGGCTATCTTAGGCTGCAAGCAAGGGTCTCTCCCAATGAAATATTTGGGTCTTCCTTTGGGGGCAAAATTTAAAGACAAGTCAATATGGAATCCAATTCTAGAGAAGATGGAAAGAAAATTAGCAAGTTGGAAAAAATTATATTTATCCAAGGGAGGTAGAGTCACTTTAATTAAAAGCACTCTCTCAAATCTCCCTACTTATTTTCTTTCTTTATTCCCTATTCTTGCTTCCGTGGCCAACCGTATTGCTAGACTTCAACAGGACTTTCTCTGGAGTGGCCTAAGGGATGAGCCCAAATTTTATCTAGTTGATTGGTCTACTATCTGTACCTCGCTTTCTTCAGGTGGGTTGGGGATTAGGAACCTAAGAACTTTCAATGTAGCTTTATTAGGAAAGTGGTTATGGAGATTTGGGCAAGACAGGGAAGCTCTATGGCACCAAGTGATAGAGGTGAAATATGGTTGTGATTTGGGTGGTTGGTGTTCTAGCTCTTTCTCTGGTCCTTATGGTGTCAGTTTGTGGAAAAATATTAGAAGGGGATGGCCCTCTTTATCTCGGTTTATTCTGTTTGAAATCGGAGATGGTTCTAAAATGCAGTTTTGGCTCGATTGTTGGTGCGGTTCTTCTTCTCTTGCAGCTCGCTATCTTGATTTATATAGGATTTGTCATATCAAAGAGGCTAGTGTGGCGGATCTTATGAGGTTCTCTAATGAGGTCATCCATTGGGAGATTCATTTTTGTAGGGATGTGCATAACCTGGAATTGGAAGCTTTCAGGAGCTTCATAAACACCATTTATAGCACTCTAAGGGGGAGTGGGGAGGATAAGAGATGTTGGCTGCCTAAGAGTAAGAGGTTCACGGTCAGTGCGTACTACCATCTTCTAGTTGGCCATAGTGAGTAGTTATTCCCCTGGAAAAGCATTTGGAAGCAGAAAATTCCCTCTAGTGTGGCTTTCTTTGTTTGGACCGCTGCCTTGGGGAAATATCTAACTGTTGACAATTTCAATTTAAGGAGAAGAATGGTTTGCATTTTGAATTGGTATTATATGTGCAAGTGTAATAGTGAAACTGTTGACCATCTTTTCCTTCATTGCCCGGTTGCTTTGGAGTTGTGGAATATGGTTTTTGGTTTATTTGGAGTTTGTTGGGTTGTGCCATTGTCTGTTGTTGGGAATTTTGCTTGCCGGCAAGGTCGTTTAGGTCACCATCGTAATGGAGATATTTGGATGGTTGTTCCTCATTCTTTTTTTTTGATAGGTAATCAGAAAAATAATATTAATGATAAAACAAAGAGAGAAAAGTACAAGATGTTCATGATGATGAACAACAAGAAAAAAAGAGCACACAGCACAACACAAAGAGGGAGATCAGGAAACTAAGCTAAAGGAAGACATAAATTTAGAGAGAGAAGAACAATCAGTAAAACCCCAACAACGAGACCACTCCAAAAGATTGGGAAGATTTAAAACTTTTAACTCATCCAACGTCTTCTCCTTGTCCTCAAAAAATTGACGATTTCGTTCCAACCACACAGTCCACATTAAACACCCTAGAACCATATTCCAAATGTCCGAATTATGCTTCCCAAGCCACTGATGCCAACAAAATAACAAACCTGCCACCGAACCTGGCATAACCCAATGAATACCGAAAGCCTGAAGCATAAGAGACCATAGGGAATGAGTGACAAGACAATGAAGAAGAAGGTGGTCTACCGACTCCCCATCTTGGCAACACATAACACACCAATTAGCCAAGGGGCGACTCTTAAGCATAAGATTATCCAAAGTGAGGATTTGGCCATGAGCAGCTGTCCACAGAAAGACCACCACTCGTTTAGGAATCTTTGGTTTCCAAATCCCCTTCCAAGGAAACAAAGAATTCGAAGCACCCCGAATCACCTGATAGTAAGACCAGGTGTCAAAATTACCATCACCTTTTAGCCGCCAACAAAGAGTATCACTCCTCTCACCCCGAAACATACGGGTTTGGATAAGCTGAAGCAAAGAATAAGACGCAGCCAACTCCCAATCTTCAAAAGCTCTATAAAACCTCAAATTCCACACTTTAGCAGTGCTCCCTTCTGGAATCCACAAGACCTCAGAGATGTAAGCACCCTTGACCGCTGAGCACACATAGAGCTCAGGATAGAGATCTTTTAGAGAAATATCACCAATCCACCTATCGTGCCAAAAACGGATACGAGTGCCTTCCCCCGCTACAAAAGATAGATGCTTAGAAAAGCTCTCCCACCCTTCATGAATGCTTCTCCAAAGGCCACACCCATGAGTCCTCCTGCAGGGTTTAGTGCACCACCCCCCTAGACCCTCGCCGTATTTAGAAGAGATAACTCTCAGACAGAGGGCACAACTTGGGGTGAAGAGTTTGTCAACTCCCAGCCGTAATAGCCGTGTTATATGCAAGGAAAGTAGTCTAGGATAGAGGGAGCAACTTGGGGAGAAGTTTGTGTCAGATTTCAGTCGTAAGAACCGTGTTACCTGCAAAGAAAGTACTCTAGGACAGAGAGTGCAATTTCGGGTGGAGATTCTGTCATCAATAAATGGGATTGAAAGTGAAGGTATAAAATCTGGGTTGACATTGGATCTCTTTATGCGGATGGAGCGTGGGCTAGATGGAAAATGGGCTATAGGGTGGTCTGAGGTTATTGAAGTGGGCCCAAATGTGGTGAAACCTTTAAAGCCCACTAGCCATACTATTAATAGCTCAAACCATTTGAAGACAGCCAAGCCCAAGTCTGTTTGGAGGCCACGACAAAACCAAAATGTGATAAACCCAGCCCACAACCAACATTTTAAATCAGTAAGCGTAGCCCAAGTGCTGGGGGCTCAAGCTCTGAAGTCGATGAAGCTTCCGTTGGGTGAGAGTGAGGCTCGGGCTCGACCTTCGGTAGAGAGACAAGTGGGTGAGAGCTCAAGTGGCTCTGGGTCGAAGCCGATGAGTGTTCTCTGTGATCTAGTGACAGGAACAAAACCAGCGACTAGTAGCAACTCGGAGTTAGCCAAGCTCGACTCCGGCGAGGCGAATTTTTCTAGGTTCACGAACTCCGGTGCTGCGGCAACTCACAGGTTAGGATCTCGGAACTCTAGGTTCACCGGTGGTATGGGGTTTAGCTCGGTAGTGGCTGCGATTGAGCCTCCGACTCTGACAGAGGTGCCGCCGATCCTTCACCGTGAACCATGGGTGGTTCAAAATGGATTTTCTCATCCCTCTGTTTCGGGTATTGGGACGGAAGCTGAGTTTGGGGTGGATGTCAGTGGTTGTGGCAGTGGAGAGAAAGATTTGTGTGTGTTTGAATGTGAACCTTTGTCTCAGTGGGAACCCAAGCATCTCAGTGAGGGTTTGCTGGTTCAAGATTCTGCAGAGGGATCACAGGGGACAGAGTTTGGGCCACCTTCGAATTGGGTGTCACAGCTGATGAGTAACTTCTGTAAAATGGTGGGTTTCCTTTGATGTAGTGTATTTGCAAGGAGAGAAATAGTAGGTGTTTTGAAGACATTAAGCGTTCCATGCCTAATTTCAAGCTTCTTTTTTTTAGAACCTTATTGGACTGGTTCTCCGTGTGGAAAAACCATCCTATTTCTTCCATTTTAGATTTGCTTGATGTTTGTAATGTTTGTATTTGATTTGTTTCCCCCCTTGTATACTCCCTGTGTACTTAGGTGTCTCTCTCTTTTTAATTTCAATAAAGCTTTATTACTTACCAAAATATATATATATATATATTCTCTATTTCTTTTAAGGAACTCTCTTATGTATGCTGATTATGGTGGCTGAGGTACCAGAAATTTTCATGTTCTCTCTTATTTCTCCATGAGCTCACATTTTTTTAAGGGCAATTTAAAAATTGCAGACAATTTCACATGCTGTTCCAAGAATTTACCCTTTGATCACAGCAGACACCTCAGTACCTAATCTTTGACAGGTCTTTTGACGGTATTTTAGCTCATCTTGTTAACTTCCAGCTACATTTTCAATCTGTACGATGTTCCACCTAACTACTGCACTTTTTCATCTTCATTGAACATAGTTTTTTTAAATTTTTTTATAGGTATAAAGTAAATGATAATATTGTTCATCGAACATGGTTAAGCCACCTTATTTGATTTCTCCTTATATCCCAATTTTTGTCACTATTGATTCAGTATCATGCAATTATATGTGAACCAACACACATCAATGAGAAGCATAACATGATGACAATGTCCAACTATAATACTCTCTTTTTTGGGACAAGTAATGTCTAACTATTATACTTAACACTCAATGTGTATCCCACATACATGACATACATGCATACTATTTATCTTTTCTGTTTTTGGGGTCTATTGGTAAGGCCTAAGACTGTCATTGATCTATTATATGGATGGAGGAACCTGTTTGGTAATCATTACTCCTTTTGTTTGGAATCAAGCCCCTTTATGCCTGCAATGGACACTGGGGAGAGAGAGGAACAACTGTACATTTGAAGACATGGAAATAACAGTTTTTCAACTAAAGCCATCTTCTACAAGATACTGTTTGTAAGGTCCCATGTTTTGGGCTCTAGTGACAATCATTCTCTTTCTTTCTGATTGTACCTGTCAATCTTTGCAATTCTTAGGATTACATCATGTATACATACTGTGTACGTGAGGGAGTGCCTCTCAATCTTTTTTATTTTTATTTTATTTTTATAAGCAACTCTTGATCAAAAAAATTCATTACTTTATATTAAAAAAATTGTAAATTTAGGGGGAATTCCCATGTACAACCACATACAACTTGCAGCATGCACAAACTCACTCAACTCAAACTTGGCATGGCAGTCCACATAAACTGCACAATTAAGTCTCTAACATCACGTGATAAAATAGCAGGTAGCCTAGGTCATAAAAACAAAGTATGCTTCTGTCAATCAAATTTCCTATTTAAATGTGAGTGTACTTCCAGAAAGAGTTTGAATCAAGCTTTTAATCCATGGACAAAGGGCTAGAAAGCAGAGGCTGAACCATGAATTGGAGAAGAATCAAAAGATAATTTTTTTTAAGACCATTGAATAGGTTCAAGGAAAAAAAAAAAAAAAAAAAACCTTCTGCATCTAAAACAAACTTATCATATGCAATTATGCACTCAGGCAGCTAAATGACCCTCTCTCAGCTTGCAACAATGCATGGTGAGGAAACTCACAGTGACTATAGCCAATGAGCTCTAGCACAACTAGCACCTCCTCCTCTTATAAGTGTTAGGTGGAGGGTGAAGTCTTGGGTTCGAAGCCCATCAGGTGTGTAAATTACCAATCAAATAGATTATATCCATACCTCTCCCCTGAGTTACCCCTCAACTTCCAATGGTCAAAACTCAAAACCACTCTCTCTTTTTTTTCCCCCTATTTTACTTGCTTCAATCAAGACCTGCATTGCCAATGATTGTAAACCATCCCTAAATCTAATATCTCTGATCAAAATCTTTGAAAATCAGTTAGTGATAGAATCAGAAGTTCAGTACTAGCGACTCTCTTATACTTTGTATATTTAAGACTGCTCCCACCACTTGACCACAAACTATCCAACCCAGTAAGCACTGACCTCTATTGCATCCCTGTCAAAAGCAACAATCTTGATGGGAACAAATTTATAGCCTCTAACTTAGTTTTGACTTTTGACACACAAAGCCCAAACCAAGCACAAACTAATCATAAAATATAAAGAACCAACCACCATAACCCTCAAAATCTTCAAAATCAAAATCTCTATCAATCACTTCCCCCCACAAAATAACAACACAATCCAACAATAACCCATCAACTCGAACCCTCAAAACTTCATAGATCAACCAAAAACGCATCAATCAATAAAAACCCACAAACAAAAAATCCTAAATTTCCACAACAAAATCCTAGATCATAACAAACCCATCATCAATCAAAGAAAGAAAAAATAAATAACACATTTCGGGATTCAGAATCACTAACCCAAATGGGGTTTGTGGGCGTCAGTCAACTCTAAGAAGCATTGGCAGTGTTGGGAATGAGAGGAATGGGGCTCTTCTTGCCGCTCTTCGAGTTGGCCTCTTGTTCACGGATCTTCTGCATCTTGATCATTCGCTCCATGACGAGCTCGTACTCGCACTTCTCATAGACGTGGCGCTCAGTCTCGCACTTCCATGGGAGGTACAACTCGGCTTGCCTGCACTTGTTGAGAGGAATCAGCAAGTGGGCACACTGGTCTCTGTAAGGAATGGGGACCTTAGCCTCCACCATCTCAGCCTGTGTTGCTATCATCTTCTTCGATGACCCCTCCACCTCCATGGCTCTGCGGGTTTGCTTTTGGAATTCGGAGCTTTTATTCCAACTGTGTTTTTGGGGGTATGAGTGTATCCGGTGCTCTGCTCCACTAGTGGCTTTGTTAGTGTTTGGAGTTGTAATTGTAATGGGTTAACTGGCATTTGGGCTTTTGGTACTCACTACTCAGGTTCCCAAAAGTGTTAATTTTGGAAAGATCCAATTGAATCAACAAGATATTACCAAATGGCAAAATCCCAATATACCATAATTCCTTTCACTTTGGATATAGCACACGTTAATCATCTATTTTTTTAGATAAATTTTTCCATTTAAAAAAAAATTATCAGGAATTTAAAAAGTTATTAATTTTTTTTTTAACAACTTTTCAATTTTTCATAAAAACTTTTCTAAAATAGTTTAATATAGGGGTGTACAAGGGTCGGGTTGGGTCAGGTTAAGGGGATTTTCTGACCCAACCCATCATGGTGGGTTAAAAAAAATTCAACCCAACTCAACTCATCACATTAGTCCAGCCCAACCCACATGGATCGGGTTGAACTCATGGGTTAGACAAATTTATTTATTTATTATTATTAAATTGAGTAGAAAAAAGTATAAATATAGATATATTAAAAAAACATAAAGATTAGTATCAATGTAACTCTCTAAAGGCAAGCAACACTAATGACTAAACAACAATAGTATTTTATTAGGGTTTGTGTGAACTAATTGGTTTTTATATAGGATAGAAAGAGTTGGTTATTTAAAAAATTTATTAATTATATAATATAATTTACATATATATATATATATTAAATATATATGTGGGTCAAGTTGGGTTTGCCGGGTTTGAAATTTTATGACCCAAACCCAACCCGACCCACTATCAAAAAAATTTTTGTAACCCAACCCACTAAGGCCTAAAAACTAACCTAACCTGACGGGTTGGGTTGGGTTGGGTTGGGTTGGGTTAGTTTTGGCGGATTGGCGAGTTGGCTGCACACCTCTATAATAACATATGTCCACGTCAGTAAAATCTTTTTACTTTTTGTTTTCTCTTTTTAGGGTATTTGCTAATGTACTTTTTTAAGAATAACATTTGTTTAATAGTACATTTTAAGAAGTTTTTAATTTTACTTTCATAAAAAGCTATAAAAAATATTAATTACTATTTTATTCTCCCATAAAAAAGTTTTTAAAAATATTTCTATAAGGACTCAAAATGACCCAAAGCCAAAGAGATATGTACAATGGCCCAACAAGCCCACAATAATAGATTTGTTAGATAGTAGGTTTAATAGATGAAAACTTAATGAATCAAATATGAATCACAGTGAGTTGGTTTAGTGTTATAATGATTGAGAAGTATAATTTGAAGAGAAAAACACTCAGTCAAATTTGAGGAAGGTATATTCTTATATATATTTCAGACTTGTACAGATACATATAGTTCTTAGTTACATTAAGTTCTTTTGCTTCCCTCTTTCTTTTTCCAGATCCCCCTTCATGTAAAGGAATAATTTCCCTTTTATACTCCTTCCCCTTCTACCATATTGGCCTTCCATTTGTTGATCAAGTAACTAATCTTCTGGATGCTTGTCCCATCAGAACCTTCCTGAAATCTCAGTGTGTAGTTGTAAGGCTAAAAATCTCTGTTCAGGCATCACCTCCACATTAATGCGACCAGTTGGTTAGGTGTAGAGTATTCAATGTGGTGGTAGCGGCCTTCTTCCTAGATATTTTTCAGTTCTCTGTTGACTCACTTCTCTGAAGCTTATCCTCCCAAGCATGGTTGCCCCTTACCTTGTATTTGTTTGGTGGTCGAGCTTCAGACTTCCGTTCTCTGAGGAAGTTATGCTCCTCGAACAACATCACTTGTTTGTTGTTATCGGCCCTCATCTTCGGCCCAATAACCTACTCGCCCTTATTAATGCTTGGTTGTTCTCGGGCTCCTTAGCATCCTCGGGTGTGGCCCATGGCCCAATACCCTTATCCGATTCTCTTATCCACACAATTTCAAAACCCAATACTCTCAAGGTATTCATTAACCTTTTTTTTCACCAACTAATTTTTAATGTAGTTTTTATCTCAATTATTCTGTGACAACTACTTGATGAAGTGATGAGTGATGGAAAATCACTTTTATACAAATCTATCACTTTTTCTCCATTATTTACCATCAACCATATTTTTCAATGATAGTCAAGATTAGGGCCCTACAAAGAATCAGTGAAAGGGTTTTGTAGATCAAATTAAGAATTGTAAGATTCTGTACCAAAAAAAAAAAAAAACATAATGAAAATTAACAATAATGATGATATGTGTTAAAAAAATAATAACAAAAAAAAATTAATATAACAAAATTACTCATAAAAAGTACTACTAACTAATTAGTACCAAATTTCCAATACATAAATAAATGACAAACTTCAAATTTCAAACTTACAAGTTCCCAATTCAAACACTAAAAATATACATAAAGTTCCAAATTAACAAATTTTTCATTAACTATAAAAAAAAATCCCAATTCTAAAGTTACAAAGATTTTGAAAAAGTTTCAATTATTTTAAGATAATGAGAAATGAAAAACTCTTCAAAACTCATTACAACTTGATCAATAGAGCTAGATAATCATAAACTCACCATAAAGTGACATAATTACAAATAATTATAATAACTTTAATTGATGTCAAGTCGGTCATTGCTTAGAGATTATATGAATGATCCTACATTAATACAAATTGATTCTATGAAGGCTCTTAGGATCTTACATTCTATCATCTAAGATTGTGATCCCATGTCAATCTTACCCTAAGAAAGATTCAACACTAATCAGAAATTATTTTTAGGATCTTAGGATTCTGAGATCCAGGATCGGAATTTTGAGAACCATACTTGCTACCTTCCACTTTCTTTCTTTTTTGAATGAGTACATATATTCAAAATGAATGGTAAAACAAAAGTTAATCCAGACAATCTACATCCTCTAAGATGACCTAAAAAGAGGTGGATGAGATGGTTAAAGGCCCTAAATATAGCATTACAAGAAACCCAAGAAGCAAGCAAATGGGCAGAAACATTGCAATCCCTATGAACAAAATGAAAGTCCCAAAAAGTAACAATTACACCTTCCCTTGTCTAGTTGTCCATTGCCCTTGTGTGGGCTTTTTTTGCAAATGTTGGGCTGGGCCGCCTCCTGTTGCACTAGGCCCAAAGTTTTCTAGATCAGGAAGTTGGGACCGATCCAATAGCAAACCTCTTTGGTCTGGCTTGTGCGCAAACGATGAGTTCAAGTCCCAGGGAAGACGCTGCAAAGCGGGTTTATTCCTTATTTCTGCCGCAGAAGGAACTTTTCTTTAGTTTCTACCGCAGGTTTAACTTTTTTGCTGTGCAATAAAACTATTTGCGGTACAGTAAAACCGTCTGCTGTGCAGTAAAGCTTTTTGTTATGCATTAAAGTCGTCTACTGTAAAGCCTTTTGCTATGCAATAAAGCTGTCTGCTGTACATTAAGGCCGTCTGTTATAAAGCCTTTTGCTACGCAATAAAGCTGTCCGCCATGCATTAAAGCCTTCTGCTGTGTAGTAAATCCTTTTGTCGTGCAATAAAGCCTTCTGTTCTGCAGTAAATCTGTCTGCTATGCATTAAAACTGTCTGTTGTGCATTAAAGCTATCTGCCGTGCAGTAAAGCCTTTTGTAATTTGAATGACTATTCATTTTTTACTATAGAAATACTTTTCTATTTCCTGCACATATCCAAATCTAAAATCTAAAGAAAATACCAATTGAGCAAACGTTAGGTTACATGGGTTAACATATTCTTAAATATATACATATGTATATTCATAAATATACTTATACGTATGCACATATACATCTATAAAATATATTCTGCAGAACATGAGAAACAAGATATATGTATATATATACTTATGGCAGGATAATGAGTCAAAAGTAAAACATGTAACAGCAGATAAAGAAGAAAGCTTCAGCAGAAAAGATTTAGCTTAACACAGTAAATATAATAAAAATGTGCTACAACAGAATAACTAGTACAACATGTAAAATATACCACAATAGGACAACTGATGTGGCAAACGTGATAAAAAACATGTTATAGCAGGATGACTAAATACGGCAAATATAAGTTATAATGAGTGAAATCAAATATATTTGCAATTGAAATCAAGTATTGAATCTTCCCATAGAATAAGTAAACCAAGAAAGAATCCAAACCCTAACTTGAACAACCTCGCCGCAAGCTTCTGCCATAAAAGTTGTGCAATTTGGAGAATAGGCCTAAATGGCTACTAGTTATTACTTTTGGAGACTTCAAAGAGTGGGGTTGCTAAGAGGGAGGGAAAATATGGTCTATTGATGCATGCCCCTATTCTTGCCGCGTTTTCTTTCTTCTTTTTACCACTTTCTTCTTTCTTTCTGTTCTTTTTTTTTTTCTTTACTCTTAGTTTTCTTACTACTCTTGTTGTGGGTTGTTTTTCTCACTTAGGTCTTTTCTCCTCGGTGCTTCCTCCATTGGGTCTCCATTCCCCTATCCCCCATCAGGTCCTCCCCCCATCTGGGTCCCCCTTTCATCCATGGCTACCTCCTCCTATTATAGTGAGCAAATTCAATGAGATTTCTTCCCTTTACTCCTAGGGCTTCACCAATTGTTTTTGGTTTGTTTTGGGCATCCATTCAAGAATACCCACTAACCCATTAGTTGCCCCGACCACTGTCATTGCTCAATACATGTTTGCTGCACCAATTCTCATTTCACAACAAAATTCTCTTTTGTTTGTTCTTGCTGTATACCTCTACCTCTTAGGCTATCTCACTACCTAGCTCTATGGCATGCATCAAATGGTCCCAACCATCTATTACTTCTTTTAGGTAAGATACCATCCCAGTAAGGTATATTCCCAAAAGAAGTTATGACAGAAAACCAAATATTGACCCCATTTTCCTCCCACCACCAAACCACACCCTCTGAATCCTCTTGACCGTGGGCCCACCTCCCTTGTATTGGCTGGGTACAGGTTGGTGGTGCTCCAGTCCTTTTGTGCTTGCTTTATTGTCTTCTATTTTTGTCTCCTTTTGTTCCCACGCCATTTCTGCCGTAGCAGATTAGTTTTGTTTGTTTTGCTGGGTGTTTTTTGTCTTATTTCTTCATGCATTTCCTGTTGCATTTGTCATTTCCTTTGGTTTGACTTTTTTTTTCCTTCACTTGATTCTTGTTGCTGACACTTCCTGCTGTTCCTTGTTTATTTTCATCATGCTTCTTCATATTAGCTTTCACACCTATCTTTTTTATACAAAAGGATTTAGGCATTTGTGGGCCAAATAATGTTGACTGGATTAAAAGGGTCTTGGGCCCAATTTATCTTCATCTGCTGAAGAGCTGTATTCTACGGCAGATTTATATTCTGCTGTAGATTGTTTTCCCTTACATTTCTTCGTTTGGACCTCTCTTGCTCTTTGGTCTTCTTGGTGGGCCTTGCTTTTCATCTTGCAACTTATTGGGCTTTCTTCTTTAGAGGCTTTTGGGTATGGATTTGCAAAAATGGGCATCAACACCCCTCTTATTCTTGATATCAGATTGGAGTTGCTCAATAAACACTTGTGCCACTTGCCTCAATTGGTATTTCTGACTCTTTGTAAGAGGAGAATTTGGATTTGAACAAGGGCTAGTCTTTTTAAAAATTTTACAATAGCCAAAAAAAAAAAAAAAAGGGAAGAATAAAATAGCAAAGCTTCATTTTAAACCCAACAATTTAGGGGTGTAAAAAATTAAAATCTAGAGTCTTAAAATATGATAAATTAAACTCTATAGTTTCAAATGTAACAAACTAAACTTTAGGAGTTCTAAAAGTAACAATGACAACCTTAAAAGACATAAAATCCCAAATACAATCCACATAAATAAATGAGGTTCAATTTAATAGTTTTTAATTCCCTCAAGATTAATTTGTTACTTTTTGAAACTTCAAAGTGTAGGGTCAACGGGCTCAACGACGTATGTTGGGTCAGCCCACGAATTTTTGTTGGGCTAAAGGTCCAATCCGAAGACACTAAAAGGTCTGAGAATGAAGGAATATCAACCCATGAGGCACTGTGGATAGATAGAGGAGTAGTGTCTGATTAAGATCATCTAAGGATGTGATCCAAGGAAGAATATATCCTCGACTATGACGAGCTGAGATACAGAAGGTTTGTTTAATGTCTAAAGGCAATGTTTAATAAAATCTTGTGGGTAAGGGTAGGCAAGGAGAGTACACAAGATAAGAAGAAGGGTTGAGAAATAACTGTGATAAAGTTGTTACCACTGCATTAATTACACTGCAACTACTTCTCTAACCACATTAATGAGGAAGTGATGCCAGAGCATCATAATTCATCCTTACAGCTGCCTCTAAATACATCAAGGGTGGGTTGATGGGACAAGTATCTAAAGAAATAATCTGGTCCATACGTAGAAGACGGAGAGAGGAAGGTAGATGGTATAAAAGGAGGGGGAAGATGTTCAAGAAGGGGGATCAGGAAAACTAGTGAGATAGACATTGTATACTTGGGCATTGATACTTGTAACCTATCCTTGAAAGGAAGGAGACTAATATACTTCATCCTCGGCTTTTGTTCAAGGACATATTCTACTATATAAACAATTCAATGTGTGTGCTATTAGGATCAAGCCCATCATCTGTGCTACCCACCATCATTAGAACCTAGATTTCAAACTCACTCTCTATAAATTTCATTGTATTGGGTTTTTTGGGCCTATCCCCTTCTTATTGTTGGGTTGGGTGCACATTGTGTCCTTACACAAAGTATAATTTGTTACTAAACTAAATGGTTTAATTTTTTATACCTTGTAAATTAGTGGGTATAAAATGTTATTTTCCAAAAAAAAAGAAAAAAGATAAGCATTTGATTTTTTTTATTAATGTATAAATATATTATTTTTCATTTATATAAATAAATAAAAATATCAATAATAATTAAAAATATTCATTGAAGATATATCCAATAGGTTTTTGGAAATTTTCAAATAAGTTTCACATCTTATATTAAGAAAGTAAAAATAAAAAAACATGAGTAATTTAATTAACATTAAGAAATATCTAAACAAAATAACATCTAAAAATAGATGACATATATACTCAAACAATGTCCAACAAAAAAGTTTTTTTTTTAGCATAAAAAGATTAAGGGGGTGTTTGGTACATGCACTTAAAAACTGAAAATATGTATTTAAAAACATGTGTGAAAATATGTGTGGGTGAAAAAGTGTGTGAAAATACGTGTAATATTGTTTAAAAACTAAAAACATGTATTTGAGTGGGTGTACTTTGAAAACCATCAATATTGGCCAAAATTTAATCTTAAGAAATTTATACAATTTTGAATATATATATTCACCACTTCTATAAGGAAATAAAAATAATAAAACATAAACATAAACATACAAATAAGTATGAAATTATAAAATGCATAAATCAAAATATGATAAACCATTTTCTAATTTATATAGTAGGGTGCCTCGCATCTTCCTTATCCATAAAGAATCTTCAAATTGATGTCTATGGTTTAATTTTAAGTCAAAATATGTTACTTCATAAGTTCTCGACCAACTTTCTCATGTGTATCGAGATAAATTGAAAGAAAAATTGAAAGAATATGTTTTTTTTTTATACAACTATTTAAGGGGCTTTCCTTATTTGGGATCTTCAATTTAGATGCTCAAAATACCTTCAAATTCATCAATTTCTAAACCCTAACATTTCTCTCTCATGATTAGACATGTAAAATTAATAATTTTAAAACTCCTAATTTTTAGCTAAATTTTTTTAAAAAAAAAAAAATTTTTTTCTTCCACCTCGACATTTCTCTTTCATGTTAGTTGTCAAGTACTAATACAACTTCTTTTTTTTTTAAAATAAAATAAAATAAATAAAACTATTTTTTTCCCCACAAACATACCATTTTTTTTAATCACTAAACTGTTTTTTTTTTCACTTCCTCGTTTCCCTTTCACATTAGTAGTCGAGTACTAATACAACTTCTTTTTAAAATAAAAAATAAAAAATAAAATAAAACTATCATGAGTAAAACATGTAAATCCAAAAAATAAAAAATAAAAAGTCTCATTGCACACATGAAGCGCGTGTGATGAGCCTAGTCTTTTAGGTTGATATGATCGCACAAACTCAAAAGGTCGTAGCTTGTTGAGATTTAGATAACACATTACTAAAATATAAAATAAAATAAAGAACATCTACTGATGGATGGCCTGCCAGCTTAACTATGGTTAGTAAGTAGTTGTATAGAATGAAAAGAGTGTGCAGGAGTAAAAAAATCAACCTTATAAAGCGCACCAGTGAATTAATATTATTATGATATTTAGGGTATACCTAAATCAACAAATATAATTTAGTATGAGTTTCCCTTAAATAGTACCACCCAATTGCTGACAAACATGCTAGGAATCAAAATGGAGACAGATACTCGAATGCATGATGAAATTCAGAGCTTATACACAAAGAGGTCAGTCCCATTGATCATTGCAATGGCCAAAGGATTAGAAATCAAGTCAATTAGTCCACACTTTTTTTTTTGAGAAAGAAGTCCATACATATATTGGAGATAATTCTGCCTAGATTAGGAGAAATGAGCCTAATTTCCTCAAAAAGGGAATTGGTTTGGCAAGGAATTTTGGAAATTACGTAGTTAATGGTTTTTTTTTTTTAAAGATCTGATAGGATTTGAATTCTGAACCTATAATATCCATTTCATAATTTTTGCTCTTCATCGTCAAGCTAAGAAACAAATCAGTTAATGGCCTTAATATTTGATACACTGTGTAAATGAAGTTTTATCACAGAAGGCAAGGAATTATAGTTAGTTGAATGTCTTAAAGCAGATTCGGTTTTTTTTTTTTGGTTCAGCAAGATTTATATTACTGTTGTGCTGTATTACTTATTGAAAAAATAGGAAGGGGTGATCTATTAAGTACATCTTAGGCTTATCAGTGAATTATTCTGGAAGCGGTTCAGGCAATGACTTCTTTTCTAGGATTTTTGAGGAGGCCGATTGTTATGCAACACATCTAACTATGACCCCCTCTCTCTCTCTCTCTCTCTCTCTCTCACACACATGTAATTTAAGCAACAAAATTGAGTGTAATTGCTAACTTATGTAGTCCTTTCAATGCTTAATTTCTTTTAGGTTGATGGGCAAAGTTGCAGTTATAACTGGTGGTGCAAGAGGGATTGGAGCTGCCACAGCAAAACTTTTTGCACAAAATGGGGCCTATGTTGTAATTGCTGACTTACTCGACGAATTGGGGGCTAATCTAGCCGAGTCAATTGGAGGCCGCTACATCCACTGTGACGTTTCAAAGGAAGCCGATGTGGAATCAGCTATCAAGCTAGCACTGACTTGGAAAGGTGGACTAGACATCATGTTCAACAATGCAGGCATTGGTGACGCCGGTGGGAGCATCACTAACCTTGACATGGACCAAGTGAAGCACCTAGTCTCAATTAATGTGTATGGAAATTTACATGGAATGAAATATGCTGCACAAGCCATGATCAAAGGCGGCCGAAAAGGAGGGTGTATCATTTGCACATCAAGCTCAGCAGCTCTTATGGGAGGCCTAGGAGGACATGCCTACACATTGTCAAAAGCGGCAATCCTTGGAATGATGAGAAGTGCTGCTTGTGAGTTGGGGGTGCATGGAATTAGAGTGAATTGTGTTTCGCCACATGGGGTCCCTTCGGAGATGCTTGTAAGTGCATACAGGAAGTTCTTGGGGAGAATGGATGTGAACCTCGAAGAAATTAGTAAGATTATTGGTGAGAGAGCGAGTTTATTGCCTGGGAGATGTGGAAGTACAGAAGATGTGGCTCATGCTGTGCTTTACCTGGCTAGTGAAAATGCTGAGTACATAACAGGACACAATCTTGTTCTTGATGGGGGTTATACTTCTGCTAGCAGTAACATGAGTTTCATCTACCAACGTTAATAAAATGGAAATTACAAATAGAATAACTTAGGAGGACAATATCTATTGGTTCAGGAGTATAACTCAAGTCATAAATCACAATACCTTTCTCTACCATTTCTTATACGGAAAGAGACAAGCATGGATTTATCATATGCCATGAACTTAAAACTCTCTTCACATACTAATGTTGACCTACCATAACTAAATAGATGGACAAGGACGCAGGCTAAATAATACTATGGTTGTAAAATGTGCCTTCTCAAAATGAAAAGTATGCTAATTATAATTATAGGTTTTAATTGGTTTCTTCTTAAATGGGATTTGAACTCAAGTCCCTTATTAAATGATAAAAATTTTACCAGTTAATTTAATTAGAATCCATTTTTCATCCATAGTATTAGTATCGGAAATTATTGAAGACCTTTTATTGTATCAAGAACTTTTAAAGTTACTGTAGAGTTTGTAATATTTTGGATGGATTAGAAGATTAGTTTTAATGGTTATTGTTCATTATTGTGAAATTACCATTCACATTTGGAAGTATCTATATATTGAAACTAGATCCAACAACAGGGAGATTATTGAGAAAATGATGAATAATTGGACTAGTGTCACTAAATAGGAGCTTTGAGACCCACAACACGTTATCCTAATTATTTTGAAACATCTTTTTGCAAGTATTAAATCATTTTATCATAAAAAACCCAATCAACAGTCTATTAAAAAAGAAAAAAAGTTTATGTACGAAAAATAAACTCATCCCAACAAAAAAGGTGAATTCTTTTAACATTAAAAGGCTTATAGAGAACTAAGACTTTTATAAATGTTAAATAAATCATGAGAGAGAGAGAGAGAAGTTTGTTTTGAGGCGCCAACTAGCAACCAAGCTTGACTCTCATGATCAAGGTAATCACCTCTCTCTCACCTTTGTAGTGTGGAATTTTACGGCCTTGAATCCGATATGTAATTCCATTCAAAGCCATAGATACGAGTTGGTTTGTGATTGCCACCTTGAATAATCTGTGTTTTGTCAACTATTGAATCCAGTGTGGTACTTAGTGAAGAAGAGTCTAGACTAGAATAACCCATGTATCTTATAAGCAAGGGGTAATTTCGTATTGGTGGGTGTAGAGAAATACATATACCTCTTTACGACCACTCTACTGACTGGATAAATATAAATATCTATGAAGGTTTATGAATAAATCTATATATCGCACTAATGCCAAAATAATATAACAATATTGACCAACAGAATTAACACATTATTATATAAGAATACTTGTGCTGACGAAAACATGTTTCTTTTATTAGTTAAGAATAGTAAAAAGCTTCATATATGTTTCTCTTTTTCTTTAAAGGAAAAAACTATATATAAAATGCTACTAAATGGAAATTCTAAAGTCGATCTTTGATGTTCTGCAAAGAGAGACTTTGAAAGTAATCATAATCTTGGTAAACAAAATTCTAGTATCTTATATAAAACTGTGTCCCAACAAGCAAATACAAAACGTTGTTTCATCACAACCATCACAACTACAAAACTAACTACTGAAAAAGAAAATACAAGTTAATTTCAAGAAATCTCTGAAGCTCAAGGCTTAAGTATCAATATGCCGAAAATCTAAATCTTGATGTTGAAGTAATCCGGATCAAAGTGATGTAACCGTACATAACCATCTTCACCTCCGCTTGAGAAACTATAAGTTGAAAAATAACAAATAAGTAAAGAGCTACAGAATATATATTGTAATTCATGACTAGTGTCATTTGAACAATGCAAAATTTCTCCCAACTTTTAGGACAATCTTGGTCTGATCTGATTAAAAAAGTGCATTAGAAGACTAATAAAACCACTACTAACAGGATAAACAGAATAGGCCCTTATTTAAACTGAACAGTCAATATAATTACTTCATAAGCAATTAAAAAACAAAAAAATAGACCACACAAATGGGACTAAGCCGAAGTCATTAAGAAAGAGGAGAAACAGTGCCACAAAGACCTTTTACTCCAACTCCTTTACTAGTGGTACCAAACCACAATCCACAATATCATCTCTACCTCAAATGATGCCAACACTACAATCACTACCACGTCAAAACAGACCCCACACCACCCAAAACCATGATTTAAGACCTTACATATTTGCACAAATAACCTAAAGCCTCCAAGACCAGATACATATACCAAAAAACCTACACACACACACACACACACACACAATATTATCATGATTTTCTACACAAAAATCCATGAACTGAAACAGAATTGAAAACATTTACAAGGTAAACTTTTGACAGTTCATCATTAGAGAATGCTTCCATTTTCCCCTACCCTTCAAATTGCACCATCATTATTTGAATTTCAGCATTGTTTCGATTTCCTCCTTTTGTCTAAATCCTTTTAAATTAAGCTAACATAATTAGTCACATGCAATTCAGGGGACTGAAATGTTGACATGAAATTCAAATAAAAAATTTTCCATTTGTATATGCCCACATCAGCTAGATAATTTTTAAGGATTGTTTGGAATGGAAGGAGGGATGAGAGGAAAGGGAAAGGCGCAAGGGTAGCTGGAATGTTAAAAAAAAGAAGACCAACTCCTCTCTCTCTCTCTCTCTCTCTCTCTCTCTCTCTCCCTCTCTCTCTCCATCCAAACCATCTCCACTAACCTCTTCCATGGCTTCCACCCACAATACCATCAATGCCACCACTACCCTTTCCTTCACAGTTTTGAATGCAGCCCCATGGAAGGTGGGCTGGAATGTTAAAAAAAAAAAAAAAAAATCCTCTCTCTCCATCAGTCCCGCCCACCCACTCACCTCTTCCCATGGCCTCCACCCACAATACCATCAATGCCACAACTACCCTTCCCTTTACACTTTTGAATGCAGCACCACAGCAGCCATTGTTAGGTAAAAGATTTAGAGGCCCATCCTTAAATTATAACTCACCTGTAACTTATTGAAAGGACACTTTAAGCTGCTCTTTTTCCTGGTATGTCAACTTGAGTTCAGGTAAGAATTGGTTAATTTCAAAGACTCCACTGGTAGCCCAATGGAGCAGCCCCAACAAAAAAAATCTAAGTAAATGGAACAGTGGAAGTGGGCCCTTGTTTATATCTTTAAGCAGAGTCGTATATTGAAGCCCATAATCAATATCTTATGCTATGAGTGATGCATATTTGGGGAAACTGCGATTGAGGTAGCAAAAGGTGGTGGAGATGGGGGAGAGGGAGATCAAATCTGTAGCATTCACTAGAATATTGCTTACATAGATATTTTAATTTTTAATATACAAAAGACAAGAGTACATCTTGGTTTGGATCAGTTTAAATTAAAGATCAAATCCGGTGGACTGGATTTTGAAAGAAGAAAACTTAGGGGTCAAAGGAGAAAGTTGGGGAGGGAGCAGGAGAGACGGCATAGGTCAGTTTCCTTGAAGAATCCTTGCAGGGAGTAAGTGAACGGGCAGAGAGAGAGAGAGAGGAAAAGGAAATATTTTGTTAAAAAAAAATTCATAATAAAGAAAAAAACTCCAAAAAATTTAACTGCATAACAACTATTTTCAATCATGTGACTTGTACTAAACAAATTCTTTATCTGTAAATGGATTTGGATGAAGGGATGAATTTGAAACAACACTGAAAGTTAAAGAGTTAAATTGTTGCTATTGGAAAATTAGAGACCACAAATGTAATTTACCCATTTCGTAATTATTTACATGCATTACCATGGTCACTAGCTGAGTATAATGACATAAGAAGAATTCTTTAAATCAAAGCATCAACAGAAATAACTTTGTATAGTAAAAAATCATATGGCATAGTTGAGAAACACCATTGCAATGCTAATCTATCAAATACCAGATACAACGAAGGAGAAGCCTTTGCTCAATACCAGTTTAGGAAACTCAATTTTTTTATTTAAGTTTAGTAAACTCAATTTTGTAATGAGAGAACATAAGGAACCATACCTTTTCCCATCTGGGTTGAAAGCCAAAGCATTTATTGGTCCAAAATGCCCTTTCACACCTCCAATTTCTTCTTGAAGAATCTAAACATATGAAAATGGGAGGACATCATATACCAAAGATACTAAACATACATGAACCTTTATATCATCAAAGAATTTCGATGGAAGTATGGATTTACCTTGTCATAGAATTTTGCCTCAAATTTACCAGCACGATGATCAGTTGTCGTAACAGCTGATGCATCTTGACCACCTCCAAGCACCACCTGGAAAGCATAAAAGGCATTGAAGTTTATCAAATATTGAATGAATCAGGCAACATGAATGGCCAGAATTTTTTATGCAGCCAGAAAAGAGCTCGAAAAAAAAAATATCAAATACCAAAAGATTCAAGAATTGTGGTCTAATTTTGATGTAAGGCCTTCTTGGCAACTTTCATAGGTTACTTAAAGATATTATTCAGTCTTAATATACGGTTTCTTTTGTAATCTTTTTTTTTTTTAAATAAATTTTTTATTAGTAATAGTATTAATAAAAGGTTTCTTTAGGTTAGAAAGTTGTTAGATCTAATAATTTCTAGATTTTCTAGAATGGGCTGTAATAAGCTGCACCAGAAGCCCATGATCATGAGTATTAATATATGCTTTATGTCATATTCCTATTTGGTTTAGAAGTTCTTAATAACTCTTTTTTCCAATACGTAAAAGTTCTATAATAGTAAAAGTTCTTAATTACTTTTCTTTGTTATTGAGAGTATTATTTAGAGTTCTAGTCTTTCTAGGAAAAGGATTAGCACCTATATAAAGCTTTTATTACTTAACCCTACTTAAACCCATATACACCAGACATTATTTAAAAAAGCTTCAAGATCTTATTCATTGGAATTTCTCCCCTTATATATTTCAGAATAGTAGCAAAAAACCATATATCATACATTACTTTACCAGAAATATGTTGGGACTTATTATTTTGAAACAAAATATGCACCCAAATATATGAACCATCATTTTCAAAACTCAGGAGTCGAAAAAAAAAATGATAACAAACAGAGTGATCAACTTTTACAGGATAAGTAGTGGAGGATATTAACTAAACATAGGCTCACTTGCATGACAGAAAAGATCTTTCAGAACCCAAACCAAGAACATTACAGCTTCACTACAATTTTGAACCTCATCACTGATCAGCGTACTTAAATAAAGGTCATATTATCATGTCATTTCTAATAGGAAGATAAATCATAATGAATAGACACATGATATTTGTAGCACGAGCACAAAAGTTTACATTTTATAAATAAATACATACATGATCAAGAAGTGGAGACATTGCCACGGCATTGACTGGACGTTCAGTCACGTAAGTCTTGATAAGAGTCAAAGTTCTGATGTCCCACAGCTAAAATATTTGCAAGAAAACCAAAATAATCAGGTTAAAAAAACCATAAGTTACACAGAAAATTAAAAAAAAAAAAAAAAAAAACTAAATGATAATATATAGTGCAAAAAGACAGAAGGAATAACAAGACTGAAATCAGTACCTTAGCTGATTTGTCAAGTGAACCGGTGAGGAAGTGTGAACCATCGGCAGATTTCGAAAGTGATGTTATCGTTTTTTTGTGTCCGATTTCCTTCTCAGACTCTTTAAGCATTTTTCCAGTCTGCACGTTTGATTAATAAGAATAACAAATATAAAGGTGAATCAATCCATAAATAGACTTCAGGGAAGAATGATACGACAAACGGGGGAGACAGAAGAGTGACAAACAGAAAATTAAAGTTTTAAGTTCTACACTTCTACTTTGAAGAATCCAGCTAGAATGCAGCGATTACCATAATGCCACAAATAGTGAAATACTAATTGTAACCAAAGAAACACTTAACTATTTCATTGAAGATAACAAGGCAATCTTAGAATTAGGAGCCATTTACCTCAGAATCCCATATACGAATCACAGCATCTTCTCCAGCACTAATGATGGTTTTGTTTAGGGGCCCCCAAACAGCTCTATTAATTCTTCCCTGAGGGCCCTTCAGAATGAGCACAGAGTCACCAGCCTCTAAAAAATGGAACAATTGATGATTTTAAGTAACCTTAGAGTTCATTTGTAATATTAAAGCTCCAAAAAACCTTACCATACAGAAACACATAAGCATAGCCTCTCTTTCTACCATTTTCATTCAAAAGAATGCAGCTCAAGAGTCAAAGCATCCAAAATTGAAAGGCCAAACATTTAGGGCCTGTTTGGTCTCTAAGTTCAAACTCACATTTTTACATTTTAAACAACATTACAAACATTTTCACCCACACATATTTCAAAAAACTACATAAATCCCATCTCAAACTATAAAAATCTCATCTCAAACTACTCTACCAAACACCCCTTTAGCATCCGTTTGTGATGAGCTGAAAAATTCAGCATATCTACACTTTTAGCTTATTTTTTATGAGTCTCACTGCACTTTTTGATAATCTTCATAGCATAGGTCCTACTGTACTATTTAGCTTATTTTTAAACCTATTTTCTACACTTTTAGCAAAAAAATTTCAGCTTTAGTTAAATAAGCTATTCCCAAACAGACACTTAGAGTGTGAGAAAAGCAAGTTAACCACAAGCACTTTATGATTGGTAGCATCTATAATTCTTTTTGTTTTTCGATTTTATTGGAGTTCATAAAATTCCTAACTTGTAGGAGATGGTCTCAGAGTTCTACTTGTATAATACATACACGCAATCATCTTATTCAATAGAATCATTACTAATCTTTAAGAAAAAAAAAGATTCAAGAACAAACAACAACAATTAGACTCAATAATTTCACTACCTACCTTTTACTTTAAAAAATAATGGTTCATCATGTGACTCTTCTATTTTGTTTCTTCATGTAGTCATGTACAATACCCAAAAGAATTAAAAATAGAAAATTTTTGTACAAAAACAATGACAATTCTATAAACCCCATGACAGTACTCTTCTATTTCGTTAATCAAAATCACATTCAAGCAATAAAGTCATCACCAATTTATAAACATACACAATTGTCCACTACAACACATATGAAGATATCACTCAATTGAGAAGCTTACGGTCTTCGGGGTCAGTGGCGATGCTTTTGACGTGAATAGCCGAAGGCAAATCCATAAACGGATCGGTGGTGATGACGGCAAGCTTATCGCCGACTGACAAGTCTACAGCCCTAGCCGGAGAGCCGAAATTGAACGAGTACAACTGCTCTCCGGTCTGCACATTCCATATCTTGGCCGTTTGATCGGCACTCCCAGTAATCAACATCATCGAATCCCCTGTTGAAACCAAATCAAAATTTTTGTCACAAAAAAAAAAAAGAAAAAAAAAAAGAGAGTTAGTTTGTGGATTGAGAGAGGGACTTGCTTGAGACATCGCAGCACCAAACGGCGCCGTTGTGGCCACGGTAGGTGCCGAGACGCTCGCCGTTGTCGGCGAACCAGACGGTAGGGTTGTGATCTTTGGCGCAGGAAAACAAGAGGTCGCCGTCGCGGTTGTATTTCAAGAATGTGAGTGGCCTTTCATGGCCTTTCATCAGAATCGGTCTCATGGCTTTTCTGCTTTGCCTTTTCGCTTCGCTTTGCTTTGTTTCTTTATCTCTGAAAAATCTGTGTGTGGGTTTATTATGTTAGACGGTACTGGAACTTATGCAAGATTTATTAGGGTTCTTCAGAGTTCAAGGTCGACCCGGATTGCAACAACGTGCATAATAATTAAGTTTATTATTATTGCAGCCCATTAACAGTTTTTTTTTTTTTTTTTTTTTTTAAATTTTATGGGAGCCCGTTAACATGGTTGGGCTAACAATTTTTGAGTGGGCCGTGTCCGAAATATCTGTATTATTATTTTCCAAACCAAGCACACTGTTCTAAAAAAAAATTGTATATTTTAACACGTTCATCTCTTATTTTAACACCTCATTTATTATAATAACCTAAAATAACATCCAACAACTATTAAATAAAAAAGTAATAATGTGAGAGAGGAGAGAGGTATATGAAAGAGAGAATTGGTAAAGAGAAGAGAAAATTTATTTTAGCACATAATGAGGGGGATAGCGAAGCTAGAATTTTAGGTAAGGGAGGGGCAAAATTGAAAGTAACATTAATCTAAGAAATATTAATCGATAATAATAACATAATATATAAACCACAATATGGTAATGTAATTGCCATGCACAATCTAGTAAAAATGTAAACTTTAATTTATTTTTTCATACCAAGTTTAATTTTATAATATTTACTCAATAACAAAAAATTATTATTATTATTATTATTAGCTCATAGTTTATAACAATCAAATCAAGAGATTAATCTAACTGTACAAAGTTAAAAAAATGCAATTTGATTCTTTAAAATAAATTGTGAAAATAAATCAATGAAAAAATATTAAGAATATAGTAATATAAATGTAAAGTGTAGATTTATAGCAAAAATTTAGGATTTGAGACTAAAAAGATTGGTAACAAAAAGAGAGAAAAAAAATATAGGTGGTAGACTTGGCGTTATGGTTAGAACATAAAAATAAGGTTTGTTTTTAGATTTTTTTTCAGCAAAGTAGTGGTGCAAAAGTATGTACACTACAATTGGTTTTATTATTGTTGAGAAGTGTTATATTCTCGACATTTTCACAATAAATTTTAAATGACTATAAGTTATTACTGGTTGTTATTGGTGGGTAAAAAAGTAATTTAAGTGATGGGTTCAAATTAGAACCAGCAACAACTTACCACTTATGATTTGTTGTAAAAGTATTGTAAAAATGTTATGGATGTAGCACTTCTCGTTATTATTAGGTGTGACCTATTATTTAATGTTAAAGACATATTTTATGTAATTAGCTAATCCTTAGACAAAATACACTTTACTTGTAATTGAGTAGATCTAGGATGAGTTTAGTACTTTAAGAAACATGTTATTCAAGCCAAGTATTAAAGCCATGAAGATTGGACCAAGAAACAAGTGAAGAAAAGCTATTTATTAAAGCTTGACAGATAATCTAACGAGACTTAATGAAGGAAGTTTGACATAAACTGTATTTATCGAGACTTACAAAATCAGAATTTTCAGATCTAATTTTCGGACCATACTGAAATATTTTTGTGGGGTTCTTTTCTCACAACCCTAAACATATATAAGGCTTATTTTAAATGTCGTTACAGTGAGTATGCACATAGAGAACATATGAAAAAGTGACCGAGTATCTTATTCTTTCTGTAAGAAATTACTGCATCTTTTGTGCCTTAGGGTTTTCGAACCAAGTACTTCTTAATTTTCATTGTTGATGAAGTGAAGAACTTTGCAGCCAACAACATATTCTTCAAGTTGCTAGAGTTACTCACATACTGAGATCCGTGCATTATTGGTTAGTCACGTACTGAGATTCGTGCAAAAGGATGGCGTTCATATATTGAAGAGTTCAGAGGTTCTGAAGCGATAAAAGATTTTTGCTGTAAGTTCGTCTACGGGGATTGTAGAGTTTAGGGACAAAGGTTTTGTACTAGATATGAAACTTCTCTTTGTTATAGTGGATTGTTTTTTGGGAAGGTTTCCTCTCAGGTTTTTTACTATGAAACTAGCTTGTTTCATTGGTTTTCTTAGGTCATCATATCTTGTTTTATTTATTATTACGCTGTGTATGATATTGACATGAAATTGATGTTAGTTTGTTTTAACAAGGTTTATTCATAATAAATCTAATTAACAACTTGGGTTTAAAACTTATTAATTCTATCAATCGGGGTCTAAATTTTTCAACATTTAATAAAATTATTGCTTGTTGCAAACTTACAGTGTGAATGTAAAGGAATTAACAAGCTAATAAATATAGTAAAAGACTTTTGACTTAAACTCTAGCAAATAGTCTTTTAGCACAATATAGTACTAGTATTAGAAATTTTTTTAGGAAGTCGGGTGGGGAAGCCTTTCCCCCTGCCCCTGAATAGAAGTGTACTATGACATGTGCTAAAAAAATTTGGCATATGACACAAGTGATGGAGGTGTATTTTTGGTGTTTGGTGTGCCAATTACTAATATTTTAACATTTGGGACACCTGATGCCACTATTCTAAGATGTGTCAAATACCAAATAAACTTGGCATTTGCTACGATAACATTATAATAATAGCATTGTATCGGAAGATGTGATATAAGTATTTAGTTATTATTTTATTCAAAAATTTCTCTCTTTTCATGACCAATGGGATTAATTAATAATTATTCTAACTTTCTCTCTCCTTTATCTTTTCAATGACTTTGGGAACAATGAAAAAGAAATCATAAAAAATTAATTAGGACTACATTAGCCTCCCCAATTTAATCCATCATCCGATATTACTGGGGACTACATTAGCCTCCCCAAATTGATCTACAAATGAATCAAGTAATTTGAACATTTTCCCCATTTTTCATAAAAAGATGATGTATCAATGACTTCGTAAACATAGTTCTAGATGAGCAATTCCCCAAAAAGTTTATCAAGTTCCTATTGATTCTACTAGTCCACCCATCAATAATAATAGACCAACCATACATCCCCAAGATTCCTTGTGATTACTCCATAACTCATTTGTGTAAGTCACCTCTTTCTTGAGAATTGGAACTTTTAATTCATGGTAACTAGGAGGTTTCATATTTGGACCATATTGCCCAATAGCTTCAATTGCTCATTTAAAGGCATCTAAGCGAGCAACATTGAATGGCATGCATGCTAGATAAAATAACCATCCAGTATAGTAACAAGCTTGCACTCTTTTCCCTTTGTCAAATTTATCATTGATGTTACTTTGCTTCATCTTTCCATGTTTCCAAAGCTCTACCTCCTTTTATGGCTTTAATGTCATAAATCATAATAGAATCTATGGGACCTTTCAACTTTCTAAAATTTGACATTAATTTCACTCGAGTGTTATTGCCAATCCCTCTCTTAATAGAGCATGATTTTTTCCCTTTTTGGATAGCTTTTGCTTCATTTACCTTTATCATCATCTACATCCTCAATTTCAATCATATTATCTATATCATCAAAATCAAGAAACTTGTTATAGTTCTCCTTCTCAATCTTCTTCTCTGTCATCGTTATTAGGACATTTTAAACACTTTGTAGTAGTTTTAAATTTCCCCGCTTAAGTTTTGCTCCATTTTTCCTCCCATTGTGACTTTATTACAAAAGAAGCAAGTCAATAAATTTTTGTCTCCAACATTAGCTAAATAATTTGTTCTCTTCCCATTTTATGAAGTCATTCTACATATTTTTTTAAAAAAAACCCAATACAATACATTTAATAGGATTATATCAGAGATAGCTAGCTATGTATGGTAATAATAAGTATCCTAAATAAACTACTGTGTCTACTAACTAAAAATATTGGGCAAGGGTTGCCATAGATAAGGAAAAAAGAAAATATTGGGCAGTAGTCCCTCTATCCTAAACCCTAAAAATGTGTTTGAAGAAGAAACAAATTTGCTGAAAAGTGATATGATCCAGTGAGAGTCTTCTTCGAGATACAATCCAAGGCTTCTTTAATTAAAATGAGAATATCCCTATAGTTTGCGATGCTTAGGGCCCACAAGGTAATTAGGATCTTAACAAAATTATCTTTTGTCATTCCTAATCACACCATTGAAATTATTGAGGCAATCTTTAGGGTACATTTGGTAGACTGTAATTGACTTTGCAATGTAATTATTATTCTTATGTTTTAGCTATATGGTTGTTTGGTTATGATTTTATTGTAAGGAATAATAATTCCTTATGATATCTATTCCTTATTTTAAGGAATAGACATTCCTTATTAAAAGCATTGAATCCATATTCCTTTGTTTAACGTAATACGCTCTATTAAAAAAAAAATGCTGCGTCCACAATAATTTTACAACATTTTCACAACATTGCTTACTTGTCATTGCCAAGTCACAAAACACAACATAAATAATCTGACTAGGAAAAGAAAAGAAAAATAAATAAAATGAGAATTCAAAACAAAATAAAAAGATTAAGAAAACAAAACAAACAATATTTTGGTGAGGCGGGAAAGAAGGGTTTTTGGAGAGGGATGAAATTCAAAACAATAGCATATTTTAGTGAGGAGGGAAAGAAAGGGTTTTGTAAAAGGAAGAATCTTGCTCTCGCACACCGAAGGCAAAGGTGGAGGTGGAGACGGAGGCAGAGGGCAAAGGGCAGAGGCAGAGATGCTCACTTCTTCTCCCCACCGTCGCACATCGTCGCTTCTCTATCTTTCTCAAAATGGTGAGACCCACATATCTTTACCTTTCTTAGATTTTGTTTCTTATTGGAATTATTGAGTTGTGATTTTAATATTGTTTTTTCTTACTCTATAACATTTCATTATCATTGAAAGAAAGCTGGACTTCTCTACATTCACAACAAAAAATAATAATAATTGGACTTCTCTATTTATTTATTTTCTACATAAAAATGTCATTAAAATATTTAAACTGTTTTTTTTAAGAGCATATTTTTTGTTCTTGTTTTCTTGTACACACAATTGAAAAAAAAAATTCAAATTGATGCTTGAGGTGGGAGGGTTGAAAATTGAGGTATAAATGATGCTCGCAAAGTGTTTGATACAATGCCTGAAAGAAATCTTGATGAAGCCTTGAATTGTTTTAGATTGATGGTTAATGATGGTAGTGATCCCAATAACTATACTTATGTTGGTGCTTTATCTGCTTGTGCTAGTTTAAGTGATGCAAGAGCCGGTAAAGAGATTCATGGAAGGATTTATAGGCATGAGCCATGACCAAGAGTTGAATGGCAAAGGTTGGGATGCAAGTGCATTCCCTTGTCATCAAGTGTGGACTCAACCTTTCTATTGAGGTGTAAATACAAGCAGTAGAAAATGCATTCCACTAGTCATGTAATTTAGGCCTTTTTTGCCCCTTTTAAATATATTATTTTGTCTTAGTCTACTCATGAAAATTGGTACTTTCACATTTGCAGACTGTGCAATGATGTTGTGGCTGTGGTGAAAGAAATGTATGGAGATTCACCCCCTGCAATTGTACTTGTTGGCCATAGGTTGAGCTCCTTCCATTCAATGTTCTTGTCTATTATAGTTCTCTTGGTTACATACATGGGTACATTGATGAAGTGACAATTTAGTTAAGTCAAAAGTGTTCAATGCCTTTGGTCTGATTGTTTTTTCTTTAGTTAGATGTATTAGTAGTTTCCTAATATTATAAAGTCAAAATTGCAGTTTTGTATAAGCTATTAATCTGTATAAAGTATACGGACACATACAAGAAGAGATAGGGAGAGGGTGTTATGTACAATTTCACGTTTTAGCGATAGTTTGGAACTTTGGTGATTTCATTTCATGTTCTTAGGAATAAAGTGTTGCCTAAAATGTATTTCCTTTTGTAGATCTCCCAAAGCATGGAAACTCAAATTCTGGCTTTGGAAGGCAATGCTGCTACTATTAGCACCAATTCAAGTGGGGTTTTGTTCAAGATGTACTTCCTCTAGTGGATATCATAAAGCATGGATGCTCAAGTGTTGGCTTTGGAAATTGGAATGCAATGCAACCAAAATTGCCATTTGCAATCATTTAATGTATTTGTTTATTTTGGGTGTTGATGTATATTTTGGTCACCTATTGTGTTGTATAGTTATCGTTTCTTTGTAATAAGAGTCTATATTAGTCATAGAATTAGTCTATTAGATTTTTTTGTTAATTAGTTGTTATAATATTAAGTGGATATTGTAAAACTAGTTGTGGTTAATAAAGTTCTAGAAGATTGTTTTTGTTTTTGTTTTTGTTTTTTGTTTTTTCCTTTGTTGTGATATGATATATATTATTTCTATGATAACTAACTACCACAACTATTGTCAAAGATGGGCAATACTAGCCATGATGCTTTTGTTTGGTTTCAAAATCTGTCACCTATGGTGGATCATCTTTGCACCTCAATAAAGAGAGATTATCTTGTAAAAGACTTATTGCTTCTTAATATTAGCCAACCTATGTTAGCAAAAGAGAAAGAAATTATGTACAAACAGATGATGATGAAAAATTATTTGCATTTAAAAAGAACTTTTACATTAATGTTCTAGAGTTAGAGAAGGTTCCTGCCTTATTACAAAAAGTTGCCCAATGGGCTACATTATGAGACAAAAATATTAACTGTCAAGTTTCCATGTTTAAACTAATTTTATGACCCTATATATCATAAACAAACTAATTGCCCCTGCCATCTTAGTGTAATTTTGGATTTCCAACCTTTATCGCATCATTGGTACCAAACTTCCCAATAGAATTGCTTGGATGGTCATTTGACAAATCATAACATGCCTTTTGGAGTGGAGAATTATCCTAATAAACAAAATGACAACATTAAGTTTCACTATAGAATTTACTAGTCGCTAACCCGTGTAATGCATTAAATAGCTTAATAAAATTACATATATGAGAAGCAATTGAATAAAGAAAAAACAAAAATGCTTAATCTATTTAAATTCAACTGCATATTAAAAGGATATTATTCTCAGTAATACCATGCTTTACAAATCTATCAACAAAATTCACAAAATATATTTTTTTTGAGAATCAAAATTCACAAAATATTAAAATGTACATTTACGCAATTAAATTTATTAAATCAATGAGGCTAAGTTAAAACTTCAAATAGTCAAGATGATTGCTATAGAAGCATCAGTATGTAGATTATCAATTTTCTTTTGTTTCTATATGTCTTTAGTACTAACTTGCATCAGTATGTAGCTTTTCAATTTTCCCTTGTTTCAATGTCTTTAGTACCAACCTTCATGACTCTTTTACAATTTTTTTTGGATTGTGTTTTTCAGTTCCTCTTGATTTTAAACACACAACTATTGGGTCTTAACTGTATACCAATGCAATTATTAATTACTTAAAATCCAAAAAAAAATTATTTAAACATGATAAGTTACAATTCAAATTGAGTCTCATGGGTTCTTTAAATGTAAAGAGAACACTACAATATTTAGAAATTAGGTGTAGATAGACAAACAATTAACCCTATACTAAAAAAAAAAAAAATCAGAAACACATAAGAATAGGAAAGTAAATAAGCACACACCTGAGATGTATTCTCATGGTAACTAAATGGTTGCATTCCAACCACTTGTCTAATCATACTTGATTGAAATGGCAAGTTTCCTCCTTGTAGCATATTTGGCAGCCATAATATGGACTTATTCCGATGATATTAGGAGGGCAATTAATGTTTGGCCACATAAGGGATTCTTTATAACTCTCTTTACCAATCTATTGTGATTGTTGCAGTTCCAAATCCTACATTATGTATAATATAAAATTCAATATACTTAAACGATTAAAGATTCCTACATTTAAGTTAAAACTCTTTTGTACTCCAAGCACACTCAATCCCAGAGTAAGGGTTGTACAAGACACATTCTTAACCTTAGTAGTTATCTACAAAATGTAAACAATAATAGTTAGTAAATAGGGCAAAACTTAGTTACAGTTCCTTAGGTATAGTACCTTAGGTTCCCTACTTAAAATTTTGACATCTGTCAAATTTAACATCTCAAACAATCGGTGTTAAAACTTTTTGTTTTTGTTTTTCTTTTTTCCTTCTTCCTTTCCTATACTGCAAGTCTACAAACGGCTTCTCTTCCAACACCAAACCTTTCTCTTCCAAACCACCCATGACCAGAAGAATCATAGATTAGAAAGAAGAAAGACCCATGACCCTTCTCTTTGAAACCCAAAACCCAAAAAAAGAAAGAAAGAATCATCAATCAACAGAAAAAAAAAAAAAAAAAAAAAAAAAAAAAAAGGAATCAGATACACAGATCGAGAGAGAAAGAAAGAATCATAGACCAGAAGAATCATAGATCAGAAAGAAGAAAGACCCATGACCTTTCTCTTCGAAACCCAAAACCCAAAAAAAGAAAGAAAGAATCATTGATCAGAAAAAAAAGAGGAATTAGATACACAGACCGAGAGAGAAAGAAAGAATCATAGACCAGAAGAATCATAGATAAAAAAAAGAAAGACCCATTCTTCAAAACCCAAAAAAAGAAAGAAAGAATCATTGATCAGGAAAAAAAAAAAAAAGGAATCAGATACACAGACCGAGAGCAAAAGAAAGAATCATAGATCAGAAAAGAAGAAAGGAAACATACACCGAGAGAGTAAGATATGAGATTTTATTTTTTTCTTTTTCCTGGGTTTTGGGTCTCGAAGAGAAGGGTCAGGGGTGGTTTGGAAGAGAAAGGTTTTGGATTTGGAAGAGAAGTCATTCACAGTACAGGAAAGGAAGAAAGGAAAAAAGAAAAGAAAAGTTTTAACGCCGTTTGTTTGAGATGTTGAATTTGATAGATTTCAAAATTTTAAGTAGGGAACCTAAAGTACTGTACCTAAAGAATTGTACCTAAGTTTTGCTCTAGTAAATATTATAAACAATTATTAATTTAAAATCAACAAGAAATATACTAAAGCCTTCTTTTTCTTGAATTCATTTCTCTCACTTACTTTGGTTTTCTTTTTCTTTTTCCTTTCCTCCTTTTTTCTAACAACTTTTTCAACTATTGCAAGATCATCTCCACATAAGGTTGAATCTGTAGGAATACCTATAGAAATTTTATTTTGATTAAGTAAATAAATTTATTAACAGAAAAGTGCAATCCTTATACATAAGTAGGCACAAAAATGATGCAAAATAAAATGATAAGACAAAAAAAAAAAAAAAAACAATTAATACCTGCAGAATTGGGTTCATTACTTCCACAAACAAGTTTTTCTTGTTTGAACTCTCCTTTTAATTCAGGAATTTGTGCCACCACCTTCTCACACTTATCTTTAGAATCTCCTGCGAAGTCTACAACCTCATTGAAGACTTTGTACATTTTATCAAAGCTTTGTGTTTTAGGGTTGACAAGCCAGTTGTCATAGTTGATGCAAACTTTGGTGTGGCTCCTCTTAATAGTTTTGCTCCATCTTTTCAATATGTACTTGTTTGGTACCTGATCAATCTTCATGTGAAAGAGCACCGTAATTTGATGCCTACACAATATTCCCCTAAATTCAAAAAATCGGCAATTACAATTTACTTCATTGGCATCCTTGTTAAAATAAACAAGGAAGGATGCATGCTGGGAATTTTCTCCAAATGCTCCATCTTCACATATTTCATATTCTGAAATGACACCATCTTCCTTACATGAAGAACAATTACAACAAACCTTCCCTAGCAACTCTTTTTGAAACTCTTTGTATTTTGCTGTTGTGTAAACACTTTGAAATTGTTTCTCCATAGCATAATGAGAAAAACATGGTATGAATGATTGAAATGAATTGAAATCTTTAGTATTTTCATTTACCACATTTTTTGCCAAAGCCTTATCATATTGTTCTACAAATTCTTTCAAGGTTGTTTGATGATGTACATACCCATTAAAGAATGCACTTATGCTTTCACTCCGCTGTGTGGTTGACATTCCTACCTAGAATGTATCCTTCACAAAGGCAAGCACACAATAATACCTTTCATTATACAACTCAAGTAACCATTCATGGCTTTCAAGATGATATTTTTCAATGAACCTACCCCACCTTTCTTCAAATTCTTCTTTTGTTAAGGAATCAGAACAACATTTTTCAAACAAAATTTGATTAGTTTATATTCTTTGTATTCTTTAAATTTTTCAGGCATCTTTTTCAAGATATGCCACAAGCACCATCGGTGTCGTGCTTTTGGAAAAACAATCTCTATTGCTTTTTCCATGGCCTTGTCTTGATCTGTAATTATTGCACTAGAAGGAACTCTAGACATACATATAAGCCAAGACTCAAATAGCCATCTAAATGTATCTATATCTTCACCTAAAATCAATCCACATTCTAGCAATATCGATTGTCCATGATGGTTTACCCCAACAAAAGGAGCAAATGGTATGCTGTATTTGTTAACCAAGTACGTCGTGTCAAACGTAACCACATCACCAAACTTTTTAAATGCTTCCCTACTTCTTGCGTCTACCCAAAATACATTCTTTAATCGACCATCTTCAGTAAAATCCATCGTGTAAAAGAAGTTAGAATTGTCGGCTTACATTTTTAAAAAGTACTTATTCATTGCTACAACATCTCCTTCCTCAAGCTCCAAACGCTTGACTTTATCCATGTGGTTTCTACAATCTTTCTCTAGAAATGGCAAGTTTTCATGCCCCCCTGCCACAACCACCAATGAATTGAAATTCTTGTTCATTTTAATACCAGCTTTAGCATTCAACTCAAGTTGTCTTTTCACATGTGGTTTTAATACTTTGTTGCATTTACAAAATTGGGGTTTTGCTTGGACTTAATCCATGGTTATGGTCAAGTTCCATGGATTTCAATATCCACCTATCTAAGCATCGAATCATATTAAAATGAGCTTTGCAACCTATTTTTGATTGTGGCTGTGCTTTGAGTGAGTTGCTAGCTTTAATCTGTTGCTTTCCAGCATGATTACAAGCTACAGTCAAAGACTCCACCTCCCCATCATTTCCCTTTCTAGATGTTCTTTTAGCCACTGCAAAACCCTTTTTATTACCATACCTTGTAAAATATTCCATGATATCATCAATGGAACCAAACAACATTCCTACACAAGGATCCTCCACTTTATCTTCTACCTTTCTTGTTTCCTCTTCTTCATTCTCAACATTATCTTCATTCAACTCATTATTTTTTAGATCTATTGTATCCTTCATTTTATTATCACTATTGTGCTCGTTCAACTCTACAAGCCTAGAACCACTTGTTGTTTCTTCTTCCATGTGTTTGCAATATACATTATATAATGCACAGTATTTTAAAGCAAAGTATGAAAATGAAATTAATTTTTTTTTTTAAAACTACTACTAGTCTCTACCTGTAATAAGCGTAAAGCATAGTACTGACTCACAGCAGAATCTTCAAGTTTAGCAATTACCCGAAACATTCAAGATGAAATAAGTCAATAGATTCTCATATCCAGATATAACGCAAAAAATGGGGGGGCATATAATGCAAGAAATGCAAATGTCTCCCATGCTCTATGATGGTTAAATTAGTGAGATCAATGATAATAATTAGTTATTGTAATAAAGGAAGTAAAGTATAATCCAATAGAAGAATTAAGTAAGATTTTAAAGTTTTGTTAATGAAAACAAAGCAAAATAAGAGTAAAAGTGAGTCACAAATACTCTCCACTCTTCGAAAACTTTCTATTGACACCAAAACATCCATCCTATAATAATATCTCTTTATCAGTTTACATAGTTCAATTACTCTTCATTCCACCAAATTTTAGTGTTTAATAAAACTTTATTTAGCACCTCCTTACCTTACCCAACCCCTAAAAATTTTAAAATTTCTCTTTATTTCCCCCTCTCTAGAAAGACTAATTAGCCCCTTCCCTGAACTAATCCTCTACACAGAACATTTAGAAAACATGACTCCACTTTATTCCTAAGAACATGAAATGACATCACCAAAGTTTCAAACTATCACTAAAACATGAAATTGTACATAAAACCCTTTCCCTATCTCTTCTTGTATGTGTCCATATACTTTATACAAAATAATGGCTTATACAAAACTACAATTTTGACTTTGTAATATTAGGAAACTACTAATACATCTTACTGAAGAAAAAGCAATTAGACCAAAGGCATTGAACATTTTTTACTTAACTAAATTGTCACTTCATCAATGTACCCATGTATGTAACCAAAAGAACTATAAGGTACAAGAAGATTGGATGGAAGGAGCTCAACCTGTGGCCAATAAGTACAATTGCAAGGGGTGAATGTCCATACATTTCTTTCACCACAGCCACAACATCATTGCACAGTTTGTAAATATGAAAGTACTAATTTTCATGAGTAGACTATGACAAAATAATATATTTAAAAGGGGGCAAAAAAGGCCTAAATTAAATAATTAGTAGAGTGCATTTTCTACTGCTTATATTTACACCTCAATAGAAAGGTCGAGTCCACATTTGATGACAAGGGAATGCACTTGCATCGCAACCTTTGCCATTTAACTTTTGCTCATGGCTCATGCCCATAAATCCTTCCATGAATCTCCTTACCAACTATTGCATCACCTAAACTAGCACAAGTAGATAAAGCACCAACATACATATAATAATTGGGATCACTACCATCGTTAACCATCAATCTGAAACTGTCACGCCCCAACCCAAGTAAGAGCTAGGCACGTGACAACATCCACACACTTATAAAGTTTACACCCTACAAGTGTGTAAGGCCCTCTTAACAATTAAAGAGTTATCCTTAAAGAAAATTTCATCAATAAATTTAAAAAATATCCTCAATAATGCAATTCTCAAAAGATCTCCAATAATAGTCTTCCAACATCAAAATAAAAATAACTAAATCCTTTTGATGATGCAAAGAAAATTAGTAGACTGGATGCTTTGGATTAGAGAGGACTACCGGTTGTCTTGATGGCCTGAAAAAGAAAGAACAATAATCAAAGATGACCGGGGTTACCGACCAATAATCCTCCGATGACAAAGTCAGTTTTCTCTATTATTTTTGAGTTCCAACTTTTTAGGAATCATTGAATGTACCTTTTCTTGGTCTGAATCAACGTTTATATAGTGTCCTAAGAGCAGTTATTGGGTTTGTAATCTCCCCCTGTTTTGAGGAGATTTGTATTCGAATATAACTTCCTCAACTGCTTAGGAGTTACATTCTTTATGCGTAACGGTCATTGGGAGTTACACATATGATACGGAGTTGTTTTACACACTCATGAATTTTCCCTAGTGTCAATGTCTCGTCTAGAAGTCCTCGTCCTGAGGCCTTCAAGTCATGCTTACCTCGTTCTGGGACCCTCAGGTCGTGTGTACCTCGTCCACAAGCGAGATTCTTCCTTTCCTAGGACGAGACTCTTGTGAACGTAGGTGGTTCCCTTGGACGACATCCCGTGGTGTTGAATAACTGTGAAACATCTCGTCCCTGCACCTTGCTCGTCCTGGACGATCCCCATGAATGTAATTGGGGTTGTATTTTAACATACCCCATCAGTTGCCCCCTTGTCCATGGGTCGTCTAGGACTCACATCCACTAATGTCATTATTTGGACACATGTCCTTATGTCAGCTGCTGTAGGTGCCACATGTCATGATCTAATTGGTGACCAATCATGTCAGCTCATTTTTTAAGGACGTGCCATTTGTCACATTTGGCTGGTCGCGTCGCTTCGTGTACTAGGGTCAATGCTTATAAATAGTAAAATTCCTCCACTACCCTCCTCATTTTCTCAAATTTTCTTCCTTGACCTTTCTCGTCTTAGCACCTCATCTAGAAGTTTCTTGTGTCCATAGTCTCCCCTCGTCTAGATCCAAGTATTTTCTCCAATCTTCGTACTCAGGTTTTAAGTTTTTCTTAAAGAATGTCTGAGGTAGTCCTTTTCTCGTCTAGTGATAGTACTGTCAAAGCCATAGACGAGTACCAAGACCCAAGTAGTTTTAGTGGTTCCAGTGATAGCAGTGCTAGTAGTAACAATAGTAGTAGTGATAGGAATACCACAGACGAGTATACGTCTGGTGTCCCTAGGATTCCTTTAGAGGTATTTCAGGAAGAGCTTAGGACGAGGGCTAAGTCTGGTTCTAGGACTGGCACAAGTGCTTCTTCGTCTTCTGCTCAAGACGAGGAGGAGGTAGTCTATACTTATGCCGTTGGGGTTAGTTCTAAGACGGACGAGAGGAAGTTAGGTCCTCTTAAGACTTGGTACCAAATCTTGACAATTTAAATCCTAGGATACCTGTTCGAGATGAGTGGTGTTGTCAACCCCATTTTGGCGTTGGCATTTACGAGGCTTACCTCCTGGGGGGTTTGAGGTTGCCCCTCAATGCCTTCGCTAGGGAGTTGCTTTCCAGATTAGGTTTAGGTATATGTTAGTTCAACCCCAACGCATGGAGGCTAATAGTAGCCATGCAAGTTTTGTGGAAGGAGGTGTTTGAGCGGAACCGTCCTCTTACTGTGGACGAGTTCCTCTTCTACTATAAGCCCTCCGAAATTAACCAATCCCTTGGTTTCTATCAATTTATAGCCAGAGGGAAAGATTATAGGTTAATAAAGTCCTTGGTCACCTCAGATAGAAACTGGAAGACGGAGTTTGTCTTCGTCTCTGGTTTCTAGGCTGGACGCCCTATTGATGTTGACAAGGATCCATTTCCTCCCTACACAGGAGAGATAGGGAACCTTTGTCCTGAAGGTATGTGTTTGTCATTACATTTGTTAGACTCGTCTTTGATTATGGTCATCTAACGTACTTTTTGTTTTGTTTTGTTTTGAAAAAGGTGTTAGACGACCCTACCTGGATAGGTTTCATTTGGAACAAGTTCAAAAGGCACGTCTTTACACCGACAGGACTTTTCATTTTTTGGTTAGTCTACGGCGTCTTGCCACCTGGAGGTTAGATCCTGAGCCTTCAGACGAGGCTATTGCCCACGAAGTTACTGTTAGAAGATGTAAGTTTTCCCTTTTTTTTTTTCTTTTTTTTTTTTTCTTTTTTTTTACTGACGCCTTTGCTTGCAAGGATGGCGACAATGAAACAAAATAAGGGTAAGGAAGTGGCAGACAAGGAAACTGGGCAAGGGGTGAAATTCCATCCTCGTCCATCCTCTGGTGACAAGAGAAAGAGCCTTTCTTTAGGCGTGGACTTGAGAAATCTCCCAAGTAGGCGTAAGGATAAAAAGGCTAGGCATAGGTCGTCCAAACCTCAGGACGTCCAAGCTAAGGATGACCAACCTAGCTCTTTTCTCATCCCTCCCAGCCATCTTGTTCAAATCCTGGACGCTGATCCAGAACCGAAGGATCCCCCATCTTCACAAATCCCATCTAGAGTCGATGTCCCAGCCTCGTCTCAACCTTCTTACCAGGTGCCTCACAATCTTCTTGAAAATAAGGACTTGGCTTGGGAGAAGTTTGAGAGGGTTGTGACAGATGAAGACATGACGGCATGCTACAACATGTCATTGAAGGATTTTGAGCACTCTGGTGTTCATGATCTCTTTAAGGTATGTAATTTCTGATATATGTATGTCTCGTCTTGTTATTAGCTCGTGCATGCATTATAATAAAACTTTAATCTGTGCAGGCAATGTCTAAGTTCATCGCCCCGTCTAGGCAGACAAATGAACTAGACAAGACGAGGATACTGTTGGAGAAGACGGTCAAAAAAGGAAAGGATGAGTCCAAAAGTGGGTGAAGGTGGCAGCCAAGGCCAAGGATGATGCAGAGAAGTTGCAAAACCGTGTCGCTGAATTGGAGACTGAAGTCCAAGAGAAGGATGCTCGTCTTGCTCTCCTTTAAAAGAAGAATGATGAGCTAAATGCCCTTCTGGAAAAAGCTAAAGGAGACGTCGTTGCAGAGTTTAAGGTGTCCAAAGAATTTACTAATTCAATGGATGCCAACTATGCAGCTGGCTTCGAGGACTTTAGGATGGATGCCATGGATAAATTCCCTGAGGTGGACTTTAGTACAATCAAGCTGAACCTTGGTGGGGCTTCTACAAGCTCCCTCGTCCAGACCATCTCAGAGGATATTAACGTGGAGGACGATGCTACTACCTTGCCCCCTAGGACGAACCCAATGCCAGCGCCCCACCTGCTTAAGATGAATCTGTCATTTTGTTTGAATGTCATTTGCTTTTTCTTTTTTTCTCCTTTTTTTTTATTGAAATGTATTGGAGTACAATCATCTCGTCTAGAGTGTTATGGACGAGTTTATCAACATTTGCATTTTGAGGCTTAATTTGGGAGGGTTTTTGGACGGTGGTCGTCTACCTTTTTCAAAACTTCAATGAATGTTTATTTTTATTCATTATTTGTTATTGTATGGACGTGCTTGCCTTGTCACTGCTTGTTAGTGAAATTTGAATACCCCTTTTTTTTTTTTTAAGTATCAAAGGGTCGTCCTTACACATTTTTTTTATGGAAGATGATATTAGTTCGTCCACATGCTTTTCTATGGATGATGCTTGAGGTTCGTCCATTCTTCATTTCATTTTTGTGGACGACCTATTTATACGGACTTTTCCATAGCAATGATAAGTCTCGTTAGACATTTGCCTCGTCCATAGGCTTGGCTTTTGCCTTTTATCCAAGAGATTTCTAGTGTTTGACTCGTCCTAGAACACCTAGATGTCTTGGTCAGATGCTCGTCCATGGACTTGTGTTTCACTATATTATTTTTTGTGCCTTAACTTATTTTACACTTTATCCTCGTCTTGAGGAAAACTTGTGAACGTTACATCCCTGCGTCCAGAGATTTTTCGTTCGTCTTAGAGTTTTGCCCCCCTTGTGGGTATTATCATCGGAGTCAGATTTTATGTATAAAATACATTGAAAATCCAAACCATATCATTATATAAGCATTGTTCACAAATATGGCACCTACTTAGAAGCTAATGTCTTATGAAAGCACTTAGGAAAATACTTAAAATACATAACCTCATCTTTCACAATATTGTCCGTAGACGGTGCAAAAGTTTAAGAACTAGTGCACCTTTATTCTTAGTACACACCATAACAGTAGTAAGAACACAATAGTAGACATTAATAAATGTGAAGAACATAGCAATAGCGTCGTCCATAGCTGTAACCTCGTCCTTGATTAACTTCGTCCAAGCCCATTACTGATAGTACCTTCTCAAGTGCTCCACATTCCAAGGATGCTCCAACTTTCGTCCGTCCAGAGCTTCCAAGTAATACGACCCCTGCCTCTTGTAGTTGACTACCCTATATGGTCCTTTCCAATTGGGTCCCAATTTTCCATGAGCTGGGTTCCTAGTTGCCAAGGATACTCTTTTGAGAACGAGATCTCCTACGCTGAAGCGCCTGGGTTTTACCATGGCGTCATGCTGCCTGGCCATAAGATTCTTGTATCTTGCTGTCCTTTGCTCCGCATCCATCCTTACGTCATCAATGAGATCGAGGTCAAGACGGAGTAGTTCTTCATTTTCTTTCTCCTGGTACTTCATCACTTGATGGTTAGCCATATGAACTTCTGCAGGTATGACCGCTTCACTCCTCAACTAAGCTAACTTGAGAGGGGTTTCTCCTGTCGGGGTTTTCACAGTCGTCCTGTAGGCCTAAAGAATGCCTAGTAACTTGTCTGGTCATATACATTTTGCCCCCTCAAGCCGAGTCTTGATGATTTTCAGGAAGGATTGGTTTGCTACCTCTGCTTGTCCATTTGCCTGTAGGTGGGAGGGTGAGGAGTAATGGTTCTTGATTCCAAAATGTTCACAAAAGTCCCTGAATGGTGCGTTGTCAAACTCTCGTCCATTGTCAGATACCAGTACCCTCGGTACTCCGAACTTACACAGAATATTCTTCTAAACAAAACTCTTAACGTTTTGCTGTATAATTTTTACAAGGGGTTCGGCCTCCACCCACTTGGTAAAGTAGTCAATCCCTACTACCAAAAATTTTATTTGTCTAGTTCCTGGGGGAAAAGGACCTAGGATATCCAGTCCCCATTGTGTAAAGGGCCACGGGGCCATCATTGGGGTCTGGTACTCCGACGGTTACCTAAGGACGTTGCTATAGCACTGACACTAGTCACACACCTTTACATAAGGTTTGGCATTTTCTTGAATCGTGGGCTAGTAGTAGCTTACACGAACGATTTTATGGACTAGCGATCTTGTCTCTAAGTGATTCCCATATGCTCCTTCATAAACTTCCCTCAAAACATAATTGGATTCGTCTGGAGCTAGACACCTTAGGTAGGACTGAGAAAAGCCTTGCTTGTATAGCACTTCATTTATAAGGACATACTTGGCAGCCCTGACCCTTAGTTTTCTAGCATCGTTCTTGTCTTTCGGAAGCCTTCCATCTTTGAGATAAATCATTATTGGACTTATCCAATTTTCTTCCCCTCCAATTTGCTGTATTTTTGGGAGGTCTATACTTGGCATGTATTGGACCTTGCCATACTCGTCCATAACTCCTCCTGCCGAAGCTGCTCTTGCCAACGCATCTACTTCCATATTTTCCTCTCTTGGGAGTTGAATAAAACTCACTTTTAAAAATTTTTGTACAAGCCTCCTCACTTTGCTGAGGTATCTCTTCATTCGATCTTCCTTGGCCTCGCACATTCCATTGACTTGATTGATGACTAGCTGAGAATCTCCTCTGACTATTAATGACTCTGCTCCTAGGGACTTAACCAATTCCAGCCCTTTGAGTAGGGCTTCATATTCAGCCTCATTGTTGGTAGTTTGGTACTGTAGATGGGCTGTATACTCCAACTTATCACCCTCTGGGGACTTAAGTATGACTCCAATCCCTCTAGCATACATCGTGGATGATCCGTCCACATTGATAACCCACCTTCTTGTTCCTTCGTCTTTGTCCAGCTTGTCTTGGCTTGGCTTGGTGTGAACTCCGCAATGAAATTCACCAACGCCTGCGCCTTTACTGCATTCCTTAGCTAGTACCTAACATCAAACTCGCTGAGCTCCATTGCCCATTGGACTAGCCGTCTTGTGGCTTCCAATTTGTTCATTGCTTTTTTTAGAGGATGATCTGCTAGGACGATGATAACATGAGCTTGAAAATAGTGTCTCAGCTTTCTGGAAGCCGTGACCAAGGCAAAAGCCAACTTTTCCATTATCGGGTACCGTCCTTCCATTCTTCTATGTGCCTGACTCGTGTAATATACTGGCTTCTGGATCTGTCCTTCCTCTCTAACCAACACCACGCTTACAGCGTGTGAAGACACCACCAAATATAAATACAGTTCTTCACCAGGTACAGATGAACTTAGTAATGGTGCCGTAGTGAGGTAAGTCTTTAAATCTTGAAAGGCCCTTTGACCCTCGTCTGTCCATTCAAACGCTTTCCTGAGGACTCCAAAGAATGGCAAACATTTGTCAGTAGCTTTCGAAACAAACTTGTTGAGGGCAGCAACTCATCCGGTAAGAGACTGGACTTCTTTGATGTTGTTCGGAGGTTTCATGTTGAGTATTGCCAAGATTTTGTCTAGATTTGCCTCAATTCCTCTATGCGAAACCATAAACCCCAAAAACTTCCCCGATGAAACTCCAAAAGCACACTTGCTCGGATTTAGTTTCATGTTGTATCGCCGGAATGTATCAAAGGTCTCTTGAAGGACATTCAGATGCTTCCCCTCGTCCAAATTCTTTACCAGCATATCATCGACGTAGACCTCTACATTTCGCCCAATCTGAGGATGGAACATGTGGTTCACCAGCCTTTGGTAAGTCACCCCCGCGTTCTTCAAACCAAAAAGCATTACCTTGTATCAAAACAATCCTTGGCTGGTGATGAATGAAGACTTCTCTTGGTTTGACTTATCCATCTTTATTTGGTTGTAGCTTGAGAAGGCATCCATGAAGCTCAACAGCCTGTGACCTGCTGTCGAGTCCACCAACTGGTCAATGCGTGGCAGCAGATAACTGTCCTTTGGGCAAACTTTGTTTAAGTCAGTAAAGTACACACACATTCGCCACTTGCCATTGGCCTTCTTTACCATCACTACATTCGCCAACCAGTCTAGATAGTAAACTTCCCTGATGAATCCTACAGTGATTAACTTCTGGACTTCTTCTTTGATGGCGTTGTCTCGCTCAGGAGCAAATACCCTCTTCTTCTGATGCATTGGTTTGGAGAAGGGACATACATTCAAACGATGAGTAATGACACTCGGATCAATACCCGGCATGTCTTCATGACTCCATGCAAAGACATCAAGGCTTTTCTTCAAAAACTGGATCAATGCATACCTCGCCTCTTCTTCCATGCTCGCCCCTATTCTAGTGAACTTCTCGGATCTACTCTTGTCTAAGAGGATATCTTCTAACACCTTAACGGGTTCTGTTGTGATTTTTCCCTCGTCTATGCTCATTGTATGTACATGCTCATCCATCGCCAACATAGCCAAGTAGCATTCTCTAGCAGCTAACTGATCTCCTTGTACTTGACCCACGCCATGCTTGGTTGGGAATTTGACGGACAAGTGGTAGGTAGAGGTTACCGCCTTCCAGCTATTCAAAGTGGGCTTCCTATAATAGCATTATAAGATGATGAACAATCAACTACAAGGAAGTTTACCTCTTTGGTTATCTGTTGCAGGTATGCTCCAACCACCACTAGCAATATGATGGTGCCTACCGGTTGTACTTTCATCCCTTCAAATCCTACCAAGGGCGAATTAACTAAACGAAGCTGATCTCGTCCTAGCCTTATTTATTGGAAAGCGGGGTAATACAAAATGTCCGTCGAGCTGCCATTGTCTACCAACACCCTTATGGTCGTATAGTCAGTAATGAGTAGGGTAATGACAATCGCGTCATCATGGGGGTGATGAATTTTTCCAGTATCCTCATCCGTGAATATGATAGCTTGCTCTTCAGCTTCCCTCGTCCTGGGAGTTCGTCCTGACAGCTGGAAGTTTTGAACCACCTTCAGGTATGTCTTCTTCGACTTGGACGACTGAGCTGCTTAGGTTCCTCCTATAATAACTCTTATTTCTCCTAGCGGGGTTCGTGAGGAGTCTTCCACCTTGGCTTTTAACTTCTCGTCCAAGGAAATTCTTCAACTTTCCCTGCCTGATGAGGTTCTCTATCTACTGCTTCAAATCGAAACACTCGTCCATGTCGTACCCATGGTCCCTATGAAAGCGGCAATACTTGTTCCTATTGCGCTTGTTAGGATCTCCCTTCATTTGCATAAGGACCTGCTCTAGTGGAGTATTCAGGAGAGTGTATTGCTAACTTCTTGATGAAGAACTTGCTTTTTTACCGTTTCTATCCTTTTTCTCATCTGCCCGAGCCTTATTGGGATGAGGACCTTGATTTGGATGCCGTGAGTGACTTGCTTCCGAACGTTCTGCTCTCTTCCTCTTCTTAGCTATAATTGCGTCCTCAGCATTCATGAAGTTTTGGGCTGAATGGACAAGTTTGGCCATGGTCTGCGGCTCTTGCTCGTAGAGCTTATGGATGAACAAGTCAAAATTGACCCTGTTGTGGAAGGCGGCCAATAGCAATTTGTCGTCCATTTCGTCTACCGTCAAAGCCTCTCTGTTGAAATGGGTAATGAAGGATCGTAAACTCTCATTCTCCCCTTGTTCAATTGTTAGTAAACTGGAAGAGGAATGCTTGTGGTGTTGTCCTTCAATGAAGTGATTGACAATATCTTACTCAACTCCTCGAATGATCTGACAGAGTTTGGGGGTATTTTGCTGAACCACACCCTCGTTGGGCCCTTAGGTGTGGTAGGGAATGCTCTGCACATGATCTCGTCCGGAACTCCTTGAAGGTGCATGGTGGTCTTGAAAGTAGTAATGTGATCACACAGATCACGATTTCCATCATATGAATCCAAGGAAGGCATTTTAAATTTCGGGGGTAAGGGATGACTATTAATGGAAGCCGTGAAAGGGGAGTTCGATCGGTGAACCAAGTCTTCTACTGGGTTCGTCCGCCTTATATTCTCTTTCATTCATCCATAGCTTTTCTCATCAAGTCTATTTCCCTCTCCAACTGTGGCACTCTTCTTGAAGCAGTAGCTATTGACTGGCCTTCAAACTCAACGTTTTCTCCTCTACCCTCTTGACTTTAGGGTTGTCCCTCGGCATGCCCTTCATGGTGTGGCCTCCTTAAGTTGATCTCCCTGTTCAACTCCTGATTTTGGCGGGTCAATTCCGCCATAGCAGCAGCCATGGATTGTATATGTTGAACAGAAGACAGTTGCACAACAGGCGCTGACTGACGGTCACGGTAGGGATTACTAGAAGCATCCCTACTCTCCTGGTGGCCTGGGCTGGTAGCCCTTGATCTTGTTCGAACCATTCAGCATTTTGTCTAGGAACAACGAATGATCGAAAGAAAAGAAAACGAAAACGAAAACGAAAATTATTTTCTTCAAAGTTTGTTCCCACAGACGGCGCCAACTGATGATGCAAAGAAAATCAGTAGATTGGATGCTTCGGATTAGAGAGGACTACTAGTTGTCTTAATGGCCTGAAAAAGAAAGAACAGTAATCAAAGGTGACCAGGGTTGCCGGCCAATAACCCTCCAATGACAAAGTCAGTTTTCTCTATTATTTTTGAGTTCCAACTTTTTAGGAATCATTGAACGTACCTTTTCTTGGTCTGAATCAGCGTTTATATAGTGTCCTAAGAGCAGTTATTGGGTTTGTAACATTCCCCTGTTTTGACGAGATGTGTATTTGAATATAACTTCCTCAATTGTTTAGGAGTTACACTCTTTATGCGTAACGGTCATTGGAAGTTACACGTATGATACGGAACTGTTTTACACACTCATGAATTTTCCCAAGTATCAATGTCTCGTCTAGAAGTCCTCGTCCTGAGGCCCTTAAGTCATGCTTACCTCATCTTGGGACCCTCAGGTCGTGTGTACCTCATCCACAAGAGAGATTCTTCCTTTCCTAGGACGAGACTCTTGTCAACGTAGGTGGTTCCCTTGGACGACATCCCGTGGTGTTGACTAACTGTGAAACATCTCGTCCCTACACCTTGCTCGTCTTGGACGATCCCCATGGACGAAATTGGGGTTGTATTTTATCATACCCCATCACCTTTAAATCTAAAGGTCTACATAAAAGGTAATCTTAAGCATAAAAGTTCAAATCTTATTCCTTTGATTTCCTAAACTTCACTCATGTGTACATCCCAGCGGAAGCCCAAACATATGCTACTCTTCTTGATCAAAATCTGAAAGGAGAAAGAGGGGGGGTGAGTTGACAACTCAATAAGTAACCAAAATCCTATGAAATTCTATCAAGCAATAGATCTGTAAAGTATAAGATGTAATGTGTTTTCAAAAGTTATAATATACTATGTGTTTTCAAAATTTACTGAAGAAGTTTCATAGTCTTAAAATAATAAGTTGCACATAGATCACATACTTTACTCTTACAAATATATCTAGATGGTTTAGAAAATAGTTAGTTTCTCATATATCAAAACTAAAACTTACAATAGGTTCCAAAAATACATAAGCCATTTTAATGACTCAAAATAATTCAAATACTTAAGCATTTTCAAAGTCACATATGTAGTTTTAAGGACTCAAATGGTTCAAATATTCAAACGTAATTCATATTGTTAACAATCTTATGACTACGGTCACGCTATATCCCCGTGACTGGGCATCAAAGTACCAATGAAGAACCCCCATTGGCTGGGTATCAGAGTATCAATGAATAACCCCTACTGGTTTGGGTATTAGAGTACTAATGAATAACCTCTATTGGCTGGGTATCAGAGTACCAATGAATGACCCTCATTTGCTGGGTATCAGAGTACCAATAAATGACTCCCATTAGTTTAAATATCAGAATACCAATGAATAACCCCCATTGGTTTAAGTATCAGAATTAGTTCATAGTCAGATTATCAAAAATCATAAATATGAAATCATAGTTTCTAACAATAATATATCTTATTCAAATACATATATATATATATATATATATAAATATATATAAAATCATATATTCAATATTCAAATATATTTGTGATATTCTATATTCTTTACTTTAAATCAATATAGTTAAAAAAAACAATTAAATAAAATAAATTTTGTATTCAATGCTATATATTTGTGAAAATTCTTTATTCTTTACTTTGAATCAGTATAGCTAAAAACAATTAAGTAAAATATATCATATATTCAGCAATAAGATATATTTGTGATAATTCTTTACTTAAAATCAGTAATACAATAGAATAAAATTGTAACAACTATATACAATTTTCAGTAGTTAAAATACGCAAAATAAAACCAATTAGGATAAGATTACTTACCTCAGCTAGCTCACCACAAAAAACTTCTCCCTAACACTTTCTCTAAAATCCTTAGATATCACCTAACAATTTTTAAAGCACCATTTACTCAATAATCAAAAAATAAGAATAACTTGCAAGATATTTGACCAAAGGAGAAACTTCTAAAGTACCCAATAATTTCTCACTATTACTCTCCTACGGTTTCTCTATGGCTATATTCCACATTCTATCATTTGTATTAACTTTGTTTAAAATTTGTTTCACGCAAAAAAAAAAAAAAAAATCCAAAGCACTGTGAAACATAAGACTCTCCATCATTTGGTCTAAAAGTCAAAGCATATATATATATATATATATATATATATATATATATATATATAAGGATTGAATGCTCTATAAAGTTTATTCAACCTTTAACAAAAAGTCTCTACCTCTTATCTCCATAGACTCTAAAGTCTAATAGGCTATTGGACTAATGGTGGTCTAACCTATAGTCCACTGCTTCTTATAATAAATGCTTACAAAAAGTAGTATGTTCCCAAAGCAATTCCATGACCAACAAGGCACCCGAATTAAGGATTGTGCAAAGAAAGACGTGTAGTGAAAAACAAAAAGGATTTTATCACCCAAATTCCAACCCTTCTCTGTTGAGTCCGTTCACACTTACATCGTAGAACCCATATAAATTTTTAGATAATTTCGCTACTGTCCAAAATACCAACATAAAATATATTTTAATTCCAAATAACACTTATATTTGACAAGAGAGAGATTCTTAGGTTCTTACCTCAATTGTGCAATCAAACCTTCTCTACTTGAGTATTTGGACTAGTCTCCTCTCTCAAAACATCTGTCAGTACACTGACTCAAATTAGACTATATAAAACTAGGGTTTCAACCTTATTTTTTAAAAAACCCTTAGTAATATTAATTATAATAATTGACCCCATAAACAAATTTACTTAAATACCCCTCCTTTTATTTATTTATTTTATTTTATTTTTTTCGGGTATTACAGAAACAATTCAAGGCTTCATCAAGATTTCTTTCAGGCATTGTATCAAACACTTTGTAAGCATCATTTATACCTCAATTTTCAACACTCCCACCTCAAGCATAGATTTGATTTTTTTTTTTTTAAATTGTGTGTACAGGAAAACAAGAACAAAAAAATATTTTCTTAAAAAAAAAACATTTTAAAAATTTTAATGACATTTTTATGTGGAAAATAATTAAATAAGAAGTCCAATTATTATTATTTTTTGTTGTGAATGTAGAGAAGTCCAGCTTTCTTTCAAGGAGAATGAAATGTTACAGAGCAAGAAACAACAAAATTACAATCACAACTCAGTAATTCCAATAAGAAACAAAATCTGGGAAAGGTCAAGATATGTGGGTCTCACTATTTTGAGGAAGATAGAGAAGTGACAACGTGTGATGGTGGGGAGAAGAAGTGAGCGTCTCTGCCCTCTACCCTCTGCCTTCGTCTCTGCTTCCACCTTCGCCTCTAGTGTGTGAGAGCAAGATTCTTCCTTCTACAAAACCCCTTCTTTCCATTCTGACCGAAATATGCTGCTATTTTGAATTTCATCCCTCTCCAAAACCCCTTCTTTCCTCCTCATCGAAATATTGTTTGTTTTGTTTTCTTAATTTTTTAATTTTGTTTTGAATTCTCATTTTATTTTTTTGTTTTCTTTTCCTAGTCAGATTATTTAAGTTGTGTTTTGTGACTTGGCAGTGACAGGTAAGCAATGTTGTGAAACTGTTGCAAAATTGTTGTGGACGTAGCATTTTTCTTAAAAAAATTCTCAAAATCCCCTAATTCCCGCTTCTTCTCCAAAATTTCATCTTCTTCCTCTTCAAAATTTCTATCTCCCTCCTCTCTAAAATTTTAAACTCTCTCTACTAGAGATCTATTTATATGTGTATTGTCTTTCTCTCACCTTTAGTTGTCACTCTCTCTTATTATGATTTTTTTTTCTTCCCTTAGGTCTGTGATTTCCACAGGTACTGCTCTCTCTCTCTCTCTTTTGTTTTTTGCTACTATAGATTTATTTCTATGGGTACTACCTTTTTTCGCACCTTAGTTGCTACTCTCTTCTCAGGTTATTTTTCTACCCCTAGGTCTGCAATTTCAATAGGCATTGCCCTCTCTTGTGTTGGATAAAATCTGGTTTTGTATCTCATACAAAATACACAGCAGAAGCAACAAACAAGGATCTATTTCATTCATGATTGACAACATACACTCTGTAAATTTTAGAATTTAAGAACAAGATAGCGCACTTAGGAACACTTTTAATCTTCACTCCAATTCCACTTTACACCCAAAATGTGTGGTCTCTCAATCAGTTTCCAAAGGGAGAACGAAAGTGTGTCTCACACTCTCTCTTTTTCTCTACGATTCTTTTCTTAAAATCACATCAAAAAAATTCTGTATGTTTTTCCCTTTATAACTAATTGATTATCTAATTGGGCCGGCCTATTGGGCCTTTCCAATTGGGCTTTAGTGTGTGGCTTGGAATGGGACCAAAAGGGACCAATAAGACACTAGCTCCAATGGGCCTTGGGCTTTTCCGTAAACTCTTGACGAGTCCAAAGTTACCATTAATTATATTTAATACCACTATATAAATATAATTGCACTCTAGGTCTTATTAATAAATTATATCCCAAGACTTTATTTTACACGCAACCCCTTCATAAAATATTCGTAGTAATACAAAGTCATGAATATAGATTGCCACTTTAAAAATTACTACATCTTAATCCTTGAGTACTCGGTTTAATCATTTTAAGTTATTCATCATATATTTATGAAATCCAATTTCATAAATATATACTTTAGTAATTTCTTACCAAAGTGGTTAGGCCTAACTCTCTGAATAATCAAATCCATTAAACTTATCTCAAGGGAATATTTTGTATCTCCGTTAAGAGACTATGAATTCCATCATGAGAATATATGTTCCATCAACACTAAATGTGGTTGCCCAACATACTGAGATTTTGACCGTTACATTAGATCTCACTCCTGATATATCAAAGCAACCTACACGTCATGATCAGGTCCATTATTCTCTCAGGATTAAGAGTTCATGCAAATAGAAGTCGTGAAATTTATTATTCATTTGACAGTCGTTAGCAAAATAATAAATCTCACAGCGGTCCAGTTCAATATGTCTTAACTCTTAAAACATATCAACATATCAACTAGAAGTCTCCACTTCCATGATCAAGACAAATCATCTTAGTTGATACGTTATAGTCTTCGCAGATGAAATGCCCAATTTCATCACCGACTACAAACTATAAATTCTGAGTTTACAAAGAATTTGTGATTTATATCTTCTGTGACTAAATCACATAAATCACATACTATGCATCTTATGGACTATATGATAATGTCCAACTATTCATGTTACCATTATTTTAGATAAAAATAAATAACTTTATTAAACACAACATTAAATCATACATAATGTCATACATAGCATCATATAATAGGATTTAAGGGCACATATCCTAACATCTTGTTGGTGTCCTTATTGTATCTGTTATCCATAACAATTTTAGATTTGCCATATTTGTTATTTGTATAGCTATAGGGTTGAAATTTTCTCTCATGTATGATACTACCCATATGCCATTGATGCGTGGATTGCAAACACAATGCAATTCACCATAGTTTTTGCACTGCTTGTCTCCTTTTTTATTTTTTATTTTTATTGTGTGTGATTCTTTATACTTTGCTTTATAGTGTAATAATAAAAAGCACTACCTCATGCTCTGTTATTTCTAAAGTGTGTGTGTTTCTCTACTAATTGCTTTATGCTTAGTGGTTTCTATATTATGCTATATATATTGCTAGATTAACCACTAATTTAAATTTAAAGAACTTCCTTTAAAAAAAGAAGAAGTAAATTTAGTATTCACGATTGGGAAAAACTAAGATCGAAAAACAGTAAAATTATCTCAACTATAGTCATTTACATTTAATATTTTTATTTAAATTATCATCTTGTTCAATTATTTAAATTGTGTGCAAATTTTGTTAATAGTATTGTAAATTTGTTCAATGCTATTGTTTGCAATTATGACCCATTTGAGTTTAGCCACAAGAAATAGGATAAAGAGAAGGCAATTGGTTTTGGTTAAATATGTTGCACATTAGTAGCGTGTTTTTTAATTATTATGCTTTATAGTAGAACACTATGTTAAAAAAGATCATTAAAAGTAGCATATGGTCATGATTTTCATTTGAGGAGAGGGAAAATTACCGTTTATACTATGAGAGCGACGATACTTGCATTAACTAGCTTAGGATGAATATAAATACATTTACTAGATTATGTGATATGCTTGAAAAAATGGGCCACTTAAAAGATACAAAACACGTTAGTAGATGAACAAGTTGCCATGTTCCTACATACACTAGCTCATCATGCAAAAATTGAGTCATAAAACATCATTTTAGGCACTTAGGAGAGACGACTAATAGACATTTTAATGATGTATACGTATTACATGTTATCTTACGTTTACAAGGAGAGTTATTGAAGAAACCAGAGTCGGTTCCAGAAAACTCTTTAGATGAGAGATGGAAATGATTTAAGGTATCCAACATTGTGAATTTCTTTTCTATTTATGAAGTAGAAATATAGAAGAATTGGCTAATTGCTCTTTTTTTTTTTTTTTTTTTTTTGTAACTACAAAATTGTTTAGATGCATTAGATAGAACATATATTAGGGTGAGAGTGCCTTAAGAAGACAAACTTAGGTATCAAAATCATAAGGGGGAGATTGCCACAAATGTACTGGGAGTTTGCTAATAAAACATGCAATTTATTTATGTTTTGCCCGGTTATGAGGGCTCTGCAACTGATGGTAGAGTGCTTCGAAATGCAATTGGTAGGAACAATTGATTGAGAGTTCCCCAAGGTAAGAGAAATATGTTCCCTACTAATTATTAATTTAAAAAAAAATTATACACTCATTATACTAAAGACATTACAAAATATGAGTTATTACTATCTTGTTGATGCTGGCTATACAAATGGTGAGGGATTTCTTGCCCTATACAAAGGACAACGATATCACCTAAATGATTGTAGAGATGGATAACAACCAAGAACCCCAGAAGAGTTTTTTAATATGAAACATTCTTCAGCAAGGAATGTTATAGAGAGATATTTTATGTGATGAACGATTCTTAAGAGTCCTTTATTCTTTTCAATTAAGACACAAAGTCGGATTATTATGGTTATTCTTTTCAATTAAGACACAAAGTCGGATTATTATGGTTATTCTTTTCAATTAAGACACAAAGTCGGATTATTATAGCATGTTGCCTTCTCTATAATAAAAAGAGTGATGCTTGTGGACCCATTAGAAAATGAATGGGACAATCATGTGCAGTTGACTGAAGGATTTAAAGGTGATCCAATAACACATATTGAGACTTCAAATGAATGGAGTGGATGGAGAACCAATTTGTCAAATGAAATATTTAATACATGGAGAAATAGGAGAGAAATTTAGTGTAATAATATAATACTTTGGCTTATGACTTTTCCATATATGGTTCTCCCGAGTTAATAAAGTTTTTTAGTAATTGCATTGGTGTTTAACTGTTTATTATGTGTGTTTAAGCTTTTGCATATATTTACATTTTATTTTATCATCTTGCCATTTTTTTTGTTAGTATTTTTAAGGAAGTCAATACTGTACTGGAGGCTGTACCGGTTTGGCCAGCGGTCAATACAAGTGTACCGTTTCGGGTTTACCGCTATTTAAAAAAAAAGTATTTGTATATATTTTTAAAATAAATAAATAAATATTATTTGCATATTTAAATCTTTAATTATTTGGTAAAAGTTAATTTGTTAAGCAATTAAACTTGTTAAGTTTATTATAAAAAAAAATTGAACAGAGATAAAAGTATAAGACCAAAAAAAGATAATGAAAAAGTAAGAGTAGTAGGTGAGAAATGAGATATTATGTGAGAGGGGTTTGGTAGAAAAAGATTAAGGGGTGTTTGGGAGAGTAGTTTGAATTATGTTGTTTGGGTATTTTTGATATACGTGTGAGTGAAAAAGTGTGTAATATTATTTAAAATATGTGAAAATATGTTAAAACTAAGGTGCCAAACAAGCCTAAATAATTAGAAAAATTAAAATGATGGGTGATAAAACCAAACACATGCCATTTCGAAAAAAAAAAAAAAAAAGCTGATGCCTCTTGCCAGTTGCCTCCCACCTCTATTAAATTCTTTTTCTTTTTCTGATCCACATCACTTATCACACGCCTCTAGGACCTACAAGTACAACCTACACTACATGTCTTTACAATCCAATAAGCCCTCATCTTCACATGTTTAAACTTATCACCTCACCATCAAACGTTTCTTTATTTTCCAAAACTCTTTCACCTCCATCATAGCTCTCTCTTCTACCTTTTTAGTCCAAAAAAAAAAAAATCACAGCTCTCTGTATCTTTCATCTCAAACTGTCTCTTTCTATTAAAGCTTCAAACCTTTAGCCCCTTCTCAAGGACTCAAAGCTTGCTGGATATTTACTGGTGCCGCCACTCTCCACCAAATGGCATGACTTCATCGTTAGTGTAAAGAGAGTTAGAAATGAAGGGAGGTAGAAAGTATGACTGGCGTGAGGGGAGGGAAAAAAGCATTTTGTGTGTAATTTTGTACCGGTCCAGTATCCATTAACCAGTCGGAATTCGGTATATATCACGGTATGGCAGAAATAGCTCCAATACGTCCGGTATTTAAACCGGTATGAAATGCTAGAGTTTCTGTACTGGTGAAGGTTCCGACATGGAAAATATCGGCCGTACTGGCCGGTACGGTACGAGATTGTCTTCCCTGCTACTACTAATTTAGCTACATTATGATTTGTCTTTTTAGATGTGGAATTAACTACACTTGATTTTCAAGATCCTTGTAAAAGAAAGTGGACTCCTGCTAAAGATATAAAATTAGTGGAGGCTTTGGTAGAATATCACCATGAAAAAGAAGGTAACCTTGAGAATAAGTTTAAGCCTAGATATTTGAAAATTTTGGATGGAAAGATTTCTACCAAATTACCTAATGCTGGGTTAAGAGCAAAACCACATATTGAATCAAGAATGAGGACTTTGAAAAGAGAATTTCAAGTTATCCATGAAATATTGTTTGGGCCTAACACAAGTGGGTTTGGATGAGACAATGTGAGGAACTGTGTTACTGTTGAAGATGATGTATGGGATTCATATGTGCACGTAAAAGTTCACTATCTTATGGATTCATGTATTTTATCTCCTTTTTTATTTTATTTTTTATTTTTATATTTCATCTTACCATTTTTATATTTTTGTTAATTGTTTTGTAGAGTCATAAGGGGGCAGCTACTTGTAGAAACAAATCATTTCCACACTATGAAGACTTTTGCATTGTGTATGCAAAAGATCATGCTACTGTTAAAGAAGCTCAAACACTTGCAGATATTTTTGAATAACTAGAAGCATAGAAAAGTGATGACAAATTTGATGATGTTCATGAAGACGTGGATTGCACGCAAATTCCCACTCCTGGTTGTAAAAATGAAGAACAAAATGCTCGAAAAAGGAAAAGAAGAATTCAAAGTGGTGAAAATAATATGGTAGAAGCGACGAAAGAAGTTGCAATCATTCTTGCTTCTCAATTAAAGGATGCATCAGATAGCCTTAGCAAGGCAATCGTTGGATTAGTAGTAGCTGAAAGCATGTCCAAATCAATGAGGAGTTACTGAAACTTCTTGGCCTTACGACTAAAGACCATCATAAGGCAACTAAATTGATTAATTGTCAACATGAACTAATAGATGTTTTCATGAGCATGCTAGATGTTGAGAACGAAAAATAGGTGAAAGACCTTATTAATGGTGACTTTTGAGTGGTTGAAGAAGGTTGGATAATTCAATTTTACATTTAGGCTCTTATTTTATCCCACTTGAACAAGAGATTCATAAGACTTTTGGATGATAGTGATATTTTTGTTTTAGTTAAATGAGATATTATGTTATTGAATTTGATATAACTTGGCATTTTAAGACTTTCAGTGGTTGGATTATTTTTTAAGGGAACATGTTATTTTTTATGTTATTGAAATGACATTGGATGAATAGCATATATAATTGCCCATATTGTCTTTTAGCTGGATTTCTAGAGAACCAAATACTAATGCTTATGCTCTTGCATAGTAGTTACTTAAAAATGGAGTAGCATGCTATTTAAATGCTCTTTTGGCTTTGTTTCTTTCGTTGATGTTATTTGTAAAAAATTTAAGTTTTCAGCTCTGGTGTAGTTCTCATGTTTTGCAATAAAATTATATATAGTTATCGAAACAATAAAAGAAAAAGAACGACAATGATGCAAATGTGGACAAAATGCTTGTTCACACATTAGGGAGTATTTTATCATAGTTCAAGACTGTGTTTGTTGGCCAAATTTTACAAAGTTTGGATTTTACAGGTGTGGGACACTGTGATAGAAGAATGGAGTATGAACATGATGATTTTGCCAATTTGCTTGTAGTTGGACACGTAGAGAAGCAGAACCTGTTTGAGAGAGAGAGAGAGAGAGATTAAAGTGTATATATTATAATAAGGATATTTTAGGAAATTTGATTTAAAATGCTTTCATTCGACTGTCTTAAGATGTTATACCAAACATGTTGAATACAGATTGAAGGTTCTGTTCATGTGCGGTCACCAACAAATGAATAGTAATAGTGTGTGGGTTCTTTTTTTTTTTTTTTTTTTCTTTTTTTATAAAATAGCTTAAAAGCCCAAGTAAAAGGACAAGGATCCTGGGCCTGATACTTTATGTTTTTAAGGGATTGGGCTTGGTTCATCACAGTTAAGTTGGACTGATTCCAAACCAAGTGGTGCACAAAGTGTGTGACCTACAACACATATATACTAACATATAAAGAATATATACGCATTGAACAGCAAGGAATAGTGAAGAGAAATATACAAAGAAGAAAAATAAAAGAATTAGAGATCTTTAGGATGATATGGAATATTTCATTATTTTCTTAAGTTTTTTAATACATTATACTCACTAGGATGTGTTATAAGGTTCAAACAAGTTCATAAATCACGGACATAGATGGCTCTTCAGGCCTCTAAGACTTGCGAAGTTTGAATCCCTTTGAATCTAAGTGAATTATCTACTGGATATTTAAGGATCCCGAATGGTGTTTTCCCTCATTTTTCTCTTTTTGAATTCTCACAGAGTTTTCTTAAGGATCTTTTCCTTTTATAGTATCACCCTAGGGTTCTTGGGGTACCATTGATTCCCTTTATTTGTTCCTCTAGGTACTAGAACCAATGTTGTGTTAGCAACATTGGTGGCTGGTCCATTCCCCTTTCTTCACTATCTCCTTCTTTAGAGGTTCCCTCTTCAAAAGCCCCTATCTGACTTGCCCGTTCTGGGGCATCCTAGGGAGCTGACCTTTGATCTTTCTTTTTCCAAGGCTTCTAGATTCCACATTTTCAAACTCACTTTTTGGCTGCTTTCACTTTTGTCATTTTCCCCAAATGGGCTGATTCCTTTCTATCAGGTTGTAAGATCCCAAGCCACCTTCCTTCATGATCCAACTTCTTGGGTTCTCCAAGGTGCCAGACCCTCATTCATGAGTTGTTGGTTCCTAAGTCTTTTGATCCTTTTCTGCATCATTGGGTGGCTGATGGGACATATCTACCCTCATTCTTTGCAATTCTGGGCATGCCCCTTTGAACTTGCTCAGTCCCAACCTGGCCTTATTGGACATCCTGAGGATCCCAGGCTTCTAGGAATCCCCAGGTATCCTGGTTCGGTTTTCTCCTTGAGCTCCTCAGCGATTAGGGCTAGACTGGACTTCTTTCTTCCCTTTGTTTTATGAGGTCCAAAACTTACCCATTCATGGGCTTGGGCCTCTTCCTATGGACTCTTAATGGATTTGAGCCTTCCTCTTTTTTATTTTTTGTTAAAAGCCCAAATGTTTTATAGATTTCAAACCTTTGTATTGTTTTGGGTTTTGATACAACATTGTGATATTTTAGACCTCAACAAATAGTTATTCCATTACAACATCTTATATTCCTTGGAATACCTAATATTATTCCTATGCAATCGTCATTACAGTCTACCAAATATGTCCTTAAGATTTTTACATCTCACTTAAGCAAATTGATTATATTAGCACCCCTGCCTAGGGTTAGCAAAATTTGACACGACCCACAAACCCAATACGACTATCTTGTTTATAAACAGGTCATGAGTTAAGGCTAAACATGTTTGTGTTATATTCAGATCAACACTGTTGAGTCGTTTAATAAACGAGTTGTGTTCATGTTCAACATGCGAATCTATTTAACTCGCTTAGCTTAGAAAAGTATTAGCTTTTGTTATTATTGCTTAATTTTTTGTTGTAATTATATATTTATTACTATATTTACGGTTGTAATTGTATTTTAATTTTATATTATAGGAATTGATAGCATGTTATTCTAGTCATGTATGACCTATTAATCAAACAGGTTATTAAATGGGTCATTTATATTGAATTTTACCTGACATATTAATTAAATGGGTTAAACGTGTTGTGTCAGGTCGACTTGTTTAATAAACAGGTTGGGTTAGGGTTAAGGATTCTTAACACATTTACTAAATAGGCCGAGTTCGAGTCAACCCATATAGCCAAATATTCATAGCTCAACACGACACAGACCTAGTCCATAAACACGAATTGCCACCCCTACCCCTACCCCTACCCCAATAATCAATTTAATATGCACTTGGCTATCCATATTGCACTTGCCCTTGACACTCATCCCAAATCTTGGGGAAAATTATACATTATCATTTTAAATTATACCCCATATTACACTTTGTATCATAAAACTTTTGAATATACATTCTATATCTTAAACTATGACCCTTGTTATACTTTGTACCTTGATGTTAAAAGTTTGCTATTAACTTGGATGGAAATTCAAAGTTTAGGGTGCATAGTGTAATCATGAGTAATTATATGGTGGTAAAATGTAATTTCTCTATTATTTTTAAGGGATTGAGAAGAGGACCAATTAACTTTTCATGTGGTGCTGTATTTTTCTATCCAAGTTAACAATTAATTTGATGTTAGGTGTAAAGTGTAACAAGGATCATAGTTTAGGATGTAACACGTATATTCAAAAAGTTTATAGTGCAAAGTGTAATCAAAAGTATAGTTTAGGGTGTTAAACTGTAATTTTCCCCCCAAAACCTCTCAAATTGGAAATGCCTATAGAAAATCCCCACCATTCCCAGGATCACCACACCTTTGGCTAATTTGGCACAATCGCCTTCCCACCAATGAACTCCACACGGAGAAGTCATGTTTGATGACAGGAGCCCTCTATGTCAAAGCTTCAAGAATCAATATCTCATATCCCAAGAGAGTGCCCCTCGATTGCAACTATTTGGATAGAATTGGCCAACCAACAACTCCCATAAGGTTTCCACAATCAATCTCTAGCAAATTGGGTGAAGATGATGGTTATACATGCCATCTTGACATAAATTTGAATGTGGCTTTCCCCATTCCAGCTTGGGATATTTGGTCTACTCACAATAAAAATATCATGGGAGGTCTACCCTTTAAGCATTGCTTTACTTCTTATTACCTCTTAAAACAAGGAAAACCAAGCAAAACAACATTCTTCATTGGTTGGAAGCCCCTTCCCCTTGGTTTCTTTGAACTCAACACTAGTGGTTTTGCTCGTGGAAACTCAGGCAGAGCTATTGCTGGTGGACTTATCAGAGTTTGCATAGAAAGTTGCATTGTTGGTTTTTCTAGAAGAATCCATTCCGTGGTAGCTGAGCTTTGGGGCCTTTGTAATGATGTTGCCCTCGCATAAGACCTCAACATCCTCAAGCTACTCATTGAAATAGACGGTAAATATGTTGTTAGCATTAATTGTGACACATTGCCCTATGACTGGCATTTGTCATCCTTGTAGTACTCTGATCTTTGATCGTTGGTCCCTTCTCCAGATTTTTGATGAGGTTCATATACACCACATTCACCGTGAAGGTTTACATTGTGCTCGCATTCTCCTTGTATCTTGTATTAACTTTAGCTGACACTTGGGATGTTGTATACCATAGATCTTGTACTTACTAATCTTTTGACATAGAATTTGTTTGTTTAATGAACCATTTCACATTGACTTGGTCCAATAAAGTGCAAACGGGTAAACCCCCAGATACAACCAATGACTATTACAGCAAAAGCCCACAGATCCACGAAAACCGCTTTAAAATTCAATTTGAAGTTTTTTCTTTGGCTAGTCCAATAAACGAAATAGAAATGGTAAATTTTTCGTGCCAAACTTGCAAAAGTTATCACCATAGTCAAAAAGTTTTCGTGGCACACTTTCAAATTCAAAATTAGAAACACAACACCAGTGCCGTTACAGAATTGTATGATTCATAAATGCGACAATTAAGAAGCACAGAGAGAGGCTTTAAATTAATTAAACAAAATGTTAACAAATAAACAAACAAAAGCGGTTTTTAACTCCCTCACTCTGCTTCGCGCGGAGCCCACGTGATCCTCACTCTCCTTCACTCCTATTCTGAAACTGAAACTGAAACGCACGCTCTGTCTCTCCTCTTCCCATTTCGATCGCCATGACCCCACGAAATCAAGGAGAGATCATCATCCTCGAGATATTAAAGAAAAATAAACAAACAAAGAGTTGACTGAAATTTTTGTCTGGAAGTGAGGAATATGCTCCGATCCTCAACGCCATTGGTAGTGGTCGATGCAGATCCCACATCGATTAATGCGTTGCCAGCGGAGACTATCGTTCCAACTACCTCTTCCTACTTCTTCTTCTTCTTCTTGTTGTTCTTCAACGCCGTCGTTTCGCACAAGTAACAGCAGCAGCAGCAGCTCTCACAGAAATAATAATACAACAACAATGATGATGGTACCAGAACGTGCCTCTCTCATCCTCCGCCGGTTTCTGTTATTGGTGGCGGTTTCGCTCTGTTTCTTTGTTCTCTTCAAAACCTTCTCCCCCGATTACTCTCTCCTCCGCTTTTCCTCCGCTTCTCGCTCTTCTATTCCCTTCGACAATTCCTCTCTGGTTAGTCACTTCTCTTCTTCTTCTTCTTCTTCATTATATTCATTTACTGTTCCAAATCACCTTTTTTTTCTTTGGTTTCTTTTACTCTACTAATCGCAATTCACAACTCTAAATATGGCGTGGAGATTGCTAAAATTAAGTTAGAAAAATAATATTGTTGGATTAAATTATTAAATTCACTGTATTCTAATAGCTTAGGATCGGTAATTTGTTATAGCATCAGAGTTGGTGAATTACGTGGTTCGGACATAGAGACATTAGGAGTGACATCTATGCTATATAGAATTATCGAAACTGAGGCCTTGTTAAGATTGTAGTTTTGGTGAGCAAAAAGTGTGATTGTATTTGTTTGGATCTCAAGTTCTAGGGTTAATTTGTGGGATGTGTGTGTGTTCATCACATTGCTAGCAAGACTACTAATGCCTAGATGATTTGGAAGAAATTATAGAGAGTATATATGACCAGAAAATTATACAGAGCAAGATGCTCTTGATTTAGAAAGTTGTGAATAAGAATGAATTCAAAGGATAGAATATCTGTTGTCAAGAACTTAAGTGAATTTATGAGTTTTGTGAATCCATTTTTTTAATAAAAGATTCTTTATTACTTATATTTATGATTAAAAAAAGAAAAAAGAGAAAAAAAGAGAGTTTGGTGAACTAGTTGGTTGCATGAAGATGGCATTAGATTAAGGAATTGTGTGGATTGTTACTGATAAGCACTTTTCTTGAGTATCGTGGCTTCAAATGGTGGGTGTTGCGAAAGATAGCATGTATAATAAAGAAACTAGAAGAAAGACGTGTATATACAAAGTAAAAGAACAGGCTCTTGTCATAGAGAAGGATGGTGGAAAATTCGGTGAGAATTTGGAATCAGGATATCAATTTAAGTCAAGGGAGAGTAGATACTGGTTCTATTGCAAGAAAAAGGTTATGTAAAAAGAAATTATTGGATTTGAAAAAAATAATAGATTGAGTCAATCAGTCAATGAAGGTAAAAATTAAAAGAATGATAATAAGAAGAGCACTATGATTATGAGGAAATGGTGGCACCCTTTGTTAAACTTAAAGAGTGTAAGCATGTAGCAAATAATGATGTTACCTGGGTGTTAGATTCGGAAACTTCGCAGTTACCACCATATTATTCCAACAAAGGAATTGTTTCTTACCTAAAAAGCAAAAGAGTATAGTATTGTTAGATGGTTTTTTTTTTTTTTTTTTTGTCAGTTGAAAATTGTGGGAATTAGTGAGGTTTGTGTTAAAACCAATGTTGGTTACACAGTGACTTTGAAGCATGCACAACATGTTTCGAATTTACACTTTGATTTGTGTTCTATACATGGTATGGATCAGGAGGGTTAGTACAATCATTTTGTTGACAGAAGGTGAAAACTTACTTAAGGATTCTTTGTTCTTGTGAAAAGAATACTCATTGTGGTATGTACAAGACTCGTGAAGCCTTGCAACAAAATGTGTTTAATATGGTAAAAGATTTTGAGAAGATTCTATAGCCTAAAGTAGGATTTACTGGTGTTGCTAGCAAGAGAGTGTTTTTTTTTTTTTTTTTTTTCTTTTGATAGTGCTGAGGGAGAGATGTGTGGAGAAGAATATGGTATGTTTAGTTAGTCGCAGTTGGCAGTGACGATGTGACATGTTTTAATGGTGTTGAGCAGCAAGAGTAATAACTTCCATTAGAGATTGCTAGGCCCTAATAGAGGGTTTATTAAATAAAGTCAGGCTTTGAGTATATTTTGTCTTCTTAGTGAAGGGGGGCCACAGAGTTTGATTAAAGCTATAAAGGATAAGAAGATTATTCTGTTGAGAAAGAAAGGTATTGAATTTGATGAGGTTTTTTCAAATTTTTTTGGAGATAATCAAACACTTGAGATTTATAGGATGTTGATTGGCACTGACTCCAAATTAGGGGTTGTGGTATGATTCTCCTACCTAATGGCGTGGAGAGAGATTTATTAGGTTGGCATGGGTCCAAGCCATGAGGAATTGAAAATTGGTGTTAAGACAAGTGGGTTGGCAAAGACACGGGGGTAAAAAACAGGTAGAAAAGTAAGAAACCAATTAAAAGTTGGCTTCTTGTAGGCAAGGGTAAGAAAACCGTACATATTTGTATTAGCCTCAGTGGGGGCAGTAGAGTGACTTTGATGTGAAAAACCAAAAGAAAAAGAATAAGGTTTTCCACTTAAGAGAAAAAGGGTGAAAGGAGAAAGGAAGCAAGTTTGTTTGTTTTTTTTTTGGGTGTGTGGAGTGCATTCTGAGGCTTGGTTAAGTTATCGCACTGCATGTGTTGTAATTCTTAGATTATATATATATATATTTTTTTCCCCATTATTGGTATGGATCTATAAATTTGAGAAGATTAACATATTTTCTTATGGTTCAGTTATTTGGAATTATCTCCTGGTTTTATCCTTCAAGTGGAAAGGGTTTTACTGTAAATGTTGATATTTTCGTACGTAGTTGATTTTCTTTGTGATTGGATGGTGTTCTTGGCTTGTGAATTTTTATTAGAATACTGTTTGGGATTGGTTAAAATTGTTGGTTGGATTTTTAAAATACACATAAGACTAGGTTGTGGCCCAAGAAATTTCTATGGTGGTAGAGCTTCCACAACCCATGCTAGTATATTGTGAAGATATACCCACTGCTTGAACCAACTTTTTTGTTAGTGTGCTTCATTTAATTGTAAATGGGTGCAATTTATATTTTGAAAGGGGAATTCTAACCATAACCTGTTTGCTTTACTAAATATTTATATAAAGTTTTTTTTTTTTTTTTGATAGGTAAAGGTTTATTAAATGCAAGAAATATTTATATAAAGTTTCTCAAGGTTATTGAACTATTTACTGAAAGATCTTATTTTGTCCAGTAACAATTAGTAGTTACTGATAATGATACTTTTTGAATTTTTTTAGTTTCACTTACTGATGAATAAAAATTGCTTGACCGGGCTGCAGTCCTAGAAGATCCCATTTCAAAAAGGTTTTTCTTTCTTTTATTCTATTCAAGTTTTGGTACAACCACTGGGCATTCTCATCAACTCCATCATCTTAGGCTTCATAGGGAATATATTTCCACTACTTTCTTGTATACTTCCTTTGCACTTGGGTTCCACCACCCCCCCCCCCCCCCTTCCCCCACTTTTTAGCTTTATCAATGAATCATTTACTAACAAAAAAGTGCCTATAAAAAAAAGTGAATTTATAATGTCATTGAATACATGCCAAGGGCATCAAATTAGTCCCAATTCTTCTCTTGCGGTTTTGTGTTTAAAAGTGTTTCTCCATAGAAAAATTTGTTGAATAGTTTTTTTCTTTTATGTTGAAACTGTTGTAGGTGAGTGATGAAGCTAGGCTTGAAAAGGTTTTGAAGGATGCTGCCATGAAAGACAAGACTGTTATTTTAACAACTTTAAATGACGCATGGGCAGCTCCGAATTCTGTGATTGATCTCTTCCTAGAGAGCTTTAGAATTGGAGATCGCACCCGTAGGCTTTTGAACCATTTGGTAATTGTTGCCCTGGATCAAAAGGCTTTTGCACGTTGTCTGGTTATACATACCCATTGCTTTTCTCTTGTCAGTGAAGGAGCAGATTTTCATCAGGAGGCATATTTTATGACCCCTGATTACTTGAAGATGATGTGGAGAAGGATTGATTTCCTGCGCTCTGTCCTTGAGATGGGATACAATTTTGTTTTCACGGTAATCTCTTTCCTCTAACCTATGCACACTCACAAGTGCACAAGCACTCATGCTCAAAAATAATTTTACCAATTTGTAAAACCTTCTTTTAGTTTGTTCCTTTTGCTCTTTGTGATTGTTTTTCTTTGAGATTGGTCATTACTGAATGTAACTTTCCTATTATGTAAGGGGTGGAGCTAGGATTTTCATAATGTGGGGCCCAAAATAGGGAGATGAGTGTGCGTAGACTTGTAAGTGCCATGCTCAAGTCATGTAAGTAGCTATCTTATAGGTTGACCAAGAGTATATCCTCATCACTTTCACAACATAATCAATTGGCATTTGAAAATAGAAAGAAAAGCTTTAGATAATGAAAAAGTGAAGATTTGAGTACATCTGTGTGTTTCATTTGACTGGGGGAGGTGGGTTTAGATAGTGAAGTGGAGAGTTTTTAGCAGAATTGACAAGGAGCATATATTGTAAATTACATTTTGGCTTTTGATATTGAGGAAGTGAAGAGTTGAATACATTTGTGTAATTTGCTTGGCTGGGGAGGTGAAAGGTTGAGATAGTGAAGTGGAGAGTTTACTACATCTACATTTGGTTTGATAGGGATAGATGTATAGGGTAGTGGAAGATTTAATGCTGGGTTTCTTGGGCCAAAGATAGAAAGGAGGTGTTTGAGGAATGGGTGTACTAAAATTTTTCAACCAACAAAAATAGAGTGTTATACTTTCAACGAGGGATTAGAGTAATTCCTCAATTGATGATAGGAAAGCAGATAGGATTTTGTCAATGATTTGGGAATAAGAAAGACTAAATGTAAACTTGATGTGCATTTACATTATGCATAAAAAACCTGTAGCTGTTCTGTGTATGATTTGCTTGAATGAGCATTTTGAAGAAACCTCTACCCAGTTATTGTTATAAAAATTACAAGGTTCTTGAGTTCAATTTACTGCATTTTTTTTAGATAACTTCAATTTGATTAAAACGAAAATAAAAAGAGGAAAAAAGAGCAGGAAACTGTTCCTATTGGAATTGTGAAAAATATAATATCAACCCTTTTGACTAGAACTTTAGCCAAAACTTTCACTGTAGCTTGAGGTCTGTAAGAGGGGCTGAAAATGAAATTTTGAAGTTTGTAGAGAAACAACTCAAAGCATTATAGAACACACTCTTTAGTTCAACTATTAAACTTGGAAAATTGAAAAATTGTGACACGCTTGATAAGAAATGTCAGATTAGATGTACTCCAAAGGTTTCTTCAGTGGTATTTAGATTGAGCAACTTCCAAGGTATTTCTATTTATGGATCACATTACAACTGTTAGGTAGTATGATAATGTTGATGGCTTAACATTCTATCATTACTATTAGCTGTGGCCTATATTATGTCTGTATCTCCTGTTATGTTTCCTATCCAATTCAGAAAAGTTCTTCATATTCAGTGGCTTTTTTTTTTTTTCCAGGATGCTGATATCATGTGGTTCAGGGACCCATTTCCACGGTTTTATTTGGATGCAGATTTCCAGATAGCATGTGATTATTTCATAGGTGATTCTGATGATGTACAGAATAGACCCAATGGAGGGTTCAACTATGTAAAGTCAAATAATCGGTCAATAGAATTCTACAAATTTTGGTACTCTTCGCATGAAACATATCCTGGATACCATGATCAAGATGTCCTTAATATAATCAAGTTTCATCCATTCATCATGGAAATTGGTATAAAGATGAAATTCTTGGACACTGCTTACTTTGGTGGGCTCTGTGAACCTAGCAAAGATTTGAATCAAGTTTGTACAATGCATGCAAATTGTTGTTATGGTCTGAATAGCAAGCTTAATGATCTCAGAATTATGCTTCAAGATTGGAAGCAATTTTTGTCTTTGCCACCAAGTTTGAAGAGAGTGTCAATTTTATCCTGGAGGGTTCCACAAAATTGCAGGTACAAAGAACATTTATTCCTTGCTGTGTTGATTTCATTGCAAAATTAGTGCTTAACATATTATGGATATTCAGTTACTGTATGAAACCTTTATTTTTATATGGATTATTAATCTGTGCAACTTTCTTTTCAGTCTTGATTCTCTCAAGCATTATGATTCCCCGGCCCCAGAGAAGGATGCTCAAGGATTGCAAGAGTGACTTGACTTGTATATATATTTTCCTGAAAAACCTTACCTTGAATGTGAATTTGTGAACATATCTGATGTCAATGTATCTCAGTGACGTTTCTCGTATATGTATGGCTGGGTCAATTGACCTTGCATTTCTCTACCCCCAAGTAAGAGGAATTTGGGAAATAGGTGCATGCCACACATCTGAAGAAATGTTTTTTTGGAAGAGATGCCAGGAACCAGGAAGGAAAGTGCTACTCCAAAACTACTGGTCTGTTGTGGTTGTGAGAATTTGAACCTAGTGGAACCTCGGAGTTTCATGTTTCTCTTCACAGTGGTAGGACAAGCTTTGTTCCACAATGGTTGCACAGGAAGATCTTTTGGACTATTTCCACTTCAATGGGAGATCTTTGGTAATAAATATTTCATCAAGCTTTTATGCCATAAGAGCATTCACTTCTCGTTCTTCAAATCATTTCTTAGCCAAATTGTATCTAGTTACTCATCATCAGTTTTTGTAAAATTGCTACACCGTGTGCTGTTCACTGCTGTGGAGATGAGTTACTGTAGCATTTTTGTTTGGTTTTTATTTAAAATTTTTTTTTTCTTCAAATTCTAAGAATGCTGTCTGATTACATGAGATTTGATCTGATTACTGAAGAAGTGGAAGGTGTAGGATAGGCCGTGGAATGGAAGGAAAAGAAGAGGAGCTTTGATCTGATGGACAAGGAGGTGTAGGTGCGGAGGGGGTCAAGAGATCTAATTGCCAGAGTGATGTCTCAACTCTACTGTGTGACGCCAATGGATCTATTGCTATTGTCACTATCGTGACCCCAGAGGAGATCGTTGTCTACTATGCCAAAACAACGTTGCTTTCCCATTCTTAGTCGATCATAAGGTCATCTATTTTGAAAGGAGAGATGGTTGGCATCTCCCCTAACAGTGATGGGAACAGCCATCAAGCTTTACCTGTTACCTAGACATCCGGATAAGGTAATTTACTTCTGAAGGAACAAACAAAACAAAAAAAGTATGGTGTTATACTTTTTGTGAGGTTCTTATGCTTGTGCCGGCTATGATTTTGGTGACTCGAGTTGATGCCGTTGGGCAGCGAGCAGACCAAAAGGGGGAGGTAGGGGAGGTTGGTGTTGTAAGTAAAGATGGTTGGGTGCTGAAAAAGGAGTAAAAATTAATTGAGAATGATTTGAATGAAGATAGGGAGTGGGATATGTAGTGTATTTTAAAAATAGGTAGCTAAATTAGAAAGAGTTTTTATTTCAAATTTTGGCTCATTCTTATTATTATTATTTTTAAGATGGGATATGAATGCTCTAAAAGACCTGCATATTGGCATGTACGTGGTTTACACACCCCATGTGTATACACGAATGGTAGTGTATGGGGTATGGCAAAACCTATGAACCGTGCATGTGCCTCGTAAGTCACAATACGAGTGGTGAGTGCACGAAGCACACATCTTGTTTGTTGGGGAAAATTAATCAATGGAGGCGTTGTATGCAACGATTCCTCCATAGCATGTGGCCTCCATAGGTGCATGCCTATTCATTTACCAAAATTGGTTTTGTATTAACACATCACAAAATCAAGCAGTTGATCCAACACTTGGTCATTTTTGGTTAGAAAAATTGTAAGTTACTTTTGACTTTGGTCAAATCAAGGTTAGGCGATGACGGAATTGGGCAAATCCCAAGATTAAGAAGGCTGAAAACCAAGAGGGCAAAAGTTAATTTTCACTAACTTCTTAATTGCCCAAAAACACAAAAGCAAAGGTCTGAAACACCATCAAGAGGCTGCTTAAAGTTAACTCTACACGGGTTGAAACATGCAAAAAGAAGCTTGACATCAACAGTTTTTCTCTCTAAGAATTATAAAGACGTTGCGACACTACCAACAAAGGGCTTTAGCCGCGTTTTAAAAACACAGCTATAGACCCCAAAAATGTAGCTATAGGACAATAGCCTCGTGAAGGGACCTATAGCTGCGTTTTTAAAAACACGGCTTTAGGTTCCCCTATAGCCGCATTTTTCGAGGTCTATAGCCGCGTTTTTTCACCCCTTATGAGATGGTGTCTATAGCTGCGTTTTGTAAAAAAACACAGCTATAGATCCACTTGGGGCGGTTATTGGCTGGATCTATAGTTGCATTTTTGTAAACGCGGCTACAGGTTCCCTTATAGCTCCGTTTTTGTGGCTCTATAGGCTGAGACATATAACTGCGTTTTGTACAAAAACGCGGCTATAGACCTGCTTTGAGCTGCATTTTTAAAAAACACCGCTAAAGGTCCACCTATAGCTGCGTTTTCTTAAAATGCAGCTATAGACCCCTCCACCGGGTTTTCCTGCAGCCGCGTTTTAAAAACATGGCTATAGGTCCACTATAGCCGTGTTTTTGTAAAATGCATCTATAGACATGTACATTGGTTTTCCTATAGCCGCGTTTTAAAAAACGCGGCTATAGGTGATTTTTTTTTTTTTCATGCTAAATTTGCAATTCCTGCCCAATACACAAATAATTCTTGCCCAATACACAAATAGTTCTTGCCAATACTCAACAATTCCCAACCAATTGCTAGCAAACCACACAATTTCATTGCCAAAAGATATAGGTTCCTAGATAATTTACATAAAGATATTGGTGGTTTTTTTTTTTTTTTTTTTTTTCATGCTAAATCTGCAATTCCTGCCCAATACACAAATAGTTCCTGCTCAATACACAGATAGTTCCTGCCAATGCTCAACAATTCCCAACCAATTACCAGCAACCAACACAATTTCATTGCCAAAAGATATAGGTTCCGAAATAATTTACATAAATATATATTTACATAGACAAAACAAGTTCCCAACAATCCATTTTTACACAAAATGCATATCTGTCAAGGATTTTGTACATCACAAAAAATTCACTTTAAGCAAGCATCATGGTACTTGATCAATCAGTCCAATTCACGTAGCTACAGCTAATAACCTGTGACAATGAGAACACCGAAAATTGATATGTAATTAGGCTTGCAATAATCCCTAAACCTGGAACACTTGAAATCAGTGCAACACTTATGCATTGTTTTACTATCAGCTACATTTAGCAAGTGCAAAAATGGCATGTATAAAAATGTTCACTTGAAAAGATTTTTGGAACAAGTATACTTTCCTGTCTACATTCATGATTGAAATTTTCTAATTTCATTTTATGTGCTATAGTACATCTACTTTCCTACTTCTTGCTTCATATATACTGATGTGCAACCTTCAAGTTGGAACCTTCAAAGGTAGTCCTATATATCTGATTTTTTTTCCTATTTTTTTCCCAATATCGTTGTATATGTTATAACGAATAATTGTATTTGTTTTACTTGAGGATTCATAGTTTCATTCCCATGGAGAGTCCCCATCAAGCACTGCCACCCTAAATATATTAAAGGCGTCATATTAATAGCAATGGATTGCAAAAAGTGTTGCGGTATCCTAAATAACATGTGGCATACCCTCAAATGTATTCAAATCACGTATACCGCTGCTAAATTGGGTGAACATTGCATTCATGTGCGTCATCACTTCAACCATTGCTGTTGGTGCCTTGCTTTAGATTGGGAGAGTTGTTCTTGGTGCCTTGCTTCTGATTGAGAGAGTTGTTTTTGTACTTGGGCTAGTTGCTCCCTAAGGACAGAGGAGGTGTTCTCCAACTCTGAAATCCTTTGGGTCGTTCTGCTTATTGACAACGATGGAGTCAGGGTAAACTGTGAAGTGTTTATGGCACTTCTTTCAGATGGCGTGATTCCAAATCCGACCCCCACGTACTTGTCCAGGGTGCTCAATAATGCATATTAGCTGCCTAACATCAGCATAAAGGAACATTAACCCATCTTCTAAATCAAATTTTGTTTTTCTTTTTTAGTAGAAGAAGGGGTATTATTAATATCTATAAGAGTGTCCGTACAAAATTAGCAGTCCATGGGACATTCCCTAAAGGTTCCCATTTTCATCAGATCCCATTTTCACTAGTCCATTAAAATTTGTTTTGTTGGTGCCATTTAAGATTGAAGTGTTACAACTTACAACTTACAAGCCTATAAAGTTGAACAATCAGAATTACCATACACTTACCAAATTATAAACCCTAATTCTAATTATCCATTTTGCCAATAATTCAATGATCTATATAACTTTAAAGGGATATGGGTATGATCATCATTCATTGTGTAATAGTTAGCCATTTAATTAAATTAGGTGAAATAAAAGTAATGCCTACTTCATTTGGAAAATCAGAAGCCTTAATTTCCCCCATGAATGCTCAGAATTTGGCTAACTACATGCCTTATTTTATCAGACCAAGGTGGTAAGAAATCTAGATTGAAAATTAATGTCAATCCTAGGAAAATGATAATTAGTTATGATATGGCGAGAATTGTTTACGTTTTACTCTATCATTTGCATGCATCCTTTATATGCCTCCAAAGGTTCAAAACAGAACACAATATATATGCTTGCAAGTCATCCAAAGTAATGATTAGATTCGGCTATAGCATTTCATCAAACACATCATTTGCATTACAAAACTACCAAAGAAAATAGAAATAGAAAATAAAGACAAACTCAAAAGAAATCATTGAAAATACTATGAAACAAAACCCACAAACAAATCAAACGAATCCCAAACAAAACCCACACACAAAAAGAGGAAACCCAAACAAACCACACAAAAAAATGAAACCCACAGAAAACCCCAAAGCCTTTATGATTCAGATTTAGTAGAAAGAGAGAAATAGAGTTGAGAAAGACAAACCTTGCTGTGAGAAAGATTTTTCGAAGCACTGACACCAGAGAACAGAGGAAGAGAGTGTGTTTTCTGAGAACAGTGCACAACGGCGAGATTATGGATCGAGCTGCGTAGCACAGAGCACGACGACGAGTTAGGGATTGAGAGGTAGTTGAGAGTGAACTGAGAGTTAGGGTTATTTTCACAATAAGGTTTTTTTTTTTTTTTTTTTTTTTTGTATTTATAGCTGCCCCCAGAGCTGTGTTTTATTAAATGCAACTTCGTACATGTTTAAGCTGCGTTTCACAAACGCAACTTCATACATGTTTAAGCTGCGTTTATCAAAAAACTTCATACATGTTTAAGCTGCGTTTATCAAACACAGTTTTATTAAAGATGAAAAAAAAAAAAAAAAAAAAAAAAAAAAAAAAAATTCCCAGGACGGGTCTATAGCCGCGTTTTTAAAACGCGGCTTCAGCCCTACCCAGAAAAACGCAGCATGAACCAACAAAAACGCAGCTTCAAAGCTGCTCTATTGCCACGTTTGGAAAACGCAGCTATAGGTCCAATGCTGGAGCTGCATTTTCAAAAACACGGTTCACTGTGAAACTTGGGCTACGTTTTTTGAAAACACAGCTTCAAAAAACGCAGCTACAGAACGGGTTTTTTTGTAGTGCGTGTATATATATATATATATATATATATATATATAAATGTAAATAATGAATATTATTATCAAAATAAACACTTAAAGGAAATAATGGTAGAAACAAGTATTTCCAAGCAAGAAAGAAGTAAGATTATAGGAGCAAATAGCTGGGGAAGTAAGAGAGAATATGAAAGCTAAAAATTAAGCTTTGATTACAAATGAAAGGAAATAGGCCTTTAATAGGTAGAAGCAGGCACTATTTGAATAGTGGGGAGCAATAGCAATCACAGATGAATAATGAATAGTAAATTTGACTTTTTTATTATTCAATTCACCAGGTAGATCCATCAAAAGCAGGGGGGATACTGTAGATGAATAGTGTCATGTTTGGTGGCAGTAGTAATTACTTTAGCAATTTCGCTGATATGTGCTAATTGTAGTAATCTTGCAATCATGGGGTTGAAGTAGGGAATCAGACCTTAGCTAAATCTGGAGTAACAATTGGGTCATGTCCAAATAGAGATCCATCATAAGGATCATAATATATATATAGAGGGTTGAAAAACATAGTTTTGCATCTCATTCAAAACAAGCATCGGAAGCAACATAGGGATCTGCTTCATTATAAAAGATAATATACAACTTTAAATTCTAGAACAAAGATTAAAAAGAATTCCTTGATGCATCAATTCCTTAAAAACAAAGTAGATGATCAATCTTATGAAACTTGCAATCTTCACCCTAATTCCACATGGTATCCAGGATGTGTGGTCTTTTAATTAGTTATTTGTACTTTCTTTTTCGTTTTTACTTTTTGTTATAAAAAGTTTGTTAGAGAGAGATCAAAGAAAAAAAAAATGCCCTCTCCTTTAATAGTATGCACTTTTCAATTTCCAAAGACAATTATTTTATTTTAACAACTTTTATTAATAAACAATTGATTATCTAATTGGGTTAGTCTTTTGGGTTAGCCCAATTGAGCTTTAATGCGTGGCTTGGGATGGGACCAAAGGGATAAATAAGACTCTAGCTCCAATGGGTTTTGAACTTCCATTAATTAAATAACACATACCACTTTGGAAATATAATTGCACTCTATGCTGTATTAATAAATTATATCTCATGACTTTAATATTTAAATATCATTTGATAAAACTTTTGATGGTCTATGTTACTACTGTATCATACTTTGTCCTTGTTAATGGTGAATCAAAGGGTATAATCCATCATTCTTGAGGTATTTGTCAAGGAAAGCCCCTTTCTCCCTTCCCTTTCTTATTATATACTGAGGGTCTTCATGTTCTGATCTCAAAGGCTACCGTTTTGGGGAAAATCCAGGGTTATTCATTATGTAGAACTAATTCATGGTTGATACATCTTTTTTTTGTAGATGATAGTCTTCTTTTTTGCAAGGCAACTAAACAGGGGTGCCAAATAGTTCTAGATATTCGTGATACATATGGCAGATGTTCTGGACAATAGAAAAATAAAAGTAAAACCATTATTTTTTTTCTTCAATAAATCAACCTTAGAAGACAAAAGAAATCACATAAAACAAGTTTTGGAGGCTCTAGAAATCAAGCAATATGAAAAGTTGGGGCTGCCTTTGCCTGTGGGGAGGTGGAAGAAAGCTAGCTTTAATTACACAAAAGAGAGAGTCTAGAGGAAACTATAAGGCTAGGAGGAGAAACTATTGTCACAAGCTAGGAGGGAAATTTTAATAAAGGCTATTGTTCAAGCTATTCCTAATTACACAATGAGTTGATTCAAACTTCCCTTAGGCTTATGCAACTATATTGAAAGCCTTAGTGTGCGTTTGGCTTTAGCTTAAAAAGTCAGCTTATTTTCCTTTTCAGCTTATTTTTGCTATTATTCATGAGTCTTACTGCACTTTTTGGTACTATTCATGGGTCCTACTGATCAATTTCAGTAAAATAAGTGGATCCCAAACATATCCTTATTAGAAAATTCTGGTGGGGTCAATGCGGTGATCATTGTAAAATTGTTGGGATTCTCTCTGTCAACTTATATCTAGTGGAAGCATGGGTTTTAAAGACTTGAGTTTGTTCAATGATTCCCTTCTAGCCAAACAAGCATGGAGATTTATTCACAATAAAAGCTCTCTTCTTTATAGGGTTTTAAATTATAATTCTTTCTGAATTGCTTATCTATGGAGGCTCTGGATTCACTCTCTGGATCTTATGCATGGCAAAGCATTCTGAAAGGGAGGGAAGTATTGAGAAGGGAGTAAGATGGTGAGTGGGTTGTGGTGATTCTATTAGCATTTGGGTAGATGCATGGCTATCGTCCATTGAGCAGTCAAAAATTTAGTCTCCAGTGATTAATGGTCTCTAAGAAGCCACTGTTAGTGCTCTAATTGACCCAGTTTCTAAGTGCTGGGATAAAGACATTCTGAATGGCTATTTTGTTCCTCAAGAGGTTGATATGATTTTGAGTATCCTTCTCTGCCGTAGTCATGTTGGAGACAAACTCATTTGGTCACATTTGTCCTTGGGAATTTACTCTGTTAAGTCGGGGTATAATTTTCTTGCAAAAGAAAATTTTATGCCTAATTCGAGTTCTGCTCACCAGAGTTATCATCAAGGTTTTTAAAAAGCAGTTGTGGAGTCTCTCAGTTTGAAATAAAATTAAAATTTTCTTGTGGTGAGCATGTAAAAATGCTATTTCTATCAAAAGAAATTAGTACATTGAAGAGTCCTCACTGAAGATTTTTGTGTCCACTGCAATCACTCCTCAGAAGATGTTATCCATGCATTGTGGGAATGCTCGGAGTTAACTCCTTATCTTGAAAGCAGACGCAATGTGGTTGCTTTGTCGTACACGGCACTTTTCAAGCTTCTATGATCTAGTGCATTTTATTTTGGTTGAAGGAAAAAATTTGGAATTATTTGCAATGATGGTTTGAACAATTTGGTATCAAAGAATCTTCTCAGAACTAGCAACAAAGTTTACCCCATCTCACAAGTGGTTCCTTCTACTATCCAAACTCTCGAGGATTTCTTTCGAACTCTGCCATAGCACATGATTCAGACTCCACCTCTAACTTCCTCTCTCAAAATAAATTTTGATGGTGTACTCTTCAGGGAAATAACCGAGGTTGGATTTGGAGTAGTAATTCGGAATCATCAAGGTGAGGTGATTATCAAAAAAAAAAAATCAAGCTCCCTTCCTCGTCTGATGATGTTGAAGCCCTAGCTGCTGTCAAAGCTCTCTCCTTTGGCCGTGAACTTGATTTACCCTCTATTATTGTTGAGGGAGATTCAGAGGTCACCATCAAAGCTCTGAGAAGTGTAGATGAATCTCTCGACTCCTTTGGTCATTTGATTGCTTCTGCAAAACCATTTACAATTACCTTCCGTAGCATATCTTTTTCCTATACTCGTGAACTAGGTAACTCTATAGCTCATAACATAGCTAAGCATGTGAGATATACTAGTGGTTTAACTGTGTGGATGGAGAATGTTACTTCACGCCTTCATCATGTATTCCTAGCCAATTATGACTGATTTTTTTTTTTTTTTAATCAAGTTCCCAGGTTTTCTTATTAAAAAAAAAAAAAAAAAACATTCATAATAAACAAAGTCATAATAAATTTTCATTTTGTAAATCACTATTTTATTCTTTTAGTCCCCAGTTTAATCTTTTAGTTATACATATATTTTATGAACTAATTTCATTTTTTTAATGAAAAAAAAGAAATTAGTAAAAAGTTACTAAAATAGCTAGGCTCAGTAGCTTGAATAATCAATTCCCTCTTCCTGTTAACTATCTCAAGAGAATATTTTGTTTCTATAGAAAAAGATTATGAATTCTATCTTGAGAATATGTGTTCTATCAATACTACGTGTAGTTACCAACATACTAAGTTTTTAACCACTAGATTAGATTTCACTCATGATATATCAAAGCAACCTTCATTTCTTGATTAAGTTCACAACTCTCAATATGAAAATAGAAGTCTATGAGACTTATTATTCAAGTAAAATTTGTTAATTGAATAATTAATTTCATAGTGATGTAGTTCAGTGTGTCTTACACATTTAAGATACACTAACACATCGACTAGAAGTTTCCACTTCCATAATCAAGACAAATTATCTTAGTTGATATGTGCATTGCAGATGAAACACCCAATTTCATCACAGACCACGAACTTCATTTTTGACTTTGCAAAGAACTTGTAATTTATATTTTCTGTAATTAAATCACATACAATGCATTTAAATGACTATATCATACTGTCCATTTAATCCATGTACAAATAGTCTCATATAATTAAATACTTTAATTACTTAAAATATGACAATAAATTAGATTTTAGGGCACAAACCCTAATAATACATATATATATATATATATATGAGAAAAAGAAAGAAAAAGAATGCTAATATTGGTAAATCTAAATCCTATATCCTTTTGTATGAAATAAGCATGCCATATCCTTAGATGCTTTGTTGTGAAACAACGGATACTACTCATGTGGTGGTGAATACCCTTCACCAACGTTCTTGACAGTAAAAAAAGTGTATACCATGTGCCAAACATGGCAACATAATACTTCAACGTATTGTTTTTTGTTATATTATTATTTTTTCTACAAGTAGAATAACTTCGGATAGTCTTAAGAGCATTATAGCTCAACTTGTTGGTAGTCCTTGGTTTTTTTAAATAGTGATGAACATGGTTCAAATGTCTTATTCCTATTCATTTGAAATAGAGTCTGAGACACTTCATTATAATATTCAAATGCATTATATATGATTTAAGCGATATATGAATAATAACAATATTTAGAATTTAGCAACTCGCTCCGCTTGGACTAGTGTCTCTTTGGCATCTCTCGCTTTAGGAAATACAAGACCTTGATGCTGACCTTTTGCCTTTGACGGTTTGACTATGTTGCTGTAAATGACATTGAAAAAGAGAAAGATCCACACATTCATTTAAAATGCTAGGGAGAGAATGGAGACAGGAGAGTACACAATAAAGTCGGCGCATGTGTGAGAATATTGCCTTCCTGTTTTTTTTTTTTCCTTGTATATTACAGCCAAAAAAGGAAAAAAAAGAAGGAAAAATTGAAGAGAAAATATACATCTATAAGAGGATATAATTCCATAACAAGAGGAGTAAACAATAATTATTTGACATCAGTATCAGAGTCCAATTGCTTACTACTTACAAGAACACCTTGATCCCAAATCTCAAGAGACCTGTAAAAATGCAGATTGCACAGAAGAGGATCATTAAACAGGAATTTTCTGTTAATGGAACAATCCAAGGCTATTCAGTCAGGGAAAAGAAGTGTGAGAAGGGAAGCTATTGCAGACAAACCTTGTCCCATCGACATCAATACAAAGAAAGTGGCCATGTCGCCATCCATCTTGAAAATGGCCAAAAAAGACATCACCAGACTTCGAATAGAAACGACCTTCACCATTGGCCTTTCCCTTCCAAAAGTTAGCAAACCAGCGATCCCCAGTGTGAAAATAAAACCAACCCTACATGACCAAAGAGATTTATGTGTCTCAGGATAACTAACAAAGAATTCTTCAAGGTACAAAATATGTTGGTGATTTGTATTAAAGATAAGAAAACTATTAATGAAACATTTCATCATCAGCAATAAACAGGATGTGTAGTTCTAAACGTTTATGCCCACTACGTCACTAACTAAAGAAGCAAAAAATGCACGGGTTTGAAGTATGTATGGTTGGTGGACTTTATGAGGTGAAGAAAAAATATCCTCCTGGGAAAAATGAAGATAAGTCATGTATGATGGTAATGCGAAGTGCAATGAATGTTGAAAACAGATAAAAGAAAAATTTTATGGACAAACATAACTAACACAGTAGCAACACGAGTCAGCTAAGGCAAGCATCTGGACATTATCAAATGGGATAAATTTGTGTTCTTGAGTTGAAATGTTCAAAGCGTCCCATTTGAATAGTATTGACCACAAAAATTTCGACGAAAATCCTCACGATTTAATGTGCTCAGCTCCATTTAGCACGTAGACCGGCTAAGATAGCACAAATTGAGGAAAATGTTAAGTATTATTCTAGTGAGCGCCACTTTGACAATTACATATACAAAACTTTTCATCCACCAATATTTACTCAATTCTAACCAAAACTAAATGTTCAGATAATGTAGATTCCATGTCCTTTGACTAATTTTCATTTTATTGTTATTTTTCAATCTTTCCATGCACATGTTTTAATCCATATGTTGTAATTATCATTAAAATTAACAAAATTAACTGCAGAACATATATATGAACTCAAATCCATAACCATGTGTCCAGATCATGCAAGTCTGAGTCTAAAAAGTAATGAAAAAAACCACCTAACTGGATTTTATGGTGTAACAAAGCAATCTATTTACAATGTCACGATGACACATTTGCCAGAAATAACAAACTCAAATCCATAACTATCTGATATTGTTTAACTTTTTACATACTTCAGATGGCTTCATGTGGATAAAAGCGACATAATAAGATCATTTCTACAGTACTGCATCTTATTAAACTTATATTTACTAATCAATTAGACAAAATTCTTTTCCCCAGTAACAAAGTGGTATTAGTCATTTAGAATAGCTTCATGTAGCAGTTGCGGCACCACCCAATTATTCCCAACCAAACAAAAGACCATATGCCAATGCTTGAACTACTAGAAATTTAGGGACAAATGATCTATTGATTCCCCACCCTCCTTCACATGCAACATGAATCCATAATCATGATACCCCTTCTACGCAAATTATCTGAAGTTAGAATCTTGCTCCTTTCTGCGGTCCAAACAAATAAATTCACTCTTGGTGGTGATTTGATCCTCCAAATACACCAAAAAAATGAACTATGACCCTCTGCTTTTAGTGCTTCATAATAGGTTTTAGCTTGGAAACCACTATAGCAGGAAGTCAAATCACCTTATCCTTTTCTCTTGGATTGGTGTGGATTGCATATAATAGTTCTAAAAACTAATTGGGGATTCCAGCTCCCAGTCATGCAAAGATTGGAATAAAATAATATTCCAAACATATAGAGATTGACTGTCTCTTTTTTGGGGATTTATTGATGACGAAACATATTGTCAGTTGTCATTCCCTATATTCACTTGGATGATTAATTAGGTGATATTCTCACTAAGCCATTAGAGTTACATGTTATGTTTTATATTGGCCTTTTATTCTTAAGTTAGCTTAAGTTTATTATTGTAATTATGTCATATCACTCCAATATAAATATATGCAGCCATGAAGGGCTTAATCAATTCTAACCATGCAAATTATGAAGTATTTCCAAAATTTGCATATCCAAATTCAATAATTGAAACATGTAAACATGAAAATATATTCAAAATATTGGAAATATGATATGCAGTAAAGTGGAGTAGAACTTATCACATGACCCATATAGTGGTCTATCTAGTCAGGAATCAATTTTGGTTTGAAAGAAAAGGACAAACCCTACTTTGAACCACATAGCTAGCATTATTATACAAAACCATCATCTAAGATACGAAAATGACAAACCTTGCCATGCATAACATCTTCCCTCCATGATCCTTGCAACACATCCCCATTACTGAAGTAGAATGTACCCAGACCTGATTTCTTACCATAGCGCCACATACCATCATATATGCTTCCATCTCCAAGAACCAGACGGCCCTGTACACATTCACTCATAAACTGACATTCCATTCTGTCTGTCCAAATGAAACAAATCAAATGCAGAAGATATTTGCTCAACATTTTAAGGTTATGGAACAGTACCTTTCCTTCAGGAAGACCCCCTTGGCATCGCCCCTTGTAAATCCCTCCTCTGTATTGTATCTCTACAATAGGACTCCACTTTTTTGGTGAATCCCTTTCTGCTTCCTGTATAAAAAGTAAAAACTATACAATCAGAACTGAAATCATCAGATTCAGGAGAGCATGAAACAGGACAACATCAAAATAGAAGAACAGCAAGTACAGCTTGAACAAGATGTCATAGAAAATTGCAGTTCTAATGCTGATGTAGAACAATTTTCATGAGCTGCAGATTACCAACATAGATGCTGCACGAACAGAGACAACTCCTTGCTTCTTAGGGACATCAACATATTTTCCATTAAATAGAGTAAATGCACTATTATAAATGTCCTTCACTGCTTCAAAGCCTGCATCAGTCAATGCACTCCAAGAAGAAACGCTTGGATAAACAGTTGGTCGTGCTTTCACATCATCATCAGTTTCTGGATCTGGATTTTGTGTTGTGAATGAGATATTAACATTGTCTCTCAACTCATCTGAAGGTCGTACTCCAACTGGAAGGTGGAAGATGCTCAGGTCATCAATTATTGGAGCAGTTCCAGTGTCAGTAGCTCTTTCTTTAGCCCACTCCTCTGCAATCTGATATGCAGGCCCCATGTTCCAACTAACTAGTGGCTCCCTCTGGAAAGCAGGAGTTCCTAGAGAATGCATTTTAAACATGATTACTCAAAAACAAAAAAAATTGTTTGACTAAATCAGATGTAGTAATCAGGTGTTTCAAGATTTATCTAGGGGGCGCAATTCAAACTGCAAATTAGTGATTCACAATAAGAATGATTAAAAAGATACAGTGTGCTACCTTCAGTAATTGCGTTGTAAAATCTGAAAGACTTGGCACTGGTTTCTGCTAATCCAACCTCACTTTGTTCAGATTCACTATTATAATTCCTACAAAATCCAAAGAAAAATAGTATAGCAAAGATATCATTAAGTGAACTAAACCAAAAGGAGAAAAGCAATCAAACCAAGAAGCATATAACTCATTGTCATCTCTGCTCAAGACTGTCTGTAAATCTTCAGCTGTACTGTTTTCATCAATCCCATTTCCTCTCTCATGAGTCAGTCCTGAATTTATCTCTTCACAACTTCCATTTACATGTGAATGTTTTCCCTGAATGTCATTGAACTGCGGGTGGTGTTTCCTTAGAAGATCAAAAACAAAAGGGAAATGCTGGGCCAGTGTAGACAATATGCCGCTGTTTTTCTGAGAAGACTGTTGCCCAGTATCACTGGTAATCACATAAATTATACATCAGAATGTTGGAAAGAAAATTTATTAGCCAGACTAAATTTGAGGGACAGCTTTAATTGAACAATATCACACACTAGTCACTGAAAATGAGGCATAGATTGCAATAAATACCAAACACATGAAAGAGTACAACTAGAATATAGCAGGCAGTATGAAAGTTTCCAGGTTGCCTGGACTATATTCAAAGAAAAGCATCTTCTCTCTTTCAAGCTACAGAGAGAAATTTCACACATTCAAAAATATTTATGGCCTAGGGGGGAAAATGGAGTAAACTGCAAGAAAATTTCCATGACCACTTGTGACACCCAAGCAAGAAAGGATGACAAAAATTCCTCTTTATCCAATGGAGATCCTTTCTGTTAACATGAGACCCAGCAAAATTGTCCTGATCATAATGGAAAGCGAGATTGCATTTTAACGAAGCTGGATCAAGAAGGCAAGAAGCTTGCCAGTCAACGACAAAGACTGAAATTTCTGGGCTCATCGTTTAGTCTAGGCCCCCCTATTCAGTTGTTTTTAGTTTACTTATCTCTTGTAACTTCTTTTTGAAAAAAAAAAAAAAGAAAGAGATTAGCCTCTTGATCGATCGATTGATTGGATCGAAGTACAAAGGGGTTTTTTGAAGTGTGAGATCAGCCCAAGACTAAGGCCGAGCAACTAGCTGCTGCAGGATTGGACGTCTATCTATCTCGCCACGCTCTCCTACTCCTATAAAGACCGGCGGAAGGAATGCTCTGCTCATCTTTCTTTCTTATGGCATAGTTGGTCTAGTTGCCATCTTAAAACCCCACCCTCAAGGCCATACAGTAAAAGTCTATATATATATATATATATAAAACAAGAAACCTCTTCAAGGCAGGGCCACTTTGTGTACCCACTCCTATCGAGTAAACCCCGAACATATGACCCTGCCTGCAAGAACCATGTATGGGTAATCCTAGGACTCGAACTGAAGACCTCATGGGAGGTTCTCATGAGGGTAACTAGTAAAAGTCAATAATTTTAAGGACAAAATTTAGTTACAAAACTGGTTATAGTCTTATGGTTCTCCAAAGACTAACACCATAAGTTTACGATACTTCGTTTGTACACCGGCCACCCCAATCATTCCTATATTTAATGTCAATAACCCACCTCCGAAGGTGAGTTGTCTCCATTCCATATCTCCACAGCCATTTCCCTAACAAAACTTGATTGAAAATTCTCAAATTCTGAACACCTAATCCTCCAAACTACAATGGGTTACAAACCTAAGCCCACTTAAGCAGACGACATTTAGGGGACTCATCAATTCCACTCCATAAAAAATCCCTTTGAAGCTTCTCAGTACAATTAGCAATATCCACCAGAATAGGGAAGAGGAATAGGAAACAAGTTGGCAAGGTTTAATAAGTAGATAAAGAATGAGGATTTTGATATCCACTCGTTTTATAATAAGCTACGAGGTCCCTTGCCCATTATCTTTCCTTAAAAAGGTATTTGGAAGGTTAAGCCTCCTAGGTGTGTTCCTTTCTGTTTGGACCACCGTTTGGGATAAAATTCTTATAGGTGACAATTTGCGGGGTAAAAAGTTTGATTTTGTTAACTGGTGCATTATGTGTTGTTGCAATGGGGAGACAGTGGATTATTTGCTACTTCATTGTGGAAAGGCTTATCGGTTGTAGAGTTTGGTTTTTAAATCTTTTGGGATTTCATGGGTCTTGCCAAGATCGGTTGCAGATACTTTTTTTGGTTGGTGGAATTGGCTTGGAAAGCATTCGTCTAGCATTTGGAATTTCGTTCCGTTGTACTTAATGTGGTGTATTTGGAGGAAGCGAAATTGGTGAACATTTGAGGACATGGAAAGCTCCGACAACCAGCTGCTTGCTTCTTTCAGTGGCTCCCTTTTTGACTAGTCTAGGGCTTGGGCTCACCTCTAGTGATTCTCTCCCTATGTTTCTTAGTTCTCTCCTTTGTAATTAGTATTTTCTTTGTTCTTTCATTTCTCTTTCTGTAATATTTGATTTGCCTTATGCCTTTCTGCATGAGGTAGCTTTTTGACTATACATCTTTATTACTTATCAAAAAAAAATTAAAGTAACATTACCTCCCTTTGATAAATATCACTGCTTCCAACTCGCTACTCTTCACTCAAGTTTTTCAAGAATAGGGGTCCATATTGCCCTATCTTTGAATTTAGCACCCAAAGGAAGCCCCAAATATGTCATTGGAAGTGAGGACTGTCTACAACCCAACAAGGCCACAAGCTCCCCCACAAACTTGATTGAAAATTATTTATATAAATATATATATATATATATATATATATTTGATAAGTAATAAGACTTATATTCATCATGAAAGAAAAAAAACAACAAATACAAGTGTACATGATGGTGAACACAAACAACAGCAAACAAAAACAACAAAAAAGAAAAAAGGAGGGCAACTTAAGGAGCACTTCTAAGGGAAGAAAGAAACTCCAAAACAAAAGAACAGTTTGAAGAACACCAGCACCTAGCCTAATCAAAAAGAGTATTTTGGCTGAGAGCTTGTAATTGTTCAAGCGTTCTCTTCAGATCCTCAAAAGAGCGTTGATTTCTTTCCAACCAAACCACCCACATCAAACAGCCACGAATCATATTCCATATGTCCAAAGAAAATTTCCCCAACCAATTACTCCAACAAGACACCAAACTCTCCAATGAACCTGGCATGATCCATTAGATTCCAAAAGCTTGCAACATATGCACCCAGAAAGAATAAGCTACAGGATAGTGGATGAGAAGATGGTCCACAGATTCCGCAGAATCGCGGCACGTGTAGCACCTATTCGCCAAAGGGAGGCCCCGGAGCATCAAATTATCCAAGGTAAGAAACTGACCATGGGCAGCTGTCCGCAAGAAGAAAGACCGAATATTGAACTTCCCATTCCTCTTAGGGCATGGGCACCCTCTTAGGAACTTTGACTTTCCAAATCCCCTTCCAAGGGAAGCAAGAATGGGATGTACCCCTGATCTTGTAATAGAAAGACCGAATATTGAACTTCCCATTCCCATTAAGACACCAATGAGGTCTATCACACCCAATACCTCTTGGGATACGAGACTGAATGAGATTTAGGAAAGAGAAGGCAGCCTCAAATTCCCTCTCATGGAAATTCCTATAAAATCTCACATTCCAAAATCTACTACTCCCATCCTCTTGATTATCCAACAAATCAAAAATACAAGCTTCCTTGTCACTGGAACACGCATATAACTGAGGATATAGCATTTTAAGTGAGGTATCCCCAACCCACATATCATGCCAAAAACGAATGTAGGAACCATCACCCACCACAAAAGCCAAGTGTTTGGTGAACCCCTCCCATCCGATCTTAATACCACACCAAAGGCCACACCTATGGGCCCTTCTACATTCTTTAGTCGTCCACCCCCCTTGACCCTCACCATATTTGGTGGCAATAACCCTCCGCCAAAGACTAGTTCCTTCAAGGCCAAGCCTCCATAACCATTTCCCTAATAGAGCTTGGTTGAAGTGAACTAACTTCCTAACCCCCAAACCACCCATCTCTAGAGGTGAACACACCTTCTCCCAAGCCACCAAAAAATGTTTGAAACACTCCTCCAAAGACCCCCACAACAATTTTCTCTAAATACGCTCCAATCTGTCACCCACGGCTACCAAGATGGTAAATAAGGATAGATAGTATGTGAGAAGACTAGAGAGAGTACTCTTCAAGAGAGTAAGTCTACCACACTTAGACAAATAAAGACACTTCCAACCTAACAGCTTCTTCTCTATCTTCTCTAAAATAGGGTTCCAAATGGATGCAGTCTTGAAAGGAATGCCCAATGGCATGCCCAAGTATTTCATGGGTAGGCAACCCACCCTTCAACTAAGAATATTAGCCAAATCATCAATATTACCAACCTCCCCCACCGGGCCAATCTCACTCTTCCCCACATTTACCTTTAAATTAGTAAAGGCTTGGAAGCAAGACAAAGCCACAACTGATCTCTAGAAGCATCACTAAATAGAATAGTATCATCTGCAAAAAGCAAATGTGATATGCGAACACCGATAGAGTTAACTGGTCCCACATGAAAACCACGAAGCAGCCCACTATCCTCAGTTTTCTTAAGGATCCCAGATAAAACTTCCATAATCAAGAGAAATAGGAGAGGGGACAACGGGTCACCTTGTCTCAACCCATGAAAACTTCCAAAAAAGCCTGAAGGAGAACCATTCACAAGAACCGAGAATCAAACAATAGAATTGCAAGCCTTAATCCACTCCCTCCACTTCGTCCTAAAGCCCATCCTATCCAACAAATAAAGAAGAGCATCCCAATGAACATGATCTTAGGCTTTTTCTATATCCAATTTACAAACTACACCCGGGGAATTATACTTCAACCTACTGTCCAGGCATTCATTCGCAATTAACACTGAGTCCAAAATTTGTCTTCCACCAACAAAGGAATTTTGGGTCTCCGAGATCAAACTATCTAACACCACCCTCAGCCTATTCGCCAACACCTTAGACATCAGCTTGTAAACACTGCCCACCAAGCTAATAGGCCGAAAGTCCTTAATATTGATAGCATTAGATTTCTTAGGAATAAGGGCGAGGAAAGAAGCATTAAAAGACCTTTCAAAAGCTGAATACTTGTGAAAATGCTTGAAAACAGCCATCACATCAGCCTCCACCACCCTCCAACATTTATGAAAAAATGGCATGGTGAACCCATCCGGACCAAGGGCTTTATCCTCCTCCATCTCTACCATAACATGGGAGACTTCTTTCGAGAACTCCCTCTCAGGGACAACCTATCATCCTTCCCAATACTAGCAAAATCCAACCTATCCACAGTTGGACGCCACGTGTTAGTCTCAGTATAAAGTTCCTAATAAGATTGGACCACCTGAGACCTCACAGTAGGTTCACCCTCATATAATACACCATCTACCTCAACACTACTAATAAGATTAGCTCTTCTATGAGAATTTGCTAATCTATGAAAGAAGTGTGTATTGTTATCTCCTTCCTTCACATACAAAGCCCGGGACATTTGTCTCCAAAAAGTCTCTCCATGGAAGCTAGAACTTCAATCTCACCTTTAATCTGAGTACGGCGAGCTTGTTTCTCAAGCAAAAGGCCCAAAATATCTTCCTTGGCATCCAAACCCAATAATTCAGACAACAAACTCTTCTTCTTAAAAGCCAAATCACCAAAAACTTCCTTATTCCACTTTTTAAGGTCTTCTTTAAGAGCCTTTAATTTCTGAGCCAAAACAAAGCTAGGAGATCCTGTGAAGAAATAACTGTTCCACCACTGTTGAACCCTCTCAACAAAACCCTCAACCTTTAACCACATGTTCTCAAACTTAAAAGCACAGCGTCCCCTCCCCACAACACCAACTTCCACCAAAATCGGACAATGATCCGATATAACACGAGGAAGCACCCTCTGGGACACATTTCCAAAGTGATCCTCCCATTCAGCAAAGACCAATGTCCTGTCAATGCGGGACATAGACTTCGGTTTGGAATCCCTAAACCAAGTGAAAAAAGCCCCCTCTAATGGTAAATCCACTAGGAAATTATCCTCTATGAGAAGCAAACATGGCTGGGTTGAAAGAGTCACGGTCAAGCCTCTCGCAGGGATATCTAATAACGTTGAAATCACCAAATAAAAACCAGGATTTGTTCCAACGAGTACGCACCCTAGATAACTCCTCCCACAAATCAGCCCTATTAAGGTCTGCGTTTGGACCATAAATGCCAGTACAAACCCATTCAAAACCATCCACAACACCCCTAAAAAGAACACTAACTAAGAACTTACCAACCAACACATCAATTTTCTCAACCACCCGCTTATCCCCCAGATGATTGAACTACATCCAAAACAGCCCAATCAATGAAAGGACTACCCGATAAGCCTCTCAAGACAGCAGAGTTTACCAAAGAAAGCTTAGTTTCCTAGAGACAAACTGTATCACACCTCCATTCCTTAAGGAGATTCTTGCAAACCTCTCTCTTTCGGGGATTATTCAACCCCCTAACAATCTAAGAAAGAAGTCTTAAAAGTCATTAATTACCGCTAATAGCCCCGAACAGTTCAACGAACCTCTATAACGAGAAGAGGACCCATCGTAATTTACTGGGGATACTAGACCCCGAAGTTCTCTAAGACCTTTCTGACCAGATTTAGAGGGTTTTCGAACACTCCCCTCATTTACAACCTCAAGACAATCTTGTTCCAGAAGACGAAATAAAGCCACACACTGATCTTCATACCGTACAATAGGAAAACCCACCATTTTGCAAAAACGTCTCATCATATTGCACACCCATACAGACTGATCACCCGCCTCATCAACCCTGGTCAACACCATATCCTTCACTGCCTTAGGAACCCACCAAGACAACGGTACACACTCCAACGGATATATAAGTTTTAGGGTTATTGTCTTAATAATGTTGGGACTAGATTATTTTGGAAATTCTATTAGTATTAAAAAAATTTTATTGGGTTTTCTTAAGTCGATAGGCCTTTAGTACTAGTATAAATTAGGAGTTCAGTCCTGGTAGATCAAGTCAGACTAGTCAGTCAATTGGTCTATATGGATATGCTTAATTCTATTCAAAGATGAGACCTTGGCCAATTGAACATTGGAATATTGAGTTTTTTTTAGTATTGAGACTTGTCCATTCACTCTTCTCTCTCTTTCTTTATCTCTCCATTACTATTTTTGGATACTGTTCAGAAAACCTTTGCGCAAGAAGAAACTTCTTCTTAGGGTCAGCTTGATACAATTTTATGTCTAAGTCGATAAATTTAAGTGAGGCATTTTCTTATTCATATTTGAGATTTCAATTAAGTTTTTTGTTATATTTTGTTCAGTGCTAGTAACAAATTTAACAATAAAATCACCCAATAACATTAGCTTTCACACGTAAAGCTAGATTCACTTTAAATCAAATTAATAATAGGTTTTTTTTCCTTTTCAAACCAACTGCATATAAAGCATAGTATACCAAAAAAAAAAATGAAATAAACTTATTTTCTTAAATGTGTCATGAAAATAAGTTCGTTGGAAATTCCTCAATTCTTATTTGGATTTAATTTCCTTATTGGGTTTCCTTGGTGTCAAAGGAAAGAGTTTTTCTTATTGAGTAAGTAATTGGGTATTTCTTGTTCATTAAGGAATAGAATTAGAGCCTTCTAAAATAAACAATGCTGCAGAGAGTTTAGTACCAGAATGGGGCGTTGGCCAAAGTAGTCCTCTTGTGCAAGGAGTAGTGTGGTAGTGTTTTTTGGGATGACAAATACCTGCATGTGTGAGGTACGCTTGATAACCCTTAAGATATATCACAATGCAAGGGACAACCTCCTAGTGTGGAAAGTGAGGCACTACCATGTATTGACTAGCTATGTTGACAACAAAGGATATATCTGGCCAAGCAAAGGTGATGCAGTTAGTTTGCCAACGGTATCTCTCTCGGTCATCCCATTTTGGCCATCTCCAATTATGATGATATCATCAACATAAACTATCAAGTAGATACAAGCTCTTTTAAAAGTGTAAGAGACAACATAACGTGGAAATTTACATCACATTCCAAAACTGGCAATAACGTCACTAGGGCTGTCCAACAAGACCCGGACCCAAAAAAACCAACTGACCTAGAGCAATCCGAACCGAAACCCGCTCGATCTGAGCAGTGCGGTGGTCAACAGCAAGTCTGTGTCAAGAAAAACTGATATTGATCAGTCAAGTGGCGGCTTTCACTGATTGAGAACTGATTGGACCAATTTGACTGAAAACACTGCCGTTCTCCTCATCCCCGCACCGTGAGCTACGTTCTTCGACTTTTTCCGCCAATTTTTGCCAAATATGATGGAGATCTCAACTTTTTAGCCAAGATCTCCCCCATGTCTGGGGGAGATCTCAAGAAATCTGGCAAGATCTCACTGAAACTAGTGAGATCTTGGTCTGATCTCGCGATTCCCCACTGTGCATGATACGTTAACAATCCATTGTACCTGAAACAGCTTTGACTGATCCAACCAAAGGAATTCCAAAGCTTTGGTGGTTGATTCCTACTGAATTGGTGGTCAATGACAAGTCTGAAATTTCAACACCCATCAGGTTGAATGGTGGGTTCACCCTAAACCCGAACCGACTTGACTCATGGACACCCCCTAAATGTTGCTAAACTTACCAAACCATGTTTTGGAAGATTTTTCAAGGTGAACAAGGCTTTGCGTAGCCTAAAAACCGTCCTAGATTCTGGCTGAACAAAAAACCTAGGCAGTTCCTCCATGAAAGCTTCCTTTGGTAAATCAGCATGGAAGAAATAACTGCCAATCATATTAGTAGCTAGGGAATGAAAATGCAAACATGGAAAGTCTTAGCAACTAGGGAAAATGTTTCAGAATAATCAATGCCATAGTATTGGATATACCCTTTACCAGATGACAAGCCTTCAAGAGCTTAATATACACCCAATGACAGCCAACAATAGCCTTCCTTGAGGGAGGAGGTACTAAATCCTAAGTGCCATTCTTGTGAAGGGTTGACCTCTCTTCTTCCATAGCTATCTTCCAGCCAGGTATTGACAAGGCCCACTAGACAAACTTAGGGAGACAAATGGTCATAGGAAACAAAGTTGGATACGGGGTGAGATGGAGACCTTGAAAAATCTTTCCTGAGTCCAACCAGTGCTTATTAAAGAAGAATGAAGTTATAGCCATGTTCAAGGCTTTAACTTTTCAAACAAAATGTTATCAGATCTTAAGTTTTTTCTCGAGTTTAAACACACACGACATCGAAGAATGGGTCATGGCCATGCACACAATTTCAACTTCTCAAAAAATACCCTAAACTAAATTAGCATATTGAATAGCCCTAGTGAGTGGTTCAAACACATTCAATTGTGACTGAATTGTTGATGACAACTATGAGATATTGTTAATATCAGCAAATTCCGGCTCCTGGAAATTTGCACAATATGCAACAAATTCCAGGATTCTTCTTTAAATATCTCTGATGTGAAGATCATAAAAATGTAAGATGACACTAAAAAAGTTAGAGAACAAGAGAAATAGAAGTCAATGTATAAATTCAATTGATCATGCTCTAATATAAAGTTGACATTTTGCTCAGTTTCAGCTTTTGGAGCAACTGGTTATCAACAAGTTTCTATTTACCAAGAAAAAAGGCTAGAAAAAGTTCAGCAACAACAATGACAAGCTAACAACTAAGTTAAAAACATAGATTTTAGAATGCTCCTTGAAGATTTTTAAATTTTATAAGATTAGAATATTGTACGTTCCTCAAAACTCAAAGATGTGGAAGAGAATAATATTAAAATTGATGCCAAATTTGTGATCTGAATTTCACTTCATGATGATTGATGGTCAAGGAAACAGTACAGTTTTAATTAAGGAACAATAAACTAGCAGACAAACCAAGAATTAAGGCAACATTAGTAAGCATTCTTATATAAATGACATCTCACCCTACTATAAGAACTGTTGTTACTAGCAGGTTGGGCTCCAGATTAGGCTCGTGAATAACAGATAAAATAATGCTTTGTGTGTATTCTGTAATTTGACGGAAAGTACGCAGAAAGGCATGTATATCAGTGTTGTTGACGGTATCTGAACTTGCAAGGATGCATATAACCATGCCATTCAAGTCCTACCAAAGAAATTGAAATAAAAAAAGCCACCATTAATGGAATGGAATAAGTAAACATGGTGAGAGGGGGAGGGGGGGGGGGGGGGGAATTATTTGCCACCCCCCACTTTGGGTTCGGTTTCTCTTTGGCCCCTGAACTGCCTATTTGAAGCAATATTGAGCCTAAACTTTACTAATTGTTGCAATGTCAACCCTCTTGCTTGTGTGACCAACTTTAGCCATGATGTCTGGCCACAGGTAGTATCCAAAAAATCTCTCTTCCCCCGCAATGACACCAATATTGGCGACACAACAGTAGCAGCACATCCTCCAAATTCAGGTAAATGATGAGAGCTGATTGCAATCACAAATAGGCAGCTTCTATCAAGTATCAATGCCAAGAAGCAAGTGTCTGCTGCAATTTAGTACACTTTATTTTTCTATAAACTGCAATTAAGTACACAAACAATGGTCTAAGGGGCACAAGCTATAGAATTGAATTATAAGTCATGAAACTTGATCGTTCCCCATGAGGAGGTTTTCTCAGCCATGACACTGTAAAAGGTCAATCTTGTTGACCCGAAAGCAATTCCTCTACTCCAATTGTAAGCTCAAGTTCTCCCAATTCCTTTTTCTTTTTCATCAATTCCAGCCAATTAAAATCCAATCATTGTCAATGCAAACTCCTCCCAAACTTCAAACCATTTATTTTTTTACCGGTAAGTCAAACATGGTGGGTCTTGAATCCACAAACTCACTTCCACTGTACTTCTTACAAAAGAATGAGATACCATTTGAGCTAGAGCTCATTGGCAAACATCTTCTGCTACATGGATTTGAATTCGGATTCTTCCAACTCAAGAATTTCTAACTTCAAACCCATTTAATTTTACTTCAAAAAAAATCTTTGTATGTAACAGATAATAGTGGTTCTTTGCTCTTTCATTAGTTCCTATTTCTTTATGGCAATGAGCTCTAGCTTAAGTAACACTTGCTCCCCCTGTAAGACAAAGGTGCATAGTAAGGTGTTGTGTCCAAGATTTACAAGGTGAAAGTATAACTTACACCCCCTCCCCAAAAAAAAAAAAGAGTTTCCATTTCTTTAGTCAGTCTTTTTGTGCTATTTTCTGGTTTTGGTATTACAAACTGATTGATGAGAGAGAGACAGAGAGCCGGTGTGCACCGAGGGGGGGGGGGGAGAGAGAGAGAGAGAGAGAGAGACTATTTGGATTAATGCGCATTGCCAGACACCTATGCTAAAGCATGTGATTAATCAAATGCTTATTCCTTCAGAAAAATCTAATAATGGGTAATAGAAGGTTGATATTGCAACAATTCATAAAGTTTAGACTCAACATTGCTCATATTAGAGGTCCAAATAGAAACCAACCTCAAGTTTGGCAGGATAAAATTGTGGTTTGCTTAAAACTTAATGATGCATACCCTAATGAGATATATAATAACAAGAGAAATATTCATAGTTAGAGAATCTAATAGCAAAGAAAGCTACAAGAGGGAAATAAAAATTTATTTATCATACAACCAGAGCAACTGAACTGACAACTTTGATCATACCTTTACACCAACACCAAGGAAGGGACAGTCATACAGAGATTGTAAAATTGAAGTTTTGGCATTGTAACCAGCTCCAAATCCAACTTTTGCTTCGTTATAGCTTTGCAGAATCTGTAGATGGTTGCATTAGCCATACAAAATACTTGAATAGAAATAACAGAAAGGAGAAGAGATGCAACACAGGAAATTGGTAAATAAAAGACAAAATTGTAATGTTTCTTCCTGTAACAAGCTAGAACAGAATATAATACAGCAAATCTAAGTAGCTAAATCATCAAACAAAACATGAATTTAAAGTGGTAAATTAAATCCATCAATAACAAATGCATGAGGGAATGATCTTGGAAACTTACTTTAGTAAGTTCTGAAACTTGGACTTCTTTCACATCACCGTGTGATACATCAATAAATTTTCTGTGTCTCTCCTAAAAATGTCCCCAGTATAATCAAGAGACGACAAGGCTGATAAAAACTTAAAGAGCCAAACAGATACCAGAGAAAAGTAACTCACAGATATAAGGACAGATACGGCATTAATAGCCAATAGAACAGCATTATTTGCAGTCTTTACAGCCTCATCCAGAGTAACCAAGTCCTTTCTGAGTAGCATGTCGGTGTCAACATCTGTGGATGAAAAAAAATGAGATGCATTACCCCTTTTTTTTGGTAAGTTACACAGACACGCCCAATAGATCTTGAACCTAAGAATTCAGAACAAGGGGCGGATTTGCAAATTGAGCCTGAACTTTTAGGCAAAAATTACAACTTAAGTTTAGCAAGTTGATTAGCAATATAACTAATTCACAACATATATTTATCAGAGCACAAAAAGAAAAAGAAAAGCAAAGAAAAAAGAGCAACTGTTATGTTAATGAGGTATCTACCAACTTCATGAACATCTTTTTAAGAATTCATTTGGAAAAATTAGAGGTAGTAGGTCATTTCTCTCAAGAACGTGATTGACAATTTTGAGTGGGCATTTACTGGGGTTTATAGGCCTTCTGACAGAGACAGAACGCATTTGTGGGAGTTGGCTTGGGTTAGAAGTTGGTGGAATGTACCATGGTATGTGGGAGGTAATTTTAACATGGTGTGGTTTCCGTCAGAGGGCCTTGGTGCCAAGTTCTTTACCCCTGTAATGCATGAGTTTTCGAACATTATTGCAGATCATAGTTTGTTAGACTTACCTTTGGAAGGGTGTGCTTTCACATGGTCTAATTCTTGTCGCGATCTTGGTTTGGGAGGACATGTTACCTACTGTTAATCAATGTCGGATGGAGAGGCTACTCTCAGATCATTTTCGGATTTTGTTAGATGGGGCAAATTTCCAGAGGGTAAAAGACCATTAGATGAAGTTTTACATCTCTCTAATGGGGTGTCCCATTGGGATGTTTGATTCTCTAGACTAGTCCAAGATTGGGGTTTGGGAGCTGGAGCTCTTGTTGCTTTTATGGAACTTATTTATTCCAAGCTTGTAAGGGGTGAAGGGGTGGATAGACCCTGTTGGAGACCTACCAAGAGCAGAGGTTTTAAGGTTCAAAGTTATTATCAACCCCTATCTGCATCTAATAGCATGTCATACCAAGAGAGGTACTATTGTATTGGATTGGTTCTGCATGTGTAAAAGGTGTGGGGAGTTAGTGGGCCACCCTCTTCTTCATTGTCCAATAGATTACGAGCTTTGAAAAATGGTGCTTCGTTCATTTAGACTCCAATGAGTTGTGCCAAAAAGGGTTATCAATTTGTTTGCAGCTTGGCAGAGTTTTTTGGAAGGCATAGAAATATTGGCTTTTGGAAGGCTGGGCTACATTGCATCTTGTGGTGTTCCTTTCCCGCCAAATACCCCACATGGGGCAATAAGGGATCACAGCCAAATGGTAAGTGTCCTCTACGAGAGATAACAATTCAGCCACTAAAGCCTCCTTATTTGAAGCAATGCCATAAAGATCGGGGAAGTCATCTTTTAGAGGTTCCCCACACCACAGGTCATGCCAAACTTTAATTGAAGAGCCTTCTCACACCTTAAAACTGACACAACCACAGAACACATCCCACCCCTTCCTAATGCTTTTCCAAAGACATACCCCATAAGGCCCCTGCACTAGATTATGACACCAACCCTGCGCCCCTCCCCTCCCCTCCCCCCCCCCCCCCCCCCTTCCCCCAATAGACTACCATATTTGGCATCCACCACCCTCCTCTGTGAAGCATCCTTCTCCATAGCAAATCTCCATAACCATGAAAGTGATGTTGGACAGCCTAGAGGTATAACTCAGTTTATATTCAATGGTGGAGGATAAAGAGAGCTTGAATGTCCTATTGTCCTCTATATGGGTGGATGGGACTTCTTATTGGAATCTCAGGTTGATTCGTAATTTCTACCATTGGGGAATGGAGGGGGTAGAGTCTCTAATAGATTACTTATATTCTCATATTTCTCTTCCTAGAAGGGCTGTTTGCATGAGATGGAGACCTAGTAGCACTGGGATGTTTAGCGTTCATTCACACTGTGAATGTGGGAAGTACTAATAAAAAATACTTCCCATGCAAATGTGATTGGAACTGCAAAGTACCCAAGAAGGTGATTTTCTTTGTGGGGACTGCAATGTTGGGTAAAATTTTGACCATAGACAAAGAAACAAAGATGAATTAGTGTGAGTACTTTCAGTATCTTAGATAAATAAGGATTGAGAGAATGAAGAGGATGTGGATCATAGGATAAGAGTAGAATGGGTAAAGTGCATAAGTGAATCAAAAATATTGTGAGATTGTAGAATACCTATTAAGTTGAAGGGAAAGTTTTACAAAAATGCTATAGGCCAGTAATGTTATATTGTATTTGAATTTTGGGCTATCAAGAAACAATATGATCATAAAATAAGTGTAGATGAAATGTTCAAGACTACGGCTTTGTTGTTTGAATAACTATTAGTCCAAAATAAGTATACCGGCCAAAACACCTGAAACACCCCATATTTAAACCGGTTTGTTTCAAGTGGGGTTACCATACCATTTTGGTGACTAGTACAATGTATTTCATCCATTCCAGCCAGCATAGTAGTTAGTATTGGACAATAGATGATTTGTGTCGAATCGAAGCAAAATAGTGTCAAGTTGTACAATGGTATCAGACATTCTCCTGACTGGTACAATTAGACATGCGTATTAATTGAATTGTACCGAATCAATGAAACAGACATATTGTTCGATAAATAAACATGTGGGTTTATATTGGTCTTTTGCTACTATTTGAGATTTTATCAAAGTTAGCGGGCTTGTCTTGATACAAGTTGCTTGGCCAGTCGGTTAAGCCTAATAAAATAACCATGTCCATGACTTCTTTCTTGCTCTCCTCACCAATTTTTCTTCACACTCATCAATTTCAGGTTTGATTCTCTTTCTCTATCTCATCTCTACAACTCTCAACCCCCCCCCCCTTTTGTCAACTCTCTCTCTCTTCTTTTTTCATTTTCTCTTTTTTTTTGATAAGTAACGAAAATTTTATTAAAAAATGAAAAACAGCCAACCCGAGTTCAATGGGAATGTACTATGGGGGCATAAATCAAAAATCAAGATTACAACGATCAAGTAAAAAAGGCAGGGAAGAACAAGAAAAATGACAAAAAACCACACTCCAATCGAGGAGAGTGTGTAAAAAAAAAGACTTAATCTCTGACATAGAGCGTTCACATCCCTCAAAGCTTCTAGCATTCCTTTCGCGCCAAATACATCATAACAAGCAATGAGACACAATTCTCCACAACTCTATATTTCTATGTCGACCAAACTTACCCTGCCAAGACTCAAACAACTCAATAACCTTTTGAGGTATAACCCAATGAATTCCAAACAAACAAAACACCAACGACCACAACTCATAAGCAATGGGGCAATGAAGAAGAAGATGATCCACTGACTCCCCACAATTCTTACACATATAGCATTAATCAAGAACTAACACATGTCGTTTGCGAAGGTTATCTGTTGTTAAAATCTTACCTAAGGAAGTAGACCATGAAAAGAAAGCTACCCTTGGAGGAACTTTCGATTTCCAAATCATCTTCCAAGGGAAAGATGAGATGGTAGGAGGGTAGAAAGTAAGATAGAATCCTCTAACCTCAAAACCTCTACTCCTTGCTGGCTTCCAACATACTCGATCCGGACCCAATCCCCGTACCGTCGAAGAGTAAACCAAATCCATAAACATATCAAAGGATTCTTGTTCCCAATCTTGTGGAGGACGACGAAATTTAGCATCCCAATGAATCCTCCCACCAGACCAACACATAACCTTCGCTACTGAAGAATCCTTTGTTCTACTAATACTATAAAGTTCTGGAAAAGCTTCTTGGAGAGTACGATCTCCACACCACACATGCTTCCAAAACTTTACACGAGTACCATCCCCCACATCATACAGAAGTAGTTTAGAGAACCTCATCCAACCACTCCTAATATGCCTCCACAAACTAACACCATAAGCACGGGTCACCTTTTTCGTGCACCAACCTCCCCAATCATTCCCATATTTGACCTCTATAACCCTCCTCCATAGAGCCTCGGTTTCCATGCCATACCTCCATAACCATTTTCCTAACAAGGCAGAATTAAAACTCCTCAAACGTCTAATACCCAACCCACCAACCTGCAGCGGCTTACAAATCTGAGCCCAACTGACTAAGTGTATTTTAGGGTCACCATTAATACCACTCCACAAAAAATCTCGTTGTAACTTCTCCATACGATTGGCCACCTTCCCAGGTAAAGGCAGAAGGGAAAGGAAGTATGTAGGTAAGGAGGAAAGAGTACTTTTAATAAGAGTTACCTTGCCCCCCTTAGATAGATACAACCTCTTCCACCCTGCTAATCTCCTTTCCATCTTCTCCAAAATAGGATTCCAAATTGATAACTCCTTAAATTTAGCACCTAACGGAAGCCCCAAATATCTCAATGGAAGAGAGGATTGCCTACAACCCAACATCCCCACCAGAACATCCATATTGTTGACCACCCCCTATAGGAACCAACTCAGATTTCCCCAAATTAATCCTTAAACCTGAGACCTCCTCAAATCTAGCCAGAATGGCTCTCAAACTAGCTATTTGCGTAGGATCAGCATCACAAAAAATAAGAGTGTCATCAGCAAATAAAAGATGAGACACCATCACCGAGTAACCAGTCGTATTACCTACAGAGAAGCCTGAGAACTGACTATTATTAGTAGCCACATCCAACAATCGACTCAAACCCTCCATAACAATATCAAAAAGCAACGGAGACAAGGGGTCACCTTGCCGAATCCCCCTAGAACTACCAAAAAAATCCGAAGGACTACCATTGAGATGCAACACATTATCCATTTTCTCCATTTCTCTGAAAACCCACAGCGCTGAAGCATATACATTAAAAAACCCCAACTCACATGGTCATATGCCTTCTCCACATCCAGCTTACACAACACTCCTAGAACACCTGACTTCAATCTACTATCAATACATTCTGAAGCAATTAAGAAAGAATCTAATATCTGTCTACCTTTCACAAATGCATTCTGAGAATTTGAAATAAGCCCATGAGCCACTCCTCTGAGACGATTGGCCAACACTTTAGAAATAATCTTATAAATCCCACCAACTAAGCTAATAGGCCGAAAATCCTTGATCTCCACAGCATCCACCTTTTTGGGAATAAGAGCAAGAAAAGAAACATTAAGACTCTTCTCAAACACAGCCTGAGTATGAAAATTTTGAAAAACTGCCATAATTTCAGCCTTAAAAATACACCAACAAGACTGAAAAAACGCCATAGAAAAGCCATCCGGGCCTGGAGCCTTATCACCCTTAAAATCACTAATCACCCCAAACACCTCTTCCTCATCAAAAGGCCTATCTAGCCAAAGTGCATCTTCCTCCGAGATACAAGAGAACTCCACATCATCTAATACAGGTCTATGAGCCACAGTTTCAGCATATAGCTGCCTATAAAAATGAGAAATACAACCTGCTATAGCCTCCGGATCTGAAGACAATTCTCCATCCACCATAAGCCTATCAATAGAATTAAATCTTCTGTGAGAGTTAGCTATACGATGAAAGAATCTGGTATTCCTGTCCCCTTCTCTAATACAAAGGACTCTAGACTTCTGCCTCCAACAAATTTCCTCCATCAAAGTAACTTTTTCTAATTCACCTCGAACTCTCTCCAACTCTAACCTTTCCTCCTTAAGTAAATCTCGACTATCCTCAATCATCTCTAGATCAGTAAGTTTTTGCCATAATTTTCTCACCCTGTCCTCAACATTTCCAAAAACCTCCACATTCCATTTCTTCAAATCAAATTTCAAGAGCTTCAATTTATTGGCCAAAACAAAACTCAGAGCTCCTAAGACATTATAAGATTCCCACCAAGATCGCACCCTCTCCACGAAACCCTCATCTTTAAGCCACATATTCTCAAATCTAAACGGCCTCCTACCTCCCTGAAAGGAACCGCCCTCAAGAACAATCGGGAAGTGATCAGATAACAGCCTAGGCAAGCGTTGTTGAGAAACAGATGGAAACTTATCATCCCAATCTGCAGAAAACAAAAATCTATCCAGCCTAGCCTTCGAAGCAACTTCACGAGAAATTGACCAAGTGAAAGAACCCCCTTGAAGTGGAATATCAATGAGGCCTTGCTCATAAATAAAATTGGAAAACTCCCGCATAGCAGCAGTAAAAGAGGCTGAACTAGAACGCTCTGAGGAAAACCTTACCACATTAAAATCACCACCCACACACCATGGAACATTCCACCAACTGTTCAAACCAAATAATTCTTCCCATAAGAACCTTCTGTCTCTCACAGAATTAGGACCATAAATGCCAGTAAACGCCCAAACAAAATGATCTGACACACTTGTAAACCGACAAGAAACCGAAAATCTCCCCACAGCTTCCTCCACCTTATTCACAACCCGTGTATCCCACATTAGTAGCACCCCTCCAGAAGCTCCACAAGAGCCTAGATAAGACCAATCAACATGTTGACCCCTCCATAAACTGCGAATCATAGCTCTAGTTATCAACTCCATTTTTGTTTCTTGAAAACAAATAACATCTAGCTTCCATCTCCTGACCATATTACGAACCTGAAGCCTTTTATCCCTATCATTCAGCCCTCTAACATTCCAAGAAATAATCTTCAAATTCATTGATAAACCACCATAGCCCGCTCCTTACTTACATTCCTAGGTTTCGTTGAACCAACCTCGACATTCAAAGAGGTCAATAAATTTTTCAACTCCCGCTGACCTTTCTGCCCCGACTTGCCATGCTTCAACTGATCATCTATTGCCTTAAGCTTTTTATTCTTTTTTCTAGCCTCTATAGCTAGCAGCAATCCCGTAATCTACTCCTCAAAACCTTCCAAAGAAGTGCCCACTGATTTTCTAAATGCCTTAATCCGATTTGTAACCCATAGTGATAAATTATTACCATCAACCGACTCCTTACACCCAACCCCTAGCTCAGAACTACACTCCAGCTCCGAAGGAACTTCTGTGGCCAAAGGTACCACAACTAAAGGCTTGCCACTACACTCCCAAGTCATCGACCTCTCATCAAAATCCCACATCTCCTCCTCTGCCTCCTTAACAGTAGACAAAGAATCAACTAACCCCTCACAGTCCTCTGCCCAGCTAACTATCTGACCGTCATTGATAAAGGAATCAGTACCTGTTACAGTCTCTACATCAGTGACTGAGCAATCTGACACACTCTCTGGAGATCGATATAGAGATAGCGGAATCACTATTTGTCGACCATCCCGCAATTGTAGCATCCACTCTTTAGAATTACCCCATGATTTGTCCAAATCACTGACCAATTCCCTAATAGTGGGAGAAGAATTAAAAACCACCTTACCATCAGAAGCCCCCTGCTCCATCGCACTTACCTCCGGACCCAAGATTACATCATCCATAACCTTCGTCGCCGCTGGATATGACAACTTCTCCTCCAGTTTTTCTATCAGGTCTCCTGAAGCCACCCCCTTCGCCTCCATCGGCTCCAAAGAGGGACATATCGGAGCTAAGGGTGATGAGCCCAACTCGCAAGCAGCCTGGACCACTTCCGCTGTCGATATCGGCAAGGTGGGGGGCTGGGTAAGACAGCTCGGGCTCACCTGGACGCTAGACCCACCCCCGCCGGGAACTTCCGATGCCGATATGGAAGAAATCGAGCCCACGGAGACCATCGGAGCCATCGCCGTCCTCGTTGATGGTAGAGCATCAAGCACCGAGCTCCCGAGGAACACCTTATCACTCACACCGTTAGAGATTGAGCTCGTGCCTGAGGTGCTTGACTCTAACTTACCATCCTCAGCAATTGGGCCCGTGAAACCTGGGTTGAGATTATCTTGGGCATGTTTGGAGCAAGCCCCTGCCTCAAAGATAAAAGGGCTATTCAAAAGTGGGCCTGAACAACTCATAACATTACCCAACCAAGGAGCATGGGCTTGAGAAGGCCCGTTGTCCATACCCTTCATAGCAACCTGAGCAGAAATATCCTCACGTGCCACCCACTTGACAGCTTGCTTATCACCCCTATAACGTTGCCAAGACACCCGCCTCTTACCAAATTCATTTACTTCCACAGTCAAACCTTTCCTTAACCATCTAAACCTCCTAGATTGACGCTCCCTACTAGAATCAGCTTTCAAATTCAAATGGTTCAACCGGAAATTATTTTGTTCTGGGATTCTCTCCTTAAACTTTGCATCTCCATTAATACCACGGTGACTCCCCTCCACACCACCCACGGCAATCGGTATAGCATTATCAACCGGAACATCAAAATCCACCACCTGAATCCCGGCTTCATCTCTCGGAGGCGGCGGTGTGTTCTCCACCACTTGAATCTTCTCTTTCTCTCTAAGGGAGGGCTGGTGTGACTGCTTCCCTACTTGCGCAGACCCTTTTACCGTTTCAACAAATGACCGAGAAGGGTGAATCTCTGAACCCAACTTAGACTTGTACTGTAAAGCTTTTGAACCACCCAACGCATAATGAGAAGGTTCCAACATTCTCCTTAATTCAATCCCAAAGGCTCTCCAACCTTGATGTGCCTTGCCTGCAGGAATAATGATCGATCTTCTCATCCCGCCAACTTTTAACTCTGTTACTAAAATATATTGCCCAAACGAATTCGAACCCCGTTGCACTGTGCATGCGGTGTCACCTTCCCTGAGCGTGAAGAAATGCTTGGGGTTAACCCCGATCACCGTGTGTTCCAAGCTTTGCATTAACCAACGTGCCGCATTCCTACCCATAAAAATTGACTGCATGACATACTTCCCCCGTTCAAAAATCTTAAGGGAGAAAAAATTTCCCCCTTCCTCAACCACCAATTGAAACAACTTCGATTCAATAAAAAAACTGCAAAATCCACCCATATCGATCCAAAATAGAAGAAAAAACAATCTGGGAACAAAATTTCTGGCTAATTTGAGGTAGCCGGGCCTCTACTATGAAAATGCATGCATGATAAAGTTTTTAGATGAGCTGGTTTCAGGTAGCCTGTAGAGAGTTGCAATCGTTACAAAATTTAATCGGAACAAGAGCAAAGGAATTGATTTCTCCTCTTTTTTCATTTTCTCTTTTCTTCACTTCTCTCTTTCTGGTCCTTTTTAACTCCTCTCCTTTTTTTTTCCTACTCTAATCATGGGGACAGGAGGCACTCCTGGTCCTAAGAAGTGAATTATCTCCAACTTTTGACTTAGATTAAATGTTCTTTTTTTTTTGGTCGGTAATTTTATGTGGATTTAGGGTCCGTTTGGATAGAGCTTATTTTTACTGAACTGAAAATTGAAACTGAAATCACTGTAGCAAAATAATTTTTTAATGTGTGAATAGTATTGCGGGACCCATTTTTTATAAAAAATTGCTAAAAAAAGTACATGAACAGTGCGTGAACAGTGCCAAACAGTGATTTTTGTCTCCCGCACAGTACCGCTACAGTGAAAAAACGTGCATGAACAGTGCCGGTTACTGTTCATGCACGTTGAAAAAAAAAAAAAAAAAAAAGAGAAAACGCAGAAACGGAAACGGGCTGCTGGATCCAAACACATACTTAGCAAATTTAGAAACTCCGTACCAGATTACTTTGTGTTAATGGACTATGGACAGGCATTATCTATTATAAGGAAATAGATTAAGGCCATGTGATTAAGGCCATAAAATAAAATAAAAAATTGATTCAAAATAGGTTTCGAATTTTGACAACTATGTCAATCAGTATGATATATATCAATCTTTGGTATGAATTTTATGAAATTGATTTATTCAATTCTTTTAACAAATGCTCTCTGCAAAACCAGTAAACAGAGTTGTTATAATACAAGATATGACACATCACTCACCAATAAACAAATTTGTATGCTCCCAAAGCTTTCCTACCAAACGTTTAACCTGCAAATTATGTATAGAGTCACAATGTTTAGGACACAATAAAGGTTGATCAAAAGGACAAACTATCCATGAATCATAATGGTAAACTCAATATCTCCACAGCTGTGTAATGTCTAAACCATAATGGATCACAACAAAATGAAGGTTTGTAACTGACGAAAAGATTAAGCTGACAACCTAGAAATTTTCTAGGTTGAGAATGAGGTGGATAATCTAATACGCCAAGGAAAAAAATGAGAGAGTAGATACAGGAAGATGCATGTTCTTAGATAATTTCTAATAAACCATGAACAAAAACTACTGATCTCTTCTTCTTCTTATTTATTTATTTTTTCTTATAAGTTGCTCCAGGAGCGACAAGGGCTTTATGTGTTCCAATCATGCTTTTTACCCCCTGACAAGTTGTGTTCCAATCATGGTATAAATGCAATAATTGCAAAACATGTGCATTAAAGGTCCAGGAGAGTTGAACCTGGGACCTCTGGTTCCTTTTCCAGAGCCTAAACCAACTCTTCCACCCTGGTGGGATATGAATTTAATGTGGAGCTTACATTATAGACAACTCTAGTTTGCATCATCTTTAACATCAAAATTAAAGCTCGATAAATTTTGCCACTTTTTTAGTTGTACTGCATTCATGTCACAGAAGTAAACTCAGTTCGTAACTGATGTAGGACATGGGTAACAATAAAATCTAATTTAGTACACCAGGGGCAGATCTGGTATGGCTTGGGTTTTGAAGAATTAGGGTATGGTTTTGGTGGGGAATAGGCTAGAAAATAAAAGGGATTATAGGGTTTCCAGAGGGGACAAGGATTAGTAGGGTTTGGGAATGAAAACAAAGGTGAAAATCAAGATTTGGGTTGCTGTAAACAGTTATGTGAATAGTAACTGTAAATAGTAAAATTAAAGGTTGCATCGCACAAACCATAAGAAAGCTTCCTAGCTCTTAAATTCTGAAAACATTAATTATCTCCATAGAAAGTATTACAAATATTTAAATAGAAAACTAATACCTAATCCTAGTTGAAATAGGATTTCTTAAAACCCTAATAAGACTTGGACTTGGACTCCTTAGGCTTTTACTACTAAGCCCATCTAAATAACCAAACTTAAATAAAACCCAAAAGAAGATCTAATGGACTGTTAGCATAGCTCATTCCAAAGTATTCTGAAATTACAAAATTGCCCTTGATACTTAAAATCAAATAAAATATAATAAATCTGTCTTCTCATTGCCTCCTGCATCAGTAACTAACATTTTTTTTAAAGGAGCATGCATGTCATAGTACCCAAGCACACAATACCTCATCTTGGCGCCTCTGTCCTTCAAAGCTGAATGGCTTCAAAATAATAACAACAGTAAATCCATTTGCAGATTTTATCGTACTCAGAATATCAGCTGCTGTAACATGATCAAATTCATCCCCTGCACTAGCAACCTAGAGAAGACCATATAAAGCAGATAAGTATTTATTGCCGGTAAGCATTTCATAGAGTTGCCTATCAATGTTTAGTGAAAAATAGGCACAGAATTAATCCAAACAGATATAGACTCATAAATAAAAGAGTAATAGGTAAGGAATGTACAAACAAGAATAATAGGCTTTGGCACTGATTGTACAGATAGTGGAGCTTCAACAATTCTTGGAGTAAGATCTGCAAAAAAGTAATCCAATATTTGAAGTGATGAATTTTTTTTTTTATAAGTAAATAATTCATTAAAACAAGAAAAAGGGTGCTACCCAAGTACATGGGCTGTGTACATAGAGTAAAGCACAAAAACAAAAAAGAAAGGACTAAGAGAGACTGCAGAAACAGATATTTCAGCTTCGCCACACTGTATTCTTGCCCCTCAAAGCACCGAGCATTTTGTTCCCTCCAAAGACACCATATTAGGCACAGAGGAACAGCTTTCCAAATCCCTCCCTTACTTCCCAAGAGTCACAACCAAATCCTCCATCATCATTAATGAAGATCGTGACCTAGAATGTTAGAGGTGCTGCTAATGTTCGTTTTTGCATGAATGCTCAAGATCCTGTTAACACCCATCATCCTGAAATCCTTGTCATTCTGGAACCTAAGATTAGTGGTACACATGCTGAGCATGTGATTAACCAGGTGGGGCTGCCTCATTACTTTCAAGTTGGTCCCAATGGGATGTCAGGTGGTATCTGGGTTCTATGGGAAGATCATAGATGCAATTTAGATATTGTTCGCATTACTGAGCAGTGTAACCATGCTTGTCTAGCCAAACCTTGGGCGGTTCATGTTGAGCACATATGGAGGGAAGCCAACAATTGTGCAGATATGTAGGCAAAAAGGGGAGCTTCACAGTTTGAGAGAGTGATATTCTATGATACATGCCCCACATTTTTGTTACAATGCCTCTTTTAGGATTCCATGGGTTTTGCTTCTACCCGTGTGGTATGCTGCAAATAAGCTTGGCCTACTTTTTGGTGTCATGAAGTCTATGTTTGTAATCTCTTGGCCAGCTTGTGTTGTTTAGCTTTGTTTGTTTTTTGTTATGTGTTTATTTCTTTTCAGTTTTGTATGTACTAAAATCAAGGGTTTAGTCACTCTTGTTACTCTTGTTTTATCATTTAAACTCTGTTCTGTGTCTGTAAATTTATTTCCTTTCAATAAAATTTCCCTTTTATTAGAAAGAAAAAAAGAAAAGAAAAAGCTCCCCATCCAACACACCACCATCTCGTGCACGGGCTTCGGCATCACTCAGAACACACCATATAACAAAAAACCATCAGGACCCGGTGCTTTATCCCCAGTAAGATGTCTAAACACCTCTACAACTTCCTTAGTAAATTCCCTCTCTAGCCAAAGGCCAAATGCACATACTCTCTATCCAGGTCCTAAACTATACTCCTCCAAGCTGAGGTATCCACGTCTCCATTTCCAAATACAGCCCTCTAAAAAAGGTAACAATACCATACCAGATCCAATCTTAAGTATCCCAAATATTCTCCCCCATTGGCTTTTCTGGCAATAAAATTGTTCCTCTAAGTGGAAATTTGCGAGACAAATGAAGAAATTCGTTTTTTTTTTTTATCTCCCTCTTTTAACCACAAGGCTGCCACCTTTTTGTTTCCAAGAGATTTCCTCTAAAGGCATAGTTTTTTTTTTTTTTCCCAATTCCTCCTCATCAAATCTCCTTGTTCTATCCTCCAAAGACAAGGGCCCACTATCTTCTTTCTCATCCAACAACTGAAGCTAGAGAGAGATTAAAATTTCTATTTTTGGAGTAATTTTGTACTTCAAAAATGGAGTGACATCAATTGGATTATTTGCTTTCATAGTCAATGATTGATTTGGTTGTGAATCTATTTAAGAGGTGATTCAATTATTCATATTGATTCATGATTTTAATTCAATAAATGCAAGTCTTATAGCGACAAATGGAGAACTTCATTCAACAAACTTTTTCCGCACCCCCTATTTTTATAGCGAGACTCCAAGTTTTGTCTAGGTAAGATTCCCAAGACTCAGTGAGATTCTAAAGTTTCATATTCCTTTCTTCTTCATTGTAATGATTTTAATGATCATCATCTTCATTTTCATCTTTATATTAACCCATACAATTAGGTTGTGGAAGCTCAAAAGATATTCTAGTTGTAATTGTCTGAGTTGTATTTCAACTAAAAGTAGTCAAGCCTAATATATATGTTTTGGATATTATTAAAGATCTAAATAAAACTAGAGTGCAGAGTGAAACATCTCCAAAAAAAAAGGGCCCAACTCAACAAAGTTAGTAAAAGAGTAAGTACGATAGAATCTTGAGATTCAGGTATAACATGAAGGAAGAATAAACCTTTTCCCAGGACCCTTTGTTGTAATTGCCCCTTCATTGAATCTTTCATGAGAATATTCCTGCAACAAGTTGATCATGATGGATATATCATAGACATATTACATACTGAAGTATGAAATTTCCAAAATAATTGACTAATCCCAGCACATTTCAAGTATAGAATACAAAGATAATTTGACCACATATTTAGTTTCACACCTAAGAAATTTACAGAAGGCAAATGTCCTGTGTACGTGAACATTGCCTCTTGAATAAAACTATTTTACTCATAAAAAATAAATAAAAATAAAAAATAAATTTATAGGAAGCAACCACATACGTGGAGAAACCCCCAAAAAGAAATGAAGAAGAAAGAAGAAAATAAATAAAAGTTTCCTAGAGTTTACGTCATCTATAAATTGAAAAAATAGGCAAGAGGAATTGACATATGAAAAATTGGGATATTTGTCTACTTGAGCTTGTGGGGTTTAACATTAGAAGAATATTTGGATCTAAGGTTTAGAATGGTTGAAGAGAGGGTTATGGGGCTGTGTTGGGGATTAAAAGATGGTTTGATAAGTTATTTGATAGATATTTGGTTGAAGAAAATGTGGGGTTTCAGGTTTTAATAGGTAAAATAGGGAACTTGATTTGGGATTAAAAAGAACAAGAAAGAGAGAATTTTATGGGGTTTAAGGGCTGTATGAACAGTATCCATGAACAGCTCGAGAAAGAGAAGTAGAGAGGAGAAAGGGAGAACAGAATACAAGAAGGCCAAAACATGCCTCAATACTCAAAACGCTCAATATTAATCAACTTCATCTCTTCTTTGAGCACATTAAGCACAAATACATATAAGGACTCTTTTTTTTACTAGTAGTATTAAGACTCCTAGTTCGACTAATAAACTAAAAACCTAATAAAAGACTAACTTGAAGTCAAAGAAAATAAACCTAAGATACTTAGGAATTCTTAGAAAATTCTAGACTACCAAAATACCCTTAATTCGTAAGGATTGCAGTAATTACAATTTTGCCCCTAAATTCCAATTGACCATAATCTATTAAGTAAAAACCCAAATAAAACAACAGGTATAACCCTAAGAAACACCTAACTAGACCTTTAAAATCACACGAATTTTACTTAAATTGGATTTCACTTCACATGTAAGCCCAATAAAATAAGCCTTGAATATGCAAACTACAAAGTAGTAACAAATCAATCTTCCATGTCTTCCATGGATTCATCAGGAAGGCAAGGAAGAAGATTGACATAGATCACACAAAAATAAATCAGGAAATACATCCCCTAGCCTACACGCATAACTCAACGGCCTCAAACCAACAGCAACATGAATTTCTTTCACAAGAGGATCTCAAAAATATCTGCTTTATTACATGTTGAGGGCATTCAAAACCTTCAGAAGTCCAAATATTCCTCTCCATATTGTCCACAACTCACAATATGTAACAACATTCCAAGCTGAGTTTTTTACATACCTTGTGTGTGCTTGGATGGCTACACTAAGTGGTCATTCATTTTCTAGATTATTGTACTTTTGTTTGATTATCCCTTACAGTATACGACCTGTACCATTTCATGTGTTTTTTTTTTTCTCATTCTAGTTAATCAAGTTTTCACTTACTTATCAAAATTTTAAATATATATAAATATAACCCCCTAAGTTTTAAACTCTTACGCCAATCAAATCTTCATTGCCAACAAGTAAACATCTGAATGGGATCACACAAGATACACTAGAAATGGAAAATTCAAAAAACCAAATATCTCTTACCACTAAAAAATTGAGTAAGAAATGATCAACTGACCACCCATTACTTTCACATTAGCAACAAACAATAGCAACATCTTTAAACATCATAGCTTTTCAATGTATCTACGTGCACAAAATTACTACTACTACTTAACAACAACACATAATCACAAATGTAGTATCACACATTTGATTGCCTATTCACCACAAAAATTCACAAAGCAACATAGAGGAAAAAAAAAAAAAAGGTTTAATTTGCGTTACCAAAACCGCATGGACGATGACTTGAAAGGCGAGTCCAAACAAAAATCAAGAACCGCATCCTTCCTACTGCCAATGCCAATGACCTCAACAAACTCAGAATCTCCCCATATATCATCCCCAACATTCGCTTCACCTACACACTCTTTTCTCTCCGAACTCATTGAAATTCGAAGAAACTGCTCCGAATAGCTGTTTCTTCTTGTGCTGCTGCGCCTCAATCTTAGGTTAGATTTCGTGAAGGTTTTATCATAGAAGAAGAAGAAGGAGAAGAGGAAAGGATTTGGAGAATGAGGGGAGGACAATGAGGAGGGCCGAGATAGCGCTCGGACACCGGTGAATACGGGTAGCTCTACCGCAGTGGGCATGGTTTGGAACGAGTTTCGTACAAACGCTATTCGAATTTCGGACTGGGATAGTTGAGACTTGAGACGTGAGAGAATTTTTGGATTTGGCCACTCTGAACTGTGAAGACAAAAATTTGTTTATTTATAGCGTTTGTCTAGGAAAAATTAAAAAACCTCCTTATTTTCCTATTAAGTTATTTTTGGTACTATTTAATTTTTGGTATTATTTACAGGGAAATGCAGCATTGGTTAACAATCTATTAAAATAAAGTTTTTATGAAAAAATAAAATAAAGTAATTAATGTCTTGATAATTTTTTTTCATTTTTCATAAAAGTGGTGTTAAAACTTTCTTAAAATAGATTATTAATCAATGTCCTAAGAGCATTCGTTAGCATGATCTTTATTTATAAGTCTCAATATATTATTTCAACTAATTTTTACATTTATTTACAGTACTAAATAAAGTACTTTCAGTAAAAAGTTTTCAGTTTCAGTAAAATAAACAAATTCCCAATAGATCCTTAAATATACAAAATTGGAAATTTTTTCTAAACATAGCATTAATCTTAGGAATTGACAAACTTTTTAGTTATGTAATACTTTTTTGAAATTCTAATTCCAAGTGAAACTGTTTACCGAACTCGAGTTTCAAGCATTATGTTTGATAATTTAAGTAGATTGCCATAATTCCAAAAACTCATGGGTTGTTTGGTACACATTCTTAAACACATATTTTTAGTTTTTAAAACAACAGTACACATATTTCTAAATACTTTTTCACCCACATGTATTTCTAAAAAAACTGAAAACTGTTGTTTAACCACACGTATCAAATAGGCCCAAGTTCCAAAAATAAATGCTAAATTACTAAATAAGTTTATCCCAATGTTTTTTTCTTAAACATTTCTAAAAATTATGCTATTCAGCAAAAAATGCCATAAAAATTTGTCTATTTTTATTATTTATTTATCATTACATTATCTATTTTATAGCTATTTCAATAACATATTTATTCTTTCATTAATTATTTAAAGTTTTAATCTCACATACCTGTGAAATGACAATTGAAGAAAATCTATATTTTTATATTTATATCTATCTATATCTATATAATATAAAACCAAAACGGGTGACTTTTGTTTACTATTCCTTATTTGCTACGTGACTATATAAATTTATGTCACATATACATTTAAAAACTCTGAACAATTGTGACTTTTCGTTTTACTTGTCTACTCACCGTTTCACACAAGATATACGCGTTAAAACACAACCATTAAGGTGTGAATGAGAAATTGATGCTGTAAGTGCCGGCCCAAGTGAGTTGGGCTTATTTCAATGTTTGTATGTGCACATTGTACTTAATTTTGAACCAATATGTCTACTAGTGAATCAATATGCCTATTGGTAATTGCACATTTTCTGAACTAACAATATATCTATTCACAATTGTACCTATTTTGAACCGGTGCCAGTGTGCCTATAAATAGGCGTCCCTCATTTCATTTTAAAAAGTTAGTTTTTTCATTCATTCATAAGTCTTCAAAGAGAGAGAGAGAGAGAGAGAGAGAGAGAGAGAGAGAGAGAGAAGAGAGAGAGAGAGAGAGAGAGAGAGAGAGAGAGAGAGAGATTTGTTCATTGTGAACGGAGATTGTAGTGCTCATTGTACGTGTTGTTGATCATTGTATCTTGGGAGGCATACGTCTAAGAAACTCAAAGCATCACTGAATAGTGTGAGGGGCGAAATCTGCTTTAAGGACATAGTGTCAAACACTAGCCTTGCTAAGGTTTATATCAACCATTTTGTATTCATTTGGTCTGTAAGTTTTACTTTATTTCTCTTATAAATTCATACACAGATTTGTGCATATATTGTTTATTGATTTTATTCACAAAATCACAAAAGTAAATTATTTTTGGAATAGTATCCAACAATTTTAAGATAGATTTTTCACAATTTATTTTTGTGATTTCCGTGGAAAGTTTCTATGTGTGCACTAAATAAGTTTTGAAAAGTTATTTTGTGATTGAATTGGGATAATTCTTTAAGTTCTTATATTGGTGTTCGCATTTTGCATAAATAAATTAGTGTTTGCACATAAAGAAGTTTTGTTTTCAACATTAATTTTTTCTTTTCAAAACTAATTGCTTGCACCGTTAAAACACACAATATATATTTATTAGACTCATTGCATGTGCTTTGCGCGCGCAGTAATGCTCTTTTTTTGTTTATTTTTTTGGTTTAGTGTTATAATATTTAAAAGTGATATATATATTATGACAAATGAAAAGCAATATATAAATAATCATTTGTATTTTTTTTTTTAAGAAAGAGTTAAGGTAACGTGAAATAATGTTTAAAAATGAGATAGAGATAGTATCCTAAGTTTTAGGTTGAATAGAGAAGATAAAGGCAAAAGCCTAAAACTTAGGAATAGTAAATTATTCTTTTAGCTAGTTTGTGTTTTTTAATTTAAATTATTTAACCAAAAAATAGGAGTGTTTTAGAGAGCTTAAGAATTTGTGTGAAGGTATCTTAGTACGCAAAATGTTGAAACCCAAGTAGAAAATCCCGTTATTAATAATATAGATAGATAGCAATAATTGTTTGCACTATTTGATAAACATTTAGAAAAGTTTTTGACGTTTTTTTTTTTTTGAGAACCACACACACAAACACACACATATTATATAGTACACATTATATAATATATTTAAATATTTTTATATTGTTTTGATTCACAGGGAAGAGAATGAGAAATTCGAGAAGAATAGGATTCGTAAGGCGTGTAAAGAAATCGTTCAGTATTAATTCTTGGACCTTTTCACTATTTAAACATTGGTGCAAAACACAATAATAATGGAAATAATACATAGAGAAATTGAATAAAATTGCCGAATATTATTAATTTGAAGATAAGAAATTTACAACACTATTTGGACTGAGGCGCGGCACTCGTTTTCTTTAAGGAGATTCAAGTCCTTAGTTGACTAAACTTTGTAACCGGTGTAAACCTTCTCTGACTTGTATACTATAGGATACAACAACCCAAAAATGTTGTACTGCTAGAACAACCTTTGCACAAAGTATTCAAGCCTAAACCTCCACCAGAAAGAACACCCTTCTTTGCCAAGAACCTTTTTATTTTTTAGTGTATATGAATGCTTACAATTGATGGATTTTTTGGTGTATTAACTTTGTTATATTGTAGTTGCTTGGATGGGTTTGAATGAGTCTATTTATAGGCTCAATGGGCCTCATGCAATTATTACCCAAATCAATCTGATTAATTAGATCCATTATCTTGATGTAGTGAGTGTTACAAGATTAATTGATAGACATAAATCTGATAGGTTAAAGTTACACAATTAATGGATGTGATAAGGAGTTTCTGAAGAATAAATAGGCCCAATTGCTAATCCTTTAAGTAGGTGAATAGCTTTTCATTTTCCATAATAAAAAGTTCGTTTACTCACTAATGAATAAGGAAATTATATCTGAATGTATCTAGCCCACAAATTGCTCTAATACATATTAGCCTATTAATTACCAAAATTAAAAAGAATAAAAGAATCTCTCTCCTTTATTCAATGTGGGATTAAACATTTTCACTAACTCCTTATCTTCCATATTAACTCTCATATCTTTACATTTATATTGTCATATAAATCCATTTTAATTAATTAAAATTAAAATACTTTAACAATCCCCCACTCATTTTAATATTAAATTTTATTAGTTAAAGAGAGATTACTTGGTAAAGACGGGTCACTATGCATCATGAAGGTGTGCTCTGCATTGAACCTTCACTTAGTAAAACAATGATCTCAACTCTAGAGTCGTAGTGGTCTCTGACTTGAACAATGACTACTTTGGGAAAAATTAAGTTTCACTGCTTACACATAACAACCCAGGTATTGATATGAGCTTTTATAGCTAGCATTTTATGGTTGTGTACTGATTCCAATTTTATGAGTGTATTTGAGATTAAGTCAAAATCTCAAAGGGAGCAGCCCTATCCCCACACTCACATAAGCGAAATTTTGTCATGGGTGCTCCTGTAATTCTGACACCCCACTCATACGACTTACAAATTTTATTAAGAGTTTTTTACTTAATTTCTTCACATTACAGGATAAATGCACTAACATCATAGGAATGAACAATTAAAAAATTATTTACAAAATAAATAATTAAAGCATTAAAATAGTACATTTCTTATGACCATCATATGGTTCGTTCTTCCCATTGAACCCAATTCTCAAGATCTCTAGTCCTTGGGTTGGGTATCCTTATACATGGCTTATCCCCTCAATGTATTCCAAACTCTATCTTTTGCCAAGGCCTTGGTAAACATATCTGCAAGATTATTATTAGATTTAACATAATCCACAGTTATGATGCCACTATTCAAATAAGATTGAATGGTATTGTGCTTTCTTCTTATAGGTCTGAATTTACCGTTGTAAAACTAGTTTTTAACTCTACCAATTGCGGCAGTACTATCACAATGAATTAATAGAGGTGAAATTGACTTTTTCCAAAATGGAATTTCATATAATAAATCTCTAAGCCAATTTGCCTCTTCACTAACTGGAACTAATGCTATTAATTCAGCTTTCATTGTTGAATTAACAATTATTGTTTGCTTTTTAGATTTCCAACAAATTGCACCACTACCTAAGGTAAAAATATAACCAATGAATCACTTGACAAAGTATTCCAATTAGTATCACTAAAAGCTTCAATCACAGCAGGGTACTTTTTATAAAATAAGTCATAGCTTTTGGTACCAATTAACTATCTCATGACTCGCTCTTAGCCAATTATCTATACTAGGCTTACTAGTAAATTTGCTAAGCACTCCTATTACATATGCAATGTCAGTAGAATAGCGCAAACTACTAATGATGCTAGTATAATCCTTTTGATTAAAAATCTCATCATCATTATTCATAGGAAGTAAATGAATACTAGAATCAAAATGAGTAGCTACATTTTTGTGATCATAAAAATGATATTTTTTTTTATTTTTCTAAACATAATGTGATTGATCAAGAAATATTTTATCACATGTTTTTGTAATTTTCATGCCCAAAATAAAATTAACCTCACCAAGATCTTTCATATCAAAATGGCTTTTAAGTATATTTTTTGTCTCATTTATAACATGCATATTTGAACCAAAAATCAACATATTATCCATATAGAGGCTAATAATATGTAAATTATTAAACGATTTAGATAAATACATTTATCACATTCATTTGGTTTATAACCATTTTCAATCATGCAAGAATCAAACTTTTTATGCCATTGTTTAGGTGCCTATTTTAAGCTATATAGTGATTTATTTAGCTTACATACCTTGCTTTCTTGTCCAGGCTCTATAAAGCCTTCGAGTTGATCCATATAAATCTCTTCTTCTAGGTCCCCATTTAGAAAAGCTTTTTACATCAATTTGATGAATTTACAAATAAAAAATTGCAGCTATAGCAATTAACAATCTAATATATGTAATTTATGTTTTTGGAGAAAATATATCAAAGAAATCAAGATCAACTTTTTGTTGAAAGCCTTTTACAACAAGTCTAGCTTTAAACTTATCTATTGATCCATCTAGTTTCAATTTTTGTCTAAGGACCCATTTACAACCTATGGTCTTACAACTCGGTGGAAGATCTACTAATTAAGTTCTATTAGAAATTAGAGATTCTATCTCATCATTTACAGCTTCTTTCCAAAATATAGCATCAGATGATGTTAAAGCTTCTTTTATATTTTAGGGATTTTTCTCATTGTTGAAAACATAATAATCAAGACCAAAATCCTTTTCAACTCTAGCTCTTTTACTTCTCTTGGGTTCCATTTCAAAACTTTTTGATTTTGTAAATGAGAAGTAGAAGAACTAAGTTGTGACAAAATATTTTCTTCACTCCCACTATTTTTCAATTTAAAAGGAAATTTTTCTTCATAAAAATTCCATCACCAGATTAAAAAATTATTTTGTTTTCAAGATCAAAAAATCTATAGGCTGTATATTAATCTTATAACTAAGAAAAGCACAGGTAGAAACTTTTATACCTAATTTAGGTATTTTAGGGTCAGTAAGCCTTATATAAGCAAGACAATCTCATACTCCCAAATATCTCAAATTTGGCTTATGTCCTTTCCACATCTCAAAAGGTATAGTATGTGACTTTTTATGTGGCACGTTATTCAAAACATGACATAATTGAATCTGATGCGCCTTTACATTTTTTGGGTGAAGCTATTTTAATTGCATGTCATGTTTTGAATAACGTGCCACATAAAAAGTCACATACTACACCTTTTGAGATGTGGAAAGGAGCATCAGATTCAATTAACATGACATTTGTTAACTCAATTAGAGTTATATTTTTTCTTTCAGCCATACTGTAGTGCCAATGGGCCCAAGATACGTATTGGGCCGGCTCAAAGGCTCTTACAAGGAGAAAAGTCCAACCCAATATCATGAATGGTCCGAGGACATGATAAGTCCCGCCTACGAAGTCACGTGATAAAGAAAAGTGCCATGCATGAGCAGAACACCTCGGAACATGACGTCTGAGGACGACCAAGTCCTTGGCAGCATGTTGCCGAGGACGAGGAGAGTGACCTGGCGGTCCAAGGGCATCCGTACTGAAGACCTGAGATACAAAAACTGAGAAAAAGAGAATAGGGGATAAAGGGAGGTGATAGACAAATATCAAGGATAAAGCTGCTACCATCGCATTGAAGGCCCCATACCTACCTCTCTGGCCGCATTAATGAGGAAGTGACGCCTGAACATTGAAATTCAACCTTACACTCACCGCTAGAGACTTTAGTAAGAAGGAATGATGGGACAAGTATCCAAAAGAAGCATTTGGACTACACGTGGAAGAAAGGAGAAAGGGATGCAAGCCTATAAAAGATGAAGCAAGAAGAAACAAAGGGGGGGGGGGGGAGAAAAAGACACACATATACACACTGCAGAGAGAAATTGTAAGGAAATACCCAAGATTGTCCTCGGCATCAATATGAAAAGCAATATTTCATCCATGCATGAGGAGTACGCATGTGTTCTGTGATTTGATCTAACTTTTGTGTTATCTACCGTCCCATAACCTAGATTAGAAGCCCACTCTCTATAAATTCATTGTTTAGGGCTCATTAGGCTGGTCTGAAAGTGTAACTTTGATCCAGCGTGATTTGTGTCCTTACACATACCATTAGAAACATGTGACTATGGTATATTAGTTTCATGGATAATTTTCAAAGACTAAACAAATGAGTTGAATGCAATTGATTCATATTCACGGCCTCTATTACTTTTTTTTTCCTACTGAATTGATTTTCAACTTCTTTTAAAAAATCTTGAAATTTTTCAAAAGCATCATTTTTATTTTTCAACAAATAAACAGTTGTATATTTTGAAAAATCATCAATAAAAGTGGTAATGTATCTATTTCCTCCACGAGTTAAATTCCCTAAAATTTACATAAATCAGAGTGAATTAACTTAAACAATTCGGTACTTCTTACAACACTTTTATGAGGCCTTTTTGTAATCTTAGCTTAAGTACATGTTTCACACTTTTCAAAATCTTTTGATAATTTTGGAATTAATCCCAAACTACTCATAATTCCCACAGATCTACTATTTATATGACACAAATGAGCATGCCAAAAATTAATAGTAGAAAGCATATAAACTAAACTAATAGATGCTTTATTATTCTCAGCATTTAATTTACACATTTCATCATAAGCATAACCCTTGCCCACAAATAATCTATTTTTATTAATTACATATTTATCAAACTCCATAGTTTGCTTAAAGCCAGCCTTGTTAAGCAAAAAGCTTGACATCAAATTCTTCCTCATGGATGGAGTGTAAAGTACATCTTTCAATGTTAGCACATGTTAGAGCCTTGATTTTGCTAGAGTCACCAAGTATAATTGTTTTTTCTTTTTCAAAGGGAGTGTACAACTTGAACCATTTTTTGTCATAGTAGACGTGCCTATTTAGCACCAGAATTTGCCCACCACCCATCAATATATTACACTATATTGATATTTGTAATCATAGCCACTAAAGGCTCTTTGGTTACATTAGCCTGTGAAATAGATTAACGTTTTCGAAATTTGCAAAATTAAACAATATGTCCACTCTTGCCATAAACAAAACAAGATCTATTAAATTGATCTTGTGAAGGGGGTCCCTAGTTCTTATTATTATTTTTATTCAAGTTTCCCCTTCCTAGAGGTCTATTATTATTTTTGAAAAATCACATTTTAGGCTTTAATTGACCATATCTAGGAAAATGAGTTTTGGGCATATTATTATTGATAGAAATAAAGTTTAAGTTTGTGGTGGAATTACTATTGCTCTCTTATGCCATGAGTGCATCTTGTCTTCTAGCCTCCTCCTCTACATAGATGCGTGTGATCAAAGTCTCCAAGGATGTCTTTTTTTGTTTGTGCTGCAAAATCTTTTGGAATTCCATCCAAGATTGTGGTAGTTTATCAACTATGCCAGCTACCACCAAATTATCTCCAATCTTGAGATCTCCAACACGCTCATTTGGTTTCTCTTGTGTATGCTCCATGTGTCTGAATCTCCTTAAAATTGTTAGTGCAAAACATAATAATAATGGAAATAATACAAAGAGAAACTGAATAATACTTCTGCATATTATTAATTTGAAGATAAGAAATATACAAACACTATTTGGACTAAGACGTGACACTTGCTTCTTAAGGAGATTCAAGCCCTTGGTTGACTAAACTTTGTAACTGGTGTAGACCTTCTCTGACTTGTCTCCCTTAGGATACTATAGCCCAAAAATGTCATATGGCTAGAATAACCTTTGCACAAAGTGTTCAAGCCCAAACTCCACCAAAAAGAACACCCTTCTTTGCCAAGAATCTCTCTACTTTTTAATGTATATGAATGCTTGCAATTGCTAGATTTTTTGGTGTATTAACGTTGTTATATTGTAGTTACTTGGATGTGTCTGAATGAGTCTATTTATAGGCTTAATAGGCCTCACGAAATTATTACCCAAATTAATATGATTAATTAGGTCCATTATTCTGATGTAATGGGTGTTACAAGATTAATTGCTAGACATAAATCTGATGGACTAGAGTTACACAATTAATGGATGAGATAAGGAGTTTCTGAAGAATAAGTAGGCCTAATAGCTAATCCATTAAGTGGGTGAGTGAAAATTCTTTTTCCATAATAAAAAGGTCATTTACTCACTAATAAATAAGGAAATTATATTTGAATGCATCTAGCCCACAAATTGCTCAAATACATATCAGCCTATTAATTACTACAATTAAAAGGGATCAAAGAGTCTCTCATCTATTTTCAATGTGGGATTAAACATTTTTACTAACTTCATATCTTCTATATTAACTCTCATATTTTTACATTTATATTGTCATATAAATCTAGTTTAATTAATTAATATTAAAATACTCTAACATTAACAAACAAAAAAAAAAACCGACTTACAAATTACAAATTTGGAGAAGATCCACAAATTTCTTGTGTTTCTAAGAAAAATGAAAGATAAAAAGTTGAGAAATTACCAAATGAAGAAATCGTTCAATATTATTGTTGCTACTATTGGTATGGCTTGATTCTTGGACCTTTTCACTATTTAACAAAGAAAATTGACTTACAAATAAATTTTTTGGAGAAGACCTGCAAGTTTCTTGTATTTCTAAATAATATGAAAGAGAAGAAGTTACCAAATGAATATGAACTATTATTTATACCCAAAGGATTATAGCCCTTCAACAGGCACCTTTTCATTCAATATGTTCATTTTCAATCAATAGACACATTTTCATTCAATAAGTACATTTTTAGTTAATAAGCACCTTTTCGTTTAATAGACACATTTTTTACCAATAGGCATTATGGGGGATTGGGCCCAGAGGGACCAAATAAGCCCACTTAATCAGAACCCAAAATAGGGCCTAGGGGCCTATCAGAGCAACTTGTTGTGATGCACGTGAAGGGAGTTGATCCCAGGCCTTATAAATGCAAGCCCAAAGCTAAGGTCAGGACGACAAGTAAAGCGACACCACCCTAAGGGAGTTTCAGGTGGTCGAGGGCAAACTGTGCCTATGGGGAAGTTCATTGCCGAATACTCATTGGTGTCTGGAACAAGTTCCAAACGAATCCTCTAAAGTCACGAGGATCACTTGGGATTTTGAGGGACGTGGGAATAAGTGTGAAGTGGGGGAGACAATGATGAGGACCCTGCTGTCAAGAGACTATAAAAGGGAGAGGTGGACAAAGAATAGGGGTTGGAAGATTTCTGGAGAGGAGGGCACAGAGAAGGAAACACTGGGAAGCACAGGGGAAGAAAGGGAAAATTTGGTGAAGGTTGTGAACTCAGGCTGGGGGAAGCCAAACCAGGTGAAGCTCATAGCCCCATTTGGTAGGATTGTGTGATAGCCCACCTATAAATCAATTGGGGGCCCAAATACCATCATACAAGTTGGATCTAGGGCTTAAATACCATCTATAGGAATCTTACTTCACACAAGGTTTTGAGCAAGTTTAGTGTTATCCAACCATGGAAAGACCACATGTCAACGAGGGTTCTATGGGAGGAAATCAGTCAAGGGCCTCTTTAAGGGGTCATAGGAGGCAGGAAAGGGAATGTAGGAGAGAACAACAGCACATACAGGATGGACATGAGACAAGAGTTGATTCTGATGAAGGATCTTCATAAGGGGAATGGATAGTGTCGTACATCCCCAAATGGTCTCGATGTAGGGATTGGCTACAAGAGCTGGAGAATTTGCGAAAGTAGGTCAATGACCTTAAAATTGAGCTGAGGGGGAGACGTTGCAGAAGGGATCGGGAAGAGCCCTCTAATGATCCCAATTACAATGTAGAAGAGTTATCCTGAGAGAGTAGCTCATGAGGTCAAGGGACAAATCTCGTGAAACTGTTGGGCATCATAACGAATCTCCCCATCCTAGTCGGCGTGGCCATAATAACGCGATGTTAGATGCTATAAGTTGAGTGCTAAGGAGAGCAGTTTGATCACCCTTTTCTGAAGAGATAGAGCGCACAAAGATGCCTAGGCGGTTCAACTGCTCACTATTCATTATTTACGATGGGAAAACTGACCCTGTAATGCAAGTAAGTCACTACATACAGATGATATCATTGTAGTCATAGAATGATGGTTTAATGTGCAAAGTTTTCTTGTCTAGTCTTGGACCCACTGCCATGAGGTGGTTTAATGGTCTAAGGAAGGGTTCCATTCGAAACTTCAGAGAGTTAATACAAGTGTTTGGAGCCCAATTCATAACATGCAGTAAAGTTCCCCAACCAATAGGCTCACTGTTATCCATGAGGATGAGGAGTGGAGAGACCCTCCGATCTTATACAAATAGGTATTGAGAGTTAAACAACAAAATCGAGGGAGGGAATGAATAGATGGCAGCTAGTAATTTTCGATTGGGACTTCCTAAGGAGTCAGAGTTAAGGGACTCTCTGGCCATGCGACCTCTTGAAGACATGCACTAGTTGATGAGGAGGATAGAGGAGTACAAAAGATTGGAAGACGACTGATTGCAGGGACAAGGCAAAGCCCCGGACATATCCAATATCGTAGAGAGTATCATCCTAAAAATTTCCAGCAAAGAGCGAGAAAAGAGTCAAAGGCTCAGGGGATGGATCGGTACAACACACTTAAGGCGTAAATGTGACATTTAAGGAGCCTGTCCATAAAATACTGGAACACATTAAGAACAAGCCTTACTTTTGGTGGCCGGGAAAAATGGGTGGGGACCCAACCAAAAGGAACCAGAGTTTGTTTTGTACTTATCATAGGGAGAAAGGCCATACCACTGAGCAGTGTCGAGTATTGAAGGACCATTTAGATCAGCTCATGAAAGTAGGGCGTTTTAAAGAATTCCTAGTTGGTCAAGAAGGGTGGAATGCAAGTTAAAGCTCTGGGAGTCGGGCAAACAATGTGCTCCTACTGCCCTATGGGATTATTGAAGTTGTTCATGCAGTTTCTAGGGGAGTTGCATGAGCCATCAAAAAGGCTTGTTGAATGTTGTGATTCCACCGGAGATAGACGACATAAACCGACGAGAGAAAAGGCTCAGAAAGACCTCGATCCCGATCGTGTTCAGTGAAGAAGACCTAGAGGGAACATCTCAGCCTCATGACGATGCTTTGGTGGTGACATCAAGGATCGGGGGATTTTTAGTCAAGAGGGTGTTAGTAGATCAAGGCAGTGGGGCAGAGATCATGTACCCCGACCTTTATAAAGGGCTAGGTCTGAAACTAGAGGATATGAGCAAGTATGATACCCCTTTGGTTGGGTTTAATGGGAAGATAGTGATACCCGAGGGTCAGATAAAACTTCTAGTAGTGGCTGAAGGGAAGGAAGCCAAAGTGAATTTCATAGTAGTTAATGCGTTTTTGCCATACACCGTGATATTAGGGTGGCCCTAGATTCATGTTATGGGAGTAGTACCTTCCATATTGCACCAAAAAATCAAGTTCTTGTTTGAAAATGGGGTGGCTGTGGTGCGCACTAACCAAAAAGCAGCAAGGCAATGCCTAGTGGCTGCCATAAACCATGAGATCAAGCAAAAGGATTAGGTTGAGACAAACGCTTATAGCAATTACTAGGCATTAAGGGCCAGACAAGATTAGATAGTGCGGAGGAATTATTTTGGGTACGAATTTTGCTATATGATGATAGGTTCTTTTAGATAGGAAAAAATATGTGGTTGGAGGATCAGGTGGAACTCTTGTTGGCATTGGTGCGAAACTTAGACGTTTTTGCTTAGAGCCCGTAAAAAGTACTTGAGGTGGATCTAGCGTTTATCGTGTATCAGCTAAACGTCAACCCTTTTGTTGCCAAAAAAAAAAAAAAAAAACCCGAAAGATCTGCTAAACCCCACGTGGAAGCTTTGAAAGATGAGGTTTGGAGATTGAAGCAAGCGGGCACTATCAAAGAGGTGTTTTTTCCTGAATGGTTATCTAATACAGTAGTGGTAAAAAAGAAGAGCGGGAAGTGGAGGGTTTGTGTTGATTTCATCAACTTTAACCAAGTATGCCCGAATGATCCTTTTCCTGTACTGAAGATATATTAGTTTGGCTCAATCGGGCATAAGAGGATGAGTTTCCTAGATGCGTTTCAAAGATATCATCAGATTACTTTGGCGCCCGAGGATTAAGAAAAAATTGCCTTTATATCCCCCGAGGCTAACTATCATTATACTGTGATGCCATTAGGATTAAAGAATGTGGGGGCAACATACCAAAGAATGATGACTAGAATGTTCCACGATTGGATCGATCAGACGGTGGAGATCTACATTAACGATATGGTTGTGAAGAGCAAAAAAGAAGTAGATCATATCCTTAACTTGGTGGAAGTTTTCAGGATTTTGAGGCAACACAAGCTGCGGCTTAGTGTAGAAAAATGTACTCTCGGCGTAGGGTTAGGAAAATTTCTGGGTTACATGATAACTACTCGGGGAATAGAGGTCAATCCCGATCAAATTAAGGCCATTCAGTTGCTTAAACCCCCTACTAATCTAAAGGAAGTACAGAGGCTCATAGGGATGGTCGCTGCTTTTAGCAGGTTTGTTTCAAGGTTAGCAGATAAGTGCAGGCCTTTTTTTTTTTTTTTTTTTTTTCAACTTTTGAAGAAAATGGAAGGGTTTTCAATGGACGAAGGAGTGTGACATGGCGTTCAAAGATTTGAAGGCGTATTTGATAAGCCCAAATATCTTGTCTTGGCTCGACCTTAGTGAGGATCTGTACATGTACCTCGCAGTCTCCGACCATGCCATAAGTTTAGTTTTGTTAAGACAGAAGGATGGAGTGCAAAATCTAGTGTACTACCTTAGTAAAACGCAGATGGATTCCGAGACCAGATATTTGTTGCTAGAGAAAGCGGTGCTAGTTCTTGTGCATGTCATAAGGAAACTGCCGCATTACTTCCAAGCCCATAAGGTATGGGTGCTTACCGAACACCCACCCTAGTCTTTGCTGAGGAGGTCAAACTTCACTAGGCAGATAGCCAAGTGGGGAACTAGGCTCAGAATGTTTGACATACTGTGCAAGTTGAGGAGTGCTATAAAAGGGCAAGTGCTAGCAGATTTCATTATGGAATTCACACTCGAATCGAAGGCCCCAATTGGGGTATGTCGAGTCACGACCAAAAAGTGGAGTGTATATGTGGATGGAGCCTCAAACATAAGGATATCGGGGATCGAGATAGTAATGGTGTCACTCAAGGGGGTTCTACTAGAAAACTCATTGAGATTGGGTTTTTGTGCTTCCAATAACGAGGCCGAGTACCAGGCCTTCATTTTGGTCTCAGAGCAGCCTGACAATTGGGGGCAGAAGAAGTGGAAATGTTCTTAAATTCAAATTTGGTGGTGAGCCAAGTGGAGGGAAGCTTTAAAGTGAGGGATGCCCTTATGCAGCAATACTTGAAATCGTTCAGAGCTTTTTAGGTAACTTTCTAGAAAGTGAATGTAGCCAGGATACCAAGGAGTCAAAACAGCCATGCCGATTCATTGGCAACCATATCCTCACCATCAGATGAGAAGATACCTTAAATAATCTCTGTGGAGTTGCTAGAATAGCCAAGAGTAGAGTAGACTGTAGTAGTTGTGTCGACGGCAAAGATGAACCTGAGTTGGTTGGATCTCTATGTTTCCTTTTTGTTTGATAGGTCTTTGCCTAATGACCCTAAAGATTCAAAGAAGATTAAGAGGACCTCCTCTCGATTTGGTTGTCTCAAGATGGTAAGTTGTATCGGCACTCGTTTGGGGGTCCCTACTTGCATTGCCTCCATCCAGAAAAGGTTACCAAATTATTAGCCGAGTTACATGAGGGGATATGCGGAGGACATTTAGGGGGAGATCCCTAGCTCACCGAGCTATGACACAGGGTTTCTGATGGCCAAGCATGCAAAAAGATGTGGCTGAGTACGTCAAAAAGTGTGATCCGTGCCAAAGGCATGGCTGGATCATTCACCAGCTAGGTGGGAATCTGAATCCAGTCACCAGTCTTTGGCCCTTTGCATAATGGGGCTTCGACATAATAGGGTCATTCCTTTAGGCCACTGGGAATAGAAGGTTTATATTGATTGCCACCGATTACTTCACAAAATGGGTGAAAGCAGAGGCTGTGTCAAATATCCAAGATGTGGATGTGAAAAAGTTTGTTTGGAAAAACATTGTAATGAGGTTCAGGGTGCCTCATATACTTATCTTGGATAATGGGTTGCAATTTGACAGCAAAACTTTCCGCGAGTATTTTGGCAACTTTGGGATAGTCAATAGATATTCATTACCAGCATATCCCCAGAGCAGGGGATAGGCAAAGTGATGAACGAGTCCATAGTGAATGGTCTAAAAAAAAGGCTAGATGGAGCAAAGGGAAGCTAGGCTGAGGAGTTATCAAATATTCTCTGGGCATACAAGACCACTCTAAGGAGGTCAACAGGTGAAACTCCTTTCTCCATGACATATGGGGCAAAAGCTGTGGTACAATTGAAGCAAATTTGTTAAGCATGAGGGTTGACGACTACGATCAAGACGGTAATGATGCCCGGTTGGTTGGTATGCTGGTTGGTTGGTATGCTGGATACATTGGAAGAAAGGTGAGACGCAGTGACCATTTAGCTAGTAGATTATCAACAGAAGCTGGCTCAAGGGTACAACAAAGGAGTGAAGTGTAGGGAGTTCGTGTTGGGTGCATTAGTCTTGCAGAAGGCCGTGGGGAACATGAAGGATTGGAATGTAGGAAAGCTCTCCTTGAACTAGGAGGGATCTTATTGGGTGAGAGTTGCAGCCGGAATGGGAACTTATCACTTGGAAGATATGGAAGAATGACCCCTCCCTCGGCCATGGAACGTGTGTAATCTCAAGAAGTATTACCCTTAAGGAAATGACAGTGAAGCGAAAAGTAGTTGTAAGATGTACTTCAATTTTGTAAATAAATGAAAGATGAACAATTCAGAATTAACATCATTATACAAAATGCTTGTCAAACCTTAGTAATTTTTCTCTAAGGAGAAGCATGGCCTCGGCCTGACCCCAGTCACCTACCATATGGAAACCTTAATAAATTTACTTTAAGGAAAGGAACATGGTCTCGACTTGACCCCGATCACCAACCATAAGGAAACCTAGATGAATTTTTTCCTAAATTGTTCCTAAGTTGTTCCTTAGGGAACGAGGGAAGAAAATCTCACAAGCAGATTGCTAAATGCAGGCGTAGAGGTATTATTTTTCGGGCATGAAAACACCATCTTGTTATGGGTTATTAAATCATACATACAAAAAAAGAAAAGAAGGAGAGAGAGTTTCGGTTAAGCAATTGCTTGATAATGAAAATTCAATTGTAACAAGAAGAATATATCAAGTCTTGTAAAGGAAAGGAACGAGATAAAAGTATTAACATACAATATAGTTAAGAAAATTCCAGTGTACTACAAGAAGGGCACCAAATTGAGTCTAATACATAGTGCTCAAAACACCGAGCAGGAAAAAAAAAGGAGGAAAAAGAAAGAAGTAAACTAATTGGACGAGTCCTGAGGGTCTACAGTTGAGGTCTTGAGAATGGTGGGGGCGTTTGGGATAGTAGGGCTCAGGTTTTTTGGTTGAACGCTTTGGGCATCGGCTGGGATAGTGCTGCCCTGGTTCTTTTCTTCCAACACCATAACATGGGCATCAATCTGTTTGGTTAACTCCTTCATGCTCGGGCTGTCATCCCCTTCATTGTCAAATTCTTCCTCCTAGTCATTTGCTTGAGTGTCCACAGGGGGGTCTCCTAGCAAGGGGAATTGGCTAGCATCCCTGAATGGGGAGTTCTCCAGTAGAACGAGAGCATTCACTATGACCATCCAGCCCTCCATGAACCTGAATTTTCGAGACTAGAAGATAGCAGGCCCAGTTGAGTTCTCGGTGTCTTTGAAGCCCATGTTGTAGAAGAATTGCTCGTAATTCTTCAATGTTTCTTTAAGATTAGCAAGCTCCTTGTCCCAAGCCGAGAAGACGCTGGATGCCTTCGCTAACTTGACCTCGGTCTCATCTAGCTTCGTCTACAGCTGCTTAGCAGTCTTCTCGGCAACTTCCTAAGCGTTTTCAACTATAGTCACCTGGAGCTGCACCGAGCTCAATTCCAAGGTCTTCTCATTCAAGTTGGCTTTTGCCAGTTGCTTCAAAGCCTTCTCCTAGTCAGCTTCCCCCACCATCCCTTTATATCGATCCTCTACCACGTGGGTCAGTTGAGCAGCCTGAGACAATAGAAATTATAAGGAGAATTAGAATAAACCGAAAGCTAACACTTAGAAAAATTGAAACAGAACTAAGTAAAGAAGAAATTAAATGTAAAGGACAAACTCAGAGAGTAAGGGCACTCACATATATAGTGAGCTACTTTAGTTTGGTCCATGTCATTGGGAAGCAATAGGGCCTTCCTAAGGCTGTCTGAGACTTTTTCGTTGAGACCATCCTGCCAGGTATGGACGGACGGACAAATTTGTTGGGAAGACCTTATCTCCCAACTGAAAGGTGCACTCCCACCCAGCAGTAGTAGAGGTGGAGGCCACATGAGAGCCAATCACGATTGGCTGCCGATCAGGGCTTGCCCCTCAGGATGCTTCCTCACTGTGGGTAGTTAGTGTTATGGTCACAGTGGTGACTGGGTTTGGTCAGTGGGAGGGGTGCTGGATTCAGTATGATGGCTCTTGGCCACGTCTTCCTTTTCCTCTACCTCTTCCTTTTTGTTGTTGTCACGACTAGGAGGCAGGAGTGGCCCTTTGAGAGGTGGCCGGGGGTACCGCTTATCCACCGACTGGTTGCGCCGTTGGGAACCAGCACTTAAAGGCCATGTTGCACCATTGAACCATCGGGGCAGGAGGATTTTATGGATTCGGTTCATTTACCACTAGGTTATCTATGGGGATATGCATGGCCCGACCTTGAAACACGGTGTCGCCTGAACCATCCCAAACCGTTTCGAGTGATTGTGCTCAGACAATCCTAGGCCCTAGATGTCTAGCCTCCCCATTTGTAAGACTAGGCAGCAGGAACCCTGGTAGATGTATGTCTCGATATGATAGGAGCGGGCTACCGATCGTGAGAGCCCCTGATGAGTCTTGATAACCTGTGTAGGTGGGGATGCACCTAAGGATCAAATAGAAGGCCCTCAATTGTTTGTCGTAGTGAACGAATATCTCGAATCAGACGACGAAGTTCAGCTTTGCAACACGTACAACGTTGAGGATAAGTTGGAACCTTTTGGAATCTGCAAACAAAGAATGGAGAGTGGTCGGTTAGGGAATAAATAAAGTACCCAAAAAAAAAAAAAAAACAACAACAAAAACAAAACAAACAACAATGGTAACAATGGGGTTTGCAGGCAAATCTATGCGTCATGAAAATATCAACCTATCTAGTGGGGAGAAGTTGGGCAGGTCAGCTCTCCGTTGAGCCAGTTCCTGCTCACCCTAACAAACTCCCCTGCGGAGTTCCTGTTAGAATTAGGAAGGCATGAAATCAGCCTAAATGGTGTTTTGGGTTTGGAGGTAGTAACCATGTTTTAGACTCCCCTGAATGGCATAAAGGAAGTTAATTTCATGGTGGGTTAAATTAAGGTTGTAAAGTCGTTTTAGGAGCCCGACACAACTCATTACCCAATAAAAGTTAAGCAAATACTGGTTGGGGTAGAGCCTATAAAAACCTAAAGTCCTAAGTAAGAGAGGATCTACAGGAAACCTAACCCAACCCTCTAATATAGACATCAAAGGAAAAAAGCCAACGTGGGGGAGCCTTTGACCCTCTATATCACCACAGTACGATATGTTCACGTCACGAGGGATGTTGAACTTGGTTCTAAATAGCTCTACATTAGCATCTGATTTTAAAAGATGAGAGAACCCATATTTTTTTGCTAAGATAGCTACAAAAGATTGAAAATGAGAAAAACAAAGGAAGGAAGACTTACAGAGTAACTTTTTGGTGAGAAGGATAGACATAGGAGAGTTTTAAAGGCTCGTGAAAGAAGAGCGAAAGGAGTTGTGAATTTGAAAAGATGCGTGCCACGGTAATCGAAGCGTCAATCAATCAGGGCTATTGAATAGGCAAAATAATGCCACACATGTGAGGGATGAAAGTTGTCATGTCTAACGTAATTATGGAGTGACGTTTTATCTTCTCGAGGCGTAACCATCATTTCATCCGAAGACTCAATTGAATGTTGAGTTAAAAGTCTCCGACCCTAATGTCATGAAGTGATAATAGGATCGAGGGGGGGGGGGGGCTATTTTGGGGGATTGGGCCCAAATGGCTTGAACAAGCCCACTTAAACCCAAAATAGGGTATGCGGTCCATCGGAGCAACTTGCGGTGACACACGTGGAGGGAGTTGACCTTGGGCCTTATAATAGTAAGCCCAACCCTAAGGTTAGGATGAAAAGTAAAGGGACACCACTCTAGGAGAGTTTTAGGTGGGCGGCCTAGACATCGACGGGTAAAGAGGAAAACAGGCATAGGACTTTTACATGGCAAGGTCAGTAACTAAGGGCAGGCTATGCTTGTGGGGAAGTTCACTAGTAAATACTCATTGGCATCTGGAACAAGTTCCAAGGGAATCCTCTAAAGTTAGGAGGACCCCTTGGGATTTTGAGGGACATGGGAATAAGTGTGAAGTGGGGAGACAATGATGAGGACCCCAATATCAAGAGACTATAAAGGGGAAAGGTGGATAAAGAATAGGGGTTGGAAAATTTCTGGAGAAGAGAGCAAAAAGAGGGAAACACTGGGAAACACAAGGGGAGTAATGTAAACTAAGGTTGGGGGAAGCCAAATTAGGCGAAGCGTAGAGCCCCATTTGGTAGGATTGTATGATAGCATACCTATAAATTAATTGGGGGTCCAAATACCATCATACAAGTTGGATTTGGTGCTCACAGGCACCTTTAATATAAATCAAATATGAAGCGTTGTGACATTTTAGTAGGCACCTTTTAGTATATCTAATTTGAATGGTTATGATGTTCAATAAGCACATTTTGGTATATATTACAAAATATCTTATATATACCCATATATACAACCCAAACTAAACTAGAGATGTAACATTATGTCTTTTATTCCTTCCCACAAAAAACTAATAAATAAAACATCTTTTTTTTTTTTTTTTTGAAACTCATCTAGTAACTATTTCTGTATATCGCACGAGTTAGCAATTAGTCTATATATACTATAAAATCGTAGCCTTTGACTTTTATTTGCCCTTCTAATATTTTGCCATATCAAATTTGCTGGCTTCACAATTTTACAGCACTTATTTTTTAAATTAAGTTATCAGTTCAACTTTTACCCGATATCTCTCAAATTCCCCGGCAAAATTTTCCAAATAGTATAATTCTAAAAAAATTTTAGGCGGATGGTTCAAATTTTATTAGTTAGTTGGACTCTTTTTTAGAAATCAAGTACAACAAAATCAACTTCCAACCAAAATCGAGTTTAATATACTCGACTTCCTACAGAAAATCAGCTCTGAGGTGGATAAAAAAGAAAGTCGAGTATAGTAAACTCGATTTGGCTGGAAGTCGATTTTGTTGTACTCGATTTCCAAAAAAGAATCCAACTAACTAATAAACTTTAAACGCAAGTCATCCGCCTAAAATTTTCCTAGTATTATACTGTTTGGCAAATTTTGCCCAAATTCCCCACCTGATAAGAGCTTCTTCTTCTTCTTCTTCTTCTTCTTCTTGCTCCAACTTACAGGCATACATTGGAAACTATCGCTACACACATCAGAAACTATCGCAGCATTAGCTAAACAGGCTACTCCTCTAACCAATCACTCAAGAGTTGACCAAACTTTTGCAAGTCAAATTGGCCTTATTCAAGCGTTGAAGCACTTGCGCTACATCTGTTTCAAGGTTGCGTTAAAAACACCAGTATCCATGGCAATTGCATTAGATGCAGCCATGAGAGATGAGACTACTAAAATTGAGACCCTTGGTTGCCTTCGTGTGGACCCCGCAATTATATGACCAAAATCATCTCTTATTATTATTCCCACGCCATATAAGCTCCATTTATATACTCAATAGCCTTAATAGTCGAATTGACTTGCACCAATTCGGAGGTGGAGTTTGCCATCTAGCCTCAAATGGACCAGACTCCTTCCAAATCTTTAACTTTATCGCATGAGAGAACTCTACCCGCATGATTTCCAATTCTAATAATATTTTCAATGGTGTAATTTAAGATTTTTTGTAGGCGCTTTATACTCCATGCGAAACCCAGTGAACCGTGCGAACAGTGTGGTTAAGGCTTGTGGTGGTCTAAATGTGTAAGTTTGGGTAACTTTGCCTATTAAAGGATTTAATTTGTGAGTTTGAGTTTTATTTGTTGGTGGTTATTTTAATAAATTATATGGAGGGAGTGGTTACAAAAATAATGCATGATTTGTGTTTGATAAAATGCCTCAAAAAAATTGTGTTATGTGGAATGCTATGCTAAATGGTTTACTACTATATGATAGGCAAAAAACGTATTAACCCCTTGTGATAGATTAATTAATTAATTAGCCAAGTTTAATTAATTAACCAATTTAACATGCAAACACGTGGTAGTACAAATAAATCATCAATAAACTAAAGTGCAGCAGAAAATAAATTTGACATGGTGATTTATTTACGAATGAAGAAAACCTCCAAGGCAAAAACCCCACCGGGTGATTTTAAGGTCACCACTCCTGAGAATCCACTATTATCACAACAAGCAGTTACAAGTAAAGGAATCCCAATACGTTCTATCAACTTACAGTTGAACCCTTACCCCAATACCCAATTAGACTTGTTCTGTAGTGACAATCTCTTCTTTTCAATGCACGGCTCCCTGTACGTGACTAACCAATTATGCGGACCCTAATACACGACTTTAAACACCAACTTGAAAAAGATATTAGCTGTAAAGTTCTTCAATTCATCCTCACAATGAAGAACAAGAAGATGCTTGATTACAAAATCCTACGGTGCAAAGACACAGCAGCTTCTTCACAAATAGATGAACTAAGGCAAACTTTGTCTCCGGTCACAAATTGCTTGAACAGACTTTGCTCAATACTTGTGCAACTTGTGTCTACTTTAACGGCCCTCAAAATAATCCTTTTATATGTCTAGGGTTATGAGAAAAGAAGGCCTAAAGACATATCCACGGATTGGAATCAAAACAAATCTGAAAAATTGGTTTTCTTAAACCTCGACAGCTAGAGATGTCGAGATGCTGTCGAGCCTCGGGGCTAGAACAGCTTATTAAAGCTCGATAGATGAAGCTGTCGAGCCAGCTGTTGAGCTTTAATGACAGGAACTTCTTCAACTTGTTTCTTGGACAAACTTGTATGGCTTTAACACTTGATCTTGAAATAAGGTTTCTTGATGCATTAAACACATCCTAGATTTATCCAAATATAAGTAAAGTGTATTTTGTCAAAGGAGTAGTCAATTACATAAAATAACGACATATGTTCTTAACAAGTGAACCACATATGTCTTAACAATCTCCCTCTTTGGCAATCCGTGACAAAACCACAACAAACAATTGAACATATAAGAGAAGTCATAAAGCGCTCCACTCATGCTCACTTGTTGAATACAATAAAATCTATCCTAACACAAACTCTTGAAAAACTTTGCAAGAAGAGAGTTTATGACAAGTAGACTTCGACAACTTGTATTTCTGAAACACTTTAAACGAAACACATCAAGACATCTTTGTGTGAAACAGAAATAATAGATTGCATACAAAAATAAGAAGCATGTGTATAAAGAGAGAAAAGAAAGAACACATGTAAGGGTAGGTAAAAGAAACATACATCAACATATAAAGAAAATAAGTACAATGTATGTCAATAATGGTCACAAGACCTAAGTATAAGAACAATGTATCTCTAAAAGAAAGAAAAGAAAAAGATACAAGTAATCTTCAATACATCCCTAAAAAACAAACAAACTCTCCCCCTAACAAAAATCCCCTATATTCTAACTCTCTCACTAAGAATGACTACTCTCATATCCAAAACTACTCCCTCTTTTTGTCACGAGTGACAAAGGGTAAGAGTGTCAAGTAGACATCTTGTCAGAACTAAAAGAGCTAGTATCTCCATCCTTATTATCATCATTGCCGGAACCATCATCAGGTGTCTCGGATGCCTAGGGAGGAGGAGAGGGAGACTCTACAAAGCCACCAAGGCGAGCCTGCCATCTAGCAATACGACCAACACGAGTGTTTACCTGATACAACTCCGTAGAAAGTGTATCAAGGCGAGCATCCATGCGCTGAAGTTGCACCATGCTTGCATCCAAAGTCACACCTCCCGCTGAAGAAGAGGGAGCAGAGGTAGAAGAAGCCGAAAGATGGGAGGAGTTGCTGAACCAGACCCACCTCGAATGAAATTGCGCCGTTCCATTTAATGGTAGCATAGTCAATGACACACATAACGGAGAAGTGGTCAAAAGAGGGAAAAGGAATAGAAAAATGGCATAAGATCCTCGTGATAGTAGAAGGAAATATGAGCTTATCATAAGTAGCCATATCCTAATACACATTTATGATAGAAAGAATGAAGTGTGAAGGAAAATCAATAGAAAGATCCTCAAGAAAGGACAACAAAAAACAGGAATGAGACTTTGTAATGGAGTTGTAGTGAGAAAGAGGATACAACACAAAAGTCATCGCCATGTTCAAGAATCTAGGACCTTTAGCAAAAGGTCGACATGATGTAGACTGATGCTCACCCTAATCAGTTGGGTGCTCATAAAAAGCAGAGATCATCTCGTCTTTGGACACAATCTGTAGACGCTCACAACCGGGGTAGTTAGGATGCGTAACCCTCGGAACACGAAGCACATCGAATACCAACTCTAGTGTGACTACTATGCGCGTACCTCGAACGTAAATATGAAAGAGAGGTACTAAAGTATCAGTTCCATGCATATTGGAGTAGAACTCCTAGATAAGCATGGAAGGACATGTGACCAAGATGTCACATAGTGACTCCTATTCCCGTTTGTGAATGACATTGGGAAGGTTAGTGTCAACAAAATCTGACAAAATAACTTGGCGTTCTGAATGAACACCTTGTTTAGAGAAGTTCTCTGAGAAGTCCTTTTGGGCTTTCTCATCACGGAACTGAACAGAAAAAGGAGTAGGATCAGAGGACGAAGAAGCCTTAGAATGCAAAGAGTTTTGGGACGGAGTAGACTTACGTTTTGGTGCCACTGACGCACTAACGTAAAGTAAAGAGCGGGGGAAGAAAGAAACACTCAGAAAAGTCCTAATACATTTCAAATATAACAAGTATATTGAAAGGAAAGAACGTATGCATGAAAAATGCATGAACATATGACATGCAATTAAAAAGACATCATGGGCTTAGCCCAATCCAATCCTACCAGCACACATTCAAATTGCACACATCTAAATGCATGATAATACAATTATAATGCTCATGGAATGCAATGTATGAGATTTGAAATTTAGTTTGGTAAAAACCCATCCCAAAATTTCACAAAACTCAACAATTTTGAAAAACCCCAAAATTTTTCAAAAACTTAAAACTTAGGTATGAATGCACGAAAAGATCATGAGGAAAGAGAGAAAGAGAGATCATACCAAGTGATTTGAAGCAAGATAGGCCGAAAATCACATGGGTTGAAGGTTTTGAGAGAGAAGAGAGTGTTTAGGAGAGGAATAGGCGTGGAGAGATCGAGAGAATGAAGTCCAAATCGCAAGAGAACCTTTAAATAGACCCTCAGTAAATCTCGACAGATAGAGGCGTCGAGAGGTATCGAGACAGGTGTTAAGGTAGGTGTCGCGAACACAGGCATTGATAGATGCAGCTATTGAGGAGGTGTCGAGGAATAGAACATCAGACACGAAAAAGAAGCTCGATCGATCCACCAGCTGTCAAGAAGCTATCAAGAGACCATGAGATTTCTTGATCGATCCAACAGCTATCGAGAAGTGTCAAGATTATGATAAGATGCAATTGATGAACTTGACAGATAAGCCAGGTATCGAGAGGTGTTGAGATGGCTTAAAAACAGTTTTTCAAAGAGGAGAAAAACACAGATATGAACGCAATCAAACATGCAACTTAGCCAATGATCCAACCAAAATTTTAATCTCTTAATCAACAAAGAGATAAACATTTAGCTCCCAAAAACTCACACACACACTAAACAAGTCTAACTAATTTTATATTTCAAAAACAAAATAAGACAGTTTAGTGAGCGTGCATCAATACATGTAAACTTTGTGATGGCCAAATCATATTGTACCTGCACATGTATCAAAAGTAGCAAATAATATTGCATGTTGTGAAAAAAACATCGCAAGATTGCACAAGTGTCTCTATGTTATGACGATGATATGAGAAAATCACTTTAACTCACATACAATCATAACTGTTTGATGGGGAATATCACCTTCGAGGTTCATCCCACGACTCCCACATCTCCTAGAAAACACACTTGCAATAATGTTTTAAAGTATTTTGATATTTTTGCTTTTATTTCTTTGCATATTTTCTTTTTATTAAGCAAACCATGTATGGGTATACAAAGGAGAGAAAAGAAATACCCAATTATGTTAAACTTTTTGGCATTGCACTTTTGCTATGCCGAAGCATATAGATGTCATTGTCATGACTGGCAGGTAATAGTGGTGAGATGGTTATTTATGCCTTTCTCTTAGGATTTTCTAGTCCTTCCTGTCAAAAAGAGTGATACGAGTGTTAAGTACAAGAGATCACTTGACCTTACTCATCACAAACAAAGAGCCACAAATCTCACTTTCTTAGTTGTGTAAAGAAATGCTCATCTAAGCTACAATCAATACAAAGTTTAGAAAACTCTGTTTCAATGGCCATTTTAAGGTTCACAAGAACCGATATACACAAACACACACTGTTTTTGTATTTTTCTGAATTTTTAATTTTTTAATTTTTATTTAAAAACAAAAACAAAAACAAAGTAACTAAAATTGAAAAACTAACAACCAAAAACATGTAAAACAAAGCAAAGCAATGCATAAAACTAGTTTGACTCAAAACATTAAAGCAAAACACACAAGCAATGCAAAACCAAAAATAGATGGAGAGAGAGAAAAAGTGATTAAATCACAGAACCCTTTTCCTTCCACACCTTGGAAGAACCTTTCCTTTTTGCAAACCCTTGGATCGTCGGTGAGGGGGAAGAATTGATACCGTTTAAGTTTGAAGGAACATGAGGGCTTTGAGAAGATCTCCAAGAAGAGCAAAAGTGGACAGAAACTGATTATGGTTTCCTGATGCCAACATGCTGTTGCTATATTGAATGGCTAACCACTTATAGCAATTTGGTCGAGTATGTCCAGCTGCTCCACAGTGATGACAAAGATGTTGCTTCTTTTGTTTAGGCCTTTGGGAGTTAGCCTTCTTAGTTCTAGGGTTTTTAACTTCCTTTTTATCCTGCTTAGGGGGTGCTCCTAAGATAAATTTACCCTTTTCTATGTTCTCACTAGCTAATTTAGTTTTAACATTAGTGTTCTTAATTTGAACATTATTGCTAGGAGGAACACAAACAGTAGTACTAGAAGAAGTAATATTAGAGGAAGAGAAATCATATCCTAAACCTGTTTGATCTGAAGCAGATTTTTGAAGACTGAGCATCTCATCGAGCTTAGTGCTTGAAGTCCTTTCCAGCTTAGCTCTGACTTAGAATAGTTCTACCTCAAGCTTCTTAGTCTTCTCAGCCAAGAAGTTATTTTCAAACCTCAGTGCTCCAATAGTTTGATTTGCTTCATCAAACTTTGTGGAAAGCTCTTCACGTTCAAGCTCCACATCACTAAACTTCTTGGTGGTCAACTTATATAGTTTCTCGTGCTTTTCTAAGACCTTATATAGCTTAGCACAGGCTGTGTGAATGTCATCTTAATCATCCATCTTCTCAAACTTGGATTCCACCAATTCCTCTTCTTCATCCACATCTTCAGCAATCCCCTCAGTAGGATTAACTGTGACAGTGAAGGCATTCAAGATTCCGTCATCCTCATTGTCGGAATCATCTTCAGGCTCAGTGTCACTTAGCGTAACAGCAAGTGCCTTGCTTTTCCCAATTGTCTTAAGATATGTTGGGCACTCCTATTTTATGTGTCCGAAGCCTTGGCACCCAAAGCACTTAGGTCCTGTAGGAACAGTGTATTGACCGCCATCCCTAGCGTCCTTCTTCCCTTTGTCTTGACCCTTGAACTGAGAAGAACTAGATTGCCTACGGTCCTTGTTGAAGCCTTTCCCATTGGCATTCTTTATAAACTTCTTGAATTTCTTGGTGATGTAAGACTTCATCTTAGAATCTTCATCGTCTGAAGACTCTTCCGTCTTACTGCTCTTGGCCTTCAGTGCCATACTCTTGCTTTTACTCGTCTTTCCGATTCTAGACAAACCCAACTCATAGGTCTGTAGATTCCAACCAGTTCTGTCAAAGGAATTTTATTAATATCCTTTGGTTCCTCAATCACAGTGATCTTGGTATGGAATTTTTCGGACAGAGATCTGAGTACTTTTCTCATAATCTTGGATTTAGGATAGTTTCTCCAAGATTAAAGGCAGAGTTCACTATGTCCTTGAGTTTAGCATAGGACTCATCAAACGACTCATCCTCCTCCATCTTTATCTTTTTGAAACTTGTAGTGAGCCTTTGTAGCTTTGAATCCTTGACAGCCTTTGTTCCCTTGTAGGTTGTCTGGAGGATGGTCCCTGCTTCCTTTGTAGTTTCTGTGGAGGATATCTTCTTGAATTCCTCATTTGTGACTGCACTGAACAATGCATTCAATGCCCTGCTTACTACTTGTACTTTTTGTTATTTCTCATAATGCCATGCCATGTACTTTTTGTTATTTCTTTTAATATCATTTTTTAAAAAAATTTCATGCATTTTTGCTTACTACTTCAACTCAAAAATAATGATTTTTTCCCTATAAAAAAATAATAACGATTTTTTTTTCTGAAATTCATTCAGTATTAGCGACTAGTATAATATAAAACCAAAACGTTTTGACTTTTTGTTGACCACTCCTTATTGTGCCATGTGGCTATATAAATTTATACAATGTGTACATTTAAAAACAGCGTATAGTTGTGCTTTTTCATTTTGCCCGTCAAGTTCCAGTATCTACTCACAATTTCACATATCAAGATAATTAAGCCTTATTGCAAGATAATTAAGCCCTAACAATTGGAAATATATTTGCATAAGTAAGACATTTCAAAAATACAATTTGTGAAGTGCAGACTTGGGATTTTATCATAATTTTACACCTAAACATATGAATAGGAATAGTATTCATTTAGTATCTTCTATTCCCAATGTTGGATATTTTTATAAAAAACATCATATTTATTTTAATACTCATTTAGGTGAATTGAGGAAATCAATTATCCCTTAATGTCAGATACGTTAATTGCTAAATTTTGAAAATTCAAATATAATTCAAAATTCGAATAGCTATTGTCAATGGTTTTAATTAGGAAATATCTGAAAAGTAATGTGAATTTTAATACCATATATTGCCAGCTTTTGGTATACTTTCCTTTATAAACTTTTGCTTTAAAATGTTTCTTTAAATATATTTAATAGTAATGTTATAGATAGAAAGTATCAGATATTGTACAACTATATATTTATATAATTTACCGTTGATGGGTTATAGCATTATATATTGCTTTCTATTCTTGGTTGTAATTATGGTGTATAGTCAAGATTTCAAAGGAAAGAATTATTTGATATCTAAATGACAGCCATGTTAGCGGCTGTTATTTTGTTTATAATGGCATCTTGAGACTAAAAGACAAACTTATTTTGTCTATTAGCTTACCTCAACGTAAAAACTTTGGAAAAAAGAAGAAGCTTTGACCGGTTTATATAAAAAGAAAGCTATTGAATTAGACATTGATTTCAATATTATTATGACCATTTAAAGTTTTAAAGATAGCAAACGTTTTTAGTTTTTGGCTAAGGACAAGCAACATGTCTGGCTATATATATGAAAAGAAATAAAAGTTTCAGACACACATTTTTGTTTTTGAATTACAAAGCTGCAAACTTTTCAAAAACAAAAAATTTTTTTTTTCCTAAACACTTACCATCTATTGCTTTTTACTACTCACAAAAATATTCTATCATTTACAAAATTTTCTGGGAAAAGAAAGTACTATAGAGAGCTTATATCCTACGAGTAGTGTAGGCTTACAAGGATAATTAGCAAAGGTGGCTGGGCTGTTGTATCCTGGGAAAAACGTGCAGAAACTATTTGTCTAACTACAGCAGATATACTGTAGACGGCACGATTTGTCTCAAGACAGTGACTTGGTCCATGCTTCATCTCTGCCATCTCTTTTGGTAAAATCAAATTGTGTAATTTCCAAGGAAAATTCAAGTACTATCTCTCCTTTATTTCCAACACCCAATAATATAGATTTATTTTTTTAAAACGTAATTGTCATTCAGTGTATTAAATGAGCCTTAAGGTTCTTCACACTTGGGAATGAATGCTTAAGAGGTAATGTAACATACATTCTCCCACAAACATACTGTTGGGCTAAGATATTTTCTCCAGTTAATTAACCAAAACTCAAGTTGATTAGTTAGCTCAATTATTGTAAATAAATTAAAGGCACAATCAAATCACCAAGCTAACGTTAAGCGCAATAGAAAAATAAAATAAGTGATACAACAATCTGATAATGATGCAGGGAAAAGACTTTGGTACAATTAAATGACCAAAAGTCCAGACAAAAAAGACTGTTATTTTATTGTATTTTATTTTCTTATCATGGAAAATATTTTAATTGTTGTTATGTTCTAAATTTTGTCATCATGTTTATGTTAAACAATATCTTCAAAATGGATCATATTCTCATTTAAAAAGAAACTTTATGATATTGGATACCTATTAGAGATTGAAGAACTAATTTGTGATATGTGTACCCAATATTATTGCATATATGTGTGGAAATAAGTTTTAGATATTTTTTGAAGGGGAAAATAACTTTTTCCTATAGAAAATATTTTTCCTCAACTCCTTATAATTTTGTATCAAGAATCTATTAAATGATGTAGTTTGAATCAAAATTTAGCATGACTTTTTTTTTTGAGAAGGTTGTATGGAGTTAATGGTTACCTATGATAAATATTTTTGCTTCTATGGTTATGAACTTATTTAGGATTTAATATGTATATAAATATGTTTAAAGATTTTTTATAAGTAAAATATTAGAATATTGTTGTGAAAAGAATTGAAGATGTTGTTCAATGATATGTTTCCAATAATTTCATAAATGGTACCTTGTTTTTGATAGTAGCAACAATGAAATGTAGTGTAATTCATTGTCTTATCATGTTGTTTAATATAGGAAATGAAGCGCTCTGGTATACAATATTTTATGGAATAGATTTGGCTTGAAAAAAAATTATTTCCATTTATGAGTGATGAATTACTTGCTTTGATTATTATATCAAATGATGAATAATATGAGTTGTACCAAGAATAATAAAATGCTCTAAAAAAAATTAAACAGGTAGGATGAAATAAGGATTCACACTATTAGAATGAAGTAAGAAGCATATGTATTAACATGAAGGTCCACTGAACCATCAAATAGTGATTTCAATTTCATGAACCATCAAACAGTTTTTATGTAAATAATTATCTCAATTTTAGGTGTGCCAGTGATCGGTGCCGTAATTGGAGGGTGGGTAGGTGATGCACGAGTAATGGACCACATTATGAAGGTACAAACGATCTTGTTGGCTTAAGTTACATGACCGAAGAAATGCTTACGTCTAGAGAAAAAATTATTGTAATTAGAAAAATGTTATTGGTCTCGAACCTAAGATAGGCACGGCCATATCATTTATTTTCATATTGGATGAGTTGTCTACCTCTATATACAATGGTCCAATAACCATGACTATGCTCCTAAGAACTATTAGTCAATTTTTGGCAAATGTGGTTGATTTGTTATTCAATAAGGTAGACTAATCTCCTATTTTCTTAATTCCCTTTTTTTTTTCTTTTCTTTTCATTAACATGTATTATCTTTCTTTTTGAAACATTTTGTAAATTCCACAATTGTGATGATTTATGATGGAAATGGGAGGCCTACTAGCTTCAATTCAAATTTTCATTCATTATCAATCAGATAAATTCACCATATGGTTCTATAAGTAGGTAAAAATTAAATTTGTTAATTTTCTAGAAATTTTAGTTATCTAAAGCCTATTAGGAATCCTTTTTACGAAGAGACACTTATAATGCTTTTTATAAAGAGACTTCTTTGGGTAAACAAATATACTTCTTGATGGATGGCGTATAAATTGATAATCAATTTCAAATTGTAAGTTGTCATTGGTCTAGCCTTGAAAAGGCATATACTCTCCATAAAATTGAAGCGATCCCTATAGGGTTATTTCTTTTGTTCTCATGAAAAAATATTTTTACCATTGTTATGTTTGCAATCTTTTTGTTATATTTATGTTTTAACATATGTTTAATATTGTTGTAGCATTTAATATATTTAATTAAAATGAATAAATATGACAATATAAATATAATGATATGGGAGTTAATATGGAAGATAAGGAGTTAGTGAAATGTTTATTCTCATATTGAAAAGGAGAGAGACTCTTTTATATTTTTTATGTGTGATGATTAATGGACTAATATGTATAAGAGGATATTGAGCCAGATACATTTAGAATCAGTAGCATATCTATTGGTGAGTAAATTATCTTTTTATTACAGAAAATGAAGAGTCATTTACCTACTTAATACTTTCTCCAAAAAAAAAAAAAAATTACCCACTTAATAAACTTTCCGTTAGGCCTATTTATTCTTTAGAAACTCCTTATCTAATCCATTAATTATGTAACTCTAACCCATTAGCATTATATCTAGCATTTAATCTTATAACACTCATTACATCAGAAGTATGGACCTAATTAATTAGTTTAATTTTGATAATCAATTTCGTGATGCCCATTAAGCCTATGAATAGACTCATTAATACCCAATCCAAATAATGTCTTACCCCAATTCAAATAATGTTGTGCAATTTACAAAAGAATCCTTCGAATTCTATTGATGAGATGAATGAGGAACTCTATCTCCATCAAGCAAAAATAAATAAGTATTCAAATGAATACAATTGTCGCTTTTATCTTTTGAATTGTCTTGCTAATCATTTCTATGATTATTATGATACAACTTATAATTCTGCAAAGAAAATATGGAAGCTTTACACAGCAAGTACAATATCGAGAAGGTTGGTGCAAGGAAGTATGCTGCAATTAAATTTTTCCATTACCAAATGGTGGACGGGAAATCAGTGGTAGATCAAGCGCAAGACTTCCAGATGATTGTGGCAAAATTGAGACCCGAAGCCAAAAAAGATTGGAGATAATTTGTTGGTAGTTGGCATAGTTGATAAACTACTACAATCATCGAGGGAGTTCCAAAAGACTTTGTGGCACAAACAAAAAAGACATCCTTTGAGACTTTGACGACATGCATTCGTGAGGAGGAAGAAGGTAGAGGACAAGATGCACCTATGATACAAGAGAGCAATGGTAATTCCACCACAAAGGTAAAACCGAAAATCATTTTCTCATAAATAGTTAATTGAAGCCTAAAAAGAGAGATTCCAAAAATAATAATAGACATCAAGGAATGGGGAACCCGAATAAAAATAATAAGAAGAACCAAGGACACCTTTCACAAGATAAAAAATAATGGATCTTGTTTTGTCTGTGGCAAGAGTGGGCATATTGCTCGATTTTGCAAATTTTGGAAACGTGAAACTGTTTTGCAGGCTAACGTAACCGTATAACCTTTAGTGGCTATGATTACAGACATCAATATGGTGCAATATGTTGAAAGGGTGGTGGGTAGACTCTGGTGCTAATAGGAATGTTTGTTATGACAAAGATTGGTTCAAGGTGTACACTCCCCTTAAAGAAGAAACAACAATTAGACTTGATGACTCTAGCAGAACCAAGGTTCTTGGAAGTGGTGAGGTTGATTTGAAATTCACCTCTAGAAGTGTGTTAGCATTGAAAGATGTCTTTATTCATGAGGAAGAATTTGATGTTAGGCTTTTTGCTTAGCAAGGCTAACTTCAATCAAACTATGGAATCTGATAATTATGTAATCTAGACCCATAAGAAGAAAGCACATTATTGTGCAATCTTATTTGAGTAGTGACACCATAACTATAAATTATGTTAAATCTAATGATAATTTTGCAAATCCATTTACCAAAGCCTTAGCAAAAGATAGGGTTTGGAATACATCGAGGGGATGGGACTAAAGTCCATAGATTCATAAGCCATGTATGAGGATACTCAACCCAAGGACTAGAGATCTTGAGAATTTGGTTCAATGGGAAAAACGAATCATACGATACTCATAAGAAATGCACTACTTATTTATTCTGTAAATATTTTTGTGATTGTTCATCCTTATGGTGTAAGAGCATTTATCTTGTATTGTTAGAGAGGTTGAGTAAAAAACTCTTAATGAAATTTGTAACTTGTATGAGTGGGGTGTCAAAATTACAGGAGCACTCTTGACAAAATTTCACCTATATGAGTGTGGGGATGGGGCTGCTCCCTATGAGATCTGGATTTAATCTCAAATACACTCTTGAAAATGGATCAACACATGGCTATAAGTGCTAGCTATTATAGCTCATGTCAACACTTGGATTGTTATGTGTAAGCAGTGGCGCTTAATTTCCTCATAGCAATCGTAGTTCAAGTTGGACACCACTACGACTTTGCAGTTGAGTTCGCTATTTTACTAAGTAAAGGTTCAATGTAGATCACACCTTCATGATGCATTGTGACTCGTCTTTAACTAAAATTTAAAATTAAAATGAGGGGGGGGGGATGGGATGTTGTATCATTTTAATACTATTTAATTAAAATGAATAAATATTACAATATAAATATAGTGATATGAGAGTTAATATGGAAGATAAGAAATTAGTGAAATGTTTAATTTTACACTGAAAAGGAGAGAGATTTTTTATTGTTTTTAAATGTGGTGTTTAATGGGTTAATATGTACAAGAGCAGATATTGGGCCAAATATATTTTGAATAAATAGCATATCTATTGGTGAGTAAGTGACCTTTTATTACTAAAAATGAAGAGTCGTTCACCAACTTAAGAGGCCCATTAAGTCTATAAATAGACTCACTCATACCCAATCCAAGCTACAATAAAAAAATATAGCAATTGCAAGCAAATTATACACTAAAAAATGGAGAGGTTCTTGGCAAAGAAGGGTATTCTTTCTGGTGGAGTTCTGGGTTTGGACACTTTGTGGAGATGTTGTTCTAGCCATGAATGTTGGGTTGTTGTGTCTTAGGAGAGACAAGTAAAAGCACCTGTTACAAAGTTTAGTTAACCTAGGACTTGAATTTCTTTAAAGAGAACAAGTGTCGTGCTTTAATCCAAATAAAGTTGTGTAATATTTCTTCCTAAAAAATAATATTCAAAAGTATTTATTCAGTTTCTTTTTGTGTTATTTCCATTATTATTGTGTTTGCACCAAAAAATAGAATATTGAATGAATCATATTCTTATTTGTAAATGAATTTTATAATGTTGGAGGCCTATTAGATATTGAAGATAAAATTTGTTATGTTTATACTCATTACTATTGCATGTATGTGTGTGTTGATACCATATTTTGTTTGTTCTCGATTTGCATGCCGAACCCCAAAAATTTAAAAAAAAAAAAACATATTTTTACCTAGAGACTGTGGGAGTTAGATTTTTCCATGCCGGTCTCGGGGGGCTGGGGTCACACATTGGGTAGTTGGCGATGTGACTCTTTGTGTGCATTGTGTATCTAGGGTGGAGGGTGTGTGTGTGTGAGTCCATTTTTCTTATTTATTTTAGGAGTTGCCACCAACCATTGGTTTTGTATTAGGTGTGATTGGTCACCTGAATGTCAAATTTATTTCAAGTTACCTTATTAACTAATTGAATTTTAAAGGTTCATTAATTAAGGTAAACCAAAAGTCTTTGAACTAAAGATCTTGGACTCGAAAGTTTGGTTACATGTGAGGAAAGTGTTAGGAATCCCACAATGCCTATCTGAATATAGTACTTCATTTAAATTTTTTTCAAACGTTAACTTTTTATGAAGAAATAGAATACTTGGTATTTTGATTTTTCTTGAAAAGCTTTTTTCAAACAATATACATATACACGTAAGTAAATATTTACATATACCTAGCATGTGAATAATAACTCCAACAAAATATACAATCAAAACATGTAAGAAATATACATAAATAACATGTGACAAGAGCATGTAAGCCAATTGATGGTGGACTGAAAATTGGACTATCTCCTACTCGTCCATAGGGTTGTCCAAGTCCTGAAAAGTTGTCCCAATCCAAGTGTAAAAAAGGTCGTCCAACATGGAAGGACTTGGACGACCTTCCAACATTTAGAAATCCTTAGGGTAAATTTATGCTCAAAAGCTTATAATCTGGACCACGTTCTATTATTCTGAAGTATGAGCAAAATTCTTATTCATCACTCTAACTTCTCACTAAGTTCTTAACTTCTGATAGCAGTTGTAGAAGTTAAGTCTAAATCTTCTAACTTCTATAGCATTTGTGGAAGTTAAGTTTGAACCTTCTAACTTTTATAGCAGTTGTGGAAGTTAAGTCTGAATCTTCCAACTTCCATCCACATTGAGGAAGTTACTAAACAAGTAACCACTCCAAAACTCATTATAAAAGGACTCATCCATATCAAGTGAAGGTAAGTTTCTACCACTTCTAAAGTTGGAATTCTTGAGTTCTAGAGAGAAAACTAACTTAAGCATCGAAGGGTTCTTGGTCAGTTCATCTCGATCACCTTTGATCATGTGTTTCTTTCTTTTCAGGCTTTCCAAGAAACCACTAGCCCGTTGAAGCTTAGAGCATCCAGCCTACTGATTTTCTGTTCATCATTAGTGGGCACTATTTGTGGGAAAGTTAAATTTGTGTTTTGCAATTTATCTTTCTTTGAAAAAAGTCTGTATGGTCTAAACAAGGTTAATGGCCACCAGTCCAGGCCACCAAGAGAGTGGAAACGCTTCCAGCCACCCCAATCGTGCTCACTAGTTAGCGCTTGTTATGCAACTGACTTCCGTCCAACAAATACAGTCCATGGCTGCCGCCATGGTAGAGCTAACTTGTCACAATCAAAAGCTGACTCGAGAAATCAACTAAAGAAAGCAATGTCATGAACGGTGTGTGGAAGAACAAGCTCAGAGTCAAGAAGTTAGAGAATGAGAAAATGTTAAGTGCGAGAATCACTCAAAGGGGTACCGCTTTACGTAGGGTGCCACACTTGGATAAGGAGATGGATCAAATAAGGAGAGCTATGGACAAGATGAAGGAAAATATAGGAAGGATGAATCACATAGATGATTTAGTTCGTCGAACCGATTCCCCTTTCGTAACCTCTATCGATAGTCATCCCTAGCCTTCCAAGTTTAAGATGCCTTTATTGGATTCATATGATGGAATGCATGACCCATGTGATCACATTGCTACCTTCAAGACCACAATGCACCTTCAAGGGGTTCCAGATGGGCTAATGTGTAAGGCCTTCCCAACCACCCTTAAAGGGCTAGCATGAGTGTGGTTAAGTAATATACCTATAAACACCATTAGTTCCTTCAAAGAGTTATGTAAGTTGTTCGTCAATAACTTTATTAGGGGTTAAAGGCATAAGCGCTCCTCGTCTAGCGTGTTGGCTATAGAGCAAGAAGATAATGAAAGTTTGCGGTCATTCATCACGTGTTTCAACAGGGAAGCGTTGATAGTGGATGAGATGGATGATAAGTTGTTGTTAGCAATCTTTAAGAATGGAGTTAGTTCAGATTTGTTCATCCACAAGCTCTATGATCAAGAACCATAGACCATGGTTGAACTCATTCATTCTGCCCAAAGTTTCATGAATATGGAAGATGAAATCATTGCTAAGAAGAGGAAAAGAGCGGAGCGGATGGAAACGGAGCTCTTACGCCATCCTGAACAAGGCCTTTGTCCAAAGAAGGCCCAGACAGGAGAGAAAAATGACAAAGACAGCAGGAAAGCAAGTTCATCTTTAGGACGAAGTCAGCATTACACGCCCTTAAATATTCCATTTGATTAAGTGCTTGTGCAGATCAAGGATGATCCATCCTTGAAGTGGCCAGAGAAGATGAAGGGAGATCCTAATAAGCACAACAAGAACAAGTATTGTCTCTTTCATAGAGATTATGCGCATGACACAGATGAATGCTATGATTTAAAGCAGCAGATTGAGAATCTCATCAGGCAAGGAAAGTTAAGAAATATTCATGGATGAGATCACAAGGACGAGAAGTTAAAAGGGAAGATAGAAGAGCCATCACAACCCTAACTTGGAGAAATAAGAGTTATAATAGGAGGAACTTCAGCAGGACAATCTTTTAATCCAAGAAAGACCTACTTAAAGGCGGTGTAGAACGTCCAAGTCTCTAGACAACCACCAAGGACGAGGGGGCCAGACAAGCAAGTTATCACTTTCACAGACAAAGATGTTAGAAGGGTACATCATCCACATGATGATGCAATTGTCATAACTTTGCTTATAGCAGACTATACAACTAGAAGGGTGTTGATAGACAATAGGAGTTCAGCAGATTTCCTATATTATTCCGCCTTCCAGAAGATGAGGCTCGAAAAAGATCAACTCTGTCCAGTGAACTCACCCTTAGTTGGATTAAGAGGAATGAAGGTACAACCAGTAGGCACTATTACTTTACCCATTGTGGTAGGGGTGCATCTGCAACAGATAGCTAAAGAAGTTCCTCGCCGTAGATTGTTCGTCTTTTTACAATGCCATCATTGTACGACTAACTTTGAATAATTGGAAGGCAGTGACATCTATCTACCACCTATTTGTCAAGTTTCCAACAATTTATGGAATAGGACAAGTGCAAGGAGATTAGCTAGCAGTTAGCAGTTAAAAAATGCTACTTAGCCATGTTGGCTATGGATGAGCATATGCAGACGATGAACATAAAAGAAAGAAAGGTTGCTGCGGAGCCCACTGAAGTATTGGAAGACGTTCCTTTGGATGAAGGTAACCCCGAGAGGTTTACCAGAGTTGGAACAAGCATGGAAGAAAAGATGAAGCAAGACCTTATCCAGCTTTTAAGGAAGAGCATAGATGTTTTTGCATGAAGTCATGAAGTCATGAAGCAAGACCTTACCCAAGTGTCATTACCCATCGTCTGAATATGTATACTTCCTCCAAGCCTGTTTGTTGGAAGAATTGGGTCTTTGCCCTTGAACGAGATAATGCTATCAAGAAAGAGGTCTAGAAGTTAACAACAGTAGAATTTATTCAGGAATTTTATTACCCGGATTGGTTAGCTAATGTGGTGATGGTCAAGAAGGCTAATGGTAAATGGAGAATGTGTATAGACTTCATTGACTTGCACCAAGAATAGCCATCCATTGCCACATATTGACCAATTAGTAGACTCAATAGTGGGTCATCAATTGCTAAGCTTCATGGATGCCTCTCAGGGTATAACCAGATAAAAATGGACGAGGCAAATCAAGAGAAGACATCTTTCATTACCAGTCAAGACTTCTTTTGCTACAAATGATGCCCTTTGGTCTGAAGAACGCAGGGGCAACCTATCAGAGGCTGGTTGAGCATATGTTTCGTCCACAGATAAGACAAAATGTAGAAATGTATATGGATGATATGTTGGTGAAGAGCTTGGATGAGAAGAAACACCTGGATGACCTTTAGGAGACCTTTAACATGCTTAGACGGTGACATGAAGTTGAATCTAAGCAAGTGTGCCTTTGGGGTTTCGTTAGGGAAGTTTCTAAGATTTATGGTTTCACATATGAGAATCAAAGAAAATCCTGATAAGATTCAAGCAATATTGGACATGGAGCCACCAAGAAATATCAAGGAAGTCTAGTCTCTCACTGGATGAATTGCAGCCCTTAACAAGTTTGTCTTGAAAGCTACTGACAAATGTTTGCCATTTTTTAAGGTTCTCAAGAAGGCGTTTGAATGGACAGACAAGTGTCAGAAGGCCCTCCAAGATCTTAAGGCCTATCTTACAACAACTCCTCTGCTAAGCCCGTCCATACCAGGTGAGGAATTGTATTTATACTTTGCAGTGTCCCCATATGCAGTGAGTTCAGCATTAATCAGAGAGGAAGGGAGGATAAAGAGCCTATTTATTATACAAGCCGAGCTCTGAGGGGAGCAGAGGGGCGATATCTTATGGTGGAAAAGCTAGCCTTTGCATTGATAACAGCTTCCAGGAAGTTATGGCATTACTTTCAGGCTCATGTAATTAATGTCTTAACAGATCATCCATTCAAAAAGACAATGAACAAGCTGGAAGTCGTAGGACGACATATCCAATGGGCTATAGAGCTTAGTGAGCTTGATATCAGGTATCAATCAAGAAGTGCAATAAAGGCTTAAGCTTTGGTAGATTTCATTGCGGAATTCACTCCAAAACCTTAGTGATCTAGACGAGATGGATGAAGCTAAGAAATGGGTTGTCTATGTAGATGGTTTGTTCACACTATATGCAGGAGGTATAAGAGCTATACAGAAATCCTTGGAAGGGGACAAGTTGAAATATGCAGCTTGTCTACAGTACCAGACAACCAACAACGAAGTTAAATATGAAGCTCTCTTTAAAGGGATGGAATTGGCTAAGTCCTTAGGAGTAGAGTCAATAGTCATCCAAGGAGATTCTTAATTGATCATAGGTCAAGTAAATGAAACATGTGAAGCTAAGGAATAACAGATGAAGAAGTACCTTAATAAGGTGAAGCAACTTATTGAGAAATTTAAGGAAACCAGTTTTCTTCAAGTTCCCAAGGAGCTTAACATGGAAGCAGATGCCTTAGCAAAAGCAGAGTTGGTAAATGGGTCTATGGATGAGCTTGATAAAGTCCAATACATGCCAAGTATAAATCTTCCAGAAGTACAACAGATACAAGTAGAAGAAAACTAGATGACCCCAATAGTGGCCTACCTTAGGGAGGGAGGGCTTTTAGAAGAAAGAGACAAAGCTAGAAAGCTAAGTATCAGATCAACTAAGTATGTCCTAATAGACGAGGTGCTATATAAAAGAGGCTTTTCACAGCCTTACCTAAGGTGTTTAGCTCCAGACAAATCAAACTATGTATTAAGGGAAGTTCATGAAGGACTATATGGAAACCATTCAGGAGCAAGAGCACTCATCCATAAGGTCATCTATGCAGGTTAGTATTGGCCGACCATTCAAGCAAATGCTAAAGCTTATGTTAAGGTGTGTGATCAATATCAATGCTTCAATAATATCCCTAGATAACCATCGGAGTACCTCACCTCGATGATGGCCCCATGGCCTTTTGTATAATGGGGATTGGATATTTTGGGTCCCTTTTCAATAAGAACTAGGCAAATGAGGTTTTTAGTGATAGGGATCGATTACTTCACTAAATGGGTGGAAGTTGAACCCTTAGCAAAGATTACAAAACAGAATGTCAAGAATTTCGTTTGAAAGAGTATTGTCTGTTGATTTAGGGTTCCTAGGGTACTAGTGTTAAATAATGGAAGGCAGTTTAATAACACACCCTTTAGAGATTTTTGTGAGCAACTTAGAATAAAGAATCATTATTCCTCACCCTCCTGCCCACAAGCAAATGGGGAAGCTGAAGTTGCAAACCGATCTTTGTTGAAGATCATCAAGACTCGGCTTGAGGGGGCAAAGTGAGCATGGCCAGACGAGCTACTAGGTGTTCTATGGGCTTATAGGATGACTGTGAGAAACCCCACAGGGGAAACTCCTTTCAAACTAGCTTATGGAAGTGAAGCAGTTATACCTGCAGAAGTACTCATGGCTAACCATAAGGTGATGAAGTATTAGGACGAGAAAAATGAACAACAACTTCGTCTTAACCTTGATCTGATAGACGAGGTAAGGATGGATGCAAAATAGATAACATTGAGGTATAAAAACCTCATGGTTAGGCAATATGATGCAATGGTGAAACCTAAGTGAGTCAACATTGGGGACCTCATCCTAAAAAGGGCCTCTTTAGCAACTAGAAACCCGACCCATGAAAAACTGGGGACTAATTGGGAAGGACCCTTCAAGGTTATCAATTCCAAAAGGTAGGGACTATACTGCTTGGAAGGTCTAGATGAACGAAAATTAAAGCACCACTGGAATGTTGAGCATTTAAGAAGATATTATCAGTGAAGTGTCATCCTAGACGAGCATCATTATGGATGAAGTTTGAGTTACGTGTTACTGTCCTTATGTTTTATTGTATTTGTTGCTAGTACTACATTTTTTTTAGTATTTTTATTCCCTAAAAGTGCACTAGCATCCAGCTTGTGCATTGTCTATGGACGTAGTCATGGTGGACGAAGTCATGAACTTAGTCCGTTTGTACATAGGTATTTTCAATTCCCTGAAGGCACCAACTTCTAAGCATGTACCATAACTTGTGGACGATGTGTATGTTATATAATATAGTTTGGATTTCCAATATATATAATGTTGTGTGAATTTTCAATTTTCATGTTGTTGAAGTTTTCATTAAAACCAATCCATAAGAAGGCTAAAGGCCCAAGACGAGTAAAATCTCTGGATGCAAGGATGTAACGTTTATTATCTTTCCTTAAATAAGGTAAAAGCAAAATAAACCTAAAGTATATTTGTATAAATAATAGATGAGGTAAAGTATGCATGCAAGAATATTCAAAATCCATGGATAAATGTGACCAGCTAAACAATCCAATATTTGGACGAGTAAATACTGGAAACTTCTTGACCAAAGACAAATAAAGGGTCGTCCAGCCTATGGATGAAGATTAATGCAAGCTATAAGTCAAATCTATGGACAAAAAGCTAGCAAAGGAAATTCCATTCATAGACGAGTCACACTTGTAAGATACAATGAATGGTAGAATGTTGAACATGAGAAAGTTATCCTAACATTGACAAGCTAGATGCCTTCATAAGTAGGCGGACCACAATTAAAACCATGGGATATAATATGGATGATGTAAACAAAAGGAAATTCATTTATACACAAAAAACCAATATGTTCAACAGTAAATAAAGAATGAAGATGGAAATAGATATTTATTCATAAAAATTTAAAGAAGGGTTGACGACTATCGTCCAAAAACCCATATTTTATTTAAGCCAATGAAGGCTATTGTACCTGTTGTACGTCCATAAACTTGGACGAAGAAATTGTACTTAAATGGATTTTAAGCAAAGCCTAAAACAGAGGGAATTCACAACAAAATAAAATAAAGAAAAACTTTTCTAAAAAGAAATAAAGATTACTGGGATAAACCACTGGGAACATTGTCCCCAAGCTTTGGGTCGTCCTTGGTTGGCTTGGTGGCATCCTTTGCAGGCTCTGTTGAAGCATCGTCCACGATAGTAATGTCCTTGGAGCTTGTCTAAAGCAATGAACTCTCTGCTCTAGTAGGGATTTTGAAGGAATCAAAATCCATCTAAAGATAGGCCTCCTTGGTGTCAGAGCAAAAGTCTTCATAGTTAGCAACATAATGACGGTCTAGATGATTAGCGAAGTCGTCTGTCTTCAAAAAAGTTGAAATGGCTTATTTTTGAGCATTCTCCAAAGATGAGGCGAACCCTTGAGCTGTCACCTCAAGGTGATTGATGCAGGTCTCCTTCTCAATGGAGTCTGCCTTGAGTTCTTCCACCTTGTTCCTTAGCTTCTTCTCTATCCCCTGAAGATGAGTAAGGTCCTCGGTCAGCCTAATCACCTCCCCCTTCTTTAAAAGGAACTCATCCTTCAGTTCTTTGCTCTTTGCCTTAGCAACCTTGGCCTCGTCACAAAGCTTATTGGCTTGGCTGGATGTAGTATAGAACTTCGCCATGGCTTGAAAAGCAGATGGATGAAGGAAAGTTAGAAATTTGCCTTAAAAAATAAAATGAGAATAATAAGAAAATTACATACCTTGAAAAGGTAATGGATGACAGAATGTTCAAAGTCCTTCACTGACATGTCATAACATGCACTCACTTCTTTGTTAGTGATGATTCCTTTAAATGTTTTCCAAGCATAATCCTTGTCTAGCACCAAGTTGAAGAAGTTTGGCTGGAAATAAAAGATGAATTCTATGAGGAGTTTTGGTTGTCGGGGGTTTTCAGGTTGGACGGTTGAAGCAGAAGGTTAAACAGGCACCAGGTTCATTGCCGGGTCGTCTAGGTCTATCGTCACTTTTGAGGCTTTGGATCCTTGGAACCAGGCTATGGAAGGACCTATCAGGATAAGCACGAGCTCTGTCAATACGCTCCAAGTAAAAATTGTCCAAGCGTGGACGAGTAATGGCTGCACAAATAAGAGATGCTTAGATGAGGAAAAAGGTGAGGAAAAAAGTAAATAACAATTGACGAAGTAAATGGTGGAAGACGTACCCTCAGGATGAAGACGACTTAGGGCACTGGTAAAAGAAGGAAATGGGGCATTATTTACATCACTTGGGTCCCCAGCCTAATCTTCAGAAACAAAGAAAAATTCTTTTTTTCCATAACCTATCAGACGAGCTACGACCTTTGATTAAACTAAATTAGAGGCCCTTAGACGAGAACTGGTAAAAACTAGTGGATTGTTTAATCTCTAAAGGTTTGTAGCAATAGGGGAACTCATCCACTGTGGTTGGACGGTTCCCCTCAAACACCTCATGCCATAGCACTTGCATGACCACTATTGTCCTTCATCCATTAGGGTTGAGTTGGTTTAGTCCAATACGCAACCTATGGAAGAAACCTCTATAGATAGAATTAAGAGGAAACCTAAGACCTGCTAACAGATAAGAGGCATATACTCCATAACTTGAAAGAGTAGAACAACACCATTCTCCACTTTCAGGCAAATGAGGTCTAAACTCATGGGGAATTTGGTATCTACCTACAAGGGTTGTTAACTTATTCGCGTCTAGGGTGGACGCTACCTCTAGGGCACAGCTACAGATGTCATTTTCATCCTCCTCTTCATCTTGAGGAGGACTAGGTGACTTACTTCTTTTGGACGAGCTAGCCTCAGTCCCAAAAGTCGTCCTATGTTGCATTTCCTGGAATTTCTTTAAAGGAATTCTAGGGATCCCAGACGAATAATACTCATCTTGGGAACTACTATCACTACTTTCACTACTACTCTTGTAGCTGCCACTACTATCAGGGGACTCGTCCTAGTACTCATTTATTTCTCTCTCTATACTACCACTAGAAGCAGACAGATTTATAAAAATGTATAGATTTTCCTAAAGACAAAAATTTAAGGAGGAAGGGAAGGAAGTACCTAACGAGAGACTAGAGACAAGGATGACTAGATGGAGCTCTTGGACAAGATGGCAGAAAGGAAAATATCAGAAAAGTGAAAGGGTAAGAGAGAGAATGTACAATTTATAGGCCCCAGAGGTAGGTCAATAAAGTGATGCAGACCAACTAGAAGTTGACAATTGGCATATTCCATGAAAAATAAATCGACGCAACAAGTCAATCAATAAGATTATGACACGTGGCATAATCTGAAGTGACAAAATTCTACCTAAGCAAGGACGACATGTGGCACATCAATTGACTATTAAAGTATTGACACTTGTCAAAAACAAATAGTGAATCAAAGTTCTGCTATAGTGTCCAAGACGACCCTTGGACAAAGGAGGCAATTGATGGTGGATCAAAAATTGGACTATCTCTTATTCGTCCATAGGGTTTTCCAAGTTCAAAAAAGTTGTCCCAATCCGAGGAGGTCATCCAAGTGTAAGAAGGTCGTCTAACATGGAAGCACTTGGACGACATTCCTACACTTAAAAAATCTCAAGGTAAATTTATGTTCAAAAGCTTATAATCTGGACCACATTCTACTATTTTGAAGTATAAGCAAAATCCTTATTCATCACTTTAACTTCCCACTAAGTTCTTAACTTCTGATAGCAGTTGTAGAAGTTAAGTCTGAACCTTCTAACTTCTATAGCAGTTGTGAAAGTTAAGTTTGAATCTTCTAACTTCCATCCACGTTGAGGAAGTTACTAAACAAGTAACTACTCCAAAGCTCACTATAAAAGGACTCATCCATATCAAGTGAAAGTAAGTTTCCACCATTTCTAAAGTTGGAATTCTTGAGTTCTAGAAAGAAAACTAACTTAAGCATTGGAGGGTTCTTGGTTGGTTCATCCTAGTCACCTTTGATCTTATGTTTCTTTCTTTTCAGGCCTTCCAAGCAATCACTAACCCATTGAAGCCTGGAGCATCTAGCTTACTGATTTTCAATTCATCACCACATATTATATAATAACATGTGAGTATTATTTACATAGCTAGCATGTGAATACTAACAACTATACAAAAACGAATACAATGTAATGAAAAGAAAGATGCTACAACAAAATATATTTTTAGCGATGAAACTTGGTGAGAAAATATTTTTTTGTCGCTAAAATTATAGATTTAGCAACGAAATATGGATTTTGTCACTAATAATGAAAAAAATTATAACATTTAGAGACGAAAAGTAATTTTCGTCGCTATTGTTGATTTGAAACAAGGGCGCCAATGGGGAAAAACTAAGCGCGAACTTAATTACTCTATAGTGACAAAATATTTTGTTGCTAAAAGTTGAGATTTTTAGTGACAAAATATTTTGTTGCTATAGATGTTGCTTTGAATAGTATTAGTGATGAAACTCATTTCGTCGCAAAATTAAATCTTCACCAAAAGTCCAATGCATATAAACCAGCAGCTTTAGCGACAAAATCATAATTCGTAACAAAAAAGTTAGAAACAGCGACAATATAAATTTTGTCACTAAAGATTACAGCTTAAATGGGTTAAATTTCAACAAAATTTTTTTCCTTTCCCACATAAAATTTCATTTCTCCCACCCACTCACTTAAAATTTTTTTAGCCCTCCCTCTCTCATTATCACTCACTCCCTGACACAAACACAAACTTAAATACAAACACAAACACACACATTCCTCTATCTCTCTCTCTCTACCAAATCTCTCCTCCGCTTCTATTAGACTTTCAGTCATCAAACTCTTATCCATGGTTTGACTTCTCCTAACATGAATCTAAGGTAAAATCTCCATGACCCACCTTCTAATATTTTTGGGTTTTTATCCTATATTGTTAGGATTGCTCTTTATGTTGTGGGTTTTGTTTTAGAAGTAGTTTGTTGTGTTTGTTGCTACATTCAAAATCTTATTGGAGGTTTTTAATTTAATGGAGTGAAATGGATTTTGTTGTTTGGCAACTATGTGAGTTGGGTTTCTTAAGAAATCATTTGGGTTTTTGATTTATATGGGAGATTGGGTTAATTTTAGAAAAAAGGTTTCCTTGCATTTTGAAATGTCTTTGGCATATGTGGTTGTCATTGTGGTGTTAAATATAAATTTGTGTAAGTAATATGAGCATGTCTTTTGCTTACCAAGTGTTTGACAAATTGCCTATATGAGTTACGAAATAGATTTTGTTGTTTGGCTGGGTTTTGATTTATATGGGAGATTGGGTTAATTTTAGAAAAAGGGTTTCCTTATATTTTGAAATGTCTTTGGCATATGTGGTTGTGATTGTGGTGTTAAATATAAATTTGTGCAAGTAATATGAGCATGTGTCTTTTGCTTACCAAGTGTTTGACAAATTGCCTATATGAGTTATGAAATGGATTTTGTTGTTTGGCAACCATGTGAGTTGGGTTTCTTGAGAAATCATTTGGGATTTTCATTTATATGGGAGATTGGATTACTTTTAGAAAAAGGGTTTCCTTGCATTTTGAAATGTCTTTGGCATATGTTGTTGTGATTGTGGTGTTAACTATAAATTTGTGCAAGTAATATGAGCATGTGTCTTTTGCTAACCAAGTGTTTGATAAATTGTCTATATGAGTTATGAGATTGAATTTCTTGACTTGTGTTGTGATGATTGTTATCTGAGGTTATGGGTTGTAATCCTAGTTGTTTATATGTACTAACACATGTAACTTTAAGGTTTAATCAAGTCATAAAGCTTTTGGCATGGGGTTAAAATTATAGTATTTTTCTTTTGCGACTTTATACAGATTTGAGTTAGATGCACTACATGATTTTGAATAAATTATAGAAATATTATTTTGAACTGAATTTTTGATGGAACATACTAGACATATAAGGGCTTCTCCCTATTTAATTTCAAGCTTTTTCGATAAAACTAAGTGGACCAAACCAATTTTTAAAAAGAGCAGACCTGTTGCAAATTTAATCAAAAAGTATGATTAGAATGTTGAGACTATAAGGAATTTACTACAAGCTTTTGTTGTGTGGTCTATCTTGTAAGTTCATATGTGCTTTCTTTGACAAGTGTTTTACTTTCGCTAATTTTATCATGGTTTGGTACTGACATGCTTTGTATTAAATTGGTAAATGCACATTGTTTGTGGTAGGGAAATAAAAGGTTTTGTTTGTGTTAAAGCCTATAAATTTCTTGTATGCTTGCTTGGTTCCCGTTTGGGTAGGGGTATTCTTCTTAGGATGGTAAAGTTAGGTTTTAGGGCCTTAGGTTTTAATTGAGTTATATTTGTTGATTACTTTTTTTTTTTTTTTTCAATACTTGAAGCATTTGGAGGTCTTGGTGGTCTAGAGAGGTGAGTACATGATATTTTGATGGTTTGGGTGCTATGAACTTGTTTTGAAACAAATGGGTAATGAAGTGTTAACCATGAAAGTTTAAGTGCTTTGAGGTTTTGTTTTTTGCACATAAAGTGTTTGATATATTACCTTAATGAGTTATGTAGTTAGGTTTAATTGTTTGTTGTTGATTATTTAATTTGAAGTTGGACTATGTGATATATATATGTACATAAAGTTTGTGAAATCTGAAATTTTGTTTAAATTATTTTGCTTTAGAGGTGAGTATGTGATACATTGATGGTTTGGGTGCTATGAACTTGTTTTCAAATGAAAGTTCACTTGGTGTGTAAAACACTAGTGAATGTTTAGACCCCCAATTTCAAAATAACCAACACAAGCTTATATCCAAATAATATATGTGGGAATAATAAATATAAGCTATACCCAAATAAACAAACTACTGTAAGCCATAATTTAATCACAACATAGTAGTAATTGAAAGCAAAGAGTAAGGGTTAGAGAGATGCAAACACAAGATAACACCGGCATGTATTATCAAAGAGGAAACCGAAGAACTCTTCGAAAAACCTCTTCGCTGCCCTCCAAGTGGTAAAATGATCCACTAGAAAATCAGTTGGGATACATGAATAGTTATAGACCCTCCAAGCCTAATCTATCCGATGCACCTAAACCCTCCAAGCTTTTTGCTCCAACAAGGTTAAGCCTAGCTGTGTCTTCACTAACTTTCCGGAGCCTGCAATAAGCCCATTGCATCAACCAAATGAATAGGTTCTCTCTAAACTACTTCCCAAGCACCAAATAACCTTCTCACTGATATAGGTATAGTGAGATAAGGATTTGGTTAAAGATCCTTTCAAGAATATGTCAATGGAGAGGGTGAGAGTAGATGAATTTGTGAATCAAAAGTATAAGATTGTGGATGAATCAATCTTGTTGTTCTCTTTACATTTCGTGGGTATAAGGGTATTTATAGTAGGGTATGTGAGGGAATGTGAAAAATCATTTTTCTGCAAAACAGTGAGCTTTGGCGACTCACTCGCGACTGGGACAAGTTGCAAATTTCAGTTGCCAAATTACTGGTTGGACAGACTATACTTTTTGTCTTGTAGTGCTCCAGCTCTTATGACCCTTTAACTTCCTGCATGCTTCACACATGTGGCACTTTTGGCGAGTCACTAGCAAGATCCAGTCACAAGAATTCTCTTGATTGCACACACACACTTGAATTCTTCACACTCTCTCACACATAACCCTTACATGATTTCCACCTAATACAAGGTATCTAATTGCTGAATTACAATTAAATTTGACACGGAATAAAGCTAACACATGGATGAATAAATTCAACCTTACAATAGCTCTCTTTGGCTATTCTGTGACAAAACCCTAAAACAGACTCTAGACTTAAAATGTGAATTGGAAATAGTTGCCAAAACTTACTCACACCTAACTCTAGAACTGTGAAGCTCTTGAACCATACTGTTAGGACATACATGGAACTTGTTATGAGCATATGTCATTTAGAATTGGCTAATCCTTTGACAAAATGCACTTTACTTGCATTTGGGTAGATTTAGGATGGTTTAAGTCTTTAAGCAACATATTGTTCAAGTCAAGAGTTAAAGCCATGCAAATCTATTCTAGAATCAAGTGAAGAAGTGCTCTATTTTAAAACTCGACAGATTGTATCTATCGAGGTTTAAAAAGGAGTTTTAGCTCGATGTTCGACAACAGCTTGACAGATAACCTATCTATCAAGGTTTATGAAATTCAAATTTCCATATATGTTTTTCACGCATATCCAAGTTGTTGGTTTAGGGTTTCTTTTCTCACAACCCTAGATATATATAAGGATTATTTCAAGGGTCGAGAAAGGGTGATGCAACTTGATGCAAAGTGATTATTCACTCAAATTGTGATCGGTGACTATTTGCCCTAGTTCATCTTTCTCTTGAAGAAGCTGCTGCATTTGTACGCCATAGGGTTTTGTAACCAAGGAGCTTGTTGATCTTCATTGTGTGGATGAATTGAAGAACTTTGCAACCAACTTCTTTCTCAAGTTGGTGTATAAGCTGCATACTAGGATCCGTGCATTGAAAGGAGAGGTTATCACTACATTACAAGTCCAATTGTATATTGGGGTATGGGTTCAACTGTAGGTTGGTGTAAGGTACTGGGATTCCTTTACTTATAACCAATTGTTTTGAAAATAGTGGATTCTCGGGAGTGGTGACCTTAAATTCACCCGGTGGGATTTTGTGTCGGTGGTTTTCTCCATTCGTAAACAAATCACCCATGTCAAATTTAATTTTTGTTGCATTTAGTTATTTGGTGATTTGTTTATGCTACCATGCATATTGCATGTTAAATTGACTTAATTAATTTACTTAGATAATTAACTAGTTAATTTACCTAAGGGGTCAATACGTTCTTGGCCTATCAAGTGGTATTAGAGCAGACACTCCCTGATTAGGGTTAATCTTTGCTGTGTGATCCATTGACTTTTGTTTATCATAGATAGAGGACAATATTTAATTATACCTCTTTTATTTGATGGCACTAGCTATGCATACTAGAAAGTACGTATGAGAGCTTTTTTACAGACTTTAGATGAAAAGGTGTGGCAAGCTGTGGAGATAGGTTGGACCAAGCCAAATGAAGCACTAGTTTATTGGGATGATGCTGAGATCAAAGTGGCAAACTTCAACAGCAGAGCATTGAATGCTTTATTCAGTGCAGTCACAGATTAGGAGTTCAAAAAGATATCTTCCACTGAAACTACTAAGGAAGCATGGGCCATCTTCTAGACAACTTATGAAGGAACTAAGACTGTTAAGGATTCAAAGCTTCAAAGGCTTACCATGAGCTCTGATTAGATTAAGATGGAGGAGGATGAATCATTTGATGAGTTCTATGCCAAGCTAAAGGACATAGTGAACTCTGCTTTTAATTTTGGGGAAACCATTTCAAAACCCAAGATTGTTAGGAAGGTGCTCAGATCTCTTCAAGAGAGATTCCATGCCAAGATCACTACCATTGAGGAATCAAAGGACATTGACCAAATTCCTTTGACAGAGCTAATTGGCAACTTGCAAACCTATGAATTGGGTTTGTTTAAGATTGGGAAATCGAGCAAGAGCGAAAGCAAGAGCATGGCACTGAAGGTCAAAAGCAATGACACCGATGAGTATTTTGATGATGAAGATTCTAAGATGAAATCCTATATGACAAGGTAGTTCAAAAAGTTTATGAAGAATGCCAATGCGAAAGGATTTGTCAAGGATTGAAAGCAATCAAGTTCTTCACAGTTCAAGAGCTAAGATAAAGGGAAGAAGGATGTTAGGGATGGTGGTCAGTACACTGTTCCCTCTGGACCAAAGTACTTCGGATGTCAAGGTTTTGAACATATGAAACAAGAATGTCCAACTTATTTCAAGATCATTAGAAAAAGCAAAGCTCTTGTTGCCACCTTAAGTGACACCAAGCCAGAGGATGATTCAGATAGTGATGACGAGGGAATCCTGAATGCCTTCATTGCCATAGTGAATCCTACTGAGGGGATTGTTGAAGAGGTAAATGAAGGAGAAGACTTGGTGAAGTCTAAATTTGAGAAAATAGATGAACAGGATGACATCCATACAACTTATGTAAGGTTGTACAAGGTCTTTGAAAAGCATGAGAAACTATATAAGTTAGTCACCAAGAAGCTGAGTGATATGGAACTTGATCGAGAAGAGCTCTCCACAAAGGTTGATGAAGCTAATCAGACCATTGGAGCATTACGGTTTGAGATCAATATCTTGGTTGAGAGGACCAAAAAGCTTGAAGTGGAGTTGTTTCAAGTTAGAGCTCAATTGGAAAGGATTTCTAGTGTAAAGCTTGATGAGATGCTTAGCGTTCAAAAATCTGCTTCTAATAGAACCGGTTTGGGGTATGATTTCTCTTCTCCTAATATTGCTTTTTTTAGTACTATTGTGTTTGTTTCACCTGCTAATAATGTTGATTCTGAGAATAATGATGTTAAAATTGTTTTAGCTAGTGAGAATATAGACAAGGGTAAATCTATCTTAGGAGCACCCTCTATGCTTGAAAAGAAAGAGACTAAAAATCCTAGGGCTAAGAAAGGTAATAACCAAAAGTCTAAACAAAAGAAGCAGCATCTCTATCATCACTGTGGAGCTACAGAACATACTCGATGAAATTGCTACAAGTGGTTAGCCACTCAATAAAGCAACAATATAATTTCATCTGGAAACCAGAATTAGTTTCCATCCTCCTTTTCTTGTCTTGGAGATCTTCTCAAGGCCGTCATGTTCCTTTCAAACTTGAACGGTTTTAATTCTTCCCCCTCATCGTCGGACTAAGGGTTCGCCAAACAAAAAGGTTCTTCCAAGGTGTGGAAGAAAAAAGGATCAAAGTGATTTAGTCACTTTTTTTCTATCCCTTTCCTTTTGTTTATGCATTACTTGTGTGTTTTGCTTTCTTGTTTTTAAGCCAGTCTAGTTTTATGCTATGCTTTGTTTTAACATTTTTTGTTTGTTTGCTTTCAGTTTTGCTTTTTTTGTTTTTCATAAAAAAATAGAAAAATCATAAAAATACAAAAACAGTGTATGTTTTATGCACATTGGTACTTGTGTACCATGGATGGTCATTGAAACAAAGTTGTTTAAACTTTGTATCTTTTGTAGCTTAGATGAGCATCTTGATGTACAACTAAGCAATTGAGTTTTGTGGTTCGTGTTTGTGATGAATAAGATTAAGTAATCTCTTACACTTGACACTCATATCACTCTTTTTGACGAGAAGGACAAAAAAAATCCTAAGAGAAAGACATAAATAACCATCTCACCACTAAAGCCGGCCAATCATGTATAACATCTGTATACTTTGGCATAGCGAAATTGTGATGTTGTTGATAATTTGCCCTAATTCATCTTTTTCTTGAAGAAGTTGTTGCATTTGTATGCCATTGGGTTTTGTAACCAAGGAGCTTCTTGATCTTCATCATGTGGATGAACTGAATAACTTTGCAGCCAACATCTTTCTTAAGTTGGTGTGCAAGCTGTGTACTGGGATCCGCGCATCAATTGGTTAGTCACGTACTATGAGTCGTGCATTGAAAGGAGAGATTGTCACTACATTACAAGTCCAATTGCATATTGAGGTAAGGGTTCAACTGTAGGTTGGTATAAGGTACTGAGATTCCTTTACTTATAACTGCCTGTTTTGATAATAATGGATTCTCGGGAATGGTGACCTTAAATTCACCCAGTGGGGTATTGCCTCGGTAGTTTTCCCCATTTGTAAACAAATCACCCGAATCAAATTTAATTTTCGATGCATTTAGTTATTTGGTGATTTTTTTGTGCTACCTCACATATTGCATGTTAAAATGACTTAATTAATTCACTTGGCTAATTAATTGGTTAATTTACCTAAGGGGTCAATACATTCTTGGCGTATCACATACGGACAAGTTTTCCTGAAAACAATATCACAAAATGTTCATTGTAAACAGAATTCTTGGAATGTATATGGAGCAAGCACAACACTATTAAGCAAGTATGAATATGACAATTAAGCATGCCTTGACCAAACAAGAACAATCACTATAAATAATGACCACAATGAACATTCACACGGTGAATGAACATCTGGACATGCAAGCTATTAAGCTCAATGCAAAATATCATTCGCATGTCCAACACTCAACCGATGCAAAAACACTAAGGCAATTGCATCTAGGATATAAGATCCAACAAGGGCATAAGTGTGGAGTACTAAAGAAAATGCAAAACATAATCTAAAAGTACAACATAGCTACAAAAGCAAAGGTACAAAATAAATATTGTCAAGTACACAACATAAGCAATGAAATATGAACATTGAATAGAAGTAGCATCAAAATGTAAAGACTAAAGAAAAAGTAAAGGCTTGTCGTAGGTTGCTTTTTCTTGCTCTTCATTGAATTGCATTGCTCCCCTTTTGATCTAGCTCTTTCTCCCCCTATCATTGCTCTCCCCCTATCATGAACCATTTCCCCCTTTTTGTCATGGAATAACTAGTCATCTTCTTCTTCTAGCTTCCATTGGATTTGATCCAATTGAGTTTGGAGAGAGGTGAACTTTGTGTCAAACAAGGTGTGTTAAGAGTGCATGATAGATGCGCGGCCAGACAACTTGGTGCTGATGTCTTGCACAGATGCCATTATGTTGTCCAATTTCTCATCGTAGGGGTGTGAGCTAGAGCTTGAGCTACTATGAATGCATTACTCTCTTACTTGAAGTTCTTTTAGCTGTGGCCTATGATAGCATTAAGAGTGCGAATGTTGATTGGGCCTTGCATAGGATAGGGGTACTCATCTTCCAATGTGTGTACTCCTTTGAGCTTCAATATCTTCGAAATTAGGCAACAAAAAGGAAGGTAGTTCCTTGAGGCCGTCCTCTTAGCAGTCTTGCTCAAAATGTGGAAGATATGTGAACATATATCAATTTCTTCATTAGTGATCAAGTCATGAAGAAAGATAGCCCATCCAAGATTCATGTACCCGGTGCTTGCAAGAGAATAGAGATTATGAAACATTATAGTAGTGAGCAATCTCAATTCAGGAGATAACGATGACACACCAATTGCTTTCCCATTTGAGGATATCTCTAAGTTCTCTCCAAGAGTGTCCCGAAGCATGTCAGGATCTGATTCCAACTCATCACACACTAGTGGTTTGACAAACATTGGTCGGTTGATGTTTAGATTGATAGCAAGATAGGAAGATGTGACAGTGAAGCCATTTCCTCTTACCTAACATCTTAGCTCATCCCCATCGAAAATGGCATTTGCATAAAATTCCTTCACCATCTCTTCATAAGAATCTTCAAGATTGGATAGAAGGTGGTTCCAATCTTTAGAGGAGAACCATTTTGGAATGTTCGTATCGAGAAGAGACACTTGCTCAACAACTCTTTCAATCAACATAGGGGCACCCTTGAAGTGATTGAGATATGCTTGATATGCGGCATATGATCTGAAATGAGTGTCTTCATAAACTCCAGTCGAAGATCGAGTCTTCTTCGACTTAGGGGAGAAGCTACTGCGATCAATTACCGGTTCTTTTCCCTTGCTGCTACCTCCTTTAATAGCTGACTTTTTGAAGGGAGACATCTTCAAGCAAAGATCATGTAATAACAAAGAGCAAGATGAAAAAAAATGGAAACAAATTTGATTAGTAACAAGTTAGTTCCAAAACATAACCTTTGAATTAAAACCCTAAAAACTGAAATTTAAAGAGCAATTCAAAAGAAAATGACATGTGAATATGCTAATCATCAAATCATGAAACAATCATGGCATTAAACACTCAACATGTCAAAAGGGTGTGTGCGTGTGCATCATATGAAAAAGTGTGTATCTAGGGCATGCAAACATGCAAGAGGCAATGTGTGAAAACATATAATCATTTGATGTTTCAAAAACAAAGAAACATGATTATCCCCACAATCTTTGTACTCAATGGAGTTCAAAGATACACACAAAAACATCTAAGAGACATTTTATTATGAACATGGTATGCACAACACAACACAAATCATAACATAATACATGAATATGAAGAACAAACATGTAAAACAAGCATTATATTATGAAACCCAATAAAACTCATATATCAAACTCAACAAAAACATCAAAAACCCATATTCGACAATCATATCTCAACATAAACACCATATCCAAGAAAACTAGGGGTAGAAACTTGAAATAGAGTGAAAATAAGAGAAAACCAATACATTTTCTTGAAGATTGAGGCATGATTGGGGAAGAAAATGGAGGTTTTGTGAGTAAAAAAGGTAGTTTTGGGAGAGGGAGAGGTGGAGAAGACAGGGTTATGCAAATGATGCGAGGGAAAATTGAAAAATTTTTGAAAACTGTTTGAGATTTAACCCTATTCATACAAAACACGCATTTTTCGCGACTTATATGACCCACTAGCAAGTTTCCAAAAAGAGTCGCCAAAAACCCTTGTACAAAATTTTCAAAATTTTGTCTAAGTCTTTTTAGTGACTAGGACATCCACTCGCCAGTGAGTCACGAACCTCTTTGAGTAACCTTGCGACTAGACTTCCACTCACGAAGTAGTTGCGAAAATGAGTCGTGAAAATGACAAAAACCCAGAATTTTTGAAAAAATTTCTAAGTATTTTTTGCAACTAGAGATCTCACTCACCAAGGAGTCGCGAAACCTTTTGAGTAAGCTCACGACTGGAGCCTCGCAACTTGCATGACTTGCAAGTGAGTCACCAAAAAGCAGAGTTAATTTTTTTTTTTGGATTTTCTGAAATTTTTCAAAACAAAAACACTTTTCAAAAACAACTAAAATACTAAAAAATCTTGTTGTGTTTGATCAACATATGATTGAGTATGTGCAACACATTTAATCAAGTACAATCACACAAATGAATAAGGCATTCATTAAACATAGACATGTGTGATGTGTGTGGGTACCTAATGTGAGATAGTTTCTGGTCTAACATGAAACTTCAACGATCAATTCAACCAAGGCATACACAATTAGTATTAAGTAGAGTCACAAATCTCAATTATAGAAATGAGCATATATGACCTCCCACAAAATTTGATTACATAACTTTGAAGCTTTTCATTTGGTTCTTACATTTCATAACATTTGATCATTTTAGAACAATACATCTCTTGTTGAGATCGATGCTTGATATTTTTGATATTTCAATTTTGAGAGTAAGCCTTTGGCTTTTTGGGCACCATACATTATCAAAACAAGTCGCTTTACCTTTTTCCTAGTCAAATACTAGTATGTGCAATGGCTTTTGCAGTTCATTATCTCTTTTCAAGATTTGACATTGGTTGAACTATAAAGCAAAAACATAAAAGAATTGGAAGATATATAGGCACAAGTCTATGCATGTCTCAAGATCAACAAATTTGTTGGCTAATCTTTCATGACAAGTTTGAAAATCTATTTACAACAATCACATAGATGTCAAGATTTTTCCCACAATGATATAAGTGCATAGAGAACAAGCGAAGCTCGTAAATGCACACAGCCATTTGTACGGAGGTACAAGGATAAACATGCGTGTGATAAAACACAATAATGCTAATCAAACTTTTTGGATTTTCTACTTTTTATGTGTTTTTGGATTTTTGACACAAAAAAGTAAAGACTGATAACAAGAAACAAACATTCAAAGCTTTTTAAGCAACAAAAATAGTAAAAACATGCTAGAATGAAAACATAAAAAAACAACCAACAATGTCACAACATATCGAAAGAATTGATGCATGGACATGTTCTAATGCTTATACATAAGTACCATTCTTCACCTATATAGCACGTGCGTATGGGGTGATATCCTTAGAGGATTAGGTACTTGAGTTGTGATTCTCAAACCTAAGGGTGAAATTTTCCAACACGAAGTGATTTGTTTATCATCTTCATCACATCACCAATGCCGGGATCTACTTCTCGCCCTTTGGATTGCTTGGGGTTCCAATTCCCCTTTTCTTGCCTTCTTTGCCTTTGAGGACCCGAATCCTTCAAGGCTTAAAGCTTGTGACAATTTGGCCTAGTATGTCCTCAGATTCCATAATGATGGCAAAAGTGTTGAGTTTAAGGACCTCTTTGTGCCTTCGGAAGAGACTTCTCTTTTGTCTTGGGTTTGGTCACAAATGGATTTAGAGGCTTTGTCAAAACTTTTTGAGCAACCACATTTGGCTTCTTCTCAACCTTTACACTTTCAACAAGGGGGGTTGTAACCACTGGTTCTTTGTCCTTAACAAACGTCATCTCCTTAGACACATTAGAGCTTGAGCTACTTTCTCTGGTGTATCCCAAACCACTTCTATAGGAAGAGGGCTTTTGACAGGCAAGCACCTCGTCAAGTTTCTTTAAAGCAACCCGCTCCACTTTGGCATTAGCTTGAATAACCTTAAGCTTAAGAAACTTGATCCTAGAATAGGCATTCATTAGCTCTTCATTCAGCGCTTCAACTTCACATTTTGTCTCTTTATACCTAACAGGTATGCTTTTGTAATCCTGTTTAGCTTTCTTCATTCTTTTAATGGCTGCCTTAGCCACTCTAGCATACTTTCCAATCTTCTCAAGAAGAAAATTATAGGATTCTTGAAATCCTTTTGCTCCTTTATAGCTGCATTCTTCATCTTCATTATCATATTCCTCTCCAACCCTCATAGACTCCACTTCGGCGTGCTCATCGAGCTCTTCTACTAGAGCGCTTCCGAAGAGTCCACGGGTGCAATAGTTATAAAGGCAGACTAATTTCCTTCTCTGTCACAACTTTCTTCCGAATCCGAGTTGGAGCTATCCGAGTCATTAAGGGTAGTAGCAAAGACTTTACCCTTTGCCTTTAAGTAAGTAGGGCATTCTTTCTTCACATGGCTATGCCCTTTGCACTTATAGCACGTGACTGCTTAAGATGGAGAAGATTCTTTGGAGTCCTTCTTCGTGAAGTCCTTCTTATCCCTTTTGAAATTTAAGAATTTAAATTTCTTAAAAGTCTTCCCATCCTTCTTGAATTTTAAGAACTTACGAAAGTTCTTTGCAAGGTACTCCACCTCTTTTTCAACCTCATCCTCATTAGAGGAATCTTCAGCTTTAACTCTCTCATTGATCATCTTAAGAGCAAAAGATTTTCTCTTCCTTTGTGATGGTAGAGATAGCTTATAAGTTTGAAGAACACCGATGAGTTGTTGAATCTTTATCTCATCAAAGTCTTTGCTCTCTTCAATTGTGGTGACCTTGGCATGGAAGCTCTTCCGCAATGATCGTAGGATCTTCCTAACAACCTTGGAGTCCTCCGTCTTTTCACCCAAGTTGAATTTGCCAATCACCACTTCATTCAACTTCCCATAGAAGGAGTCGAACGACTTATCTTCGCTCATCTTTAGCTCTTCAAAGCAAGTGGTGAGCATTTGTAGCTTGGTGTCTTTCACCTTCTTGGTGCCTTCGTAAGTGGTCTCCAAGATTTTCCATGCTTCCTTGGAAATTGTCACATGGGAGATCTTGTGAAATACATCGAGTGAGACACCACAAAATATTGTATTTAAAGCTTTACTAATAGCATTGGCCACAGCAAGGGCTGCCTTATCCCAAGTAAATTTTGCAACCTTTGGCCTAATCCAACCATTCTCAATAGCATCCCATACGCTTTCATCAATAGAGCACAAGAATGCACACATATGCACTTTCTAAAAGGCGTAATTACTCCCATAAAAAGAGGGAGGTGCATTTAGGGATTGAGACCTATCCATCCTAGGGTCAAGGATCACACTTAGGATATAGAAATCTGACAAAGTGTACCTACACTGATACCAATTGAAAGTTCACTTAGTGTGTACTAGTGAACGTTTAGACCCTTCATTTCAAAATAACCAACACAAGCTTATATTCAAACAAGATATGTGTGGAATGATAAATATAAGCTATACCCAAAAAAACAAACTACTCTAAGCCTTAATTTAATCACAACACAGCAGTAATTAAAAGCAAAGAGTAAGGGTTAGAGAGATGCAAACACAAGATAATATCGGCACGTGTTATTGAAGAGGAAACTAAAGAACTTGGCAAAAAAACCTCTTTGCCGCCCTCCAAGCAGTAAAATGATTTACTAGAAAATCTGTTGGGATACATGAATAGCAATAGACCCTCCAAGCCTAATCTACTCGAGGCACTAAAGCCCTCTAAGCTTCTTGCTCTAACAAGGTTAAGCTAACCGTGCCTTCCCTAGCTTTCTGGATTTCACAATAAGCCCTTTGCATCAACCAAATGAAATGGTCCTCTCTGAACTACTTCCCAAGCACCAAATAACTTTCTCACTGATATGGGCCTGGTGAGATAAGGATTTGGCTCAAAATCCTCTCAAGGGTATGTCAATGGAGAGGGTGAGAGTAGAAGAATTTGAGAATCAAAGGTATAAGATTGTGGATGAATCAATCTTGTTGTTCTCTAGGGTTTATGTCTTAAAATTCTCTCTGGAAGCTCTCGACATTTTGTGGGTATAAGGGTGTTTATAGTAGGGTATGTGACGGAATGTGAAAAGTCATTTTTTGCAAAATAAGAGGCTTGGGTGACTCACACACGACTGGGACAAGTCGCAAGTTCCAGTCGCCAAATAACTGATTGGCCAAACTATACTTTTTGTCCTGTAGTACTCCAGCTATCATGACCCTTCAACTTCCTGCATGCCTCACACGTGTGGCACTTCTAGCGAGTCACCAGTCGCGAGTCACTCGTGAGATCTAGTCATGAGAATTCCCTTGATTGCACACGCACTTGAATTCTTTACACTCTCTCACACACAACCCTTACATTATTCCTACTTAAATACAGGGTGTCTAATTGCTGAATTACAAGCAAATTTAGCACGGAATAAAGCCAAAACATGGTTAAATAAATTCAACCTTACATAAATAAAATGGGTTATGAAGTGTTAACCATGAAAGCTTATGTGTCTTGAGGTTTTGCTTTTTGCACATCAAGTGTTTGATATATTACCTCAATGAGTTATGAAGTCGAGTTTAATTGTTTGTTGTTGATCATTCAATTTGAAGTTAGACTATGTGATGTATATATATATATGTGTGTGTGTGTGTGTGTGTGTGTGTGTGTATAAAGTTTGTGAAATCTGAAACTTTGCTTAAATTATTTTGCTCTAGTGGTCACCTAATCATTATTTTTGTTGGGCAATGGATTTTGGAGGTCTTGGTGGTGTGGAGAGTTGAGTATATGATGCTTTGATGGTTTGGGTGCTATGTACTTGTTTTAAAACAAATGGGTAATGAAGTGTTAAACATGAAAGTTTAAGTGCTTTGAGGTTTTGCTTTTTGCACATAAAGTGTTTGATAAATTACCTCCATGAGTTATGAAGTTGAATATAATTGTTTGTTGTTGATTATTTAATTTGAAGTTGGACTATGTGATATATATATATATATATATATATATATGTGTATATGTACATAAAGTTTGTGAAATTTGAAATTTTGTTTAAATTATGTTGCTCTAGAGGTGAGTATGTGATACTTTGATGGTTTGGGTGCTATGAACTTGTTTTAAAACAAATGGGTAATGAAGTGTTAACCATGAAAGTTTAAGTGCCTTGTAGTGTCTCTTCTTTCTCTTGGCCTTTTGGTTTCTTGCAATGAGATATTCGGCTATCAACCTGCCCTACAAAACTTTTGCCTTCTCCCAACATGATTCCAAGGTAATTTTCCTTGATTATTTGTCTCTATGATTTATGAGTTTTGATTTCTTGATTTGTTGTTGTGGTATTTGTTTATATGAAATAAAGGGTTTCATTCTATGTTTTTAATATTCTTTAACATTTAGTTTTAATGTGAATAAAGTCTCAAAGCATTTGGGCTAGTTTTAAAACTATAGCAATTTTCTTTTGGGAACCTAAATCTGTCAAGGGGAAATTTGAGTCAACTGCAATACGTGATCTTTAATAAATTATAGAAAAATTATTTTGTGCTGAATTTTTTATGGTACATACTACATATATAAGAGCTCATCCCTATTTAATTTCAAGTTAATTAGATAACATTTCATGGGCCAAACGATTTGATGGGTCATTGTGATAAAGCTTGAATTTTGCTTTGTATTGATGTTTATGTGAGAATTTAGTTAAAGTTCTTGAGTTGTGTTAGATCTAGTAATTGGGACTATTTTTGATTTGTCTTTGTAGTCTATGGCTCTATGTATTAATGCCCAAATTGGGTTTTTGTTGTTTACTTTGATTGAAGTATAGAGTAAATGATTTAGTTCTAGCAAATATGTGGTAATTGAATTATGCAATGTGAGGCTGACAGCCAAATTGAGTTTGAAGTTTGTGTCTTGGATGAACACACACACACACACACACACACACACACACACAAATATTCAATAGAGATGTTTCTTATAACATAGTTAATGTTTTTACTTTACAATTTTAATGTAGTATTGTTTTTACATTTGTGCAGATTTCTTATTGGTGACTTTTAGGGTATTTTCTTTTGGCACCACTTGAAGACGTTTGAGGACATCTTCTTTTAGCCCTTAGTATTTTATGTAATTGTATGTTATAAAATATCTTGTATTATTGTATGTGTTGGAAACAATTTGTATGATGGATTGAATAGAATACCTATTTTATTTTTACATTTGGAATGTATGGATCATTTTCTTATAAATGTGTAGTTGACATAAATGTGTTAATCAAGTGTGAGGAGTTAATAATGTAATGATAGGTTACATACAAGAAAAAAATGAAAACAAATAAGTAGCTTTAGTGACAAATTTTTCTGTCACACTTAGCTACATTTATTGACGAAATTTTTCGTAGCTAAATATAGTTGAATTTTTCAGACAATAGTTTTAGCGACGAAAATATGTCATCGCTAAAAATTATCTAATAAAATAAAGTACATGTAGCTACGAAATAGTTTCGTCGCTGAATAGTATTTTTAACAAGGAAAACATTTAGCGACGAAAATATTTCATAGCTAAATTTTTTTTTTATTATTTTAAAACAACTTGGATCTTTAGCAACGAATTTTTTTGAAAGTGTTTTTATTTTAAAACAACTCGGATCTTTAGTGACGAAATTTGTTGAAAGTTTTCGTCACTAATACTTTTAGCAACGGAACTATAGCGATGAAACAAATTTTGTCACTAAAAAGAAGAATTCATCACTAAAGGTACTAGGCGACGAAACAATGGAATTTTAGTGACGAAGATTTTCGTCACTAAAAATATATTTTGTTGTAGTGAGAGTTGAAAGAATAGTACCTTATTGTCATCCATCATTTTCTCATTCTTTTTTAATGCAAAAAGATGACAAAAATAAACATGTTAGTACGAAACTTATTAGGATCAATGTGTGCTTATGGGATGTTCAAAGACTCAAGAAAGTGAGCCTTGAACACGAATCCACAAACTACACCTATTCTAAGAAAAATTTGGAAATAAAAAGTTACAACATTAACTTTATTATTTTGGAAAAACACATTTTTCTTAGAAAACATTTTTTTACGTAGTGAGAGTATTTCACAAAAATGGTTTTCTTCTTTTTTTTTTTTTTTTTTTGAAAACCTCTCTTTGAAAACATGCACTTTAAAATAAAAAATTTGACATTTTTGAGAAAAGCCTTTGAAGACATTTTTGAAAAGAAACTTTTTTTTTGAAGGCAAAGCAAATATTCATTCATTCATGTTTAAACAATCCTGATACAAGGCTTCTATAATAGATGGAGGAGAATCCTCCATCCAATACAATTCATAATCAATATTTCTAGCGTATTGGGCCAAAATATGCACAACCTTATATCAACAAAATGTAACCCATGGATACTGCTTTTGATGTCCTCATACACATGTCCCAGCAACTAAAGATCGCATGAAGTGCTTGCCACTACTTTCATGACAGCAGCATTGTCCCCCTCAATTATCATCTTTGTGAAAGCTGATTCCACAACAAACTCAAGAGCCTTTTGACAAGCCAACACCTCTGCATCTTCACTGCAATTAACCAAGGGCCCTTTTGACAGACATTGTCGCCATCACTTCACATGTAGAATTTCGGATTATTGCTCTAAAGTCCGAGCTCTAAATTCCATCAAATACCGCGACGTCGAAATTAAGCTTGTACAACGATGAAGGAGGTGGTTTCCAACTTTGTTAGGACTATGGTGCTGTGTTTGGGATATTCATTTGAGCCTAAACATTTCTGTGCTCATCTAAATACTCCAACGCTCTTTGATTCAGCCACTTCGGGTCCCTAATTTGTCCTCCATGTATAATTGCATTTCTCTGATTCCAAATAAACCAGGTTTGAACAAGGAATGCCTCAATCTCAACTACTGAAAACCTACCCAAAATATACTCAAACAAAGCCACAATGTTAGGGAAATTAGTAGTACACTTATGCAACATGATAGCACAGCCAGCCCATATGTATTGCACAACCCCAAACTCCCATATTGCATGTAGTGCAGATTCAGGCACCCCTATGCAGCATTGGCAGCCCTTCTTAGTTATTATTATCTGTCAAACAAGATTCACCTGGGTTGGTAAAATATCTTGGCAAGCTCTCCACCCGAATATTTTAATTTTATTTTGCACATGTAGCTGCCAAATTTTCTTCCATATTTGCTGACCACCAACACCATCCGAACTTCGAACCCGATCATCATTCCTCATCACTTTCCTTGCAACATGATACTCAGACTAAACAGAGTACTTCCCATTCTTGGTATGCAGCCACACAACTGAATCAACTATGTTCCTTTGGCTCAAAGGAATTTTGCAGATAGCAACAACCTCCTTTGTACAAAATTTTGTCATAATTATATCACATCTCCACCAATTTAATTCAACATCAATAAACTCCGATACTAGCATCTCCTTATCAGCATCTTGTCACCATTGCAGAATCCTATTTGCTGTGCATTTAGGTATCCATTTATCTAAGTATACTTTGATGGATTCACCATTCCCCACACGCCAACAACACCTACTCTTAAGAATAGGTAATGCAACAACCCTACTTTTCCATTCATATGAACAATTTGGTGACTCAACCACATCCAAAAAATTACATCGAGTAAAGTACCTTCCCCTAAAGCATTGAAATAAGGGAGAGCTTCAATCATGCAACAACCTCCACCCCTGTTTTGCTAGCATGGCAAGGTTGAAAAATTTTAAAAACCCTAAACCCCATCCCTCCTTCATATTTTGGCCGAGACAAAAAGCCCAATTCTTCCAATGAATTTTCCTCTCATTGCCAACTTGCCCCACCAAAATTTTGCACACATAGCATTCAGCTCATCACAAAGTTTCACCAGTAATAGAAATAACCCTACAGTATATGTTGGTATGTATGGGGCAACCAACTTTATAAGCATTTCGTTCCTGGTCCTTGATAGCATCCTACCCTTCCACCCTTGTAAAAACAGCCTTTTGAACACCCTTGTATAGGGTGGTGTTTAAAGTGTTTTTAAACACCCTTGTACGGATTTTTTTTAATGAAAAAAGATTTTGAAAACATTTTTTTTTTTTTTTATGAAAACAGTTAAAAAAACAGATTTACATTTTGAAAAGTTTGGAAAAAACAAATTTTTTTACTCATAAAAATATTCGGATTCACCCCCCCTTCTTAAAAAAAAATAGTTATTTCTCTATAAAAACTTGGGAGTTCCTTTTTTTGGACAATACCTAGGTCAAAATAGAAATAAGGATTCTAGGCCTCCAAAGGATTTTATATTTGTGGTTTGGTGGACTGGGCTTGGTTCACCATAGCTAAATCGGGCTGATCACAAGCCAAGTTGTGTGTAAAACATGGGCCCTACAACACATGCACATCCACAAAATGTAAACTGTAAGGACTTAGATAATAAAGGCCAAAGGCCCAAGCCCATTAAGAACAGTGGTACCTTATCCTTCAAACCAAGCCCAAACTATAGAATTTCTTTAAAGAGTGAGAAAACACTTCAAGTGCAATTCTAAACTAAGTCCTAATGTATGGTTGAAAAGATTAGAGTGATAGAGAAGAGAAATTCAAGTGGTGATTGAGAATAATTCTATCCTTGGGTAGGTCCGAGGATAAGTTTCTTATATATGACTGTTACAAGTTCTAAATCAAGTAATACACTGTTCACTTCCCTTTTTTTTGTCTCCCAGAAAAGACCCCCCTTTCTGGGAGGTTCCCTTCCTTTTATATCCTCCTTCCTTACATCCTAACCCTTTACCTGTATGCTTCAAGGCATTCATCGGGATACTTGTCCCATAAAAACTCTGCTGAAGGTGGTAGAAGGGGCTGCTGGCAGTGAAGTTACTGTTCAGGTGTCATTTCCATATTAATGCAGCTAATATGGTTGGTGTGGGGCATTTAATGTGGAAGTGAGAAGTATATATAAGAAACTTTCTCTCACCCCTTTGCCCCTAGTATGGCTCTTTCCCCTCTCCCTGGGCCTTCATAAGATCTTAATTGCCCTGCTTCTACTTCCATCCTTGGGTTGTCGGAATCCTTGGAACGGTTTTACTCCTTCGGGCTAATTTTTGCAAGCTATTCCTTGATCTATTCTTCTTTGGTCCTTGGACCCCCCACACAAACATTTACGTATTGTGAAACAAATGTCTAAAGAACAGTAATAAAATAAAGAAAAAGTATGTATGGACGTCAGGGATCCTTAGAAAATAAAGTGATATGTCATTATATTGAATTTTAATATATTGGGTGCTATTCGTTGCTGGGATATGCCACAAGGTCCAAATAAGTTCTAAAGTCACAAACTTGGATAACTCTTTTTAGGTTTCCAAGACTTGTGAGGTTTGAATCCCCTTGAATCAAAGTGTATCCTCTAGCATTGATCTCAGGATCCCTCACAGTATTTCCCTCTTTTCCTATTTTTTGAGGTTTAAATGAGTCTTTTATAGGATCTTTTTGCTCTAATTAAGTGTTGCTGAATGCCTTTTGCTGATGGATTGATCCCCTTTTATAGTACATTCCTTGGGTTTTTGATGTGCCATTGATTCCCTCCATTTGCTGCCCTGAGTACCAGAATCAATGTTATTCAAGCCAACATTGATGGTTGATCCTTTCCTCATTTTCTCATTACTTTCTTCTTTTAAGATTTCCCCCAAAAAGTCCCCAGTTGACCTTACTATTCGGGGGTCTTGGGGGCTAACTTTTAATCCTTTTGGGCGGCTGATGGGACATGCCTATCTTCGTTCTTTGTATCCATAAGCATGCTTTCTTGAGCTGTCCACATCCAAGCTGATCCTTTCTTATGTTTCCCAAGGATCCCCTTGAGTTCTAATAGTCCTAAGGTATCCTGGTCCAGCCCCTACTTGGGTTCCCTAAGAACTTTCCTCAGAAAGGCTAGGTTGGACTTCCTTTTTATTTTTTATTTTATTATTTTTTTCTTTTTTATGGCCCAAAGCTTACTTATTCATGCGCTTAAGTGTCCATTTTAAATGGGCCTTGGCTCACGGACCGGGCCTTTCCTATACTTGAGGGCCCATTAGTTTTGGATTCGAACACTTGTGGTATTTTGGACTTCAACAAACTTTCTCTCCCCCTCCCCCCTCCCCCCCGGCTTTTTTAGAACACTTAAAGAAAAAGCTTTTGTTTTGGGAATAAAAGACAAATTGAAAAAAAATATTTCCCTTTTTAAAATCCTTACCTTTAGAGAAAGAGATGAAGAGGATAAAAAGAAAACATTTTCTTAGAATAGGGTGTTGGGGAAATGTGTACCTAGTATTTTTCTTTATGGCACATTATTAACAAGAAAAATAAAGAGACAACAACAAAATAAAGTACAGAAAAATAAAGCTTGAAAGGCAAAGAGCTTGAAATTTAAATGACAAGAATGTAAAGACTTGAAATTTAAATGACATAAAAGTAAAAACTAGTTATGTAAATGACATAAAAGTAAAGACTTGAAATATAAATGACATGAAAGTAAAAGCTTGGAATATTGTAAGGTTGATTAAAAATGACTTTTTATTTTTATTTTTTTATTTCTCCCTTAAATATATATTAATCTCTTTCAAGTCTTATGGATCCTTTAACATAAAGAAATGGGAGTTCTAAGTTATCACCACTTATTGTGCTCTAATGGAGGTTTAAAAACCATTCATGGAAGATAGTCTTTTTTTGTTTTTGTTTTTTTTTTTCAAGTGTCTAAATACACACACACACACACACACACACACACACACAAGATGAGATTTCTTCCCCTTAAGGGTACTTCCCATTCATAGCCTAGGAGATGGTCCAATACCCATCTAGGATAACCAACACAAATATAATATCCAAAAACAATATTAATAGCATTGAAATAAAGGTTTAGATGCAAAAACAATATATACAAGAACATAATAAAAATAAAGCATCTATTTACACAACAAAGTAAAGGAAATATTTTTTTTCATATATGAAAAGATGATTACAATGGTAAAAAGGGAGGGATGGGTTTAGTTATTAAGGAACTAAACCCATCCCAAAACCTTACACACAAAAATAACAACAATGAAGAAAGGATGACGATTTTTGTAGGGTTTCCTAGAGAGAGAGAGAGGATTTTGTTTCTTAAAATTTCTAAGGGATTTTTAGATTTTTTTTTTCTTTTTCTTGAGAGAGAGAGAGAGAGAGAGAGAGAGAGAGAGAGAAGATTTTTTTCTTAAAATTTCTAAGACTTCTCTCTATTTTTTCTCATATTTTCTCCCTATTTTTTCCACATAAAACTCTAAATTAATTTCTACAAAACTTTTCAAAAATTGGGCGGGGGGGGGGGGGGGAGGGGTTATTTATGGGAGAATGTGAGAAATAGGGGACTAGCATTAGTGTATCAGGATACACTAGTGCTAGCCACCCCTTCAAAGAGGCGGCCAGCATTGGTGTATCCTCCCTTCTTATTCATCACATTAGTTTTATTTATTTATTTTTATTTATGGTCCAAACTTCGCGCTTCTGTTTACAGGCCTTTTTGAGCTCCGTTTTCTTCTAATTTTTTATGCATGGAAAGCTCTAGATGTCTAGTATTTAATGGGCCTCACCTCATTCAATTTGGAGGTACGAGTTAAGATATTGTACTTGGAAGCAAGGTGACGCAAAGTTGAAAAATTCTGGACATTTTTTCTTGAAAAATTCATATCTTCCAATCCAAAGCAGATATTTTCGAGTCCTTTTGGTGTAAAATAGCTAAGACCTTGTTCTTCAAGATGGTTCAGCCCACTCATTTTAGTTTTTGCCCAATCGATACAGTTTATTGCGCAAAATCGGGTAAAAAATTGCTAGTTTTTCTGAAAAATACAGTGAAGACTTTATTAGGGTTTCAGTATTTTTATGATATTTTATTCGTTTTAACTCCGATTATGATTCGTAAACTATTGTTTTGAAGGGACAAATACTCCTTATGAGATGGTCCAAAATTCAACATGATCCAATTGTCAGATCAATAGTCAACCTTTTGACCATCCCTGATCAGAGTTTTGGTCAGTTTTTCTGTAAAATGGATTTTTCAATCGTTGTGACTTTTAGATTCACCATTCAAGCATGTCGTATTTATTTTTTTTCCTTTTTGGCTTTGGAATCTATGATTTTTTACATTTTTTTTTTTTTGATTTTTTTGTCTTTGTTTTGATGCATGAATCGGCGCCAAACAAAATATGGTATCAACAGAGATCGTGGTAGTGTCTAGAATGACATAGTTTATGCCGTCTAGACATCAGATCACTAGAATTGCCGATCCATGTCAAAATGACTAAAATGCCCTTAGTTGACCAAAAGTTAACTGATGATCAAATTGGTGCATAGTTTAAAAAAAATGACAAATTTTCATATATATATATATATATTTTCATTTAAAAAACATATTTTCAAAAGATTTTATCAACTTTAACCAAATTTGATTGTGGTCAACTAGATGTCAATTGTAGTTTGACCAAAATCTGACCATTTAATTGACATAAATTTAAAGCTATATGAGATAAAATTAAATTCCTTTTAAAATGAATGCTTCTTAGGAGCTAAAACAATTGAGATATCATGAGAACATCAAAAACTTCCAAAGACATAGTCAACTTCTACCAAGTGTTTTTTGACATATTTGGGTAGCTATTTTCCCATGGCTGTAGTTTCTCAAGGCAAATTCCTTGAGCCAAAAAGCAAGTAATTTCTTGAAGATGACACTTTCCTTTACATATTTCTAGAACAAACGGCATCCACAAAGCATCTCCGGATTGATGAAAATCGATTTGGCAAAATTGGGAAAAAAAATCATCTTCGAGGGCAAAAAATAATGAAATGGCCTACTTCCGGGGCTCCTAAATCCTTGTTCCACGGTCCAATTCTCTTTAAGCTAGAAGCTTTAGAAAATAGGAAGTGAAATCTTTCCAGTGCCACCAAAATGACTCAATTTGGAGCTTGGAAAGGCTTTCAACCAAGCACGCAAAGTAAGGGCACCAGAAAACCAAAATCTAAAAGGATGACGTTTAGGGTGCTCCCTGGAGGTATAGGCGCACCCTAAGGGTGCTCCTACTTTTTAGTTTCCATTTTTTACTATAGAAGGCATCCATCACCCCCATTTTCAAAAAGAAAGAAAAGAGAGGTTTTGGTCATTTTCTACTCTTTCTATACCATTTTCACCTCCTAAATCCTCTCCAAAAACACCCAAAAAAAAAAAAAATTGTAAATGTCGCTAGTTTTTCTCTACCAACTCCATATTCATAGGTAGAAAGCTTCATTTATCTTATTTTCTCTTGGTTTCTATCTCCATTGAAGAGTTTATTTTGTTGTTCTTTACTTTAAAACTTCATATTTTTTGTTCCATCTCCTTCATTCTTGAGGTTCTAAGGGTGAGATGTTCATGTTGGCTATGGAGCCAACATTTACATCCACTCACTCATACCATTACGGGAGTTTGGATTTAACTTTCTTAATATAGGTTTTCAAATCTTACACGTTTGAGTCACTATTTTATTTTATTTTATGAAAGAGTTCTATTTCAAAACAAAAAAAGTTATAAAAGGAGTTAAATTGAACCACATTTAATGCTTGACTATGGTTATGAATTGTTCAGTCAAGCATATTGCTTTTCTTTTATTTTTCTTATTTTTATAGAGATAATTATAATATGTTACAATCCTTACCGTTCAAACCCTTCCCCCATAAACCCTCCCAAGCTCATAGTGCACAAGGCTGAGGAGGTGTTAATTTAACAACAAGGCTCTTTGGCGGCCAAGCATGCATATGGCTAAACAATTGGACATTGACCTAGCTTGCTCTTCAATAAATTCCATGTTTGGTTATTGAGTTGGACAACCATATTGCAGCTATTAATGACTTTTTCCATATACCAAAATGAGAACGAAAAAAAAAAGACTGTTGGGAAAAATTTTCTAAATAATAATGATAAATTTTTTCTATTAAAGTTACAAGTAGGACTCTTCACAATTGCTTTATAGCCTACATAGACTTAATACGTGCCTAATGTAGGACTTAGCACATGTCCATGTAACAAACACTCCAAACTGATTCACATAATTCTAGATATTACAACATCTCCCATTTCAATTCTTAAGGACCTTGTCAGGGCATGCATTGCATTTTAGCGGTCTCGAGTCATACTATAGTACTAGGTTGACTTTTATATCATATTTTTGTCACCATCTACCTGAGAAAGGACTAGTCATATCTATACAATTAAAACTTCTTGTAATTGCTTATACAACCCTAATCTTCCTAGTACACACTTGATGTAAGACTAAAGACATGTCCACATATTACACACTCATACAATCTAAATTATTCTAATTCATATAATTTGGGATATTTCATTAACTCTAAAACAATTGAAACACCTTATTCTTTTACATAGAGAAAAAAATTCTAGAAAAAAAAATTGAAGTTAACGAACAACCAAAACTATAAGAGAATAAATACAGCATTCAAGTTTCATTCTAACGTTCTCTATGGTATGGTTAACTTATTAGAGAATTAGTATTGGTAGTGCTAAAAAACTAAATTACTATTTTTAGCATCACAACTTACAAAATTGGTGCTGCATTGATGGAGCCATATCTATAATTTTTAACTCTTGAGTTACAGTGCACAACCATCTATAGTTGTGCACTATAGCTCATATGATAAACCAATATATTATATACTTGTTTCTTTTTTCATCCCGTTGGCTCTTTCTCTTCAGTTCAGCCTCACCCTTTCCCCTTTTTTTTTCTCACTCTTGCCCACCCAATCCCCTGCACAACCCCTCCCCTCACAGTCGCTGCCACCGCTTATCACTGCCTCCCCTTGTCCATTTGCTCATTGTCTCGTCTTGTAGCGGCTTTGTGGATCGATTGATTGCTTCATGGATCGATTGGTGGTTTTCTGTTGATGGGTTTTTATTAGGAGTGTGCAGAAAACCCACCGATCTGCCAAACCCAACCCGAACCGACCCGACCCACCCATATTTTAATATATACTTAAAATATATTATATATTTAATAAATATTTTTTTAAAGTTAAAATCTAGTAATATATAATATAAAATAAAATCCTACAAACATGTATAATATAAAATCCTATTACTTTCTTTAATATATATTTAAATATATTATATAATTAATAAAAAAAATATAGGTTCAATTTAATAATAATTAAAAAAAAAAAGTCCAACCCATGAGTTCAACCCAACCCATGTGGATTGGGTTGGACATATGTGATGGGTCGGGTTGGGTCAAAAAATTCCCTCAACCCGACCCAACCCAACCCATGCACACCCCTAGTTTTTAAATTGATGAATGGGAAAGAATGAGTTTTTATTTTTATGAATGGGTTTTCTATCAATGAATTGGTTTTGATTTTGAGGTTAATGGATTTTTTTTTTTTTTTTTTTCTAGTTGATGGGTTTTGTGGTGGATTGTGGCTAGGTTTATGGTGGTCGATTGGTGGTTGATGGTGGCTGAATTTGTGATGGTGGATTGTGGTTGGTGGTGATGCCATGAGTGGGTTGGGTTTGAAGAGAGGGAGAAGACAGAGAGATAGAGATGAAGAGAGAGAGAAAATAACAAATAAATGAATAGTATTTAACTTTGATGTTAAAATAAGAGCATTGACGTAGAATGAGTTGTGAAGTGGTAAGTTAAAATAGATAAAGTGATTTTTTATGGTGCCAAATTGTTAAATTTTTTGCACCACCAATATTGATGCTCTTAAGAATTTAAAATTAACATTTTTAAAAAAATGGACTTAGCTTGTGTTTGGAGCTTTAATGTACTAGATGTGATTGACATGTGTCTAAAAAAATTATGTGCCACTTTGTGTCCCGTCCAATGAACTAGAACACTAGTCCGAAACTTTACATTGTTAATATTGTAAATGATAAGATAATATTTGCCTATATCTTTGAAAATGCTTTTGATATGTAAATGAAAAAATTTCCATATATATAATTTAATTTTTAAACGACAACCATTTTCTTTTTCCTTCAAATTTTAATTGATATGTTAGAAAACATATTTTTTCATTTTTAAACGACAACCATTTTCTTTTTCCTTCAAATTTTAATTGATATGTTAGGATACAGTTGTCAAACATATTTTTGAATAGTCAAAAGGTGATAATTTGTGTATTAGTAGCATGTACCTTTATATGAACGTGGAAGTTACACTAGGAAGATATGCCTAATTGGAATTACATTATAGGGGGGGGAGAAAAAAATATGACTTGCTTGAATTGAACAAATTGTGTTTTTGGTAAATATAAAGGTCAGAGAACACTTTTTCTCTCTTAACTAACTATAGTAATTGCATCTCTTTAAAGCAAAATCTCAATATTGGATTCCTCTAATATCAAATTTTCTTATCATTTTGCTATATAAGATGTTGTTTGCCTATAAGGGAGCACTGCCTCTTCATGAAATGTATGGCCCATCTTATTCTCTATCGATAGTTCCGAATGCTCTCAGACAAAAATTTTTTCTTACAAATGGGCCTTCCTTCTTCATGAGCAGGTACACCTTTGAGGACAAAAATATGGTTGATTTGAAACCCCAACAATATCAAGTTTCAGCAATTGCTTGCTCCAGTTGCTAGGTAATAATCCTTTGAGATATCAAAAGTTTTAACAGGTTAATGAACTTCAAGGGAGAAGATACTCATAGAGGTATAAAACCAGGTTTTTTTTTTGTTGGTCTTCCTTGAACAATGGTTATAATTTGCTTCTTTTGCTTAATTTATTTGTAGATTTAAGATCTACACTGCTTGCTTCAGCTCACTGCTATGGTGGTGACACGTACTAAATCAGCCGGCTTGTTACGTTAATTAATAGGTACGTATTGAAATGCTTTTGTCTAACATCTTTGTCAATCTTTTTGGTTTATGAATTGTCTATTGCCATATGATGTTCACTCTTTTGTCTTTAGATCGTTTTCTTATCAATTAGCTTTAAGGGGAATAAAAATTCTTATGTCTAGTACGTTATCAAACTAATCATATGTATGTGGGGATTGATAATCTTAATTATCGTCACTGATTAACTACTCCGCTGCCGTGTCTCTTCTTTAACGATCTTAACTTTGCTGTAGTCCTCTTCACAAACTTCCAAAACCTCTATTCTTGTTTTCTGACGCAATCCCGATTCAGAATTCACCATCAGTTAAAGTGGACTGCAATTACATTCTTATAAATATGCAAGTCTAGAATGATGTATGCAGATTCTATAGTATTATCTTCACCCATATATCACAGTGTGAAACCTGTGTAAAGAGGTTTAAAATATTAATGAATAAGTGAGAACATCACTATGTGTTATGGTCGCCAATAAATATATAGGGTGATGTCTGAGATCTGCAGTTTTTGACTTCTCTTATATTAATCTTGAGATAATGCTTGGCGGAGGGTGTGACTTCAAGTTGTGGGGCAACATATTTAATATGTATGTATTTTTCACCATCACAAAAATTTTATTAAAAAAATAGAGGTATATAGATGTAGTCTTACTTGAGGAATTTTCATAATATTGCTACAAATATGTCTGCAATATGGAATTTGTAGTCTCACTCTTAGAAATTTTCATAATATTTGTATCGAGATGATGAAACTTTAGTTTGCAGGATGATTATGTTGAAACGATGTGTCTGTTTGGCATTTTAAATCATATTTGCTTATATATATAGCTTTTTAAACATTCATTTTTTTTAGATACAACAATACTTTAGCCAATTTCCAGTAAAATAACAAATTAGCTTTCAATATAATTAAAACATATATCTCTAAACACACTAGTATCTGCAAATCTTATTTATCTATTTTAATATGATCTGAATATGTAGTGTTTATTTTATATTGATTTCTCTTTATTGCAAGGTGAAGACACTTATTGATTTTGAGTGTAGGCATAATTTAACCAAGATGGCTTATTTAATGATAAGAAATTTTACTAATTGAGTAAAATTGAATCTATGTCTCTAGATGTCTAAAAAATAAATAAAAAAGGAACTTATGTCTCTAGATGTACTATCCTCTCCGTGCATTTATGTGTATTCCAAATCAAAATTGATTTTATTTTGTATAAAAGATGGTACAATAAGAGTATTATTCACGCCCAAGAAAAAAGTACTACCGTATATGCGAGGCTTCCCAGAAGTTGCCATAATTTTGTCCCACTTTCCAATTCTCCTGCTAATTAATGAATTTTCATATGCTTCCATTCTCAATATATTTAGAAAAACAGAAACTTTCAAATAAAAAAAAAAAAAAAAACATGTTGACTCAAACTCCAAAAGGAAAATTAGTAAGATTAAACGAGATGAATTTAGTGTCCATTTGGATTTGTTACAGATTTTACACATTTTTTTTATTAAAATTATATCTTTTAACAAGCACTGCACATAAATTATCGGAAACTACAGAGTAGTCAACCCGACCCTTATAAAAGTCTCATTTTGAAGTCCAAGCCCAACCAATATTTCAAGAAGCAAACATATAGGTCACTAAGGCAAGCCGAGTCCGGAAATTAGGTCTCCATATATACCTTAGGGGAAATTATTGTGTACTCTCGAAGTACCATAAATGCGTACTCTCTCCTCTAACATAAATAGTAGATCCCACTAATTAAATTCATGGTGAGACTCACCATTCATGTGAGAGGAGAAAATACACATTTATGATACTCCAAGAGTACCTAATAATTTTCCATACCTTAGTTGTCTATTATTAATAACACACCCTATAACGGTTTGACTGCCATGAATGCGTGCCAACGTAAAAAAGAGAAAATGGGCAATGGCTGGTTGTTGGAGGTGAGGAATTGTGAGAGAAGTGAAGGGCAATGTGTGTAAAAATGAAAGTGCCGCCGTTGTTGAGTAGGCTAGCGTGTCCATGTTCTAACAGAAGCATCGTCCTCGTGTTACCAGCAGAGCTGTTGTGTTGTCATCACTTAATGCTCGCTCTATCTCTCTTTGTTTCACGCTCACCACAGTCCAGCTTTTCCTGCAAGTGACTGTGGTTTTCAAATAGATATATATAAATGAGTTTTGACAATTTCTTTCTCTCTTCCTTTTTGTAACGGAAATGACAGATGTTATAAATGTTTCATAGTTTTTTAGTTGCTTGACATCACTCATATTTGTCTTCTGTTTTACTTTTGACTGTGAGTGTGTTTGTTGGTGCATCTATACTTTGGGGGAAGTGATCTATTGACCTGTTTGTTTCTGTACAGAAAAGCGAAGTCTTTATTTTTGAAATGACAAAACCATAAAAAGGAAACAACAAAAATTATTATTATTATTATTATTTGGATTTCTTTTCTTTTTTTAATTGCTTGCTTTAGATGATACAAAATTTAAATATTTGCATATTCTTCTTAATGATTGGTATTTATTATCCCGTCAATAGATAAATTAAGTTTTGATGTAAGCGAGATTAGAAACCGTTATTATGATTGAATATTAAAACAAATTTTCTTTTTATACCTTTTGATTTTAATTTTTCAAATCACTAAAAAAAATTAATTTTTAATATAATAATAATTCTATTGAATTTAATGCAATAAACTATACAATTTTTTTATATATATTTTATAAATATGATATATAAGTGCAATACAAGTAGTGCGCAAATTAACTAGGTGTGCAATATAAGAAATTTGAAGTGAGCATAGAGCCCATTAGAATATTATTCTATATATATATATATATTTATTTATTTATTTATTGCTTGAACATATCGGAGAGAATTTTAGACAACTCAAAATTTTAATTTTAATTTTAATAATATTATAATTTTAAATTACTAAGTTTTTGAACAAGAAAATTGATTATGATTTAATACCGCAAACTTTTTTTCCTCCTATTATTCTTTTCTGTTTCTTTTTAAATCTGTTATAGAGGTCAAAAACAGCTCAAGTATTCCATCAATAATTAATGTATGTCCTATTCATTTTGGGCATCATATCGAAACAGAAACTCCGATGTATTATAGCACCTTAAAAGAAGTTAGAGTACATGTTTAGAGATAAGAAAGTCAGCTAGCGTCCTGATACATGCAAATCCCATCTACCCACAAATTAGTTAAACCCTCAAACAATTATCAAAATGATACTTGAGAATGGAACATAATAGTAGTTAAGCTGTCACTTTTACAAAGAATGACAACTCTGCTAGCAGCTACGTTCTTCTTTGTGGAAAGAAAATTTAGCTGGCATGGAATAACAACTGTCATTTCAAGGGGGGCAAACCCCAAAAGAAAAATTAAAAATAAAATCTGTCCCACTCAGGAATTTGGGACTCCAGGAAATTCACATACTAGTATATGTTATATCACTTTAATCGATCATTTTCCCCGACTTAACATTAGACTTATTAGTCTGAAAGTATTTCCTTCTCAAAAAAAAAACATTAGACTTACAAAACGATATAATATTATTGTTGGTTATGTACGTGACTGTTTTTCCATAGATTTAGATTCCATGGTTGAAATTCACCTGTCGTACGTGGAAATGACAGCACTTGTGATTCTTCTAAGTATTAATAGGGACTCAAATTCATAGTCACGTTAATTTGACCATAGTTATAACTCTTACTCAACAAAACAAAATATAGCAATATTATAAACGCACCTAATTTTACATCAAATTTTACAATTCATTGAAGCGATAAAAAAAAAAAAAAAACTGTATATTTATATAAAGTGGTGATAAAAAATTGTTTATCACGATGAATCATTTCAACATTATGTAAAATTGTATGAATTGTAGTCTCTATTTATATTAAAATAAAAAATGGTTTATCCATATTGGTTGGATTAGGTCCTCTCTTTAGGTCTTTGATTGTGATTTTCCAAAATTTTGAGTGAAATGACAAAACTACCCTCTCGGGTTGTGATGTGACTACCTGGATGGACGCCAGCCATTGCATGCAATAGACCGAACCGGGTAGCTGAAGACAACAAAGGAGCTTGAAGCTTTTTTGCCTTTTACATGTTACTGACCCCAAAGCAGTCCCAAACGGTAATAGTAGTACACTGTATTTAGCTCAATTTTAGCCAACTGCTGCAACATAGGTTTCACCCAATCAACCTTCAGGTGTTTTTTTTTTTTTTTTTCATTATTCAAAACCCCCAAATTTTCTATAGTCTTTGCCAATACTTTTTTCTCCATTTTTTAATTACTCGTCGTATATAGTATGCATTTGATTATTTTTTTGCCCCCCTTACTTTATGGTTTAGTTAGAATTTTTTTTCCCAATTTTTTAAAATGTTCTGTGAGGCCAAGTGGGGTAGGGTGATGAAGGAAAGTCTGTCTTGATGTGAGTAAGAAGATACGAAATATGAGAGAGAGAGAGAGAGAGAGAGAGAGAGAGAGAGAGAGAGAGAGTTTAGCTGTTCATGCTGCTCTCACGCACCAAAATATGTCGTTATGTGGCTAAGGATTGGGTCCACCGACTTGTAGGCCTTACCCTCTCTTACAATTAATTTCAAATGTGTAATTTTTATTAATGGCAGGGAAGAATTAGCAAAATTTTGGAAAAAAAATTGAAAAATAAAAAGAAAATAATCAAGAAAAATTAAAAAAAAAAAAAAAAAGGAAAAAAAAAATGTAGTGTATATGTGTTAGTGTACTAGCATGACACCAAATCAAAGAAGAACCATAGTATAACATCACCAACTCAAAAAATGAGATTTTTCATTTAAAACAAAGAGAGAAATAGGAAGAGAGGTGAAGCACCAAGTGGCCATGGAGGTTGATTCCCTTTTCTTTCTCTTCAACTTTGCTATCCTTTATATGGTATCTTCTCTAGGTTTCTCTCTAATCAATACCCAATAGTTAAAAACCACATATTTGAAGTCTTCGAGATAAGATTCCTCAGAAAGGACTCAAATTGCATGTGGGATTTCGGTTTCACAAAATTCAGATTGCTTAGTGAGGAGGAAAAGGAAGTAGCCGCCAGAAAGTAATAGCAAAAGAAGAACTTGAAGGAGTCGAAGATGGCGGCTTCTTCTTCATCGGTACCTTTCTTTGCAAATATTCGAGAAGAAGATCAAAACCAGATGAAGCAACAGCATTCCAGTACTGCACCAACATCATCTACAGCTCAAGCTGCACCACCACCTCAGAAGAAAAAGAGAAATCAACCTGGAACTCCAAGCAAGTATCCAACAATTTTATCAAATTAAGATCTATCTAATAATATAACTAAAAATTCTTTTTTTTTTTATAACTCTATTTTCTACTAAATTCTAGCTCCACCACGGCTTTAACTTCTTCCAAAAATTTGTTACCTATTTAAAAGAACAAAAAAAAAAATTGAATATGGGAATGAATTTACCCTAGCTAATTTTGAAACCCTTTAATAGAATTGAGAAATGGGTAGTATATATTTGCTTTGTGGAAGTGTTCAAAATTTTGTGTGTGTGTGTGTGTTTCTTTTTGTTTATGTGGGTGTAATTAATAAATTTAGAATTATTCTAATAATAAGTTGTTTGGCATTTTTCATAACAGATCCAGATGCGGAGGTGATAGCACTATCTCCCAAGACCCTAATGGCAACAAACAGGTTCATATGTGAGGTATGCAACAAAGGGTTCCAAAGGGAGCAAAACCTACAGCTTCACAGAAGAGGACACAACCTGCCTTGGAAGCTAAAGCAGAAGACTACAAAAGAACCAAAACGCAAGGTTTATCTGTGCCCCGAGCCCACATGTGTTCACCATGACCCTTCAAGGGCTCTGGGAGACCTCACTGGGATCAAAAAACACTACTCTCGTAAGCACGGTGAGAAGAAATGGAAGTGTGAGAAGTGTTCCAAGAGGTATGCTGTGCAGTCTGATTGGAAAGCCCATTCCAAAACCTGTGGCACTAGAGAATACAGATGTGACTGTGGCACTCTCTTCTCTAGGTAACCGTTAAATTATTTCTACATAATCCCCTTGTTTTGCTTCATATATTGATGTAATTACTGCTACCATAGCCTTGGTTTCTTTGGTTTTCAGCTTTAGATTCCTTCGAGTGACAGCTGATGAAAAAGTTTTGATGCTTTCTTTTTGTTTTGGGGTTCAGTTTCTTGTAATTGGTTCTATGACTATCTCTCTCTCTCTCTCTCTATTCACACACTCACTCAGTTGCAGTGACAAACACGCACGGACACACTATTTTTTTGGTCAAAATTCTTCAATTTTCATTGGTGCGGTGGAGAAGAAATAGCAGAAAACATACTCCCACGTGAATTATCTCTGGAAACTGCCATGGTCGAAAGGGTATCAGAAACCGAAACCAAAACCAAAACAAAAAAAATAGAAAACTTTATATAAATATTTCACATAGAAAACACCGCCAATTTTTTTTAGACATATACTTTTTCCTATTCACGTGTTGCTATGCCATGTTGTAGAGGGTGATGGTATTGTAACTATTGTTACCAGGTTTGTTCTTTTATGGGTTGGCTAGTTGCGATCAGTACTGTGTTCTTGCAGGTATTCCTTTTCATGATAACGTTAGGACCTAACAAACTCTCTCTCTATCTCACTTTCTCTCTCTATCTCGTAACTGATATTCAGATGCCTTTTCTTCACTACCATTCTTGCAGCTTTGAAGCTGTGGTCTCTTACAGTATATATAATTGCAGTCCCATGAGGCTGAGAATTCTATTAAATTATGATTTAAATATGAAAATTTCTGATTATTTCAGAATAATTCTCTAGTGGGAAAAACACATATATTTCACGGTTTTGCATTAATTAAGCGCAACTCCTCAAATGGTTTCTTGATCGAGCACTTTTCACAATGTTGAATACATTCTCTTGTTGCATTTATTGAACACTCAGTTCTTGAAATAGTAGTTCTTGGTTGATTGATTAATCATTTTTCAAGTTTTAGTCAAATTCTCTCACCTACCCGTCTTAATTATACTCCTGTACATTTTCCTTAGAAAATTTAGTTGAACTTCTTGCCTGGTTCTTAAGGTTATTCTTCTTTACCTAATTGCATTGTTAATAATCACTTCTCCATCTTTTTAAATCTTTTCTTATTGAATATTAATGTAAATAATATTTTTCCATCTCATAAAACTTCTGATATTTTTCTATTTATTGGATAAGAAACTTCACTGTTTAGTATTTATTTATTATCATTTTATGGTTTAATTCCAAAATATTTTTCCTTTTCATTCACACTTTAAGCTGAATAGGAAACATACTTTTTTATAAAAATTCTTTTTGGCTAATAATTGGAACCATATATAGTTGGCTTGGTCATCGATGATGTTCATTTGTCGGTGGTGGTTATAGGACATTCTATGTAAACTGAAAAGTTTTGCAGAAATATTTGACAACGTTTATAAATGGTTGGTGGCTTCCTTAATTTTATCAACATTTTCATGGTGGCTTCCCATAATTTGAACTTTAAGTTGTTATCAAATTTTACTTTGACTCAATCATACAAATATGCCTTTTGAAAACATATCTTCCATATCTTGTAAGTTGATTCCCAATCAAGCAGGCATGACATCTACTATCTTCAAAGTTTTTAAGACCTTCCCTTTTACAATGTGTACTTTTTACCACCTTTAACTCATGACCTAATAGATTCTTTTTTGACACTAATTGGTGCAGGCGTGATAGTTTCATCACTCATAGGGCCTTTTGTGATGCATTGGCTCAGGAAAGTGCAAGACAACCTCCCAACATGGGCAGTACAATTGGGGGTCACATATATGGAAATAGCAACATGGGGTTGGGATTATCTCAAGTGGGTCCTCAAATTTCCTCAATGCAAGACCAAAACAACCAGTCCAACGATATGTTACGACTCGGCAGTGGCCGTCCCGGCCAATTCGATCATCTCCTTCCACCCGGGATTGGTTCCTCTTTCCGACCACCACATCCGATGCCTTCTTCGGCTATGTTCATGCAAGATTCAAGCCAAAACTATCATCAAGAACACCAGTCTCAACAAGGGTTAATGTCAGAGAAACCATTTCATGGACTAATGCCATTTTCTGATCTTCAAAACAGCACAACCAGTAACCCTCCACCAGCTGGAACCAATCTCTTCAACCTTGGCTTCATGTCCAATACAAGTTCTAATAGCAGTAGCAATGCCAACAATAACAACACCAGCCTTCCATCTTCAGCTATGCTAATGCCTAATCATTTCAACAATGAAAATGGCAGTGGTGGAGGCAGTGAAGGGTCTAATCTCTTTTCCAATAACATGATGGCTGATCAAATCACTTCTGGTGTCCCTTCTCTCTATACTACCTCAGTTCAAAGCAACACTGCTATGCCTCATATGTCAGCAACTGCACTGCTTCAAAAGGCTGCTCAAATGGGTTCAACTTCAAGTAATAACAACACTAGTTCCTCTCTGCTTAGATCCTTTGGAAACTCTTCCTCCAGATCTGAAAGACAAGTTGTACCAGGAGGCTTAAGCAGCATGTTTGGAGAGAATAATGAGAACCACTTCCAAGACCTAATGAACTCCTTTACTAGTGGAAACTCCTCCATTTTTGGAAGCAAGTTTGGTACATATGATACAAATAGGACCAACTTAGAACTCATGGATCAGGAAGCCAATAATAAGCCACATCAAAATCTGAGTGGCGGTGGTGGAGGATCTGGGTCTGATAGGTTAACAAGGGACTTTCTTGGGGTCGGACAAATAGTGAGAAGCATGAGCGGAGTTTCACAAAGAGACCAGCAACAACAACAACGACAACATCAACAACAGCAGCAGCAGCAACAGCATGGCATTGATATGAGCTCCTTGGACTCAGACAGAAATACGGCGCCGTCAAGCCAATCTTTTGGAGGTGGAGGGAATTTTCAGTGAGGAAAAAGATGAAGAAAGTACACAGGTACGTAAAAATTAGTGACGTATTATTATTAAAATTAATAAAGTATATATTGAATTCGATTTCTTTGGTGAATGTGTGTTTATTAATGTTTTAGTACTGTCTATGCTATACCCCATAGGGTTTTGGATTACTATTATTTTTCTTTATTTTTTTTTCTTTGGCAGTCTTCTGAGTTCTGACACAATGCATTGCATTGCATAGGGGAAATTCGTGACTTGAAGTACTTTGTTTCTTTTCTTGTCTTGTGGTACTTATTTCTATTTTTTATAAAAAAAAATATTGGGCTGGCAGAGTCACGAGCTTGGGAATTGAGATGCCAGACCCAGACAAATATCTTACCTGCCATATTGTATTTGCATATATAATCCAAATCTATTAAATATAAAAGAAAATTTGGGTTCACAAATTTTTTTTTTTGAAACACACTTGCGAAGTTTTTTTTTCTAAATTTACAAGAATATAAATCCTAGCGGGGAAATTATTAAATATATAAAAATCCTGCGTTTCTAACACATGCAAGATTCTCGGAAATCTCATATTATTGGGTGGTGTATATATATACACACACATACCTTAAGAACATAAAATTTCTTCTAGAATTCGCCTTCTAATGTAAAGACCATGTGAATTATAATAAGATGACCGACAAAGATTCGAGCTTGGACCAATATATCAAACACTCATGCTAGATTATTCTTGGGAATTATAATATGATCAAGCAAACTAATCGACTCTTAGAATTAGGGAATACTTATAGAAAATTAAATAAATTATTAGGGAATAATATATCGGACATGGGTTCACTTAATTTCTTTTAGTATTTTAAAGTCTACCGCCCAATGTTGATTTGAATTGTTTTTTGGGTGCTTAGTTGATGTAATACTTTGAAATCCAATACAACTCATGTGACTTTGTAGTGGGCATATGGCCCGCATGAATGCCCTACGTATTACTTATCAATCAAATTTCGAAAATCTTATTTTTCATATTCTTACGTACCGTGCAAATAATGTTATTTGGTAATGCAACCCCACTGGCTCATCAGGCCTCTGATTGCGACACTTTTCACCACCGTAACTAAAAGGAAATATTCTGAGAACAAGATTTAATAATAATTGAAAATATGTATAGAATGATATGAGATTCCTTTTTATTTGAAGCATAACAATAAATTACAATGACTACTTTGTTATTACTCGTAACTATATTACTAGTTGGACTACCATCATACCTAAGGCAAACATTTAGGTCATGAACATCTCTTTTATACATGAAATGTCTTATTATTATAACTATATCTTCTATGGTATTATAGTGTCGAAATTGCATAAACTTGAATTATTTGCTTATGGGAACCTCACATGAGTTTCACATTAAATTTATGTGCTCTATCATAAAAAAAATAGTCAAATTGTTTTTACAATACATTAGGTATGGAGACCAAAATCACAGGAAATTAATTTTTCTATATCAGTGACCAAAGAAACCAACATCAACTTCTAGATCAGTGACATTGTGTTGGCCTTCTAGCTAGGACTGTGCATCTAGTCATAAATAGTGTAATCTTGCTGATACACACACACACACACACACACACACACACACACACACACACACATATATATCCAATAAAAGCCTTTTCGATTCAGAATGAATTGGTCAGTCGGATAGTGCTAGTTCCAGTATTTTGAATTACCATCAGACTGAAACAATTTTTTTAAATTGTTGTAATCATGCTAGTCATAATTTTGTTTGATTAGAGAATTTTTCTACCTCTGCAGAAACAATTAAGTCATTAATTTTGGGCTCTTTAATTACAGGGTATCGTACTTGTTCCATTGCGAGGCACCTTTCTCCTGATCGAATTCAGTTTGTTTGGATGCGTCATGTTTTGACTCCTTAAGCTAAAACTCATTGGAGTTTCGGTTTCATAGCAAAGACAGGCAACTTAAGCTTCTTCAAGCTGCATCCTTCTTTTTCTGCTACTCTTTAAGTGTATTGAGATTTCAATCCCAGCTAGACCTTTTTCGTAGTTTAAATGACTTTAGCAGACAATCCATTTCTGTTTCGTTTTGAATTAGTGTGACTTTATGCACTAATAGTAGTTATTACTAAGACAAGGAACATAGGAACTTTGAACCCCAAAAATCCTTATATAACTTGTGCAACTGTTGAGGTCAGAAAACCCTCATGAAATGATTGAGGAAACTTTTGACAAATAAGTTTGACGGATAACATGTGGGATGTAGCTGGAACTGAAATACCTCAAACGACTTTGGCCTTTTTATTTTATTATAGCATTTGAAATGACTTCTTCACCATAAAATTGGGAAATGCTGTCAAATAATTTTAAATATTCCAGTACTGGTCGTTTATGGTTCTGGCTGTATTATTTTCTTTATAAGATCCATTTAAAGAATGGATTCATGATTCGAAGGCTATGGACAAAAAAAAATTAGAGTACACCAGAATTTCACAAATTGATAGTGACTTGTTGAAACGATGTTGTGCTGCCATTTTGAACTATCTTAGAGCTTGTAACTTTCTTTTTCTTTATGAGAAAAAGTAGCTTATAATTTATCTAAGTGAGATTATAATATATCTAATTCCGATTACGTACCGTGATTCGTATGGTTTAGGCTGCTCAAGCCTCAAGTGCCTCTAGTTATTAAAAAAAAAAAAAATGCCAGATAAGCAGTTTGGCAGAGTTACTTTGGATGCCCGGGCTGAACATGGCTACAAAACAAAGAAACAACAAGTATATGTTTGCACATGTTACCTGCCATCAACTCCAAGAAGTCCAGCAGCTGCAGGACAAAACTCAAGAGACAAAAACCAGTAAAGTTTTTTTGAAAAATTTGCCGCCCTGCTTTGCAAGAAAGGTATGTAATGTTGGTACTCTTCTACGCACATGTACTTTTGCACGCATCGTTACATATATAAAGTGTATGCTGTGTGCCATGCATCGTGCATTCATGCACGTGTGAAGGGTCAAAGCTTCCCTTATTATTAAATGTGCGTATTTGCTTGTAGAGAAAGAGGGGTAGGGGGGAAGGGGTTTGAAATTTGGAGTTTTTGTACGTTTAAAAAAAATCTCAATAGTACCCCCCAAAAAAAAAAAAAAAAAAAAAAATAGAACTAGTAATATTTATGATATTTCCAGCTGAAATCTTCAATTTACTCTTCTTGCAGCATATATGTGCCTTTGCTTGGATTAACATAGTCAATTCATAGGGTTCATAGAATTACATAGATAATCTGCTGGGAAATTAGGGGGAAACACCAGAAGAACAAATCATCACTATAACATATGAGGTAGATAAGATCTATGGCGATGAAAATTTTTGTCTTTAAACCTCTTAATTTCATCACCTAATACATAAAGTGACGAAAGGTTTTTTCTTAATATGATATTTGCCCCAACTCAATTGAGTTTGTTAAAGGGTTATTGACAAATCATCTATGAATACAACTAAACTGAGATTCTACGAATAGCAATTTTAAAAAATCTAGTGAATTTTTTTATATGGTGTGACAAATCTATAAAAACTAAATATAAATGATTACATACAAACAATAAGAATATACCCAAAAAGACTCATTTGAAAGTGTCTCATTTGAAAGTGTTGGGTTGAAATTGACCCTAGTTGATTAATTAGTCATATTTCATACAAAATCTAATTTACAAAGTGAAAGGCATAACCAAATGCATAAATTAACTGCCACAGAAAAATTAGTTGACAAAATGATATTGTCACGATAGGGAAAACGTTCACATGAAAAACCTCACGAGTGATTGTGTAGGTCATCACTCTTAAGGAATTCACTAAACAATAATAGAGGTTACAAGTAGAGATGTTACTCAAACCCAAATTCCTACATAGTAAACCCTACTGACTCTAGTTAAGCAGGATTGATAGTAGGCTTCTTCCGTTAGCATGGATCTCTTATCAATGTAGCTAAAGGTTGCATGGATCTCCTATTGCTGCGACTCATTACCTACAACAACTTTGGATTGATGTAAAAGATGGATATACAAAAGTAGTTTGGTACAAAACCCTAAAGTGCACAAGGTCACAAGAACCTCCCAATGATGCATGTCTGTTGTGAATTTGATGACAACTTTTAAGTATGTATTTATACTGTCCTAAAACCCTAGTGTATGAGTCCCAAGGTTGCCACATCATCAAAACAGAATTTGAAATTGTGGATAATCATAGCTCGATCAATTAGTTGCTGTTGAGGTATAAGTAATCTCGATGGATTGACTACTATTGAGACATCTATTGAGATATCAATTGTAAAACTAATTTGAAATGGAATAGAGGGAATAAAATGGGAGAATGAGATTTAGTTATCCTATTTGGATGTTTGTGAAAGAGAGAGAGAGGGGATTTGAAGGGATTTAGAGTAGTACGACACTCTTCGGAATTTGGAAGGTGGACTTGCAATTAATTATTTTTTTTTAAAGTGTCATTTTATTTTCTTATGACATCAAATTATATCATTGTTTTAATTGAATAAAAGAGGGGTATGATCATTAATTTTTATGATGGGATATTATTTCCTCAAATTCACATTTGAATTTTATATATATATATATATATATAAACAAATGTGAGAAATATCTATTTACTTCTTACTACTTAATTTTTAAAATATTCAAACATGGGGCCTCACCTCTCTTTTCTTGCACCCTTTGCTCTCCTCTCCCTCCAAACATTCAAATGCACTATTAGGCTAGACATTGGAGGAAGAAGAAGAATGGAAAGAAAATGAAGAGGTAAATTTGTGCATAAAATACAAAATATGTTAATTTGGATGGAATTTAAATGGCTTCATTTTAGTACAAACTTTCGGAGTTAAATGTAACAAAATTGAATATTTTGGACTAAATTGTGAAAATACCAAAGCACAAGGAAGTATATAGTAACTAATTCTAAATTTTATTTTTTCATTTTCTTGAAAAAGAAGTGGATCGAGTTCTATGTATATGACATGACATATTTACCCCTCTTATCCCCTTATTGTTAGTTTGTTACTGTAACTCCTATAATGGATATTAGAATTGTTATTGTTGTTCACAGTCACGAGCATGGTAATTGGTAAATAATCCAATCATTACCAATGGTCTTTTCAGCATAACATTAGTTGCAAGGTGAACACGGGCACTGAAGTGATAGAATTGGAGATTATGTATTTATTCGGGAACTTATCGTTGTCCATGTTCTTTTGGACCGAGAAATCTTTGTTTATGTATGTTGGTGGTGCTTGTTAACCCTTGCATGGCAGTGGAGATTCACAATTTTGGCTCTATGCGTTTTTCTACTTTGTATTTTCCTAAAGATTCAACTATAATTTTACTGAAAAGGACAATGTACGCAATTGGGCTTTCCCCATTTTTCTAATTTATATGTTCTTCATATATTCAACTTTATTTTGCTGCAGTTTGGTACATTCTATGTTTTATGTCCATTAAAAAAAAAACATTTTCCCTGTCAGTGCCATATACTTGCAAATTAATGTGTACGTCTTCTAAATAATCCAAATACATAAGACAATACAACAGACAATAGTCTTCACTATCATTGAACTCTAATGTCCTTTTTATAGTATATCATTTCCCAAACACTGAGCACTGCCTTCAATAGTTTAACTAAATTAAAAATATTCTTGCAGAATTAAAGAAGGCAATCAAACTGCTTCTTTGTCATGTATAAGTTGTCTGCACCATTAGAAATATATTCCGGTGTGTTGAGAAGCCAACTTGAATGAAAACTTTGAATTTGAATTAAACAAAGAAAAAAGATCTATGATAATTTTAAAAACAACAATTCTCGAAAATGAAATTAAAAAGAAATTTAAATCATGAGAAATTGCTTGGTACTCTTGGTGGACCAGATCATAGTGTACAATGGTCTTTCCACACAATAAGTGAGTATTGAGTTCCATTTTTTTTTTTTTTTTTTTTTTTATGATGATCATTATTGAGTTAGATTTGTTTTAAATAGTTGAATCAAATCTAGTCCAACTATATCTTGAAAACCCAAAACTTTCTTAACATGGTTTGATTTTAGGTTTGTTAGTTTATTATTTTTGTTTACGTTAGCAAACGGTGAACTAAATGTTCTTGTGATTTGGTTTTAGTAGTTTTTTTTTTTTTTTTTTTTTTTTTTTTTTTTTTTTTTTTTTTTTTTGAAGAAAAGACTATTACCAAGTTCTGCACTTAGTTTTAAGTTTTTGGATTCTCGACACATTTCTATTCGGAGTTGTGCCCTACAATCCAATTTGTATGAAATAATTTGATCAAGTTATTTGTAAAGTCATAAACTCTAGTTCATAATCGGTGATGAAATTGAGTTTTTCATCCGTAAAGACTATAACGTAAAGATTAAGATGATTTATATTGATCATGAAAATAGAGACTTTTAATTGATATGTTGGTGTGTCTTAAGTAAGAAACATAGAACTGGACAATTGTGATGTTTATTATTTTATTATCAATTGTATGTCACTTGAATAATAAATTTCATAATTCTATTTTTATAGACTCTTAATCCTGAAAGGAGTGTGAACTTGAATATGAAATGTTGGTTTCTTTGATATATCGAAGTGAGATATCATTAGCAATCAAAATTTCATCATATTGGGAAATCGCACGTAGTGATAAGAGAATACATATTTTCAAAAAAAAAAAAAAAAATCCATAATCTCTTTCTAGAGATATGAAACATTCCGATGAGATAAATTTAATGGAAATTGGCTATTCAATGTGTTGGGCTTGACCAATTTAGTAAAGGGTTACTAAAAGTTTAGTTTTTAATGAAATTAGATTTCATAAATAAAAGAATAACTAAAACATTAAACCAAGGACTCAAGGAAATTAGTGATTTACAAAGTTACAGTTATTTTATGACTTTGTTTTGCTATGCTACCGCACACCATTGGTGCGATGATCACTCCACAAGTAGAAATGCTTGTGGGGTGTGGGGGGTAAGGGCCGGAGTTCAAGTTTCTAGAAGAGAGCTTCACATACATATACACTTACATTAAGTTATAGTAGAATTCTATCTTCTAAAAAAAAAAAATTAAAAAAAAAAAAAAAGACTTTGTTTTGCTATGAGTGTTTTCATGGAGGGGTAGATTGATTATATAATAAAGTAAAACATGGAGGTTAGAAAGGACATAAAGTAAATTAAATTCGCCAAGTTGGAACCAATTGAACAAACTCCATTTTCTTTTTAGTCCAAAACTGGTTTTGTGGGGTGTCTTTGCGCAAAACCTTGCTGCATTTCAGCCATGGATGATCCAAAAGGGTGGTACTTTCATAAGGTATGATCAATTATCTATGCCCTAGAACAAAACTTGTTAAAATCATCTCTAGATTGAAAGATGTCGCTTACACAAAATGGGCAAAAAATCATATTTGCAAATTTCTAAGTTGAACCACTCTACTTCCTGCTAGAATTTCTTTTCAATCACAACACTAAATTGAATAAAATTGATATCTTTGGAAAGTAGGATGCAAGACTTTTCTAACACAACGAGAACACAACTCAGAGTTCCGGAGGGCCTCCAACCAAGTGCTCAAAGATAGGACCCAAAAATCGGAAGAATGGAACTAAGAAATGTTTTGGAAACTTGAGGATGAAGATCTCAAAAAAATTGGATTTTCCAAAAGATTTAAAACTTATTTTTAAAAGGATTTTTACAAGTTTTTTTTTTTTTTTTTTCACAAAATAAACCATAAAAATTGCTTTAAAAATAAGTATTTTTTTATTTTGCTTTTTTAACGCTTTAATTTCATTGAAAGAGCCTTGTGAAAAATCATGGGATTTTTTTAGGCATGAAAATTTTTTCTCTACAAACCCCCTTCCCCCCACCCCCACCCAATGAAATCTTTACTTTGAAAATCCTCTTCCTGAAAAGTTTAAATATTTACTCCTGGAAATGATTTTCTATAGCACAAGGAATTCTACTTTCCTTAAAAAATTTCCACCATTCTTTGGAATTTCGCACTAAAATCATTTTTCTCAAAAATTAATAAGAAATTGCCTTTTAAAATATCCTTTCAAAAACTCATGAGATTTTGAAATATATTTTTAGAATATTCATTAAAATATTTGTGGCGGGCGAAATGTAAATCGATTAATTAAGGATTGTTTTAATTATGCTACAGTTCACTCACTCAATTAATTTATAGAGATGGGATGCAAGGTCAACTCTGAAATATCCATTGTCTAAGATGAAATGGAGATCATGGTTAAAATTTGAGTGCGAGGTGTAAGTATTCAACTAGAATTCTCCTTAAAATTTGCTTAGTGTTTGTCCTCGGGTACAGTCCGAGGACGAAGCTACAACTGAATGGTTTTTCTCCTTTTTCTTTTGTCTCCCTATGATCTAGGTTCTCCTTGACTCTATATAAATTTTCAAGGATGCATCTGGATCTTACATTTGGAGGGTTGAGATCAAATTCTCTTAATATTTGTCCCATCAAGACCTTGCTAGAAGACTACTACAACAAAATATGAGCTGTGATGGACGCTGTTCATGATCATATCTTCATTAATGCGGCCAATTAAGTGATTGCAATACACTTAATGTGGAGGGGATGGCTTCCTTGTCCTTCCTTTTTCTTCTCTTCCTTGTTCAGAACCAAATTACCTTTGTCTCCCTGAAGGTTACATAACATTTCCTTTATTTCGGATTCTTGGCCTTCTCGAGGTCAAGTAGGAACCCTCGGCATCATCATCAGCAACATCATCCCAAACCCCGTACTAGTTAAATGAGTCCTCTCCATATAGTTCCCCTCTTCGAAATTACTCTTGTTGCCTCCATTAACTACCTTTGATCCTCGTCCCCCCATAATAGCCCCCAAAAACCTCACACTCCATTCTCGAGTTAGGAGAGAGAGGTTTTGTCTTCTTGGGACCATTTCTCCTGATACTACACTTCCAGATTATCCGACCTGAGAACGTCCTTTCAAATGACCGAAGCATGCTCTTGACGCTTCAAAAACCACAACGCCTCAATAAATGCTATAGGTGGCTCGCTGTCCCCCACATTCTAAGGTGAGATTAACATCCTACAGTCGTTATTCCTCCATCAAAAAGTGGGAAAACTGCCGCCACCTTTTCACCCTCTATATAAACAGGGAAGTAGAGAACTCATGTCTCTAATTTAGACTTTTAAGAACAAACAAACGCTCCTCACTCCAAAAAACTTGCCTGAGGAGCCATTCTTTTCCGAATTTTGTAAGTGCACCTCATTACTATTTTTTTTTTTTTTAAAAAGTTCTTCCTTCTTCCTTCACATTCTTAGATTTTTCTCCTCTTTTATCTTTTATCTTTCCCACATGGGTAGATTTTTTAATTTGGTTGAAAACCCTGAACACAGAGAGGAGTTTAAGAGATACTATAGAATTCCTAGTAACGTATCAATACAACACTGTAATATAGGTGAATGGAATGAGAAAAGGCCTATTGAAGCCGTTGTGATTTCGATGATAAATTTATTGAGGGAGGAATAAGGATCCCCATGGGTAGGGTTTCTAGGAATTATTTAACTCAATTTAGACTCTATCCTACTTAATGCGTCCCAAATATGTTGGGCATAAACCCCACCCATCACGACATCAATTGGATCTATAGTTGTCAAAAGAATAATGAGACAAACTACTACCTAAAAATTAGGGCTCCTGCTGTTAGACTGATTTCTTGCCTCCCCGAGATGAACAAAGGCATAGATGAGGACTTCCTCATGATTTCCAGGGAATGGAATGACGGACTTCATTGCCCGACCACGGATGGCACTCTAGGTGGGATAGTTTAGGAAAGTCCTTAAGGCCTTATGTTATTTAGGAAAGATAACAATACTTTAAATATTCAATACTATTATTTTTTATTTTGTTACCCTTCAGTTTAATTTTGCTTAATCAAATGTGTGCGCGCCCAAAAACAGCGACTGGGCCTGAGAGATAAATTGGGCTCACAATCTATTTGTATGGTGGGCTTTTAGTGTTTCCTGCAATGGGGTGATTCCTTGCTTGACTGCCCAAGTGTTCCTATCTCCTTTTTCCTTCTCCTTCTTCTCCCTTCTCTTTTTCTCTTCCTCCCTCGCGACCCCCCTTGCTTCTGATCCCCCATTTCCTATTTATAGCCACAGCTTGCTGGATTGCTGCGGTCTTTTGGTTTAGTGGATGGAGAGGTCCAATGCCATCCTCTCTAAGTGGGTGAGTAGTTATGAGCATAAGGAGAAAAATGGTGGCATCGGAACTTGATTCCATTACCACGTCTGTTTCCCGACAGAAGGGCTTTCAAAGTGGGTGGCATGGCCCGGCATGGCAATCTCAGTTGGTGGTCGGACAGCCTGGTGGAACCCCGGGCATAAGGCGCATACGACATGAGGTTTACCGCTACCGACCACATATCAGGTGGCTTTGCTTTGGCTTTTGGGGTGCTTGATACATGTTAAGTTGGTCCGGGGCAAAGCCCTTTGGACTGATTAGCGTCGGGGCCCAGAAGGGGACGATCGTTCTCGTGGGCCTAGGGGAAAACGAGCCCGGGTTATGGCCCGTATGGGCAGCTATTCTTGTGGGCCTGCAGGTGGATGGCCCAGGGGGATAATGCCCGTACAATAGCCCCCCCTTGATTCATGCACGGTGCTCGGTGTTGAATCAAGGTCTTCGAGGCAAGGCGTTGGTGAAAATACCTGTTACTCTTTGTGCGCGCGGTCAGCGATTGCCGAGAATTTTGCAAAAGAAAGTTCTGCGGCAGGCGGTCATTTTCGTAATCATAACCCTTTGGTTGGTGAACCGTTAGGAGGTAACAGACTGACAGTTCGTAATCCGTGAGCGCGCGTGTAAGCGGTTCTCCCAAGGAAAAGCCTAGCGGATAGGGATTGGGGGGTTTCCTTTTCCCGCCTCTCCCTTCATTAAATGCTCCTGCGCCTATATAATCCCCTTCTCAAGCTCTCATTTCACTTTTTACGCATCCTCCCAACATTTTCTCTGCCGAGCATTGTCTGAGAGAAAAAACACTCCTTCAGTTCTTCATCTTTTAGAGTCTCAAGTAAGTTTGTTTTACTTCTTTCTCCTCTTTTTCCATTTCCTTTCTACTTTATACCTTTAGAAATGGGTTTTTTCCCACCTTTTGACCCCTGGGACGGCCTTAGCCAATTTTAGAAGGACCTTTGGTGTCCCTAAGAATGTAGACCTAGCATTATGTAAGGAAGGCGACATCGCTCTTGAAAGGGCGGTAGGCTGGAACGTTATCTTCGTTCCGCTAATGGCCATATTAGAGGGAGGCGTTAGGTTCCCCTTAGACCCCCTCGTAGTAAGTACCCTAGGGTTCTACGGCCTGTGTCCCGACCAGCTCCCGCCCAACTTTTATAGGGTCGTCAGTTGCGTTAGCTGTCTGAACCAGCTGTTCGGGCTACACCTGAACCACTACAATATTAATTTCATGTACAAGTTGTGCGGGAATTTTTCCAAAGGCTACTACCTAAAGACTAGGGATACCCGAGTCTGGCTGATATCCTGCCTGCCGGACTCGAATAGGAATTCCGCTGGGGAGTTCGTCCGGGTGAGCGGCAACTGGCTCGCCGAGGGGCTACACTGCCCGCACACGCCTCACGACGTTGGTCGGTACCATGACCCCTTAGGTATTTCAGATTCATGTTTCCTTAGCTTGTTTAACTAACTGCTGCTTCTTCGGGCATTTTGCAGAATCGAAGAGGTTCTTGCCGGACAATAGGGTCATCCATGAGCGGGATTTAAATTTCGTTCTCAGGTCGGAGATTTTTGTGCATAACGACGGGCAGCTCAGGGCTTCCCACCTGATCCTCGGGGTAAACCCAGTATACACAACCTGGCAAGCTTTCGGTCAGGCACTTTTAGTTGACAGCCCCCTCCTGTCATACATTGACGTCCGACACAGACAGTTCCTCCTTCCTACGCTCACGGTAGGTGAAGCTCGAGACGCGGGCCCATAGTACACCACTACAGACGACATTCTACCGGTCAGGGACGAATCTGCCGAGCGGGTGTCTCAAAACCGGAAGAGGCACGAGGCCATTGATCGGTTTGGAGTTGACCCCCTGGCAACTGAGGAAAGAGTTTCTGAGACAGTCATAGCCGCACCCGTCCCGCGAGAGAAGATGGTGAAGAAAAGGACAATGACCCTCTCCCGGTTCATACTCGGCGCTGGCTAGACCAACGAGCCTCCATCTCCAGTGGAGAGGAGTGCAGCCCCTCAACCCACGGGCGAGGCCCGAAAAAGAAAAAGAGCCGTCGAGAAGGACGCTAATGTTCCTGGCAATGTGCTGCTGAGGTCCCTGATCCGCCCAAGGAGAGGGGTGACGATTCGAGAGCCGCGGGTCGTTACTCCTGCCCAAGAAGAGGTTGTCGAGGCGCCCTCCCCTCCCAATGTGGGCGCCTAAAGGCATACCTTCACCCTTGGTGGGGGGCCATTGCTTGAGACGGCCTACGTGTGGAGATGGGATAAGGGCGCCGGAGGGTGGGTGGCTCAGAGCCTGGCACAAGGCCTCCTACTGCCCGAGGACGTGCACATTTACTCAGACGGGGATGGCGAGTCACTCGCCCAGCGGCTACAGTGGCACACTGTCGCGATAAGGTTTTTAACTTTTTACCGTGCTATACTGTGCGTAGGAATTTTTTGACTCCTAACAATTTATTATCGTTGTGCTTGTAGGCGGCACAATTGTCCTCCGTTGTGGGTGAGAGGTTGAAGGAGGGCGTCGAGGCTACTGATCGGGCACTGGAGTTGAAGGATGCCATGGAGGTTTTGGCCGGGGAGAGGACAGAGGCGGCTAATGCTGCTGAAAGGAAGGCGGTGGACGCCGAGAAAGCCAGGCAAAAAGCGGAGAGCCAACTAGGGGCATTTATGACCAAGTTGGAAGAGACAGAGCTCGAGTTGGCCAAGGTGAACAGTCTGAACCTAGCCCAAGCCGACCAAATCACCTCGCTGAAGGACTCCCTCGTGGCTGGTGAAGACAAGTGGTACAATAAGGGCTTTACGGCGGCGGAGAACTCGATGGAACCTATCGCCCAGCAGGCCCGTCAACATGGATTCGGCGAGGGTTGGGCAGCCGCCCTCTAGGCTGCGGGGGTACTGGAGGGTTCGCCTTTGTGGGACCCTAAGCAGATTCCCTATCCTGCTAACCCTTAGCCCGTGCAGAGCCAAACAGGCGCCGAGGAGGAGGATACGCCGAGTTTGAGGGACCTCGTGCAGGTGATTGACTCTCATGTGGAGATGGTGGACCTGGAAGCCATGAGCAACACCCCTGCTGGAGATGGTCGTGTGCCGGACGAGACACCCATCCCTTCCCAACTTGCCGAAGAAGATCCTAAACAGGCCCTAGCCTAGACCCACCCTTCCAACCCCACGGTGTGAGGATGCGATGAAAACGGAACTCCCTTCTGAAAACTTTATTTTGTTTTGTTTTTTATTTTTATTTTTTTTTATTTTTGCTTTATCTTATTTTTGTCAAGAGCTTGGGTCACCGGGCTGTGGCGACGAGACATTTGAACTACTGTTGTAACCGTTTTAACTCATACTGCCTGGTTTTAATTTTTATTATAATGATTTGAATGCATGTGTTCCGCTTTTTCTTTCTCGCCTGTTTAATTATGCCCAAGCATGTTCGGCATTTACTATGTTTGTGTATGACTGTGATTGGTTATGAGAGAATGTTTGTGCTTTGCGTGGGTTTATATATGTAGGGGCAACTAAGCCTTCGAGGGGGGGGGGGGGGAGACTAGGCAAGAGCCTTCCATAGAATGGGAAGCAAGGAAGGGTCTGAGGTCGGTCTCCCGCATTCAGAAATATTGACCGGGCTTCCACCTACCCGGCAGTGGGAGGAGAGCCATGGCCAGGCTTCGGTTCTTAAAAGAAATAGTTATGAGGTTTCCACCTGCCCGGCGATAGGATCGAACCGGGGTCAGGTTTCTATCCTTAGAAAAATAGGGTAAAGGTTTCCACCTACCCGGTGATAGGATCGAGCCGAGGTCAAGTTTCTGTCCTTAGAAAAATAGGGTAAAGGTTTCCACCTGCCCGGTGATAGTATCGAACTGGGGTCAGGTTTCTGTCCTTAGAAAAATAGTGTAAAGGTTTCCACCTGCCCAATGATAGGATTGAACCGGGGTCAGGCTTCTATCCTTAGAAAAATAGTGTAAAGGTTTCCACCTGCCCGGTGATAAGATCGAACCGGGGTCAGGTTTCTGTCCTTGGAAAGAAAGTGTAAAGGTTTCCACCTGCCCGGTGATAGGATCGAACCGAGGTCAGGTTTCTGTCCTTAGAAGAATAGTGACTTGCCCTCCATTACAGTATTCACGCTTATCAATGAAGAAAGGATAAAAAGAACGCAGTGTCATGCAGAAGTATGAACAAGCATTGTATTGACATGTGCTGACTTCTCTAGATTACATCGTCCAACCATGGCGGGTTAGTGGTAAAACTTCTTAAGATTACATACGTTCCACGGGTGGGGTAGCGGTTTCTCGCCCAGATCTTCCAAATAGTAAGCTCTTGCACCAGCAATGGCCGTTACTCGGTACGATCCCTTTCATGCCGGGGCCAACTTCCCCGCATTACGATCCCGAGCATTCCCCATGGCTTTTCGTAGGACCAAATCACCGGCTACAAATTCCCTTTTCCTCACATTCTTGTCGTATCTTCGGGCGAGCTTCTGCTGGTACTGTGCCAGTCGTATTGCTGCCAACTCTCGGCGCTCTTCCAGCAGATTAAGTTGTTTCAGTATTAACTCATCATTCTCGGTCACCGTGAATTCAGCTACCCGGTTGCTACACAGGTTTATCTCGGCAGGAATGACGGCTTCTGCCTCATAGGCCAGTGAAAAAGGTGTTTCCCCCGTGGATCTCCTCGGAGTTGTCCGGTAGGCCCACAGGACACTAGGCAACTCCTCAGCCCATCTGCCCTTGGCTCCGTCCAACCCCCTCTTCAACCCGTTGATGATAGCCTTATTCGTAGCCTCGGCTTGGACATTGCTTTATAGGTATGCCGGGGTAGAGTACCGGTTTCGGATTCCGAGATTTCCGCAAAATTCACGAAAGGCCCTGCTGTCGAACTGCAGTCCGTTGTCAGAAATGAACGCCTCTGGTGCCCCAAACCTAGTTACGATGTTCTTCCATATAAACTTTTTAACGTCTACGTCTCGGATATTGGCCAGCGCTTCCATTTCCGCCCATTTAGTGAAATAGTCCACCGCGACTAATACGAATCTTCGGTTCCCGGTTGATTGGGGAAAGGGCCCAATTATGTCTAATCCCCACTGTGCGAAGGGCCATAGACTGCTGACGGGGTTTAGGTTCCCTGCAGGTTGATGGATTATTGGCGCGTGTCTTTGGCACTGTTCACACCTCCGTGCATATTCAAGGGCGTCCTTTTGCATCTACGGCCACCAAAATCCCTGAGTCATTGCCCGATGGGCCAAAGATCGCCCACCAACGTGGCTGCTGTAGAGGCCCTCATGGAGCTCGGCTAGTAGGCCTTCAGTCAGGCTGGGGTGCAGCCATTGCAAATACGGACCCCCGAATGACCTCCGGTGAAGCTTCCGACTTGGAGATAGCTAATACCGAGGGGCATTTCGCCGGACTTTAGCTACCTCTTTTTCGTCCTCCGGGACTTTATCCTCGGCTAAAAACTTGATTATGGGATCCATCCAGCACCTCCCGGCGGCCCGAACTTGTAACACTTCCTCCTTTGTCCCGATGCTCGGCTCTTTCACTAGCTCTATCCTAACTAGCCGAGGGAGTTCGTTGTCTATTGATGATGCCAAAGTAGCCAGGGAGTCGGCATGGTGGTTCTGTCCCCTTGGGATTTGCTCTACCATCACCTTAGAAACTTGGCCTAAAGCCTGTTTCACGATTCGTAGGTATTCGGCCATTCGTGGGTCTTTGGCTTCAAAACTTCCCCGCACTTGGTTCACAACGAGCTGAGAATTCGAGAATACCTCTACCTCTGTAGCCCCCAAATCCGTGGCAACTCTTAGTCCGGCCAACAGTGCTTCGTACTCGGCCTCGTTATTAGAGGCCCTAAAGCCTAGCCTGAATGACTGTTCCAACCTTGTACCTTCCAGGGTGATTATTACGATTCCAGCCCCCGCTCCGGCAGTGTTGGAGGCACTATCCACGAATACTTTCCAAGGCTTGGCCTCCACCGTACAGACAACGTCAGGCCCCCTCGGCGAGAATTCGACAATAAAGTCCGTGAGTACTTGTCCCTTTACCGAGTTTCTTGGCTGGTATTTGATATCAAAAAAGCCCAGGCGGGTCCCCCATTTCGCAATCCTCCCGGTGAAGTCCGATCTTCTTAGAAGTGACTGAAGTGGGTACTCCGTCAGAATGTAAACGGTGTGAGCCTGAAAGTAGTGGGGCAGTTTCTGGGTGGAATGCACTAGAGCCAATACCAACTTCTCTAGCGGCAAATATCTCTTTTCGGCGTCCACCAATGTCTTGCTTATGTAGTAGACCGGCAATTATACACCATTATCCCTAAGAAGCACGGCACTGGTGGCATGCTCTGACACCGAGAGGTACATGAAGAGATCCTCCCCTGGCTCTGGTGCCGTTAGTGTCAATGTGCGCCCGAGGTATTCCTTTAGGTCGTAAAAGGCTTCGTCGCATTCCTTGTCCCACTGGAATCCCCTCCATTTCTTCAAAAGCTGATAAAAAGGGCGGCACCGGTCAGCGAACTTATATATAAACCAATTTAGGGCAGCCAACATGCTGGTTAATCTTTGAACTTCTTTCGGGTTGCTCGGCGGGCTAAGTTGCCGCACAACTTCTATTTGCTTGGGATTGACCTCGATGCCTCTCTTTGTGACTAAATATCCTAGGAACTTGTCGGAGCCTACGCCGAATGTGCACTTGTCGGCGTTGAGGCAAAGACGGTGTTGCCTTAGTATCTTGAATATTTCTTTCAGATTGCCGACATGCTGTCCTTCCTGGTTGCTTTTTATCGCCATATCGTCGATGTACACTTCTACCGTCCGCCCGATCTTATCCCTGAACATCCTTGTCATCATTCGTTGGTATGTAGCCCCCGCGTTCTTTAGCTCGAATGGCATTACCGTATAATGGTAATTGGCGTCCGACGTAATAAACTCCGTTTTTCCCTAATCCTCGGCAGCCAGCACAATCTGGTGATAACCCTGGAAGACATCTAGAAAGCTTAGTCGGGGATGCCCACACGTAGCGTCCACCAGTTGATCGATCCTCGGCATGGGAAATGGATCCTTAGGGAATGCTCGGTTTAAGTCAGTGAAATCGACGCAGACCCTCCACTTGCCGTTCTTCTTTCATACCACCACGGTGTTTGCGAGCCAATCGGGAAAGAAAATCTCCCTTATAGCCCCTGCTTCCCTCAACTTATCCACTTCCAACCTTACCGCCTCGACATGCTCTTTCGCCGACCTCCTCTGCTTCTGCCTTCTCGAGGGGTGTAATGGATCTACGTTAAGTCTGTAGACTATAAATTTGGGGTCAACTCCCCGTACTTCATACGGACTCCAAGCGAACACATCCACATTTTGCACGAGAAAAAGCAACAGTTTTGTCCTTTCTTCGTCCTTGAGGCCCGCCCCTATTTGAAAATGTTTGTCACTGTCCAGAAGAATCCTCACCCTCAACACGTCCTCGGCACAACCAACTCCCGTTCCCGTCTAGGGTCGCTATAATTGCTATAAGGAAGTCTCATCGGCGACCTTTGTTTGATCGGCCACTTTGCTCGTGGCAGCCACCAGGCATTGCCTCGCCGCCTGCTGGCAGCCTCTTACTTTCGCGATCCTGCCCTTTATGTGGAATTTGACCTTGACGTGCAGTGTGGAAGGTACGGCCCCCATCTCGTGAATCCAAGGTCTTCCGAGGATTGCTGTGTATGATGAGTAAGAGGCGACCACTATAAAAGTCATCGTCACCTCTTTCCCTCCCATGCTGACGGGGAGCGAAATTTTCCCTTTCGAGACAACCATGTGGCCGTCAAACCCCATTAGCGGTGTGTCGTACCTGGACAGATCCTCTTTCCTCAACCCGAGCCCCCTGTATAAGTCGGGGTACATCACGTCCGCCCTGCTCCCCTGATCTATCATCATCCTTTTCACTACAAACCCCCTTACACGGACCGTGACCACCAAGGCGTCATCGTGTGGTTGAATGGTGCCCTTCATGTCGCCTTCATCGAAGGCAATGGGCAGGGCGATGCACCTTTGCTTCTTTTTTGGGGGACATTCGCCCGGGCTCTCTCCTGCCGAAGCCACAGCCAGGACGTCCCTTGTCGGCACCTCCCTCGAGACGGTGTGGATGACTTCTATTATCCCCACGGGAGGCGGGAGGGGGTTCCCGCGGGTATGATCGCCGTGCCCGGTCCCTTGGTTCCTTGCCGCTACGAATTCCTTCAGGTGACCGACTCACCAGCTACTCTAGGTGGTCCTTGAGCACTCTGCACTGCTCGGTCGTGTGCCCCTTGTCCTTGTGGTATGTGCAATATAGATTCTGGTTTCTTCTCGACGGATCGCTGGGCATTCTGTTTGGCCATCTAAAATAAGGCTCATTTTTTATCCTGTCGATAATTCTGTGGACCGGCTCCTTGAATGCTACGTTTACGCTCCCTGCTGTCGATTCGAGTTCTTGAACTCTGACGTCCCTCTAGGGCCGTGGTTGGAAACCGCCATTTCGAGGGTAATTTACGACCGGAGCTTTCCCCTTGCTTTGCAACCGGTCATCTTCCAGTCGCTTGAATTCTTCGATGCGTCTCATCAGTTGCCTCATGTCCTCGGAGGGCTTCCTTGTCAGAGATTCCCTTAACCCAAAGTCGTCGGGCAGTCCCATGCGAAAGGTGCTTGCCGCGATCTTCTCTTTACCTCCACCAATTTCATTGTACAGCTCCCAATACCGGCCAACGTAACTGCGACGGGTCTCTCCGGCCCCCATCTTCATTGACAGCAGGGCGTCCACGGGCTGAGGGACTTAGCTGCACGTCATGAACCGTATGCCGAACTCCTGTATCAGTTTTGAGAAGCTGTGGACCGATCCCTTTTTTAGCCTATTGAACCACCTCAGGGCCGTGGGACCGAGGCTGGACGGGAAGACTTTGCACATCAACGCGTCATTATGGGCATGTAGGGACATCATCTGGATGTAATGGCTCACGTGTTCCACCGGGTCGGTCTTTCCCGTGTAGGAGTTGAACGGTGGTCTCGTGAATCTGCTCGGCATTAGGGTGGCCTCGATGTTCCCCGAAAACGGAGATCTGGCAGCCTGGCACAGTGCTCTACTCATGGCGTCCATGGCCGCGTTTTGCAGTCGCCCTTCGTCTGGGGATGCCGAACCACGGTTCGCATATTCCCGTGAACGCTCGCAATTGTAGTAAAATCATTTTTAAATGTGTGAATAATGCCGTGAGACTCATTTTTTTTGAAAAAATTGCTGAAAAATGAGGTTTGTGGGTCCCGTAAACAATACACGAGACCCATTAATGTGCACTGTCCATTGCGTATTTTGCTGGTGTGAACAATACACAAACAAAAAAGTCAAAAAGTACGGCTCAAAGAAAAAAAAAAAAAAAGGCATGAAACACCAATAACACAGATGCAGGGTAGAATAATTTCTACCCAAACGCAAACTTACTTTGATATATATTCTGATATATTACTTGTAATCACTAAACATTTTCTATTTGGATATTTAATAAATGCATTGAGATGATAGTTGCTATCAGGATTTATGCACTGTTTCAATGTACTCTATTATAAGTCTTCATTGAGTTGTGTAAATAATTTTTAATATTTTGCACATTGGATTTAGTTGCTATGACGTGGTTAAATATTTCACATGTTTGGACAATCAATTCCTTTCTTGATTGATCATTGTAACATGGTTTTGAAAATCAGTCCAATCATAAAACCAATTTTGGGGGATTTTACTAGACTGAATTGGTGCTTGGTTCTTGGTTGAACTAGCCGGTCTGGTTCGATTTTTAAAATAATTCATTGTAGTCAATGCTTGACTGTAAGTGCATGTTTGGATTGCACTAAAAAGGAAAGCAAATGCACATCTACATTTTTTGTGTAGGTCCCGTGCACTGTTCACGGGACCCGCAAGTATTTTTTTCAGCAAAAAAAACTTTAAAACTATGTCTCACAGCACTATTTACACATTTAAAAATTATTTTGCTACAGTATTTTTAGTTTTCAGTTTTTAGCAATAAGCGGTATTCAAATAAATGCTAAGTGTATGGTCAAGTTCAATGGTTCAATGATAATTATGTGTTGACATACTTGATCATTATGATTTTGTTTACATTGTCCTTATCTAATGCGTTAAATGAGTTTGTTCATAGTTTTGAAACCTAAATCTTTTAATTAACCCAAAAAATGAGAAGTTCAAAATTTTTGAAATCAGACCAAAATTAAATCATGATAATATCATAATTAATTATTTAAAATATAAATAAATATATTAAAATAGTAAAAATATAAAAATTACTAAAATAGTCCAAATAAATATAGAGATGCAGTAACTTTCAAGTTTAAAGTTAACATTTAAAATAAATGCATTAAAGAAAAGGTTAGTCATGCATTTAATTTATCCAGCACCCAAACAATACTCCCCTACTTGACACTTCAGTCGCCACTATTCCCCATTCCGTAAAAAACTATCAAACCTCCTTCACTTTTTCTTTTCTTTTCTTTTACTCTCTCTCTCTCTCCAAAACAATTTTGAGCAAACCTCCCCCAAAACATCAACATCAGTCACTTTCAGCCTCCAACGAAAAACATGTTCCTCCCCACGATGAAAAATACAAACGTTGGTAAATTTTTAGCAAGTATTTTCAAACAAAAATCCCTGGCTTGACTGGAAACCCAGGCTTGTTTTATCAAACCGGGCGGTTTGACGACGGTTTTAGCAATTCCTGGTAAAAATTAAATTTTCGATTTTTTGTGTTTAAAAAATGGACTAGTAACAATTCCCGGTCAACCTGGTTCGACTAGTCAGTCCGGTTTTGTTTTCATACCATGCTTATAACTCAGTCTCTAGTATTGGTGTAAGTCGAGTTTAATATGTGTTTCCTATTCTTGCATTTATACTTTAGTCATTCTTCAGTCTATATTTGGATGTTTTGTCATAAAATTTCCGAAATGGGGAGTTAGGATTTTTAGTGTTGCCTAATTTCATGATTTTTTTATATAAAAAAAAATTGAAAAATGTTCCATTGTATTGTGTGCGGGTGCATTGAAGCTTAAAGATTGAAGATTCTGCTCAAACTGCTGATATAAACATTTTGGTCAAGCGAGAATGGATAATTGGTCGATCTAAACTAGTTTTGACCAAAACTTTTTCTCGAAGTTCCCCCCAACCTTCGAGCAATCCTATTATGAAATCAAATGACTTGGCTTTCCATGGGCATTCCTGTAGCCTTTCAATCCCAAAACCTTACACCTATTTAAACCAAAATTCAACCTTAAATTAGATACAAAGTAAAACAGCCACAAAATAGAAGGGGGGGGGGGGGGGGGGGGGGGGACTTGGAAAAAGAATTCCTTTATCTCCGTAACTCTTCCATTGTTCATCTATGAGAGGTCTATAGTAACAAATACTACGTCACCATACTTGTGTTGGACATGCTGTTGAAAGTACAAACACATCTATTAGTCTTCAAGGAGTCTTGGATTGGTTTGGAAGTGGCGTATTGATTTAGAAGACACAGGGCATGACTTGCACTTTTCAATAGAAGTTTAGAGGGCTTGAGTATATGCAAAGGCATGTGAGTATCATATGTGCCAAAACACCTTTAGGTGGACTTGTTGATTTGAGCTTGGCTTCAAAGTGTTTTACTTTCTTGGGTTTTCACCTTGTGAACATGTGCATTTATCTATATTAATTATTGTTGTTTAAACATTGATTAGTTAACTAAACCAATCCATTAAAGTTGGTGGTTAAACTTTGTATAGGTCTAATCGTAACTTTCAAAAGTTAAATCTATTCCCAAACTCTAAAGGAGGGGTTTCGTAATATCCACCACATATTTCAAAAATTTGAAATTAATAACCTAATTTGAAATTAATTTTTCATATTTATACACCATCCAAATCAATTAATAAAATGTCAAATTCGTATGTAGATTGATTAATCTCATATTAGGGTGATAATAAAAGAACTTTTTTAATTTAGGATATACATAAAATTTTCCTTCAAACCGATTTAATGGGAAAAATCTCAAACCCATTAAGTTACAATTGAAATGATGAAGCATGTGTACTTTAAGTCTAGTCATGTGGCGATAATCTGACTGCTACATAATGCATTGAATGAGATCTCCGAAATTTTTTTTGTATGAAATCTTAATTTGCCCAAGTACAAATGACCTAAACTATTAATTTGAATAATGGGATAGACAATTTAAATGGGGAAACGAATTGTAAAATTTTTTTAATTTAAAATATACATTAGAATTTGCTTTATAATTTGGATTGAGATCTAGTTATTACATTATGCAATTACAACCTTCATGTACTGTGATATAAAAGTCCATAGGGTAAAAAAAATTAATCTTTTTTTTTTAATTTTTTTACCCTATTATAATTTTTACATCTCACCATAATTTTAAAAATCAATCAGATTGGCGGGTCCAACTGGAAATCGAGAGCACAATTTGGTCCGATAAAAAGCTTTAAAACTGACTAAAACCAGCTAAAATCAATTCTTTAACCGTAGAAGTTTTTAAAACCATGCATCTCACTTTGATGTAGTCATTGCCAGTGGAATAGCTAGTATCCAAATCCTTCTAATTTAGAGTGAATATATATAAATTAACTTCCAATGTAATTAATTTATTGAAGTGCTGTAGTTGAACATTTGAAAGGAAAAACTATCCCCACAGTTAGACAGTCACGGACTGAGGATTCCACGAATGGAAAGAAGAGACAACAAACACGACAAAATTGCCACATGAGTTTCTAATAATTACTATAAAAAACAATGCTCGCTGCTTTTCTCTGCTGTTTCTGATTGATGCAGAATATATGACCTCAACTCTCAGTCTGTCAAAAGTATTGGGGAAGGAAAAAAAAAAAAACCCACAAAGATACCATGAAAGTGGATTCTAACGTGAGATTTTTCATGGGAGTTCTTGTTATCGAAAAGAGAGAGCGTAATTCAAAATGGGTCAACGAGGTGAGAAACTAGAATTAAAAGAAAAGTTTGTAAAAAAGTTTCAGTAGAATGTCAACAAGGGGCCCTTAAATTCAGCAATACTTTGTTTTTATTATTAGTGTATTAGGATTAGGTATTAGGTGGCCGAACAAATTCTTCTGAATATTAAAGAAAACTTAGACAGCATTATTTTCTATTCTCTCTCTCGTTAATGTATATATATCAACATCCATCTCACCATGTGTGCCAGAACGTTGCAATCGGACAAATAAGTAATAAAATTCTCGTTTGTCGATTCTGTCGAGAGGTAGTCATGCTTGTGAAGATTCTCAAAGAGTGAAGGGTCAGAGTCTTTATTTTTTGACAGTCTTACTCAACATCGCTTACCTCATTTGTGGACTTCCAAAACAAACCTGTAAGAGCTAGAAATTTCTATGTAAAGTAATTATATTAATTTCATATGTTACGAATATTTTGGATACACATGCATCGTTATTTGAGAGAACATGCTTTCGAAGTCCCTTTTTTTTTTTCCCTTTTGTAACCTATATATAGGCAAGAAATGTAGTATAGTATAACATAATATAGTAGCTGAAATGGGATCAAAGCGTTTGACCAGAAGGAAAAAAATATAAAGTTGAACGTAACAAAGAAATTAGGCATGCATAATTTGGAATGAAACCCTATAGGGGTAAAAAAAAGGGTTATATTTTTGTCCATACATATTTAACGAACATGCAAAACCTAAATAGAATGGAATACTTGTTTTATTTATATTGGATATAACAAGTTCATTGCATTGTTGTGCTTCCAAATGCTTGACTTGCCTGCTGGGCTGTCTTTAATTCGGGTTCCAAGGAACTCATATTGATAGCATGTTGTTGTTCTCTTTGTGAATACCCTCCACCCATGTTCCTTACCATTCCTCCCACGCCCAAAAAATCCAATGTCAACTTGTCAGACCCTCCAAAGTTCACAGCCAGATTTTGATGCAACTTGGCCTCATCCACAGTGCTGAAATTCGTGTTACTATGGTGCTGGTCCAACGTGACCCCACTGCCATTGAACCCACCAAAGTTGTTATCTTGTCCACGCCCAAACATGGAAGAGCTTGCATTAGCAAGAGAATTCATTAAGCCTTGAAGATGGTTTCCACTTTCTATATGTGATCTTAGGCTCTCTCCTCCATTATCATTGCCAAAACTAACACCAAAGTTGGCCAACACATTTTGCTTCTCGGATTTAGAACTAGCCAAGCCTCTTAACATGGAAGAACTATTGTTGCTTGTAGTTGATCCCATTTGAGCAGCTTTTTGAAGCAGTGCAGTGGCAGACATATGTGAAGTTATGTTTTCAGGAGGCAAAGAATTGCTGTAGAGAGAAGAGACACCAGAGCCGACATGATCGCCCATGTTAGTAGAGAATAGCGTTGTCCCTTGGCTGCCACCATTGCTATTGTTAAGCTGGTCTTGCATTAATAAGCCCGAAGACGATAAATTGGTGCTAGAGATATTGACATTGTCTCCACTGCTTATACCACCCGGGGAACTGTTATTATTAGGAAAGAAACTAAGGTTAAAGAGACTAGCAGCTGGTGAGGAATTGTTACTATTGCTTTGAAGATCAGGAAGTTGCATGAGTCCATGCAACTGTGGCTTGTTTGGAAAGCCTTGGTTTGCGTCTTGAATGAATAAGGAAGATGAATGCATTGATTGTGGAGGCTGGCCAAATGAAGAAGGATTTGATGGAGAAATAAGGTGCTCAAATTTTGCACCACCGGCACTGCCTAGTCGTAACATATTACTAGATGGAGGGTTCTGATTTTGCAGTGGGGGAATCTGAGAACCAAGTTGTGATAGGCCTAGGCTCATGTGGTTACTTCCAAAAAGATGACTCCCCATTGTGTTTAAGTTGGTAGGATGCCTAGCACTCTCCTGAGCCAGTGCATCACAAAAGGCCCTGTGAGTGATAAAACTGTCTCGCCTGCAACAATTACAATCGAAACAAAGTCAATAGATAACTTATTATGAATGTAAAAGAATAGGAAAGAATTTGAAATGGTGATCATGAGTAAAGTGACTATTTGAGGGTAAAATAAAACCCAAAGGCAATGGAGGGTCTTTTTGTTTTTGTCATGGGAGGGTGGGAATACGCAGAGATTAAAGAACGATAATTGAGGGAGGCCCTTCAACATAATGTAGTGTGAATTTGTGCTCACTTCCCATGGGATAACCTTTGAAACAAACTTGTTGGTATCAATCAACTCAACTAGTAGTGTCTGTTGTCATCAAACAAATGGACTTGACTCACAAAGAAATGGGGTTTAAAGAAGAAAGAGGACTTCTTCCATTGTGAAGTACATAGGGTCAATGGATTTCTCTATTCAACTTAAAATAATATGAAGAAAACGTGTACGCCCTCAAATCCTCCCCCTCCCTCTCAACCCAACACCACAAAAGAAAAGAATAATGACTTAGGTCATAATTTTTTTTAAATGGTGTTAATCCAACAAATTAGAGACTTCTTAAATGTTGTATTGACACATTACAAGCTCATTTTAAATACTTTGTGAGCCCAATATAATGAGTTCATTTTTATTTTGAGATAGAATCATAGAATGCCAACTTATAAAATAGATCAATTTTTCTTATATTATGTTTGGATTAGGGATTTTGAGGTAAGATTTTAATTAATGTTGTAATCTAAAGTTTTTCAAAGTTGATTTCCCTTTTTGGGTTTAACAAGAGAGTTATTATAATTTTTATGTGGAATTTTGAACATAAAATTCGGTAGGAGAATGTGTTATTCAACAATCTATCAAGATTACTATTCTCATGCAAGCACCATTATCCTTTATGTTATCACACCCATTGTCATTGCCATCGCCATAGCCATACCCATACCGCAATCACTAACACCACTCACCACCATCAGTGAGAGCATCACCACTGTTACCACTGCAATCACAACTACTGCCATAGTCACCATGCTACCACAGCTACCATTACAGGCACTACCATTAATTATCACCACCGTTGCCACCAAATACCACCACGACTACAGTCATTACCATTATTGCAACTCGTCACCGCCATCATCTTCTTTATCATCACTAAGACCAAGACAAATGACACTGTGGCACCTCATTATCAAATTATTACCACCACCATTATTAGAACTTTTGTAATTAGTATAGTACTCAATTTTCTTATCTTTTAGATATACTCACTCAAACAAATAAATTTAAAATTGATAAATTTAAAATTCTAAGAGTTATTGAATTCTATTTCCAAACACACCCTAAAAGCTTGAACAGGAGAATTATCAATTGATCCCTCCAGACAAGAAAGAAAGGTCAAAACATGCTAGTCTTATGGTAGTCAGAACAAATAATTGACTTGAACAATCATGTTGGAAAACTTTCGTTTTTAAGACAACAGTGATAATATTAAGGATTTGGGCCAATTCTTACACAAAAAATAAAGCAAAAAAGGAAAGGAAAACTGAAGGAAGGAGAAATCATACAATGTTTACCGAGATAGTCGAAAAGGAATTTAGAAATCAGAAATACAAGAAGAAAATTTACTTTCCTAAGGGCAAAGAACAAAGATTTTCGGTGGCCCATATAAATATACTGGATTATTGAAAACTATTAAGCATTGACTATTCAAGAACCAAATTCCATATCGAATGTCTAAAGACTGGCTCTTAGATAATTGAACAAGGAACTAACTTTTTCAATTTGACCCAAAAAAAAAAAAAAACCAGAAAATTAGCTGGGAATCTTTAATCTGGAGCTGACTTTAATTAAAGAAAAACTCATGAACATTGTATTTTCCATTTAAATGCTGCAAAAAAAGGATTGTATAGCTGGAATATTGGTGCTCCACCAATGGAGGACCATATTATCATTGCGCTGAGAGAGAAAGAGAGAGAATATTGTTTCCATGGGAAGAAGTAGCGGGAAGAGCTGAGCCCTGACTACATGTATATAGAAGAGAACAAAACCAATAACTTATCCAACCCACATAAAAACAAGTTCTGTAATAATATGCTTTCTAACATTGTAATACTACACGTGAACGAGAAAAAGATGAAGCGGCGTTGTTTTCGAGGGAAAAACATGAAGTTTCCTTGTTTTTTCTTCTCAAACAACTTTTCATTTCATTTCTCTTTTGAAACCCCTAGTAGACAATGGCATTTCTACAGATTACTCACGTGGAACCAGTCCTGCCATAGCCTTAAGACACACTGCAAGAGGGACATAAATAAGAATATATATTTGCAAGAGATTCCTATGTTTTTGTTTTTTTATATCCCCCATTTTGCTATTCATTGTTTTCTCTCCTATCTACCCTCTTTGTCAACTTTTATTAATGAATGTATGAATGAATGAATGATAACTATGTATATAATTTTGCATAATGATTAATGTGAAAGATTATATATGGATAAGATGAATTACCTTGAGAAAAGAGTGCCACAGTCACATCTGTATTCTCTAGTGCCACAGGTCTTGGAATGAGCCTTCCAGTCCGACTGCACGGCATACCTCTTTGAACACTTCTCACACTTCCATTTCTTCTCCCCGTGCTTTCGAGAGTAGTGCTTTTTAATTCCGGTGAGGTCGCCGAGAGCTCGTGAAGGGTCATGGTGAACGCATGTCGGCTCGGGGCACAGATACACCTTCCGTTTCGGTTCTTTGTTAGTCTTTTGCTTTAGCTTCCATGGCAGGTTGTGCCCTCTTCTGTGAAGCTGTAAGTTTTGCTCCCTTTGGAACCCTTTGTTACATACCTCACATATGAACCTATTTGTTGCCATTAAGGTCTTGGGAGATAGTGCTATTACCTCCGCATCTGGATCTGTCGTCGAAAAATGACAAACAATAAACTATTAGAATAATTCAATGATAAAAATGACAAAGAGAAGCCTCCTCTTGTTGTCAATTCCACCAGCAAGGTTCAAAATTAATTACAAGAGTTCAAAGGAAAACGAAATTTAAAGTAACATGCAAATCAAGCTAGCCCATCAATGTTCAAAATCAAAAGCCTAAGAAACCCTTGTGGCAAAAATATGAAGAATTATAAACAATAGATCTAAACAGATACTTGCTTGGATTTCCAGGTTGGTTTCTCCTTTTCTTTTGAGGAGCTGTGGTTGGAGTAGTTGAGGAAGTGATTGTAGAAGAAGGTTGTTGTGTTGTCTGGCTTTGATTCTCTTCTCTGGTTCCAAAAAACAGTGTGGATGAGGAAGACGAGGCCATCTTCAAGAATCTCTATCTTCAAGCTAGTTGTTGCTCTTGTTGTTTCTTCCAAAAAAAGAAAAAAAAAAACCAATCTGAAAGAATAAAAATTACAAATACCCACAAAGAATTTAGCCTCTTCTACTTATCTTTGAGCTCTCATAGTATAGAAAAAGAAAAAAAAAAAACCTACGTGTAAATCTAGTGAAAATGAAAACAACAATATTCCAACTGAAACGATGGTTTTATTAGTATTATTACCTTTGAAGTTTGAGCTATACCCACAAAGAACCAACAAGAAAGTATCTCAGGGGGACAGCTACAATCCGGGAATGAAGAGAAGAAAACAATCTGTAGACCTATTTGTGCTTCTTACTTGCTGTTGTTTATTTAAAGGATAAAATTGTTTCTGTCACTTTTTATTGTTCCTCAATCATGTAATGCCATGTACATATATACCAACACATACATGTACATCCATCCATATATGCAACACCCATATCTCTCTCTCTCTCTCTCTCTCTCTCTCTCTCTCTCTCTCTCTCTTACTGTCTCTTTCTCTCACTATCAAGAGTTATTTTGATTTTTATCTTACTTTTCCATTGCCATTAAAATTTAAGGAATTTTATTAAAAAAGAAAAAGAAAAATAATTGTGTGGATGTTGGTGTTACTGTTTATGCAGCTCTCTCTCACGCAGCTGAATGTGTCGTTATGCGGTGATAGTTTGGGGCCACTGTGGTGTAGATCTCAGCCTTCCCTATCTCTCCTTCTCTAAGTTCGTATCTTCTCGCTAGAATCAGGACAACCCTCTCTTTCGTCACTCTCTCCCTTTCCTTCCGCGTGGTCTCCACATATGAAATTGATTCCCCTACATAAAATATATTGTACCCTAAATTCAAGCTTTATTTATGATATGACTCCACCATTTCTCATCAGGTTTTGTATACCATAATTCAAATATGTCACAAGTTTAATTTTCCATATTGTTACTAGTGGCGGCTAAAGGTGATATTATATCAACACCCTAACTTACATATTTTATATATATATATATATATAAATACACACACACACATATATGTATATATATATATATATATATATATATATTGAACACTCTTACTTGAGAATTTTAAGAATTTGAGGTCAACAACAAATAATCTTGACTTTCCTACCATATCCTTTAATTCTTTACACACGCACACAAACCGAAATAACAACAATAATAATTAGCCAAAACAAGAGCAAAAATAGTCCTAATAACAAAAAGTTAGGCCAACATAAACAAATGAACAAAATATTTATAAAAAATCTCATTAAAAAAAAAAAACTAATTGTTTAGATTTGAACTTTTTCAACCATTTCCATAAAACACTAATTTATTTATTTATTTTTTTCCTTAAAGTTACCAAAGAAATAATGTAACTATGAGTTCTCCTTGGTGGCGCTAGCAACTTGACTCATAATTGCAATAGCTCTCTCTCTCTCTCTCTCTCTCTCTCTCTCTCTCTCTCTCTCTCTCTCTCTCTCTCTCTCTCTCTCTCTCTCTCTCTCTCTCTCTGCATTCTTAGATTATACTTTATCTCTCATCAATCGCCTTTTTGCCTTTTCATTTTATTAGTTTTTAATTTTAACCCCTTTTGCCTTTCGGCTTTTGCCCGACTCTTGAGTTTTTATTAGTGCGTATTTTTTTCAATATATAATAGACTATTAGTTATTCCCAAAAATAAATAAATAATAGACTATTAGACTATTATAACTATTATACTAGTATAAATACACGCTAAAATGCAAAACATACTCTCTAAGTTTCACTATAATTTATTTAAATCCTCTAACTTTTAAGTATATTCAATTAAGACCTCTCTACTAACTTCCGCTAAAAATTTTGCAAAAAGATTCTGAAAAATATTTTTCAATCATTAATTTGACTTTTTTAATTTAAAAGGTTTTGATGAAAAAATTTAAAAATTTGGACAATTAACTACAAGATTTAATAAAAGTTAATGGAAGTAAATTAATTGAATAAGTTTGAAATTTAGATAACTGAAATAAATAAAAACAAAGTTGAAGAATTAAAATAAATTTTGGTTAGACATGGAGAGTGTGTTTTACATTTTAGCCTAAAATATACCTATAATGTTGCCAAAACACTAACATTTAAAATAGTCTAATAGTCTTTTAAAAAAAACTAATAGTGTGTGCATATATATATATATATATTAAAAACTGATGAGAAAAGAGCTACCGACACGCTAAGGAGAACTCGAGTATCTCTCTTGATATCCTTTATTTTAGGAAAAATGAAAATATAGATTATTTTTTATGGAATAAATTACAAATTTGATTTACTAGGGTTTTTATTTTTTGTTTTTGAATGGCTAATATTTATTTTACTTGTTATTATTTTTCCTAATCTTGTTGTTGTTTAGGCTATTTTTGCCGTTATTTTGACTTTTTTTTTATTTGAGCCCATTTTTGGTTTATTTATTTATTTAAGGGGTTAAAGATTATGTTTGGGTGCCAAAATTATTTTTGTTGAACCTAAATTCTTAAGATTCTTAAGTTAATTAGGATTTTTAATTATTTTTTAGGGTAGACAAAACAAGTTAATTAATTTAAAAATAATTATATTATTATTATTATTATTATTATTATTATTATTATTATTATTATTATTATTATTATTATTATTATTATTATTATTATTATTATTGGAAGTTAACATATGAACACTTTCAGCATGTTTATCATATGGTAACTAAGTTTAATTTTCAACATTCTCAAAAAAAAAAAGTTTAATTTTCAATATTGTTCCGGATAAACCCAAGGGCGCTCCACTAGATAACGAAGATACAAAAAGTTGAATTATGTAACCTTTGTACTACACTATAATTTCCTCTGAGAAAAATATCGATTCTATATATGCTTCACGCACACATGTGAAAGAAAGGTATACTACCTACACCAAATGTATAGAATAATTTTTACAAAAAATATATAGAATTAAGGTGGGTGTTAATTTTTAGATATAGACACCTAAATTGTAGTTGAGTTATATTACTTAATTGTCCCATGGACGAAAACCTAGATTAGAATTCCTGCTTATTCACTTGTTGCAGGGAAGAGAGAGAGAGAAATATGATAATAAATGCTACATTTGTTTCTCATGCTTAAATAGAATAGCATATAAGTGCCATATAAATCTATTGAAATTTTAAATAAATAATCAAACATTATATACATTATTTTATACAAGAAATTAATTTTATTAACTATTACATGAAATGAAGAGTATCCTCCTATTATAAACCCACTGAAGTCGTTATCCCACATAATCATTACAGTTGTTTTCATGTGTCAACTATAATGTCATTTCCTATAAATGGTAGACATTATTTGTTGTAGCTAGCATTTTATAGACAGGATAGTATAAGACCTGCGTCTTTGTATTATGTTAATAAAATTTTGATTATGTTAGCAATTACTTATGGCGCAGAGCTTTTTGGATCTTCTGTAAAGGCAGTATAGATAATATATGTGACAAACGTATAGGTGGGTTTCTTATGCTGTAGGAATAGTTTAAAACTATTTTATGCCCAAGGAGCATTATAATTATTGCACAGGTCATTTTCTATTTTTGTTTACACATATGAATGAATAGTAAAGCTTCATGTATTGCGATTTTTACCACCATTCTCTTATACTAATAAGACTATGCAGCTCTAAAATAAATAATAATATAATAAAATAAACGAGACTATGTGCTCTCCTTTTACTGTGGTTTTCATTGATTTGTCTCTCATATAATAATATGGATTTCCATAATAAACCGAATATCCAAACCCTACTTGAGAGAGACAAAAGTAAAATCTAAAATAGTGTCTGCAGAGCGAGATAGGACAAGGGGACCATCCCTTCAATTTTATTTTTTTTAATAAATCTTTATATATATATATATATATATATATATATATCTTTATATATATATATATATATATATATATCGCATTATCCAATTTAAAAAAAAAATTAATAGTTGATGAATGAATTTAAACCCTAAATATCTCATTTGAAAATACTAAAATATATTAACCAATTAAATTACAAAATTCTTAGCTGAATTTCCCAAATTCTTAAGCCGCAATTTTTCAACAAATAATTATTCCCTTATTACAAGAGCAATTTAATGAAACCTAATAAAAATAACTTTCTTCAAGTCCAATCACCATTAAGTTAATTGGCATTTTTTTTATCATTCTAATGAAGATATTCCTATTTAATAATCTCTTTTCCATTCAAAATGTATTAGGAAAAAATAAATAAATAATTAAAATTCTCCAAAATAACATATGGTCATCGGAGTTTTTTTTTTTTTTTTTCTTATAATAACATAAATTATAGAATAATAATGTGTGACATCCAAACAGACAACTTTTTTATATTTCTTAGGTACAAATATTTGTATATGCATTTTTTACCTTAAATTAAATTGAGCAAGCAAATCATATGTGAATATACTGGGGTAACATTTATTCGGTTGATTATACTCCTTGCTTGTGTTCCATAATTGTCTGTCTTTTATTTTTTATTTTTTTTTAATCTTTCATCTATGAGTTTTTCTTTTTAATTTTAGTTCTTACATTTTTTGACTCTTAGTTGTATGTAATATTTGTTTTATTACTTACTATATATAGTTGATATACCATATAAAGAGAAGTAAGAAACTATTTTGTCATTAAAATTTTAATTCCACTTCTAAAGAATATTTTGGCTCCGGCAATGATATGAAGAGCAGTGGGAGAGGGATGGGGCCCATGACTCTCATACCTTTTAAAAATACCCCTCTCCCTCCTATATTGTTCCATTCGATATATAATTAATTGCAGCCCCCTATATTTTTTTAAAAATGTACTACATTTATTTAAATGACTCATGGACATATTTTTCATTTTTATTACTCCATGTTATATGTAATTCATTAAACCAAAATATATTCAATGGTATGTTCTTAATAGAAAAGTAAATCTCTTAAGTAAAAATCTTCTTCTTTTTTTTGGCATTGAGAGAATTATAGATAGAGACACTGTGTTTGTGGCTTTTATTTTATTTTTAAGAAATGACATTTTTTGGTTTTGATGGTTAGACGTTATATAGATTTTTAGTGCAATTTTCATCCATGAAAAGTAAAGTTTTCCTTCTTCTTTTTTTGTCGATATATTTTTCTATTGACTTGTACATGTTTAGGAATGTTAAATGATATTTATATTTAAATTATTTTAAAATGAATTAATTTTTATATTTTTCAGTCTTAAAAATTTTAATATATTTTAAAATATCAAATTTATTTAACAAAAATAAAATGATGATCTGAATTGTTTGAAGAATATTAATGGTGATCAATATGATTTAAAACATAATTCATATTTTACCCGGCCACTTATTTTAAGAAGAAAAATATTATGAATTATATAACCAACTTGCTTTACATTTTTGTTATATATTAAGAAATATCATATGTTACATCATGTTGCAAACCATTGAAAGACACAAAAAGCATGAATAAATCATCGTTAACACCATTGGAGTGTTTGCATTATATTTATACATTTTGAGAGTACAAGAAGAGACGCCTTTGTAAGGTAAATGGCCCAATGTTATCACACCAAAAAATTGGAACATGAGGAATCATCACACCAAGTTCAGACTGCAAAGATTGGAGTCAAATTCAGCGAAGGCTTTGTAGTCGGATTTAATGTCAGTTTGACTTGAGCTTATAAACTCAATTTTTAAGTTTTTATGTACAACTTTACAAAACCTCTTTTTATTACTTTTTATCATTTTTTTTAAAGTATAAATATATTTTAGCACACTTTTAACAAAAAAATTTCATCAAAAAATTAAATAAGTTTTTCCTAAATAGGCACTTAGTGGAGGGGTGTGCAATTGTACATTAGTTTTTGGAGAACCATGAGATGAGATTATTACTCAAAAAATGGCATAACCAAGTTGAGGTCTCGGAGATGAAGAGATCATGATCCGTAGTGTGCTTGAGCGAGTGACTATTAGGTATTGTGCCCACAATTTCATGATATAAGTTGGGATTGTGAAATGATGTGCCACAATTGTTGTTAAGCTTGCTTGTAGTGGAGAAAGGAAGAATCGGTTTGTAATTGTCCATGCTAGCATGTGCAATAATATTAAAGACATACTTATACTAAGATACTTGAAATGCCAGTGGATAGAATGGCCTCAATACCTAAAAAGTGGTGTGTTGTATGAATGTCATGGACTTGTATATTTACAAGTTCACTATAGCATGAGTATATTTTTTTGCAAAATTCCCCACTGGATGTAGTTACAGTAGAGGAAGATAAGAAGGAAAAGTAGGAGGCCATGAAGGTGATATGGCTTTGATATCATATTGAAATAAACGGAATGTTTGAATAAACTATCACACCTATTGGAATGTTGTATGCATTGTATTTATATACTTAAGAATACACGATTAGATTTTAGATGGTTAAATAATAATAAAAAATTTAAGGGCAAAAATATCATTTTAGTCCCTATATTTTGGGACTACAATTAATTTGGTCTTTATATTTTAGTAACAGTCAATTTGGTCACTTATTTTTAACTTGTAGTAAATTTGGTCCATACCATTAACTCATTAACATTAATAAGTTAACTTGTTAACTCACTAATTTATTATAGAATACCATAATAACTGCACTGTTGATGACGATGAACCTACCACGGTCAGTCACTCTCCTTCCTTGTCATTCACCACCACAAGCCACCATCGAAGTGTACTCTCTCTCATTGTCTATACTTTTCTTGGACTTACCCACTTAGTCTCTCCATTTTCAATTTGTAATGGTGTGAGGGTTTAGGTTGTTTGATGGTTCAAAATATGTCTTAGTTGTGTGATTGAAATTTTATTTTAGGTTTGTTGGTTATGGATCTGGGTTCGATAGTGGTGGATTTGAGTTTGTTGTCATGCTAGATTATGGGGGTGGTAGAAATTTGGGTTTAGTGGTGGCGGATTTGGGTTTGATAATGGTAAATCTAGATTTGGTGGTGGCCTGGATTGTTGAGGAGGTGGTAATTTGGGTTTGGTGGTGGTGGTGGATCTGGAAAAGTGGTGATACTAAACTATTGAGGTTGTGGTGGCAATTTGGGATGGTGGTGGTGGATCTAGATAATATTTGGTTACCAAGAAATTGCAAGAACGTAAAAAAAAAAAAAAAAACAGTGACCCTTGAAAAAAGAAAGAGAAAATATGTTTGTTACCCAAAAATGGTAAGAAAATTAATACAAAAAAAAAAAAAAAAAAAGTAAATGATAAAATTGGTATAAAAAATAAGAAAATTATTTTTAAATATTGATGTGGCTTTTTTGCCATGTAATCATTGATGTGGATACTAAAATTTAGACATGTCATCATTCACCATGTCTATAGTGTACACTATTAACTACATAAGCATTTTTCGTTAATAAATTAACAGCAGAGATCAAATTAATTACAATTTAAAAATAGTATGGATCAAATTGACTACTATTAAAATGTAGTGATCAAATTGACTATGAGCCTAAAATGTATAGACCAAAATGATATTTTCGCCAAAATTAAAATAAATGAATAAATGTTAAGAAGCTAAATATAAGAGATAAAAGAGAAAAGTTTTGCTCAATATTATAGACGTAATTTATATATAAGTAATATATGTGTGTATGCAATATATTTAAATAAATTATCACTCACACCATTGTGATGTTGAATGTATTTATATATTTGAGAGCACTAGATAGGATTTTGGATTGATAGATATAAAACTCAAAAAAAAAAAAATTTGAGCAAAATACAAGAGGAAATGTTTTCTCAATATTATACACGTAATTTATGAATACATGTGTTTGGTTTTTAAAATTCTTTTTTAATTTTTATATAGATCTAAAATATTGAAATAATAGAAATAAGTAAAATAGAAAGGAAAATAGCAACATAAGACTTAGAATTAGCTTTATAAGACGCAAATTTATGTTTAAAAAAGTGTGTTGTATATTTCTAGGTAAGTAGCTGATTGCATGGGTCAATTTGTTCACCAAATGGCTCAAGAATTACTTGAGAGAGTATTTCCCAGCTAAAGGAAGATGAATCTTTCAGAGTAAATGAATGACAAGGACTATCAACCCAACTTAAAGAAATTAACATGTCAATGTGAAGAAGTACTCTTAAAGAAGGAAACCTAACAATTGAAGTGGTTCTCTTGTTACTCTGTTGTTTTCTAACTTCTGTTTAATTTATTAATAATTTAAATTGAATTAGCTTTCATTATGAGAAGTCTTGTCGTCTGTTCATAAAAAAGGGTAAATTTCATTAATGAACAAAAACCAAGAACATCTACCATGGCAAACCTTGGTAGTTTTTGTCTTGAATATTAATAATACATGACACTGCTATATTCACCAATTGAACTAATTGTATTGACTAATCGAGATTCAGGAAATTTGGTTTTTCAAAAATTCTACTTAACTAGGGTTTACTGCCATTCAAGTACACTATATATACAAACCCTAGAGCACGTTTTTACACACATAAGAGGGCAATGTTTTGTACACAAATTTGTAATTTTCCAAGTCTTCTTGAAGCATCAATCCAAGCCTGCGTGCATGCAATAGATCTAGTGATCAAGTGAAATTGCTGCAACCAATTGACTACGGTTATTGGACAAATATTTGAGTGTGGATCTTAGAGTTATGAACTGGGAGTTCGTGTGCAACAAATTAAAATAGAATATTTCATGGATCTTGGAGCTATGTGTAGTCACATAGTAAGTACTACATGATATATCATTAGATTTAGGGTTAAATCTTCTAAATAAACTTTCATTATATTCTAGTCAACTTGTTACCTTGAGGATTGTTAAGTTAAATTCCCATAGGTTTTTTCTTTACCATAAAACAAGTTATTTCATTAGTTTTCCTAGATTATCATTTTGGTATCTTATGTTATTTATGTCTATGTGATGTTATTCAATTCAAATCTAAAGCATTATTAATCTAATTAATTACTTAGCTAAGAATTGGTTAATATTGTGACAATTGGGTCCTAAAACCCTAACAAGATGCATTTTCTTTTGTGATTAGAAATCCCATTCACTACAAAATTTACTCGAAACATGGTCTTTGAATTTGGGTTTCAAAAATAGAAGGAACCCCGCCCCTCCCCCCTCTCTATTGTCAACATATAATCGCTATGTCTAAATGAATGTGTAGTCTTCTCTAACCCTAATGGCTAATGCAATTCCCCAATAAAGTTGAATCCATGACCTTGTCATTGGAAAAGGTATAACATAACTAATGTGAGACATAGATTTGACACCATAATTAAATATATGAGAAATTATGAAATGGAAGAGAGAGAGAGAGCACGCGAAAAATGTGGTTCAAATTTAGAGACCTACAACCATAGCAAAAAAAAACCCTTATTGGTTATAATATCTATATTATCGAACTTTATGTTATATAATAAGTTCATTGAAGAGCAGTTATATTAGGGTTTTTTTTTTTTTTTTTTTTTTGGACAAACAAAAGTATCCAAACCTTTTCAAATATTGATTTTTTGACTATTTCCTCAGATGTATGCAGGTCTCCCATCCCCAATATACTAGGTTATTACAGGAAGAAATTCCACAGGGGTAGTTCCAAAATGTTGGCGAGAGATTTTAAACTTAAGATCTTGTGAATATCATGAAGTTTTAAGAACAACTAAGCCAACCTCCACTCCAGGATAAATTCTAAATTATACCAAAATTACAATACTGTCACTACAAATAGGTTAAGATTTAATTTGCTTCCATTCCAAGTAAAATCGGATTGTTTTGCATACACTCAAAGTATGAGCAGATATACCTTGACTATAGTTATACAAAAGACTCGGATCTTTAATCAATAATGAGCTAGAAAGGTGCCTGGTGATGGAAGCTTGCATTTGTAATGTAAAAAAGTAAAGTCCGATTTTCAATAATGAGAAGCCTAAATAGAATCATCTTAAGAAACTTAATTAAGAGTAAAACAAGATATATCAAATTGCTTTTATTTGCTTTGTTACTACTCAATATAACGGAGTTGCTGCGTAAAAGGTTCAAATTGAAACGATTTCACGAGTTTAGAACTTTTATTGTAAAAATTAATAACCAATGATATAATATGAAATATAGTATACACTCTATATCTTTTTTACGTAATTTGACTGAAATGATATATAGGGATAAAAGAACCTCCACAAAATTCCATAGATTTTTGTTTTTCATGTAAGTAATTCATTTACAATATTACATGTAAGCATTTAAAATAAGGATAGAATTTAGAAACACTTTAAAAATTAATGATATTAGAGATATTACAAATTTTACTATATAAACATTACAAAGTAAGGTGTCAAAAATCATATAAATAAATAATTCAAAATTTTATTTATTATATTATTTAAGTGACATTAATCAAATTCTTAGAATCTATGGTTGTGTAACATTCATAAATGATGAATGAACCTATTCTTAATTCCCTAATGGCCTACTCATTGTGAAAAAATATTCATGGATAATGATTCTCAAATACTTGCTTGACTTCCTTTTTTTTTTTTTTTTTAATGTTGGTTTGAGAATGTGGGGATATGATTTCTACCTGATTGCTTATTTGAAATTCTGTTTAGTTGACGTACGTTACATAGGCATTTTTGAGGGAGAGATGAAAGACTAAGGAGACAGATTCAGCCAAAAAACATATTAAAAAAGAAGGAATAAGAAGACAGGAAAAGAAAAATAAAAATCAAACTGAGGAATGCTTCCAACAAGCACTTTTTAACAAGTTTTGTTCGTTGCTGCATTGTGATCTGCGATTAGCTTTTGTTTTCACCTGCAAAGGAACCTTCATTCCGTTGCTTTTTTACTCATTACTAAAGAAAGCCTCTTTAGCCTGCCTTTTCATGACCATTTCACTGAGATGGAGACAATATATATGTTGTTGGTTTGTGAAAGCCCAAGTTCTTTGGGTATTTCCTTTGTCAACCTCAGTGACTTAGTCATGCAATTGTATCGCACACCCCTTTTATTATTCCCTTTACGTGAAATATCTGTTCACCAATACATGGGGCCAAAGGAATTCCAAATTTCCAATTGTCTCAATGAAGTAAAGAGAAAATTTTGCACGGAGAACTACTGGCTGTCAATGGTGGCCCTTTTTTATCTTTGGTGGGCAACAAAACTCAGTGGGATCCACCTCTTAGACAAGGTGGGCCAGTGCTAAAATTAGATCCAATGGTCATAATATCTGAAGGGGTCAATTTCTTTTGCCGTTAAGAGTCTTAATCTGTAAGGACTTTCGAGTCATTTCCCGTGAGTTTGATTCTTGTATAAACACCAGATCCAGCTTTGTGCCACTGACGCTTAAATAATATTAGTGGTTCATCATTGTATCACCGTGTGGATGACTAGCTGTGATCAGCAACTGTATCTCCATAGGCAATCAGAATCAGGGAGGGTCAAGCAACCTAAACGTGTTATTATATATTCAACATGTATTATTACGACTTTCTCACATGCATGTACAAATCAAATGCATGGGTTCTACATATATAGGAGTGAGATGAATTAATGTTGTCTTCTGTGTACAACTATACAATAGATATATAGGAAGATAATATTAATTTGATTGTTTTGATTAAATTTTCAAGTCCTACTTATATCATGTTTGTAGCTCTCTAATATGATTATTAGAGTAACCACACCAGTTTGTGGATAGTCTTTTAAAATACAAAAAGTGCTTAATTTTACACATTTTAACCCAAAAATTCTCTACATCAGTTTTTGTAAAAATGTCTAAATATACACAATGGTCTTGTAAATGAACAGTAACCGTGCATATATACACGGTTACTGTACACCAAGTAAATAATTTTTTTATTCTTTTTTTCTCTCTCCACTCTTTTTTTCTCATTTTTTTCTCACCTTACTCTCACGACTACTGTTCACAGTATTAAATAAATGAATATTTAATTTGAATAAATGTGTATAATAGACAAACTGATATAGGTGTTTTGTAAAAATAAATGTGTAAAATAGAAAAAGTAGGTTTTAGATGTGTAAAATGGAAAAAATTTTGCACATACTGATGTGGATGCTCTAAGATGTTTACTTTTTAAAAACAGGAGTAATATTAGAGATATTATAAATTTACTATATAAGTAAAGAATAATAAGAGAATAAATAATAATGTATTTTTTAGGACCTAGGAGCCACGAGCCTACTAGGCAATCATTTTTTTTTTTTTAAGAAAAGAGTAAGTCGGTATGTGATAGGTATGAAGAAAAAAAAAGTGCATCCCCAAGTTGTTCAATCATTGTGAACTAAAGATTCAATACTTAGATTAGCTTGGATTTTATTGGATCACCTAATAATTAAGCATATGACATGTTCAAATGCAGTCAAATATAATGGTCCTTTATGACCAGTTCAAGTTAGATGATTTTTTCGTTGGACGTAGATTAACTATATGAATTTATAATTGCCATTTACTTTGAAGAAAACGGTTTTTTTAAAAAATAAATAAATAAATTAGGCTCACAAGAAGTCGGAGGAGAGAATTTCAACCGGATTCCTGGGACGGAAAAAATTAGGCAATGTATACATGTCTCTACCACCACATATTGGCTCTGCTTCTCTCAATCAAAAGCTTCCAAGAGTTATTCTTATAAAACTGTCCTCAGTTGGCTCTTAATTTTCAAGGATTATCTGTGTGAGCTTGTAGATTTGTCTGTTCAATTCACACTTGTCCCTATTCCAATTGCAAAATAAATAAATATGTATAGGAGCTTCAAATGATGATTTCTTATAATCTGTTGGAACATCATTTTAACTCAATAAACTTTGACATTCATGTTATACTCATTCAAGTTAACAATTTTAAACTCTATCTGACTCTCTCTCTGGAATAATAGGAAGGATTTAATAAAAATATTTGTTTACATTTTCTTTCTTCAAATAATTGGATTTTTAAAAGCAACAAAAAGGAAATGAATGAAAATCTGGAAAACTTCTTCCAAACTTAAGCTAATCAATGTTTGAAGCAGTTCACGAATAAATTGATTCTTTCCTTTGATGAAAGTTTTTAAAAAATTTCACTTAATATGAGAAACCAACCTATATTCATGTTTATGTACTCAACAACCTTTCCCCTTAAGCATATAAGTCTCTACCACTACATTAGCTCTACTTCCTCTCAATCAGAAGCTTCCAATTGCAAGAGTTATTCCTATCAAACCGTCCTCAGTTGGGTCTTTTCAATGATGATCTTTGTGGGCTTGTAGTCTTGTCTGAGCAATACACATCTGTCTGTGTTCCAATTGCAAAATAGATAAATATGTGGAGGAGTTTCAAATGATACTTTTCATATAATTTTGCATAATATGATGGAACATCACCATAACTCAATAAACATAAACATATATGTCCAAGTCCAAATATACTATAGTTACTCATTTTTGTAAATTTTGCTTGAAATGTTACTTTACAACTCATAATATTAATTATACTTGTTCACATTAACAATGTTAACTGTACTCTATATGAAAGAATAGAAAGGAAAAATAATTATTTGTTCTCAAACGATTGGAATTAGAAAGAAAAAAAAAAACGTGAATAAAAAATTGTAAAAATGCTTCCATATTCGCTAATTAATTTTTGAAGCAATTCAAGAATTTTTTTTTCCTTACAACAAAATAGAAAAATCATTGCTATCATTTGTGTTAAAATTATATGCAAATGATTACATATATAACTTTAAACCGTTTAAACTTTTGAAATAATTGGTAATTTATCATGATATCGAGTAATAGCTGAGCATGACTTCAAACTTCAAACTTCAAGCCTTATCTTCATTCTACCTCCTATTTAAAAATTAAAGATCTCACCTATTGGGTCTCCTTTATTTAGGGGCACACTTAAGGGGGATCAAAAATGTTCAAATTATATGATTAAATTATTAAATTCATCATTTTTTAATATTTTAAACTTTTGGGACAATTGGTAAGTTATCACATTATTGTTCTCAAGAAGCAAATGAAAGGATTAATTAGGATCTTTTAGAGTTCTTATGAGTGTATTGGATTTTGCAATATTACAACAATTTAAATAGATACCAAAATAGTACTAATAGTCATTTCAAAATGAATAAATAAAATTTTAAGGATTTCATAGTCGAGTTACTCTAAAAATTCTAGACAATCTTATCCCAAAGGAAATATCCATAAAAAAAATTAAGAAAAATTAAAATGATTAGGGTTAGCACCTACGTATAGTTGTATCATGGTACAAAAAAAATTATTTGGTATGCTCGATATTTTTCTCCTTCCACTCATATAAATAGAGATTCTATGTACAAGATTTACACATGAGAGAAATGTATAATTCATATGGTGCACCAAACAATTTCACCAATTACTAGCCATGGTTGGACTTGGAGGGGCAATGCACCACACCCACCAACATCCCCCCCCCCCCCCCCCCAAATATTATCAATGCAAAACTTTGGAGTAAGAATCTTTACTCTAACCCGTAGATCTTAGTGACACTTCCAATACTGTGGTAGTTCGAAATTTGGAATTAATGCATATTCGGGAGCTTATTTGTATTGTTTGATTACTCTTAAGAGAAAAGTAGAATTTAAATCCTCTCTCCCCACATGAAAAAAAAAAGAAAAAAAACAAACAAACAAACAAACAAAAAAAAACAAAACAAAACAAAACAAAAACAAAAACAAAACTGGAATTCATCTCCAGTAATTTCACCTAGTAAAAAAATTATATAAACCCATTGCATACTTCCAATATTTGAAGTAATAATATCATCTTGACCATCAAGGATACTTTTGAAAAGGTTCCATAATTGTAAACACAGAGAATATTCTATTTTCCAAAATTAAATGAAAAAAAATAAGGTTTTCTTTTAAATTTTTCGCTTTCAGTCTCGTGAGACACATGGTCTTCGTGATTGTGTCTTCAAGTTTCACGTCAAGTCTTCTCTACACCTAATAAAATTGAAAAGAAAAAAAAAAATGAAGAAGAACAAGAAAGAAACAATCGAAAAAAGAATTACCACCCGTGTCAATTATTCTGCTGTTTATTTATTTGTTTACAACAGATTATTTATTCAAAAGAATCAGACCAAAATCAAGATAACAACTCTTGCCTATAAATAATTCCATCAAAACAAAAGTACTGACATTCCAAAATGTGAATATAAATTTTTTTGGTATAATTAAGAATTATAAAGACTTTGTCATGATTAAGATATTATACTTGCATACAAAGTTAAAAGTAAATCATACATTATTTTATTATAGCATTTTCTTACATCCAATCCTCCGTGACAGAAGTACCAAACGTCAATTCAGTCCCGGTCTTTGAAAATCACTTAATTATATATACTCGGTACACCCCCACAAATTTAAATATATGATTAAAATAATTTATAAATAAAAAAGTTTGATTAAAATAATAAAAAGATTATTTAAAAAGGAAAAGAAATGAAGGAAACAAGGAAGAATTATAGGGTGGGACATGGTTTATCTTATAGAGAAGCTTTTTGCGGTTTGTAAGGATTCCCAGTGTCCTACGGTTGAGTGGCAAGAAAGTGAACCCCACACAGAAATGCTGCTTCGTCGGTTCTTCTTCTTCTTCTTGGAAAGAGGTGTAGGTCCTACCAGTACCTTGAAAGAATCCTTGCCGGCTTCATAATAAGGACACCATAAAAGACAACACTCTCCGCTCCCCCCCCCCGTCCTTTACTCTTATATTCTTTTTCGTTGTGTTTTTCCCTTTTTCCTATATGCTTGGGAAATTGTTTTCACCGCCCACTCGTGTTTTCACAATTCCTAACCCCTCTCATTTACTCATTCTTTTCGAATTTAGACATGCATGATGCATCCTTTTACCTAGAAAATGATAAATTCACCAATTATTTTTACAAAAGAGAAATATTATGTTTATAATATTTTTATAATACTTTTACAATAAATTATAAGAAACAAGTTGTTACGGATTGTTATTAATAAGTATATTAAATAAGTAATTTCAGTGGAATATTTAAACAGTAACAACCTATCACTTATGATTTTTTGTGAAAATATTGTAAACGCATTTCTCTTGTTACAAACGTTTGATCTGATTAATAGTTATTAGTATGTAAATAAGTGATGTTAGTAGTAGACCTAAAAGAGAATCAATAAGAATTTGTTACAATAACATTTTTGTAAAAATATTGTAAAATAATTTGTGATTATAGTATTACTCTACTTTTTATATCATTTTGATAATTCAACTATTCCATTATAAAATGAAATATTTGAATCTTGAACATTTCCATTAAAAATTTCAAAAAGTATCAATTAAATTATAAACCACTTGGCCTCATTTACTTTACATATCATAGGATCATTTTGCATCCTAAATTGAAGAAAAAAGTAGTAAGCAACTTTGAAGTTTTTTCTTTTAATATGAGTAAATAGTGGAGGAGAGGAAAAAGTGGAGTTCGAACAATAAGCATAAGGATATTATTACATTTAAGTTATCCTTTGAATTCAAGTCACTAATGGTGTTGTAAGTGAAAGAGGCGATGTTGACTAGGCAAAGTGAAAATATTTTATGTAAGCATGAGATTAAATCAGATCAAAATTCAAGATCCTCAAGTTAAAGTAAGAGTCTATCAACGTTTATATATTTTCACGCAAATATGGCGTGGCTTTGCTATGCCTATGTTATTTATGTGCGCCTGTGGAAAATCGGAATTTAGCGACCAGCCTTTAGCTACAGAAGTGTGACTTAGTTGTATCCATATATTTCGATATATATTTGTTGAATTGTCTTGTTTAAACAACAATCCGAGGATATAACCCTAGTCACATCAGTTTACCTAACCTTTTTCTTTTTCTTCTTATTCTAATAAAGGTTCCTCTTTTTTTTCTTTTTCTTTTTTTTTTCTTTGTTAAGTCTCCGAGAAGATGTTAGGATTACTAAACAAGGCTTAAGTTTTTTTATCCTATTGATTTTATAAATAAAAATTTTAGGTTAAATTACTAATTCAGTCCTTCAATTATTGGATAATTAAGTAAAATTAAATCCCTCAACTATTAATTTTAATTCTCTCAAATATTTATATGTTAATTTGCTCTCCCAACTTTCAAAATCAATTAATTCTCATTATTAAATCTCCTCTTCATTTAAAAAAATAGCAAAATTAGTTTACGTGAGAAATGGGACATATATTAAAAGATTATTATGAAAAGTATGAAAATTCAAAATCAATTTGAAGTATCAATTTTTTTAAAATTTAAATAGAGACAAAACTTTAGGATTAAATTGACTTGATCTTAAAAATTGAACACAAGCATGCAAGAATTGACAATTCTTTCCTAAAACGTAAGTTAGAATCTTGCAAAGAAATTTCATTCATAATTTCTTTGCATGAAAGACACCCTTAGCTTTAATATATTTAGAACAAATTTTAGCTTCAAAATTGGTTGTAGCCTAAACTTATAAACTTACTCAATAAAATAAACATTACTACATATTTTAAAAATCTAACTGTTGAATTGCATGTTCTTTACACTCTTAATACACATGTCAAATTTTGTATCAATCGGATATTATTTACTATATGATTTTTAAGCTTATATTTTAAACATAATTTTAAACTATAAAAATTAACCATTAAACAATTTATTGATGGTATAGTTATTGATTTTTAATTTTCTTGAAATTTTACAAGCGTGAAGGATACAAGAAAAAAATGCAATCTAGTGGTGGAATTTCAAAATTCACCTCCAATAAAAATATATTAAGGTTGTAGATTTAGGTTATAACTAATTTTACAGCTAAATTTTATTCAAATATTTATTACTTATGTAAAAAACAATCGAATCTATTTAATGCACATGAAAAATCTTCACCTAATGACCTAAAACACCTCAAAGGGAAGAGGACGAAAAAAATGTTGCTGCTGAATAGCGCACAAAATTTTGGCATGAAAATACCGACAGTTCACATAAATAGCCTTTCCATATTAGTCACTTTCGGAAAAATACACAAACAAAAATTTGGGTCCATTGGGCCACTCTGAGCATTGAGAAAGTGAGCCCCATCAGGCCTTATTTGGACCTAACTAACTAGACTAGTGGGCCTCACATGGTCCCACACAAACGGTCCGTGAGTGGGCTTGGCCAGAAACTATTTTCCTGATATTATCTTCTTTTTTATTTTTTGTTCTTGCTTATTACAAATTAGTCACTAGGTGTGCGTGACTAAATCTGAAAAAAAAAAATCCAACAATAAGTAAATAGGCATTTTGTTAGTTAGTATTATTTTTAAAAAATAAAGAAATATTTAACTTCTATGTTTTTCCATAGTTTAGAAGTGTCATCTAACATTGAAAGTTATTGAATTGCAAGTACATAGTTACCGAAGTTTACAAAATAATTTATAGTTCTTAAATTAATAAAGAAAAAGTCTCAATAGTTATATATACACACACTCAAAACTAATATAAATTACAAATATATAAAAAAAGACCATGATATGAGGAAGACACACCAAGTTTCAAATTTGAATAGCAACATAATTTTCTCATAGTAACAACAATATAGACAATTCAAAACAAGGAACACTATCAAAATTATAATACCTAGTTCCATTATCTTTTATGTTGAATCACAACAAATAATTAATCAACCAAAAATATAGCTTTTAATAAGAAAACAAAAAATCACATAAATCTAAATAAAAAGTATTTAAAGTGAAGAATTAAGATCAACCTACTGAGACGTAAATACCAAAAACCCCAAGACTTAAAACTTAAAAATTTATAGAATCCTCAAATTCTACTTTAGAACCAAACGAAATTCAACAAATTTATATATAACATACCATATAAAAATTTATCGTTCTCTAGGCCGGAAGACATATATTGTATCTTTGATTTTTTCCCAAAAAATTAGAGATGTTTTATCTACTATGTACAATATAGAAAAATAATTAGTAAAAATTTCAACCAAAAAACCAAAGTATCTTTTATTTCAATGTTAGCCTTTTTTTTTTTTTGTGAGTCCTACATAATTTTTGTTTTTGAGTCCTATCATAATTTTTGTTTTTATATAGATTATCAACATTTGAGTTCGAGTTTAAGTTGGACTTATTAGAGATATAGAGTTTCACTCCTTGTTAAATTTTGATTAAACAAAAATAATTTTATTTTAAAGAAATAATAATGATGAGTTTGAGTTTAAGTTGGACTTATTAGAAAAATAAAGTTTCACTCCTAATTAAATTTAAACTAAAAATAATATTTAAATAAAAAAATGATAATGGTGAGTTTGAGTTTAAGTTGGACTTATTAGAGAGATAGAGTTTCACTCTTGATTAAATTTGAACTAAAATTAATAATTTTATTTAAATAAAATAATAATTTTAATATTGTGCTGACCTGAAAAATTGAGAGTTTCAGAAATTTTAGTTATATATATATATATATATATATATTGATAAATATTTGAATCAGACCACTGTCCATCTCGATTTTCATGTATAATCCAAATTATTGTGTCGTTCATTTATTCTTCATCAATTTTTTTGTTTAACTAAATTTCACAAAACTAAAGGTTTTTGGTATCCTAAAGCCAAATGGTCAAATGCCTCATCTTAACCCGCAATGTTCACCATAGCATGGAAGGATAATTAATCCATGTGTAAATTTAAATTTTATAAAGTTTATAAAATAAAACCTTTTAACATTTGATATTGTTAGAGATGTGCATGGATCAAATTGTATCAGGTTGAGAAGATTTTTCAACCCAAGCCACCATAGTGAGTTAAAAAACAAACCAACCCAACCCAACACACGTGAATCGGGTTGAGTCAGCTTGAACCAACAAGTTGGACAATTGTTTTTAATTACTATTATTATTATTATTATTATTATTATTATTATTATTATTATTATTATTATTATTATTGAATTGAGCATTAGAGCAACACCGCCACAAGTAAGAGCAAATTTATAACTAAATAATCATATGAGCATAATGCCAAGCAAACACAAACCATATGAGAAAAACTTAGGGCTTGGGTTTTATTTAGGAAGAATGCAAAAAAATAAATAACAAAATTATATAATATATTTTTAATATATATTTTTAAATTTAAAAATATATTTAATATAAGTGGGTCAGATCTAGTTAGGTAGATTTGTAAATCTCATGATCCAAACCTAACCCGACCCCTACTGTAAAAAAATAATAATAATAATATTCATGACCTAACCCAACCAGCCAACCCCTAAAAACCGACTCAACCTGATGGATTGGATTGGGTCGAGTTGGTTTTGGCGAATTCGCTGCACACCCCTAAATATTGTTACATAAGCTTTTAAAATCTTATGTTTTTCAACTTGCTTAATTTAATATGTTTTTTTAAGTTAAAAGTACTGCTAAAATATGTCATTTTAACTTTTCAAAAAAAAAAAAAGTCATTTTAAATTAATCAAAACTTGCGCAGCATTTTTTTTTTTTTTTTGGATAAAACAACTTACATTATACAGATATTCTAATCAAATGAGGTTTGCTCTTATTCTCTAAATAAATTCTGATTAAATGAAGCATGTTTTTATTTTTCTACAAATTATCTCATTTGAATTTTTTATTTATTAAACTTATTAAATAATTATGTATCATAAAAAAAAAAATTGCCAAACTTTCCTATACACTGCATAAATTAACGATTAGTACCTTATATAATTGAATAATTCAAATGCCCCCAAATTCAAATCTCCGGGTCATGGATTTCTAAAACTCAAAACTGCGAGGGATGAGTTCTTAATTCTAGAATCTGGATATCATAGGTCTCTATGCCAGCTTGAGTCTTTGACCCCTTGCTCTTCTACGTTATTTCCTTCACAATTCTCTATTTTCAAACTCCAAATTATAGACATGGGTTCTTACTTCTAGAATCAAGATATCATAAGTTAAGCTCTATGCCAGCTTGCGTCTTGTATGACTCAAAATATAATGACAGCAACTTGCACTACACTTGATTACCTACAACCAATGGCAACAATTATCGTTTCCTATTTCTATACGTGCATATAAACTTTCAAAAATAAGTTGTGAAAGCTCAAATAGTGTAAAACACTATTACTTGTTTAGATCCTCAATTTTAAACTTACAACTAGATTTTTTTTACCCTACTTAACTAAGTGTGGCATAGGAGTAAGTATAATGCAATGAAGCCGGAACTACTCTAAAGCATATGCATATACAATAGACAATAAGTATAAAGCATAAAAAGCAAGGGAAGAAATATGCAAACAACAAGATCACCGAGACGTATTATCGAAGAGGAAACTGAAGTATTCAACAAAAAACCTCTCTGTGGCCCTCCAAGCCAAAATGTTCCACTAGTGAATAAAGTTGGAGTACAAGGATATCAAAAAGACCCTTCAAACCTAATCTACCCAATGTACTTAAACCCTCTAAATTCCAACTCCCAACGAACTTCACTGAGTTTTGTCTTCACTAGTTATCCAAATCTTATAATTAGCTCCAAATTGCATCTGTCAATCAATGACTTCTTCCAATACTTTCCACACATACCAAAACTTCTCTCAACACTCAAAATGTGTGAGGTAAGTATTTGGGCTAAGAACCTCTCAATGATTTGTAATTGGAGAAGTAAAAGTAGAGGAAAACTAAGAAAACTATGTAGATGATTGTGGGTTTACTATCTCTAACTCTCAAGTGTATTGCTAGGGTTTTCTCTCTTAAAGTTTCCTTAAAATTTTGTGGGTAATATGGGCTTATATAGTGTGGGTAAAAAAAATGAGGAAAGCACAATTAAAATTATCAAGGCAGAGAGTTTTGCTGGTCGCTTAGGGGATGGTCAAGTAGTGAAGTGACTCGTGAAATACAGCATGGTAAAAGACTGTTCAAATTCTAGCATGTACTCTTTACATGGCCTTTCACAAGTTGTCCACTCGCAAGCTAGTAACGAGCAAGTCACAAACAAACTCAAATAAATAGAATACTTTAGCCTTTTTTTTATAGAAAGGCAATAGAGCCTAAAATATATATATATATATATATATATATATATATATTACAAGATTAAAATTATATTCTACCATAATCTAAGTGTATATGTGTATACAGCCTATAAAATATTTAATATAAGAATAGTTGGGGATTGTGCACAACTCAATTAATGTGTTATACATTATATAAGATGCTTCTAGCATATGCCTCATCATAATTGCATTAAAATTGTTGAGATAACTAACAATATATTTGTGCAGCGCATGAGTTAATTAAAAATTAAATTTATATAAAAAAATATTTCATTATTTCATCAAACATCACTAATAAAATAAATAGTTAAAAGAAAAATAAAAGTTACCTTAAATTACAAGATAGAAGAAAATCGGCACTTAGATTTTATCAACCCTAAAAATAGTAAATAATTAAAATAATTGAAAATGCATAATGAACTTCTTTTAAATTGATTTAACCCTTTAGTAATAAAATTTTAATTAGATTTAATAGTGTTTTAAAGCTATTGGTAGGTTGGTGCTTTATGAAGAAAATACGATAAAAACTTTGGGCAATACATGGATCAAAATATATCCACAATATTTTCACAAAAAATTTTATATAAGAGGTTGTTACGAGTTGTTATTGGTGTGGTAGAAATGTAATTTTAGTGGTAGGTTCAAATTAGAACCATTAACAACTAATCACCTATAATTTGTTGTGAAAATATTGTGGCAGTAGCTCCTCTCTTAATATTTTAGACTTCTTATTACTTTAGCAAGGAAAATTGTAGAATATTTCAGGATTATCTTAAATGTGAACTCCTCAATCTCACATAAATTTTAGGTTTCAACAAAACTTAAATTAATGTGACCCACTATTGTGTAAGAGGAGAAAATATGCATTTATGGTACTCTAGAAATATTCTATAATCACCCATTTAGCAATATGGTTTATTAAAACAAATTATCTCTTTTCTATTTTAGAAAAAAAAAAAAAACAAATTATCTTTAAAAAAAAATGTTTAATAGTGAGTTACATGACAGAAGCTTATCAAATGAAATGTGGCATCCAAAAAAAAAAAAATGTAGCACTAATATGAATGCGTAAAATACGACTTTTATTATGTTAAATTGCATGTGATTTGCTATTAAAAGTCTAAGAAGTTTAAAATCATCCTAATTAAAATTTATTGCCAAAAGTTTCAAAATTTAATTTTTTTTTTTTTACTTTTAAGAATTTATTTAATTTAAATATGATTATTAATTAAGCTACATATCTTACGAATATGCTATATATTTATATTATATTTAAATGTGCTATTCAAGAAATTAAAAGCAATAGACAATGATAACTTGTAAAAGCATTTTCTTAATCTTTAATATTTTCTCAACCATGCATGATATTTACTGATATCTTTTTGTTTTCCAAATGCATGTATAATATATGGTCTTATTATTATTTGGAAGATAGATGTTATTAAAACATATAACAAAAATTAATTAGTAATTTTGCATCTTAAAAAGATGAAAAAAATTATAATAAATTTTTTTAATATGTTTTAATTAATATTTTAATATAATTGAAGACATTACTTAAAATTGTACTCCAATACCTCAAATTGTATCAAGTTTTCTCTTGAAATGGAAGACAAGCAAAAACTATTTGGATAACTTTAAAGGCCACAGTGGCCACTTGATTTAATCATCCACCACTTTTTATGTCAATTTCAAATTAATTTTATGAATAATGCGAATCGAATTCTCTTATTCCATAAAATGAATAATTTTAAGCCGTACCAATAATTCACCATCAATGGGCTTCTGCATTAAATACTGATATATTTATTGGAAAGTAGGAAATTGGAGTTGAAGTCGATGTGATGCGTGATGACTATTTCCCCAATGATTAGAAGAAAATTGAAGTTGAAGTGAACTTCTGAACTAAATAGCACTTTCCTTTTCTATTTAGAAACTTTCATACTCATCCTTGTCACAAGCTTATCTTTTTTTTTTAAGAGAGTTTTAATTTATAGCGTCTGTTCTTAATGATAACTCTTTATCATTAGATCAATACATTAATCGGTTTTTGGTGTAGGTAGAAATTGAATCCAAGATTTCTTATTCAATCATCAAAGATTTTACCAATTGAGCTAACTGAAACTCACATATTTTGCTTATAATTATAAGTGCGTTTGAGATTTGCTCTTAGAAAAAATTACTTTTTTGCTTTTTGTCTCTTTTTTTCAACCAACAACTTAATTTTTAATTTTTTAAAATAAAATTATTTTTAATATTTTGTAATACACCTAACATAAAAACTTGTCAAAAATTATATCTTTTTAAAAATACTAAACTATAATCAAATCCATTCGTAATATATAGCAAGCAAAAAATAATTGCAACCATGTGTGAAAGTAAGTCCTCCCCCATATTAATATTAAGTATTGGGGTGTAAATTGTGTAATAAATCATGAGTGCAAAGATAAAGTCATAAAACCCGAAGATGTGCAGTGATGTGTATGTGCATGGACATGGAAAAGATAGAAGAAAATATAGAGGACGAGTCAGATAGATCGATAACACACACAAACATGTGATTTGCCTGGTTGATGCATGTGACTCGCGATGGTGACATTGGAAGGACACGTGGGTGTTGGGTCATTTGTGGGGCCTATTCTGTGCGGTTTTCTTTTGGAGTGACTCATAAAGTAGAAACATGCAGTGACAAAGGCACTGAGAGAATCTAAGCAATAGCTATGTAGATTGTAGGCTATAGCGTTCCGCTTAGGAAATTTTGATTTTCAAGGAGCAAAATACAAGATTCATTTATTTAAAAATAAATAAATAAATAAAAAGAAAAGAGAATTCGTAGTAGCTGTAGGACTAGGGTTTAACTTTCTAAGTTGTTGACGTAACAAATATATATCTTAGAGAATTGAATTATATAACCAAAAGGACAGCTTTTTCCTGCTTTCGCCTTTCTTTCGTTGATTGTCCAAACTGAAGATAGCTTGTCTTTCTTTCTTCCTCACCCCCTCTTCTCTTTCACTTTCTCCCTCTCCTCTGCTTCCCTTTTCTAGTTTTCTTTTTGTGTTCGCATGCACGTACACTTTGTCCCAAAGTAGTCTATTATATATAATTTCTTAATTTTCTATATAGACTAGATAAAATACTCTTCGGCATATTCTGCTTTACACATTAAGTTCGATTAAGGACATACATTAATTATTTATTTTTAAAACTATTTAGAGAGGTTAATTATTTTTTCATTTTTCATAAAAAATTTCTTAAATAGTTTTTTTATATATACCCCCAAGGACATATATTAGTAAAGCTTTTATATATTTTATTATTATCTGAAACTATGAATTAATTAAACTCATGTTTTTAGTTATAAGAGTGCATATATAGTGTGTTGTAGTGGGAAAGAAACAACTATTTATAGACGATAAATAAAATAATAGTGCTTATTACACAAAATATTTCACATAGTTTTACAAAATCTCAACAACAATTAAAACCGTAACTTAAAAGCTATGACTTTAAAGTTGAAAGTTGAAGTCACGAATTTTGTTATTTTATGGAAGATGTGTACAGCGAGTTTAATCCATAAATAAAACCTATGCACACACCACATACCTCTCGTTCACGTTTAAACTCTCAAATGTCGTGGACCACCTACTTCTAAACAGTTCATAATTATAATTCCCAAACATTTAGAGAGGCTGACAGACATATCACATGTACTAAACTTATACTTAAGATAGACAAGAAGGAAAAGAGAAAAAGAGAATGTTTTTAAATAACGATGTACGAACATTTTCATAAAATAAAATATCAAAAAACACAGACAAATCGGATGGAAAAGGGACAAGGGTATTGATGAGTAAGTAAAAGGAAAAGATATATATTTACTACTAAAGATTTAACAAAGAATGTGATGACAAACAAGTATGAGTTTTAACTTTTATATAGACACTGACAATGCCTCATTTTCAAAGTAGTAACTAACTCCCCAATTGAAGTTTCAAAGTAGAAAGACGTATCGCTGTTAAGTTAATCTGTCATTGGCAGAACTAATGGACATAAATGTACTCCACACCAACCACACACACACACACACACACACTCTCTCTCTCTCTCTCTCTCTCTCTAAGGATGTGATCAGATTCTTAGGACAAAGGAAGACCGTTGGATTAGGGGTGGCTCGGGACAATCACTCCTACACAAACACTAAAGAAAATCTTTGTAAGATTGGCTCGTCCTCGTGGGGCATGCTGACACCACTCCGATGATAGAGTAGTCAAGTACTATCTGCTTTTCAATCCCAAAATTATTGGAGTCGCATACCTCTATTTCATTATTGGGCTTCCATTTGTACTTGCTAGCTCTTCATGGGCTCTTTTATCTCTATAAAACAATCCCAAAATTAAGGCCTCTTAGTTGATATGATGTCTGTCTTTCTTGCATGTGGGCTTGTCTCTAGAGGGGCAGTTCACGTTGTAGTAAATGTGAATTTTAATTGGGGCGCAATAAATGCAGAGATGATTGCCTCTCTAAACGGGTAACACTTCTTTCTAGGTGATAGTTTCGATAATGCAGAGATGTTTGCCTCTCTAAACGGGTAACACTTCTTTTTAGATGATAATTTTGACGTTAAGATGGGAATTGTTAGGTAAACCCGTCTAGTTGTAATTGATTTTATATTTGATCTGTGCCTTTCGCGGTGGTATTGGTTTGCCTTATTGCTCCTCAGGTCACAATGTCCATTTTGTATGTCCTCTTCTCTTTGTTGTTCTCTAAATTGCCATGAGTAGATTAGCCAATTACATTAATTCCAACCAGGACATGATCGCATTTTGATATGCCTATGGAGTCCCTAACGGCGTGATCCTTAGCTTTACTTGCTGGGAGCATGCCTTAGAGATCGAGATTGGGAACAAAGTGATCCTTAGCTTATTTGATTTGGTCAAGGTAATAAATTCTTCAAATACTTGTTCAAATGGTGGGGATGACTTCTATTTTTTTTTTCTTCAATATCTTATTAGGAACAAAATGAATTAGGCAACAGCTTGAAATTTTATCAACAACAGGACAGAAAGATTAAGAAAGTTTTCAAGTGTTGTGATCCATTTAATATTGAGGTATAATCAGCCTCTCTTTCGAACTTAGTAGATCTATTATGCTGATTTTTTTTTCAAGCTGTCCACTGTCGTTTCATTGGGATGAACGATGAATCTATTGTATTCCACATAATAGTAATACAGACCGAAATAATGATAAAAACAAGCAAGGGGAGAAAGAGATAGACCATGTTCAATGGCTAGTTAGTAATCCGGCCTTTCCAAGCACATCTATCCTAAACACTGCTCAAGAAGTCATAATCTATTCTATTCTTCATTCGAGCACTTGCGTTTTCCTTTTTTAAACATGCACCAAAACAAATTTTCTTTTTTTTTTTTTAATATTAAAAATCTATTATTTCTTTTCAACTAGCCAAACGTTTTTTGGACTTCGAAAAAAGAATTTGTTACTATTCTTAAAAACAAGTTTTTGAAAACCAAAATAAAATTAATTACCAAACATAGCCTTGGATTTTGCCAGCGGACATAGGCCTGAGGGAAAAAATTGAAAATTACAGAGTACGTGCGTATATATTAATCATGGAGTAGAAGCATAGACTTGAAGAAACAAGGTTAACTATAAATTTAAAAAGTAAATTCAAATTACTTATAACTTTTTTATGATAACTTTGTAAGATGTAACTTTTAGAAATCTGGCACTTGATCCCATTGTCTCCTTACGTCCTCAATGCTTGAAAAATATCAAGCTAATCAAAGATCCATAAATATACATTTCAAGTTTTTATATTTTAAAATTATACACAAATAAGGGTTAATACATTGAACAATAATAATTTCTTAGTAACACGAACTTTGGTGTATGTTTAGAACAAAGAGACTCGTTCCCATCACCTGCAGAATTCAAACAAACAGGAGTGGGAACTCCAGCAAATAAACTTGCCCAATTTGGCACTAATCATTGCCCTGCGTGGGAAGTCATCCTACTAAACACCGAAAGGGGGGAAAAAAACTGTGTACCTATATGAAAAATCTTAATGTCTTCCAAAGCGACTCAGAATATCTATATTAACATTGATTTTCACTGCTACATTAACTGTTTGGCTAATTTACATCCCTATGGCATATGCACCATCAATTATGGCCTTTTTCCTCTAACTAGCCTTACTTATAGTACAACAATGGACCTTATACGAAGAATATGCAAAAGAATCAGAACAAGAATTTCTAGTTGCAGTGCATCTCAAGGATAATTAGCGTCCTAACCCAACAAAAGAGCCGATAATATCTCCCCCATAGTCTTCTCAGATGTTTCCCCTTCATTATCCACCTCTATACCAGACTCAAGGACAGCTGCATCCAGTACTAGCTTCCGTTTTGCAATCTCATAAACATTCTCATCAACAGTACCCTTGGTAACCAGCCTGCAAAGAATTTGATCAGATAAGAGTAAAAAACCATTTACCATATAAATTTACAGCACTGAAGAATTTAAATTGGTATTCTGGATAAGAGGTTGAAAAAATTTCTTTTGGGAAGAAAGGGGATGGAACCACAAGCACCTGTATATGGTAACAGGCTTCGTTTGGCCAATGCGATGACATCGATCTTCAGCTTGCCGGTCAATCTGTGGATTGAAATCCATGTCATGAATGATGACAGTATCAGCTCCAGTCAGGTTCAAACCCTGCCCTCCAGCTCTTGTGGACAGCAAGCATGCAAATATAGTAGTATCATTATTAAACGTATCAACTATTGTTTGTCGCTCTGTCACCTGAGTACTGTCATTGGAAGAGAATTTCACTAATCTCAGTAAATAATTCAAGGTAAAACAAATCAATTTAAACAAACTATAATTAGTGGTTAAAATATCTAGTCAGCTTGAAATAGAATTCTCAGACTGAAAAAATGAGACTAAAATAAAGATAGTAAAACATCCCCCCCCCCCCCCCCCTCTCTCAAATTAGGGGAACTATTGTATAATCTACTCTATGATACTATTATCAATGGAAGCATAATTTGGTCCCTGCTCTATTCAAGTTCCTTTTCTAATTATATAACATTTTTGGTTCTCACCTCCCCATTTAAGTTCAACCTCTAAATTAAGAGAGCAAAATAACACATATATTTAGGTACCCAAGAGACTCGATATCTTGGATCAAAGGACAATATTCATAAAAATGAGAGATTAAAGAGAATGTGTCATAGGATAAGAACATAAAGGACAAAGTGGAGAATCATATCAAGAGTATTGTTTGATCACAGAAATACCTATCAAGTTAAAGGGAAAATTTTATACGACTATTATAAACCAGTTATGCTCTATGATACTAAATGTTAGGCTGTTAAGAAGCACAATACATATAAAATGAATGTAGCTGAAATGAGAAGGTTAAGATAGACACGTGGGAAATGCAAGGAAGGATAGGATTTCAAATGACTCATAAAGATAGGGGTGACCCCTATTAATGGAAAGAAGAGACAGAGACACTTGAGATTATGGTTTGTTCATGTTCAGAGAAGAGTGATTAATGCAACAATGAGAAAGAGTGAGTTTCAAGTTAAAGAAACAAAAAAGATATTGGAAAACCAAAAATAAAACAGTAATATAAATAGTAAAAAATGACATGTCAAATAAGTAAATAAATAGAGAACATGACTTCAGATAGAGTAGAATGGCCAAAAAAAAACTTGTGGTCAACCCTGAATAGTCAATTGAGGATCTACACTCAGACCCAAAATTTTGGGATTAAAGCTTGGTGGTTGTTAAGAACTACACTGCTTGAAGTCAATTAACACCCATCTTTCTATTGTTATAATTTTTGGATTCCCTAACATATAATCAGATTCATAATTGAATCCAACCTGACCTACACCAAGTCCAACGGCCCATCCCATCCCCTCTCTAATTGGAACTCAGGGATACTTAGCAAGTTCCTTAATCCAGCTAAACCAAAACTTAAAAACCTCTCTCAATCCTGATACTTATAGTTAATAATTCCTAAACACACATTAACCCACCAAAAAGCAAATAGAAGGGAATTTTTTTTAAAAGAATATATGTTAATTGATGTTGGGAAATATATTAACCAGAGCAGATGACCTCAATATCTTTCTGAAGTAGCACTTCATAGATTTAACTAATTAAAAAAAATATACAAAGCTGATAGAGCACATCAATGAATATTTTACAAGTTACAGGTGAGTTTGAATGTGCCCTTGGACCATATAAAATAAAAAAAACCATTGGTAGCCCATAATTAAGTGCAAAAAATTGATAATGACAGTCATCTCCTTTTATAAAACAGGAGGCATCTGACACGAATCCATCATACAAGAATGCAATCCATGCATTGTAACCTTTATTAAATGTAGATAAGCAATATGCTAGACAATGTAGTCCGAAGAGAACAAACTGTAAATGTCAAATTAGCATAGTGATACCTTCCATCAAGTCGTTTATACGTAACCCCAATCACATCCAAACCCCACTCCAAAATATCAAGCATTGACGTCCACTGGCTAAAAATAAGAACTCGATGACCACCTTGCTTCAGTGAAGGGAGAAGTTCACCTAACGCCTATATCATTGAGAAAACAACTCAATCTAAAATTTTGAGCATAAAGAACATATACTAGAACCTTCAATTAGGATCAAACAGACTTATTCCAAAAGAACTTGCACTATTACTTTGGTCATACCCGACATTTTGCTGAAAGCATAACATATTTGTCAGGAAGGACTCCCTTTGTATCAGTGACACCATAATAAAGTAAAAGCTGCAATGAGGTAGATGGAAAATATACTAATGTCAGAAAGGAATATACAATTCTAGAACAAAATTTTACCAAAGAAATTTATTCAAAGAAACCAGATCAAATTCAGCTCATCTTAGATTTATGTTTGTATTAAGGTCCCAAGCATAAACCATCGGTTGGATCTTTGTTCTTTAGTAGTATGCACCTAAGAGAACAAGACATACCACACCAAAGAAATAAACAATCACAAATTTTTATAATACAGCCATAATTGTTCTCATTGAAAAATGAAAACAAAGGTTCATCACTTCCTAAAAATATACTCAACATCTTGGTTAAATCTTACATAATCTGGAAAAAAGAAAATTAAGGGGGGTCATAGTCATCCATTGAAGATTGTAAGCAACGTACAAACTCTGATGGAAGGCTTTAAACACTGTTGCCACTCAGGCTTGGAAGCCAATTAGCAAGGAATTGGTCAGTTCAGAAACATTTAGCATGGAGTACCTTTCTTGACAACATTCAACTGAGATATGATATCTAGAAGTATGCAGAGATATGATATATATATATATGTGTGTGTGTATGTATATGTATGTATGTATGTATGTATATACATACATATAGGGATATGATGTGAACATACAAGACATACCACACCAAAGGGTAACAAAGACTTCTCCCATAAAAGTATGCAGAGTGTTTTTAACAGGGCACCAACATTCACAGAAAGCTTGCATGATGAACACATTTTGATACCAGGTGAAGACTGAGGCATAGAGCGCTTCATAAAGCCTAGCATCATTTAGCACTTTGCGGTTGAGCTAAGAATATCCTCCAACCACTTCGTATATCTAGGGGTATAGGAAGACTTGTGTATTGGAATGAAGGGAGTCTTAGAAATAGACAACACCCAATGTGCTTCTCCAACACTTAATAACTGAGTATTGGAAACAAACCCATGTGATTAGCTTTCAAGTGGAAAGAAGAACACAATGTTAAAACCTTTGAAGATGCAGGACACTAATTCCTTCTAGAAGGTTCAAAGAGTTCACAAGTCGCCCACCACTAGAATAAATGAACTGGTCAGTAGAAATTCCTGGACAACAAGGAGGAGATACTACTGGTGGGTGGTTGGGCTGCCAAAATTACCCCTTTTTTGTATGTTCGTATATGTGGCCAAATAGAGTAAAGAACTGCTTTTTTGGCATCTTCAATGAGTTGATGAAAAATTGAAAACCACCAAATTGACGAACAATTGATCACAATCATTTATAAATATCAATTATATAAAGATCATGATCCAAGTGGAAGATGATAGAATGCACAATTGCATACGACCAAACAATATCTTGAGTATGTAAGGCCCACAACTATGGTCACAAATAAAGGAACAAAACTAACCCACCCAAGATGCAGCTTGGTAAGCACAAACAAGGAAAAATTGCCAATATACTAGGGTCGGACACATATCTGACACGGACACAAACATGTCAGGTACACACTCAGGAAGGAAAAATCATTTTTTAATTCAATTGTTCTATTTTGATGTTGAATGTTGTTTATTTGAATTCTTTTTTTTTTTTGATAGGTAATTGGAAAACTTTTATAAACGATAGATTAAAAAGGAAAACAAGGAGTTCATGATGACGAACAACTAGAGGAAAAAAAAAAAAGAACAAACAACACAACAACCATAGGGAAGTCATAAGGGAGGACAAAAACTCAGGGAGAGAAGAAAAATCAGTAAAACCCCAACACCGAGACCACTCCAAAAGGCTATGCTGGCATAAAAGCTTTAACTCATCCAACGTATTCTCTTTGTCCTCAAAGGATCAATGATTTTGTTCCAACCAAACAACCCACATTAGGCACCCCGGAACCAAGTTCCAAATGTCCAAGTTATGCTTCCCAAGGCACTGATGCCAGCGAGATAACAAACCCGCCACCGATCCTGGCATAACCCAAAGAATACCAAAGGCCTGAAGAATGAAGGTCCATAGGGAAAGGTTGACAGGACAATGAAGAAGAAGGTGGTTAACCGACTCCCCATCACAACAACACATGCAACACCTATTTGCCAAAGAACAACCCTTAAGCATAAGACTATCCAAAGTGAGGGTCCAACCATGAGCAGCGGTCCACTAAAAAAAAAGCCACGCGCTTGGGAATCTTAGGTTTCTAAACACCCTTCCAAGGAAATGAAGAATTCGAGACACCGTGGATTGCAAGGTAGTAAGACCGAGTGTCAAACATACCATCTCCTTTAAGCCGCCAGAAAAGAGTATCTCTCCTATTACCCCGAGGAATATGATTTTGGATAAGCTGAAGAAGAGAATATGATGCGGCTTTATTTGAATTCTTTTTATGGGTGTCTAGTTTAGTTGAACTTTTTTGTTCGTACTTTAAACAATATTTTATTGTCTTTAAATTAATTTTAGATACATTTCCAAACATTTCATTGTTGTTAAATAATTTTTACATCCAAAATAAACATAAATTATTCCCAATATAATATATATATATATACCTAAAAATAAATATTAATTCACTAATTAATTGTTGTATCCTAGATGTATCATATCCTAGTTTTTTAAGAAATGTCGTGTCATCATACTACATATCATGTCAATTCTTGGGACAAAAGATTGGTAGTTTCTTTTCAAGTGAGACCAACTGAGTGGGAACATTGTCCCAATTAGGAAAAAACTCAAGCGTTTGCATACACCTTGTTAAGTTATGGTTTTATTTGTGTTGGCTTTATTCCATAACAAAAAGTGTTATAATTGCATTAATTTATTTCATTGTATTTTGTGGGATTTATTTTTAATGAGTTTAGTATTAAGTTGGTAAATATTGCTCAAGAAGTTGACCTTGCGACTTGTCTCGCAAGTGGTACAACCTGCGAAAGGACAAATGAGAAGTACATGCTGGAAGCTGAAGAGTCAAGTGCCAAGCTGCATTTCGCAAATTACTTCACGACTCAGGCCAAGTCGTTAGTGACCCATGAAACTTTCTGCCTAGAGGATTTTAAGTCTCTTATAGCCTTTACCCATACTATATATACCCCCATTACCTATAAAATTGTAATGAAGCTGTTCAAAAGAAAACCCTAGAGAGGTTTCGACGACATACCCACCATCTTAGAGAGAGCTACTCATCCTTGAGTAAGAATTCCTTAGAAGTTTCTTCTCCTTTCCCTCTCCCATTGTTATACCCAGTGTTGTTAAAAGCGCTAAGCGCATTAAAGCACAAAGGCCTCCTAGAGCCTAGATGCAAAGCGCAAAGTCCAAGCGCGCAACTGATCAATGTGAAGCACACATTTAAAAAAAAATTAATAATTTATAAAAAAAAATTATTAATGATCAATACAACAATCAAGTAATAAATTAATCATATAAATTACAATGAAACATTTTATATAATTTGTATAATATTTATATAAGCTTTACAAAATATATGCGACCATGATATTTGATGGTCATAATTACAAAAGCATGGTTGAATCAAAATAGAAGTATAGAACCAAAAAGGCAAAGGCTAAAAAGTACTAGAATATTAAGTAATGTTATCTTTGTGAGTGTCTAATTTAGTGCTTGTTTGTGTAGTTGTGGTTAAAAGTTCAAAAATATCTACAGAGATAGGCTTTGGTGTATGGTAGCATACCAAACTATTAGTTTTTATGTATTAAATCAATAGCTTCTTTCAAACATATTTAGATCTAATGACTAAAAATCAAATCAGGATTTTTTTTTTTTTTTAAATTACAAAAAGCTCAAAAAAACGCACTTTTGTGAGGACGCTTCGCTTTAGAGGGAAAAAGCCCCAAGGACTCTGTGCTTAAGCGCGCTTTTAACAACACCGGTTAAATCTTGAGAGGAGATTTGTACCCAAACACAACCTACACCTATTCAGAGTGTAGAGAGTATTTTGGAGCTTGGAATGCATTTAGGATTTGCCAAATGAAACTAATAAGGCCTGGTAGATGCAATCGGGCGGTATTGCGGAATTTGAATAACTAGTGAAGACAAGATTCCGAAAAATCTATTGGTAGCTAGAGCTTGAAAGACTCAAGTACATTGGATAGATTAAGCTTAGAGGGTCTTTTTGATATTTGTGTACTCCAACTTATTCACTAATAGATCGATTTCAACTTGGAGGGTCGTGGCAGCGGCAGCGTCACCTTATGGCCAGGGTGGTCCCAAGACCACCCTGACCTGGAAAAAAAAATTTTACATGTAATAATTTAAAACTTTATATTTATTTACCTCTAAAAAAAATTTTGGGATCACCTTGAATTTTTTTTATGCCAATAAAATTAAAATTTTGGTCCATAATTTGAGCGACTTCACAATATATTTGGGTTTTTCAAGCAAAAAGGAAAAACTCAAAAAAAAAAAAAATTGAACTAAAATCTGAAAGAAAAAATTATAATAAAACTACTAAAGGCAGTGGCTTGATTCCTTGACTAAGCACACTGCCCAATACAACACAATTTCCAACTTTTTATTATTTTTTATTATTGTTATTCCTCACTAGACATATATTAATTCTCATTTTTAATTTTTTTTCTCTTGTTTATTCCAACCTTGTTTATTTTTAGTTTTTTTCTCTAAATTATTTTTAGCCAGCTTATTTTACTATTCAGCTTATTTTTGCTATTATTCATAGGTCCTATTACACTTTTTAGTACTATTCATAAACCTAATTGTACTATTTCAACTAACTTTTAGCTTTATCTACAGTATTTTCAGTAAAAAAATTTCAGTTTTAGCAAAATAAGCAATTCCTAGACACTTACATCTACGTTTTAAATTTTATTACATCTTCATCTACACTTTTACATCTATGTTTTGCCTTCCTCTTTGTTTGAAACTTCTGTGCCTTCTACTAGTACCAGTGCAACAATGTTTCTTCTCAAGTTTTAAGTTTCAAATTTCTCAATACAATTTTTTTCTAGCTATACAAGTATCTTTGTTCATTTCTTTTCTTTTCTTTCCTTTTGAGGTTTTTCAGTGTACAAAATGCAAATTTGTTTTGGTTTTAAGAACAATTTTATTTTTTTTAAGCACAAACTTCATGATGGCTAAGTCTTGAATTTTGGCCGATATTTACCGAAACATCCCAAAATAGAACCGAAATAACCCAAAAAATTTTTTAAGCGGAATAGGGTGGGTTACTGTTGCGATTTGTTTACCGGCACAGTATTTTCTAGTTGTTCCAGCCGGAACGGAACAGAATTAATAACATTAAATCAAACCTAATTACCTAAAGGCTAAAAGAAAATAAGATTGTGTAATTTATGCTTCTTAAGGAACACCCTAGACAAAATTCTTGGAGCTGCAACGGGATAGCGAAGAGATTTTTCGCTGAGTTCTTTGGTTTCCTCTTCAATAACACATCTTGGTGTTATCTTGTATTTGCATTTCTCTTCCCTTACTCTTTAAGCTTTATATTTATTGTTGCTTGCTTGCTTATGGCTCAAAGAGTAGTTTCGGTGATTGCACTTCATTTACTCTTGTTCCGCACTTAGATAAGTTAGAGTAAAAACAATTAAGTCGTAATTTAAAATTAGGGGTTTAAAAAAGCATTAGTATTTTCACACTAATTGAGCTTTCACACTTGATGAAGGTATTGAACCTTCAGAGCGCCAAAATAATGCAAAGTAGTCTTCAGAGATTTTGGAGGGTACAAATGAGATGTTAAATGTTGTCCCTACCTTTGAGGGGACAGATAGTGTACATAATAAAAAAAAAAAAAAATACAAATGGTTTGAAGTGCCAGTTGAGTTGAGTTACAAGGCTCTTGACTTTAATGTTGTCGTTTATGTGCAATTCAAATCTTCTAACCTTAAGGCCATTTGTAATGACTTGGCCTCTTAAATCAAATACTAAATTATTTCTGTCAAGTTACCTGAACTAATACTTTGCTTTTGCTATTGCCACCAATTCACAAGACAACAAGGGACGAAACCCTGTTGGACAACAAAATATTTAATCCAGTTTAAAATCAACTTCCTTCCAGCCACACCAAAAAGGATCATCCATTACTTTAGTTTATACTATACAGCTTTGACCTTCTTAGCTGCCAACAAGTAGAAAAGAACCACACCCATGATTCATATCTCAAGGATACAACACTAAAATCTATTAACAAATACAAGAATGACCAAAGTTTGGGCTCTAATCAAATTTAAAATATGACCTAAATCAGTCAGGGAACTCCCGTTAGAGCTACATCAGGGAATACTTTCACCCAAGAACGCAGAATAGTAAAATAAAAATAGAAGAGAGGAAATATCTTGCGATCTGAAAGAGAAGATGATCCGAATCATTGAAAGTGAAATATGCAGCATAATAGGGCAAAAGCACCAATTACGAGAGACAACCAAATAGGTGAAAATTCACATCCCTAAATGGGTGAGAACTAAGGGAAAATCACACAAGTGTACAACAGGTTTACATGGAACCACCTTAGGCACATCTCAAGGTAGGACAGCTCCTAATCCTCTCAAGACTAGAAGCCGATAATGCGACTTCCCCTGTAAGCACCACATATATAGACCCATCTCTTACAGCCTTTTGTTTTTTAATAAAAAAGTAATACCTCACTGATTAAAAAAGAAAATTACACCAAAAAAAAAAAGAAAAGAAAAGAAAGGTAGTGTGCTAAGGACAAAAAAATGAAAAACTAAAGTCCATGAAATTACAACAATCAAGCAAATCAACCAGGGAATCAAAAGTGAAAATGCCCAAAGCATTTGTCCGTTCAAATAGTCTGGAAAAAAAAGCTGCTTCAAGTCATGAATTGCAACCTTGTTCTCTCCCCAGGATGCTCCTAAGCCTTTTAAGCTAGAGAGCATACCACTCTGTAACTCAATTATATTCTCAAAAAACTAAGTTTACTAAAGTCATAGTATCTAGAACTTGACAGATATGATAATTAAAAACACACCTCTCTTACATGTAATGGCGACTACAGAGCAGATAGGAATGACAGGAAGAGAACCCATTTAAAACTACATAAATAAATAACAGTGACATCCTTCAACAGGTGCACATAAAGCACATCTTATCTCCATCCTCAATAGGAGGATTCAGTGACTCCAAAGTATGATACAAGGCCTCCACCAACTCCATCTAACCACGTTGGAACTGCACATCCCAACCCTTCCTCCAAAGTGTGGCTCACCACCATATCTACCACAAATGCCTCGCTATAAGTAGCAATCTCAAATAAGTCCGGGAAAGTTCCTTTCAACGACTGAGCTTCACAAAAATAGTCATGCTAGATCCAGATTCTACTCCCTATTCCTATCTCAAAGTAAATTAAATTACTAAAACTCTCCCAACCTTTTCATATGCCCCTCCTTAAACCACACCCTTATGAACCCCTACAAAAGAAAGTCAGGTGAACCCCCTTAGAAAGATACATTTTCTTCCACCCTACCAAGCGTTTGTCCAACTTCTTCAAAACTGGATTCCACCTGTAGGAGGCTCCCAAAGGCATACCAAGATGTCATAGACAAAACCCCAATCTTGCAGCCTAGTACATCAGCTAACTCATCCACTTCACCAACCAGAACCATCTCACTTTTACTTACACTAATCTTTAGCCCTATAACCGCTATGAAACAAGTTAGCAGCATTCTAATATGAAGAAATTGTTCAATGCTAGTATCACATAACAATATGGTGTCATCCGCAGATAACAAATGAGATACGCATAACACATCACCTCCCACTCCATGCACCTTGAAACCCCTAACAATACCAGCCTCCTCCATTCACCTAATAATCATAGAAAACACTTCCATCACCAAAAGGAAAAGCATAGGATATAACGGATCCCCTTGTCTTAAGCCTCTCGAATTAGGAAAAAAACAAGCTGAAGGGCCATTGACTAACTGAAAACTAGGGGTGCCAAATGGGTGGATTTGGGTGGGTTTGGGGTCGGCATAATTGGGTTGTGTATATAAAACTCATTTACCCATTAAAAACCCATTTAATTAATTGCTTCTAATCAAACCCAACCCAACCCAATGATTATGGATAAACCCCAACCCACCAATTACCTAATTATCAAAATTACCAAAATGCCACTAAAGTGAAAATGACCAAAGTACTCTAAAATCATCAAAAATGATGAAAATATCTCAAAACCTAAAAATTACCAAAATAACCTCGAAACCTACAAAATGACCAAACAAACAGAATTATGCTCCATTTGGCAGCCTCCAACAACAAATTCAACCTCTAATCAATCACAGAATTATAAACAGAGAACCATGCTTTTGGATTAAACTTGGTTGAGTCGGTTACTTATCAAAAAAGAAGAAAAAAAAATCTCAACTCCCAAACAAGTGAGAAAAAACACAGAGCCAAAATGCTGAGTTTTGTTGTTTCAGCTAACCAAAATTATATAACAATAACACGCACATATGATATGAGACATTCAGCTCAAGTAAACGAAGCAACTAAATTAAGCGCAGCTGAGCGAGAAAAAAACAAAAAAAAGTTCGTAAAAGTTTCTTTCCATTTCTCGTGTTTTCTCGGGAACCAAACAGAAACAACGGAAAGATAGAGAAATCAAAAGTGAAATTTGTGGAACTTACCAGAATCAGAAAGAGGAGGGGGACTCTGAGAAGTGAAAAATGATGAGAGAGAGGGAATGGTATTTATAGAAAAAGGCAGGGAGGGGAAAATGTGGGAAGCGTGTGAGAGTTTGAAGCTGTTGGTTTCTGATTAAAACGTGATTGGAGATCGAGAAAATGAAGGAAAATGAAAACTCTGGTGAAACACTGAAACATCTGAGGGTTGGGTTTTTTTTTTTTTTTTTTTTATGGGAAGGTCTAGGTTGAATTTGGGTATATTGTTTTTGGGATATATGGGCCTCAATGGGTTTTTAGTTAAAACCAATAATCACTGGGCCTAATTAGGTTGATGCCCATTTAACCCAACTAATAATTGGGTGGGTTTGAGTCCAATTAGAGTGGGTGGGTTTAGGTGGGCAAATAAGTTTGGGCGTACTTTGCCACCCCTACTGAAAACTAGACAAAAGAGATACATGTATAGATCCATTGTCATCCTTTCTATCAAGTAAAGCAAGGCCTCCCGGTTTACATGATCATAAGCTTTTTCAATGTCCAATTTACAAATTACATCCGGTACCTTTCTTTGAATACAATGATCAACACACTCATTTGCAACAAAGACTTGAATCCAAAATATGAAGACCTCCCACGAAAGCATTTTGAGATTCAGACCCTCTCAACTGATATGCCAAGACCTTAGCCAAAATTTTATAGACAATACTCTGCAAACTTATTGGTCTATAATGTCTAATATTAGCGGCTTTATGTTTCTTAGAAATAAGAGCAAAAAACGAAGCATTTACTCGTAAAACTCCTCAAAGAAGGCTAAAATATGACTCCACAACCCTCCAACAATGATGGAAAAAAGCCATAGTAAACCCATCAAGTCTCGGGGCTTTGTCCCCCTCCATGTCACACACAACTTGTAGAATTTCTACCTCCAATAGTATCAAAGTTCAAATCATCCACCACCAGTCGCAGTGTTTCTATCTCCCTATATAACTTTTATAAAATCCCACCCCACCACCTAATCAATCACCTCAACCCTCATCATCATATACCACACCATCCACCTCTAAATTACCCAAATAATTATTCTTTCTGTGGGAATTAGACATGAATCTCTAGATTTCTATCTCAACAATGTTTCCTCCAACAAAGCCAACTGCTTCACATTTGAAATCACTCTATCCTTTTCCCTCTTCTCCTCAAGTGTGATCCCAGAAACCCCTTCCTTCCCATCTAGCCTCACCAATTCCTCCAACAACCTCCCTTCATCACCTATACATTTCCATACTCCTTTGTACACCACAAGTGAATATCTTCCTTCAGGCCTCCAACTTCTTAGCTAACACAAAACTAGGCATGCTTTGGAAATAATAACTATTCCACCAAAAATGTACCTTTTTCACAAACCACTCTGCTTTTAACCACATGTTCTCAAATCGAAAAGGACTTTTCCCTCTGCCTCCAACAAGAAAGGGTCACGATCTGAAATCAGACGTGGTAAAACCCTCTAAATAACATCAGGGACTTGACTTTTATCTCTCGCCATTCCTCCTACCTCCAACAAGATAGGGTTATGATCTGAAATCAGACATGGTAACACTCACTGAATAACATCAAGGAATTGCTCTTCCCAATCCTTAGACACAATGTCCTATCAATCCTAGACATCAAAGGTGAATTCGAACCACTCATCCATGTGTAAGACCCTCCTTCAAGAGATAGATCAATCAAGTTCATGTCCACAATGAACTAGGAGAATTTTTACATTGCCAGACTAAAGTTGCGACCACCCAATTTCTCACTAGGAAAGTGGATCATCAGTTAGCACTCAATGGTTATATAAATAAAAATAACATATTTAATAAAACTCAAATTATCAACCTTCAGCATTGTCATTCTTCCAACCAAGGGAATCAAATAAAAAAAGGAATTAACATACTGTTTAATTCCTGACTTCAAACATAGAGAGATATCCGGAGATTCTGATCTAAGCACTCATGCAGATGGTAGGGTTAAGGCCATCCACTACACCAACGTATTAGGATCAGCTTAAGCTTATTTCATCAAAATATGTATCATTGATGCAACATCTAAGAAAGGCTGATTAATGCTAATTTAAGTCATTAATATAAAATAATCCTCAAAACTGAAATACAGATGAGAGTCCAAAAAATTCTTCTTATTTTTTCCTCTTTTTTTTTTTTGTTTTTGATAACTAGGTAATCATTTTAAAAATGAACACTAGAATAAAGAGCAAAAACTACCACAACTCCTAAAGAATTACATGCTAAAATTTAAATTAGCAATCAATTCTACAGAAGTGGTGGAATGAACACTGGCTAAGGCAGACATACAATCACACATAATTAATCTTGTGTGCAACCTCCATATATTCACAAGCTTCCCTACTGTATGGAAACTAATTAATGCATCGATCTAGAATGAACAAAAGGTGAGATCTCTGTCATGTATGTCAAAATGGGAATTCTACCATTACACAAAAATATAATAAAATCAAAGGCACTAGGAGTTCTAGAATAAGCTAGCAGCATAGAATTTAATTATAACCTATTGAGACGAAAAATGAGCAAAAGATATAAATGATAGTCCATCACATTTTTCAGCATTTAAAAAAAAAAAAGAAGAGATATTGATAGGACAAAAATGAATTTACCCGGTGAACGGAGAAGTCATTGTAACCCTTAAGTTCCTCAATTACCCTGTCCAAGGTACAATCAAAACCAAACACACCCATTGGATGTAACTTTTTAGCAAAACGAACAACATCCTCATCTCTATAAATACGCCTAACCAATAAAGGATGATTTGCAATCTGGAATAAGCACATAAAAGGAGGCAAAATGAAAAAGAAAAAGAAAAACACACAACAGGAAAAAAGTTAGGAGATAAACATAATATATGAATGGTTTGAAGTGTATAAATTGAATATATAGAGAATGTGATGAATAGAAATTGCAGCACCTTACGAAACTGAACAAAATAGTTGGAGATTTGACGCCGAGGAAGAACTCCAAAAATATTATTTGAGTTTATCTCTGAATTTTTTGCGATACGAGCTCGTGAAGCTGCACGATACTCCTCTATAGCTTCCTTATAAGCATCGTCCTGCTGCTTTTCCATTATAACATACTCAACCTGTTTAATAGTTTAAGCATTTACAGGAGTAAATTATAAGCGAGAGGGAAAAAAAAACATTATATTTTAAATAAGTCATCTAAAATACCCGTTGAATCTTTGGAACAAGTTGCTGCATCACATCAGATTTCAAACGTCTCAAAATAAACGGTCCCAAAATAGACTTCATACGACCAACCAAATCCATATCATCTGCATTTAAAAGCTTTTTCAAGTCGACATCCTCAGTAGCAAAAAGATCAGGCATCATAAATTCCAACAACGACCACAGCTCCTGCAACAAAAACCCAGCAAGTCAACCACAGAAAAATTGCATGACATTGAAATTTTTGATTGCCTTGCAGTATAATCTCCAACAGTTGATGTTACATACAAGAGTAATTACTAAACTTATATGTAACCCATTATTGAGCAAAGCAAATTACTGAAAACAAACATCATTAAACATCAGTCCCCGTCCCCCTTCAAATACCACCAACAAAAAGATGAAATTTGCTAAATAATTACATCCTTGGCACAAGACAATTGAAACTGTTGTATTTTGTACACAAAAGAAAGTGTTTATTGGATGACAACAAACATTGACAGATTGAAAAAAAGAATAAAGGAAACATGTAATCCAACCAAAGAAAAAAAAATCATAACCTAAAATCCCCTCCCACCCACAACTCCTCTCTCTTAGCCAAGAAGTTGGCCCCACACCAAATTGCATAGAAGGAGCCATATACCCATATTTTGTTCTAAGTTCGTGATAATCTCTATGAATCCAACATATTCCCTTTAAACCAGGCGATAACAATCACAAGACCATATCTCAGAATTCATTATACAACATAGTAACTACCCATCATTTTTTATTTTGATTGGTAAGTTACCCACAACCTCACCCTCCATACCATTTTTTTTTTTTTTTGATAAGTAATAAATTTATTGATATCAAAAAGGGAACACCCTAGCACACAGGGAGTGTACAAGGGGGTCAAACAATCAAGAACAAAAATTACAAGAATCTAGGAAATCAAGAAAAGATAAATATGATAGTTTGGCTGCTTTGCGGAACCTCACCCTCCATACCATTATCATGAGAGGAGGAAATGACAATAAAGTTATAGCTCATTAGCAGTAATTGTAGCCATCATATTACTAAGCCTTCAACTACATAATCTCTAAAATTCATTTCTTAAGGCAGCAGCAGCAGTGGAATGTTTCTAGGCTTAATTGGTAGTAAGAACTATAGAAAATTTAAGCGACTCTAGGCAAAAGGTTACTGCAAGTAATACATGTAGATCATTTTGAAGTGGTGTTCCTGTCAGCATAAGACGCTGGTTTGCATTCTTTGCTACAGACATTAGATTTTTCCACCTATAACTGCTTTTATCCTTCAAAGCATGGGCCTCATCCATCAGCACACAGCTCCATTGCCAACGTTTCAGAATTTTACGATCATCTTTCTGCTGTGCACTGCATTCACCATCATTTATAAGATTTCAACCAACATCAAGTCAGATAGCATATGGAACACAGTCAAACAAACCTGTGTCTTTCAAAAAGAGAGTAACACACAAGAAGAACATTAAAAGGAGGCGGCTTTCCAGATTTGGCCAAAGAGTTCAACTGCTTTGAATGTGCTGATCGCGCAGCCCCATGATACTGGAGAATCGAAAACGAAGGACACCACTTCTTAAGTTCTCTTTCCCAGTTTTCCAAAACAGAAGCAGGACATACGATTAAATGTGGACCAGGATCATTGTTCAAGTGTTTCAGCAAAGTCAGATATGTAATAGCCTGTTGGACAAAAACAATTTTACATTATTCAGAAAACATTGATTGACACCTATTGGGTTTAAAAAACAGCATATCCTTGAGTTGCACCATTTTCTTTTCTCCTCCTCTTACAATAATGGTTAGAGAGGAAGGTATTGGCTTCAAAACCCACAAGGTGAATGAGTAACTCACCAGTCCAAAATAATAACAACCTTCTTTTCATGGGGTCAAAAGAACTAGCAACACATAGGCAAAATAATGGAGCCCAACATACCTGAATAGTCTTCCCAAGGCCCATCTCATCCGCCAATATGGCTGTAGAAATTACAAAGGTAATCAACTATAAATCTTTACAATTAACTAAAATCTCAAACCTATATTGAAAACAAAATATTAAACCTCATACTATGCTAGAGATATGCTTTTCAGCTAAGAAGCATAGAATGGAACACGATAAGACAAATTGAAAAAACAAAAAAAAATTAAAGAATAGATAATTTAGGAGTCCACAACTAGGGTAGCTTGGAGTCCACACGAAGCTAGGTAAAAAACTTAGGAGTCAGCACCGAGAATTTGCTTGAGTCAACACCAAACCGTTAGAAAATTCCAAGAGAAATTTTTATTAATCGAGCAACTATAACCTTGTCTCCATAAGAGTAAAATAACATGTTTATATAGTCAACCCTAATTCTAGTGTACTCAAGAAACCCATATTCTAATTGAACATCCCAATTATTGAATTACCAAAACACCCTACACTTTAGGAAATTAAAGTAATACTAATAACCTACTCAATTAATAAGACCTAAAATAAAATTCAAATTGACCAATAAAAACACAATAAACTCCAAAATTAAATAAAAGTAAATTAAACTAAATATTTTTATGTACTTACTACATTTGAGACAGAACAAAACCAAAACTTAATGCAAGACAAAAATTGTAAAGTAGAAACTGTTAAAATCACCTAGGAGTTGACACCTAAGTTTTCTTAGAGCAACACCCAGTGGAAAAGAAAACCGAGTCAACACTTAGGGTTGGCAGGTGTCAACACCAGATCGTTTAAAAAAATAAGAGAAATAGCACAATATGGAAGACATAGAAATAGCATAATAATGAAGGCTACACCTCATTGCTTGATGTGGTGCATTTGACTCAAAAGAACTGCTACAACTTTTTTGGGTTCTTAAAGATCTATCTTAGAAGTGAAGATGCAATTTTTCAGAACTATCCTCGATTTAATGATGGCGGCAGGAGCATGTGCTTTCTATAATTTACTATTTTATGGATGATGGTAATCTTAGAACCTAGTTATGCTATTATTCATCTGGCATATCCCCTATATACTTGATATATAAATTTTCTCATCAATAACAATTCATACTTAAAAAGAGAGACGTGCCGAGAGAGAGAGAGAGAGAGAAATTTTATTAATCAATTGTTTATATACTACCAAAACTAAACCATAAATTCTAATTGACTTGGAATTACTGAATTACAAAAATACCATCAACTCTAGAAAATTAATAAAATACTGCTAACCTTATTAGATAATAAGAAATTAAAAAAAAAAAAAAACGCAACGACCAATAAAAATATATTTGACTCCAAATTTAAATAACACTAAATTAAAAATAATATTTATAAGCGCATCATCTTAGTTGGAGAAAAATCCTCCTCAAGGCAAGCGTTGAATGATAGAATTTCAGCACTGGATACTTGCTTTTATTCTCGAATCACCTATGGTAGCACTAATAACAAGGAAACTTTATGTTCCACCACATCATTAAATTCATCAGGAATTACAAATCAATGTTGCAAACATTACAAACTTATCTTGGGCCATAGGAAGCACCATTGTTTTAATCTCTTCCATTTTATTAAGCTTTTTAACTTCATGCACCATAATGGGTGGATCAGTAACGGATGCATCAAACTCATTACAACCCTTTGAATTGTTGCTCTCAAGTTGAACTTTCTCATCAATCAATGGGAAATCTTCCTTCTCTGCGGTAAGCCAAATATCTGACTCTTTAAGAGGCTGAGTAAAATTTACTACACATGGTTCAGGTATTCCATCATGCTGTGTAAGCTCTGCGAAATGCTCTTCTTACTATCTAGCATTGTAACAAATGGTGGAAAATCTTAGGAAAACTTCATAATCCAATAATTGGATACAAATCCAAAAATTACACCCAGTCATGCAGGTAGCAAAAACTCTCGAAAAACATGCTAAAGGCCAAATCTATCCAATGTTATGCTCACAGGAGCTAGAGAAATCCTTAGGCTATTTTTGTTACCATAAAGTCCTTTTCTTCTTTCAATGTATCTCTCTAGTAGGAAGATATCCCCCCAGACCCCCCAGTTTTTACTTCAATCGGTAAGTTACAAATACATGTGATGATTTTGAACCCACAATCTCGCTTCCACCATATATTTGAGCTATATAGCACAATGACAATATTTATGTTTTCTTATGTTTCAAATGTTAGGAAAATATCTACAATGCCTGACAAGGCATGGACCATACCTGTGGCTTGAGGCTCTTAGTAAGGGTCAGATTATGTTATCGGATCCTTATGATTGGCATTTAGTAGTTCACAAATTAACTTCTATTACTTTTTGACAATTAGTTAGCGTCCTAAAACTTACTACACTAGAATTAGTAGCTTGTGTACATGGATGCAACTTTCTAATCCAATCTAAAAAAAAAAAAATCACCATAGCTTCTTAGATTTTCAACAGAAAAATTCATGATAGAAACCCTAACACCCGCCTCTAATTAACTTTTTTTTTAAATAAATCAGCTTTAATTAACATATAAATCAAAAAATTTAGAACTACTACCATTTCAGTTAACTGTTCACAGCCCCAATAAGCCCTGACATTCTTCTCGTGCTTTTTCCTTTATTTTTATTTTTATTAAGTAACACACACACCCAATAGGTCTTGAAGTTGAATCCATGACCTCACCCTTCACTCCATTCTACATAGAGAGGAAGATCATTTGAGCTAGAGCTCATTGTACTTTCTTCAATTTTTCACTTGTTTAGAATCCAAATATGTACCCCTATTATCCACGTATCTTTCCTATGCTTTTTTTTTTTTTTTGGACGAAGAGGAATTTTGCAATTTTTTTATTTTTTATTTTTATGATAAGGAATTTTGCAAATTGCCCCATCCAAGGTGCCTCAACAGCAAGGCCGCAAGGGAGGAGACCGCAAGAGAGGACAAAATACACCCTGTTAACGGGTGTATGTTTCTCTCCTCTTACAGCTGGTGGGAACCACCAACTGTGGGTCTCACCAGCTTGTGATAGGGAGGAAGCATACACCCGTAACAGGGTATACTTCCTCGCAAGGGAGAGTGCCTGGACTAATTGCAAACCTAGAAGTAGCTTATTTGACTACTTGTTGTCAAATAATTTCTGCAAACGTCAATCTCTGTTATAACATCAAATCAGACATAATAAAGATTCAAAATTTTCTAAGCCAGTTTCACTGCGAAGCATTACACAAATATTCCAAGAACTTCACAAGCACGCAACTGCAGCTAAATATAAATGGGTCCATGTAATCCAGCCTGTTAAAATTCATGAAAACTATAATTATAAAATCAATAAGCTCTATAGCTCAACTGGTACTTCCTCCTCCCATAATAATGGGAATGGCGATGAGGTCGGGGTTCAAGACCCACCCATGTGTAACTTACCAATAAAAATATAGCATTTCTTAGTGTACCCTCAGCACCAACAGCTTAATTTTTAGCACAAAGTGTTAAAAAGTTATTATGCACTATCAAAGGCAAAAGCACAGTACCTCCCCCAATATCCTTCTGATATAACAGAAGAAGAAAATTGACACCAACCAGTTGATATGGCTTGAGAACCGGTTGAAAATCCGAATCCTGTGACTTACATGCCGCATCAACATCATCCTACAAGTACTAAAACTACATCAGCTACCATTAAAAAAGCAAAATTTTCAATCATGCTGGATTCAACACCACAACTAACAATGACCTGAGTGACAATCCTGACTGAAGAGGACTCGACTTCGGCGTAGCGGTCGCAGGCGGTGACGGAAGAGCCGTACAGGTCTCTCTTCAACTCCGCCGATATCTTCGCACACTTCTGCAAAGCCTTTGCCACCACATCCTCCTCCTCCTCCTCCTCCTCCTCCTCTTCCACTTCCGCTTCCTCTTCAACATTTCCTTCTTCATCGCTCGACTTCACGTTATACACTTGCGCGATATCCGCGTCCTTATCGCCGCCGTCGCCGTCGCCATCGCTGTCCTCATCCTCCACCACGAACCGGCGGCCACGGTTCGCCACGGAAGGTCTGGCGACCTCGGCCACATCCTCATCGTCGTCCTCCAAATCAAACACTATGTCCTCCTTCGGGTTTTGCTTCGACGAGCCGTAAGCGAAGGATTCGATCGCCGGAGGTTTGGGGTTCGCGGTGGTGGTGGTGGTGTTGAGGACGCGAGAGGGCTTGAAGGAGTGGCTGTGGTTCTCCCACTCGTCGTCGGAGATTTCCTCGAACACTCGCTTCATTTTTCTTCTTCGTCGAGATTAAAACGGTGCGTTTTGAGGGGTTTTGGGTTTAGGTGAGTGAGGGTTTAGACTTTGCAGAGTAGGAGAAGAGAGAGGGACTAGAACGCCTGGGAGGATGTACTTTGAAACTGAAAGTAAAGAGACGAAGCGCCATTTGTGCTTTCTATTTTTGTTGGGTTGGGCGAAACTAGAAGGACGCGAGGTGGAAAAAAGGGCGGTACACGAAAGTGACGCAAGGCGGGCCCCGCGAAATTATACGTTGCGTTTTTATTGGTTACAGCGAAGCTGTGTCTCGCATGCAAGGAAAATGCTAATGGTACCAAAGTTTTACGGCAAAATTTGCTATGGAGTAGTTTTTAGAAAAATTTTAGGTGAATATCAACCCAATCGCTGTTTTTAGAATTTAAGTTTGTTAAAATTGAGCTCCACCTAAAAATTGAGTTTTCTAAACTCAATTTTCAATTGGTTTAATGGTTTGACATGGATTTAAAAAAATAATAATAATAACTAGCGAAACTCAAATTTGCTAAACTCAAGTTCTAGGCTTTAAATTTCCCAATAAGATGTTAAGCCATTAGTTTCTTTGTTAGCCCAAGAAGAAATGTTTCTCATTTAACTCTATTGAAGTTGTGTGCGCCCAACTCTTGCCTAATGGGCCAACTATGTGATTGGACTCACAATTTACTTATTATAGTGGGTTTACGAGTTTCCTACAATAGGTAGTCTCTCAGGACAGATTGAAGCCCACAAAGATAGTTAATCCCCCTTGCCGAACACTCTTCCTCCTAGGTTCCCTCACTTGCTCTCTCTCTTCTTCAGGTCTTTACCCTCCATTATCTTACCCCACTTTCTCTTCTCTACACTTATTTATATGCTCGCTAAAGTGGGTTGATGATGATTACTGTTGGGCACCACTCGTGTGGGTGGGCCAGTTTTGATTATTCCTAACAAGAATAGACTCTGCATTGGAAACAAGAGCTAGGACGTTGGAACTAGGGTTAGACGCCGAAAGGTGCTCGGGAACAATATTTCCCAAAACACTATCGGCATACCGAGGATCTACCGAGCAGTGGTAGTACTGAGACCATGGTCACTTTGGACTGTCTTGCCGTGCACTGAAGTCTTGAACAATGGGCTGGCATCCTTGGGCCGCTCAAAATTGGCCATAAGGGATATGGGCCCAAGGCCTGATACTGTTCGTGGGCCGCTTAGATTTGGGCCCAAAGGAAGAAGGGCTTCTAGCTGGATACCGTACAATAGCCCCCCTTGATTCGATCCCAGTGCTCGAGGAAGGGATCAAGGACCTACGTCATACTATAGCTATTCCTCATGGATGCGAACCGTCAGTCATTATTGAGGGATAAGATAGCAGTTATTTTATGGAAAAATGGGATGACAGCTTGTCCCATCAAACGGTAATTATGACTTGACAATTCGTGTACCGAGGTTACGCGTGCAGAGGTTACAAAAAAGTGATTTTAAAGGTTTTCCCACCTAAAAATTCATTTATTACTTCTTCCTTATAAATTGTGGCCATGTTCTTCTCAGATCACTTTTTACTCCCTTCCTTTATGTGTTCATCACTATTAAGCATACATCTTTCCACTAAGAGCACACCTTTTAGAGCACACTGTAAGGCCTTTCACTCATTACCTTACTTTTTAATGGTTACCATCTTCTGTTCTAATATTAGGGATGGGTTTTCTCACCTTCTTAGAACTGAGGCTACCTTGGCCAATTTTAGGGCTAGGTTTGCCATTGCTCCAGATGTAGATGTAGCATACTGCCATGAGGATGATATAGCCCTTGAACGGCATCCTCATGTAGTTTTCTTTCCTTTAATGTCTATTTTAGAGGTGGGGTTAGGTTCCCCGTAGATCCCTTAATACTTAAAACACTTAGATTTTACGGATTGTGCCCCGACCAACTCCCACCAAACTTCTATCGAGTAGTAAGTAGTGTTAGTTAGCTGAATAATTTATATGGCTTGCATTTAGACCAACATGACATAAATTACATGTATAGTTTATGCAGTAAAGAGAGTTCGGGGTACTATCTTAGGGTTCGGGAAACTTGGGTACGATTGATATCGTGCCTCCCAACTCTAACAGAAACTCGGCTGGAGAATTTGTTCGAGTGAGCAGCAATTAGCATGCTAATGAGCTCTCTTGCCCGACCTCGCCCCAAGATATTGGTCGGTACCGTTATGTTGAATTTGTTTTTATTATGCAGTGCTTTGCATTTATAATTACCTCTGTGTTTACCTATATGCTTATAATTTTTGCTTACAGTGGTGCAGACGGTAAAAGGTTCAAACTGGACATCAATGCAGTACATGTGCAGGACTTGAACTTTGTGCTTAGGTCAGAAATTTTCATACACTACAACGGTCAGTTACGGGCCTCCCATCTCACCCTTGGGTGTACTCCGGTTTACACGAGCTTTTAGGATCCCGCATAGGCCTTAACTGTGGGCAGCCCTTTATTGTCATATTTAGATGTCTAGCACCGAGGGTTCTTGCCACCAGGGCTAACACTTGGTGAGGCCCAAAATCTCGGTCCTTAGCTAATCAAGGTGGGCTTGTTACCACCTGTGAGGGACGGATTAGCAGTGCCAAGCATATCTTGGTTTAAGAACCCCATGAAGAAGCTCAGGTTGCTGAGTAAGTAGAGGTTGAGTCAGTTGACTCCTCGAAGGCTGACACCAAGGATTCGAACGATGAAATGGTGGTGTGCCGAAACATGACAGCTAACCAGTTCTTGCCTAACGAATGGCCCACCGTGTAGCAGCAGGCTCCTCCTCCTTTTCTTGCCCCCCGTGGTCGAAAAAGACCTTGTAATGCCAGTTATCCTTCTAAGAGGCTAGAAAATTTTCCCCCAAGAACCTCTCCCGCATTGACCAGAGCTCCTATGTCCATTCGAGAACCTGCTATAAACACTCGCCCACTTGTGCAGGTAGGGTCTAATGTAGCCTTTTCTTCAACCTCCCTGCAATAAGATGGCAGAGTACTTTTATGCTTGGGGATGGATCTCTTTTGGCTACTTCTAGTGTGAGGAATTGGTTAGCTAGGGAGGGTGGGCGGATCACTCGGAGTCTAAGGCAAGCTTTGCAACTGCTAAATGATGTGCGCTACTTCTCAAATGGCATACTATTGCAGTAATGCTTAATTTTTGCCTGTTTAAATTTTGCTTTGATATTTCCTTATTTCTTACACTTCATTCTTTGTTGCCTTAACAGGCTACACAACTGGCATATATGATGGAAGGCTGGCTGAAGAGTGCGGCGGAGGAAGCCGACAAAGAAAAGACCCTAAAAAGGGTTGTTGAGGCCACTGTGCGGGAGAAGAGCACGACCATTGAAATTGCCAAGGAAAGAGTTAGGGAAGCAGAGAGGGTCTTTATCCTCGCTGAGCAAAGGGTGACCGATCAAGAGAAGAAACTTGGGGAGATGGAGTTGAGGCTTGCTGTGGCTAAAAGTATAATCTCAGCTAGAGATAAAGAAATGACTGATTTGAAAATGGCCCTGGAGGAAAGTGAGAACAAGTTTTACAATATGGGCTTTGCAGATGCCCAGAACTCTTGTGAGCCAATCATGCTTCTGACACAGAGGTATGGATTCAAGGGAAAGTGGTTGGCAGCTGTGCCCACTTTAGGTGTGCCCGTAAAGTCTCCGTTCATAAATCCTGACCATATTCCCTACCTCGAGCCCTCTCTAGTTCAAAACCTTGCGAATATCGATGATGAAGATACTCAAAGCATGAGGGAGTTAGTGTAAAAGATTGATTCTCATGCCGAGTTGATTGATATCGAGATCACCAGCGACTCACATGTTGTGTAGGGATTAGCCCAGCCTCAGCTTCCAGATCCTAACCCCCAGTCTGTCATGAATGCTACCCCTGTCCTGACCAAACAGCCACATGACCCTACCGTTTGAATCAAGAGAATTTTTTATTTATTTCCATTATTATTTTTATTTATTTCTACTTTAATTTGCCTATGTTCACTGAGATGTGGTGACAAGACATAGCGATCTTGGTTTTGATGACAAATACTACTATTTTCTGATAGATAATGTCACCGTGGTTTGGTGATAGAAGTAAATTTGAACTATGTTGGCTTATCTCCTTCAATTTAACTGATTTATATTGTTCGACACTTTACACCATATGTAATTTTGCTAGTTATTTGTCTTAGGAAATGGAATATAGCTCCCACTTGGTCGGTGACTGGGATTAAACCGAACTGAAACTTTTGTCCTTAGGAATTTTCAAAGGTTTCCTCCTGGTCGGTGATTGGGATCAAATCAAATTGAGGCTTCTGTCCTTAGGAAATTTTAAGGTACAGTTTTCACCTGGTCGGTGACTGGGATCAAATTGAACCGAGGTTCTGTCCTTAGAAAACTTTTAAAGGTTTTCACCTAGTTGGTGACCAGGACCAAATCGAACCGAGGCTTCTATCCTTAAGAAATTTTAGAATAGGAAGTTCCAATGTGGTTAAATTCACATGCTACTCTTTCATTATAATTTACATACCGATCATTGTACATACCAACCATTGAAGCTTTACATGCTTAATGATAATATATATATATATATATATATTTTGTTTTATACATTCCATGGCTGTGGAAGTGACCTCTCGTCCATATCCTTTAGATAATATGCTCCTGCTCCAGCTATAGTAGTGACTCTATACAGTCCTTCCCAGTTCGAAGCTAGTTTCCCAGCATTGACATCTTGAGCACTCCCCACTGCTTTTTGCAGTATAAGATCACCAACACCAAACTCTCTTGTTTTCACATCTTTGTTATACCGTTGAGCCAACATCTGTTGGTAGTTAGCCAAGCAGATCATAGATGCTTCTCAGCGCTTCTCTAGTGAATTTAATTGCCTTACCATTGATTCTTCATTTATGACCGGGGAGAAATCCGAAGTCTTTGTGCTACACAAGCTTATTTCTATTGGTATAACTGCTTGCACTCCGTATCTAAGGAATAAGGAGTTTCACCTATTGATCTTTGCGGTGTCATTCTGTACACCCATAATACTTTCGGCAAATCTTCGGCAAATCTTCCCTTCGTTCCCTCCAATCTCTTCTTCAACCCATTGACAATTATTTTGTTCGTAGCTTCAGTTTAACTGTTACCCTGAGGGTAAGCCATGGTTAAATACCTGTTCTTTATATTGAGGTCACTGCAATACTTGCGGAATGCTTTACTATCAAATTGCAACCTATTATCTGACACTAAAGACTCTAACACTCCAAACCTCGTCACTATATTCTTCCAAACAAATTTCTTGACATCCATATCTTGAAAATTGGCTAACGCTTCTATTTCAACCCATTTGGTAAAATAATCAACAGCTACCAAGACAAATCTTCTATTTCTTGTAGCTAGGGGAAATTAGCCAATGATGTCTAGCCCCCATTGTGCAAAGAGTCATGGATTGCTAATGGGATTAAGGCTCCCTGCAGGTTGGTGTATCATAGGGCGTGTTTTTTATATTGTTCACACTTTTTGACATACTCAGTTACATCTTGGACCACTAAAGTCCTTGTATCATTGCTCAATGAGCCAATGACTGACCTCTAACATGATGGCCACATATCCCTTCATGGAGCTCGGTTAAGAATTCATTAACTATGTTAGGATGGAGGCACAACAAGAAAGGTCCCCCAAAAGATCTTCGGTACAATTTACGGTCTCCAGATAACTATAACCGAGCAGCAATCCTACGCACTTTGTCAGCTTCCTTGCTTTCACTCGGTAAACAGTTTTCAGCGAGAAACTCTATAATAGGGTCCATCCAACTAGGCTTAAATAACACGATGGCTAAGAAACTTACTTTCGGATTAATATTAGGTTCCCTTATCACCTCCACTTCAATCAACCAAGGCATCTTATCGGTCAGTGATGATGTCAGAGTTGCCAAGGAATTCGCATGTCTGTTCTGCCCTTGGGAAATCTAAACTAATCTAATCTTCTGAAACTTGCCCATCATCTTCTTTACAAGCTTCAAGTAATTAACCATCCATGAATCTTTGGCCTCGAAAGTACCCCCAACATGACTAACCACAAGCCGAGAATCCGAATACACTTCCAGGTTAGTTGCCCCGAGGCTAAGCGCCGCCCTTAATCCCAAAATTAGAGCCTCATATTCGGCCTCATTATTTGATGCTCTAAATCCCAGCTTGAATAAATGTTCTACTTTCACACCTTCTGGTGATATGAGCATGATACCAACCCCCGCTCCCATTGCATTGGACGCACTATCCACAAATATCCTCTAGGGCCGAGATTCCATGCTACACAATTCGCCAATTATCTGAAGAAGTAAACTCCGCGACAAAGTCGGCTAGCACCTAGCCTTTGACGAGCTTCTAGGCCTATACTGAATGTCAAATGAGCCGACTCTGGTTTCCCACTTGGCTATTTGACCTATGAAGTTAGATCTTTTCAGCAAGGATTGTAGCGGGTATTCGGTCAACACATAAAAAGTGTGAGCTTGAAAATAATGTGGCAACTTTCTAGTTGCACACACTAGCGCTAATGCCAACTTTTCCAATGGCAAATACCTCAATTCTGCATCAATTAGGGTTTTACTAATGTAATAGATTGGTTTATGGACTCCTCCCTGGTCTTTCAATAATACCGAGCTTACTGCGTGCTCGGATATTGCCAAATACATATAAAGGTCTTCACTGGCCTCCGGGGAGGATAGCATTGGGGCACTTACTAGATACCTCTTTAAATCCTAAAAGGCCTCCTCACACTCCTTGGTCCACTGAAAGCCTCTCCATTTTTTCAACAACTGGTAAAAAGGACGGCACCAATCAATGAATTTTGAAATGAATCGTTTCGAAGCAGCTAACATCTCAGTCAACACTTGTAGCTCCTTTGGGTTACTCGGTGGCCTAAGCCGCTCTATAGCACTTATCTAATTAGGGTTCACTTCTATTCCCTAATGAGTAATCATGTACTCCAGAAACTTACCAACTCCCACACCAAAGACACACTTTTCAGCATTAAGGCACAACTTATGTCACCTGAGTATTTCAAATATCTCCATTAAATCACCCACATGCTTTTGATCCTCCTTACTTTTCACCACCATGTCATCGATATATACTTCCACCATTCTTCCAATCTTCTCTCGGAACATTCTCATCATCATCCTCTAATAAGTGGCTCAGCATTCTTTAGGCTGAAAGGCGTCACCGTGTAGTGATAATTTGCTTCTAGAGATAAAAACGACATTTTCTCCTAGTCTTCGACAGCCAAGGCAATCTGATGATAGCTCTAAAAAGCATCCAAGAAACTCATCCTAGCATGTCCACAAGTGGCATCTACCAACTGATCAATCTTCGGCACAGGAAATAGGTATTTTAGACATGCTCGGTTAAGATCAATAAAATCTGCACATACCCTCCACTTGCCGTTCTTCTTCTTCACTACCACGGTATTGGATAACCACTTCGAGAAGTAGACTTCTTTAATTGCCCCAGCCAAGTTCAACCTTTCAACCTCCTATTTCACCGCCTCCACATGTTGCTTGGCAGATCTTCTCGGCTTCTGCTTCTTCAGGGGTGAATGTAGAATCCACATTAAGTTTTTGGCTAATGAATTCGAGATCCACACCGGGCACAACGTAGGGACTTAATGCAAACACATTGAGATTTTGCACTAATAACAACAATATATTCACCCTATCTTCATGCTTCATATTAGTTCCTATATAGAAACTCCTACCCTCATAAGGTAGTATACTTACTTTAATCAACTTCTTGGCATTATGAGCTTCCTTGCCCTCATGGGGCTCCTGTAATTGCTATAAGTGATCCTGTTTGGCTGGCTCTTTTGCTTGATCTCTCGGTTCACATCCACCACTAAATACTGCCTTGCTACCTACTGGTCTCCACTTACCATGATGACACCGTGGTCAATATGAAAATTTCACTTTAACGTGCAAAGTAGACGGGACTGCTCCCATGGCATGGATCCGAGGCTTGTTGAGTATTGCCGTATACGGGGAAAATGAACTAATCACAATGAAATTGACCATCACCTCCTTCCCCTCTTTGTTCACTAGAAGTGAAATTTGCCCATCCTTAATTACCATTCTGCCATCAAATCCTACTAGAGGGGTATCATATTTATCCTCTACGTGGCTCAATCTCAATAGAAAAAGATAATATGTATGACATCAGATTCTCCCATATCTCAAGCCAAATGAAATGCATTCCCATTTCCCACAAAGTAGTTGGCTTCGCAAACTTGTTATTTTTATGCTTTATTTTTACTGAGTTTAAACTTGAGTTCCACGTAGTTTTTTTTTTTTTTAATTATAATTCCACATCAGATTTAGACTAGTTGGACCTTAAGTTTGCTAAACTCGATTTTGGGTTGGAACTTGATTTTAACAAACTTGAATTCCAAAAACAGTTTACATAACTACTTAACTTTAGCCATATGCTATTCACCAAAAAATTTTCTAAAAAGTTTCTATTAGCAAATTTTGCCAAAGTTTTATGGATGGTTTTAAAAATTGATATTGTTAAATAGCTGGAAAAGCACATGGTTCCCCATTTTCATCCGTCCTTGACTGGTTTTGTCCGATTTTGGGAAATTTTTTACCGGATCGGATTGGTATCAATTGAATCGGTTAATCCAGTCCAATTTTAAAAACTATGGTTCTACTACATAAAAGTTTATGACAATTAATGTGATTGGAGGCTTTCAACCATCTCATAAATGGATTTTTTTATAGGACATAAATTAATATATGAATTCTTTTCAAAGACGTTCGACTATTAGTTGATTTTATAATATTTTGACACAAAAGTTTTGTTAGTCCCACAATTTTACACATCATTTCTTATTAATGTATTTGTTATGTCAAAATAAGCATTTTCAACCGACTATTACTTAGCAAACTGAAAATTTTAAATCAACTGCTCATTTGACTATTAGTTTATCTTCTAATATTTTGCACATAAGCATTGGTAATCTCACAATTTTACACCTGATTTTTTTCCAAATTTTTTTATTATGTCAAAATACGAGTTTTAAACTGATTACTACTCAGTAAACTAAAGAGTTTTAAATCAACTACTACTCAGCAACATGAAGAGTTTTATCTAAGTACAAACTTATGCGATGCTCGAAAAAAATCTTATATATTTAGCAATTAATATTTCCTTCTTCTTTTTAATGGCAATTCTCATTTAAAGTTCTATCTCTATACACATTTTAATTTTCGTTCTTTGTATTGTTTGTTAAGTAAATAATTTTACTTGACATTATTAAAATTAAAACAAAATATAAATAGACTGATTGTTTGATAGTTTAGAGCTTTTACATTGATGGTGCCAAAATTGCTAAAAAGCTATTTCAGTACCTCAAATATATATAAAAATAAAATAAATAAATGAAAAAACTCCTACATCAATGGTGCCATAGCTAAATTTTTTTGGCTCATTGCTACAATAAATTGTTACTTGTAGCAGTTACTATAGCTGTTTACCAAACAATATAACCTTTTTTTTAATACCCAAATGTTTTTCTCTCTATTTCTTCATTCACTTCTCAGACTCAACCTCTCTTTTCATTCTCTGCCCCTATCTCCCTTCTTTGTTCTTTGCTCTCTCTCTCTCTCTCTCTCTCTCTCGTGCTTCTTGGTGGATCGTCACCGTTGTGCCTCTCTAGGTGGATCGTGGTCGTAGGTTGCTAGATTTTGTGGTCGGTTTTGGGTGTGGCTAAGTTTGTGTGGTGGTTTTTGATGTGGCTAGGTTTTGGCGGAGTTGCGATTAGGTTGTGTTGGTTTTGGATGGTTTGGATTGGTGGTTAGTGGCAATGTGGCTATGGTATGTTTAATGGTGGTGGTGGTGGTTGATTTTGGCTATAATGGTGGATTTCATGGATTTTGGCTATGGGTTTCCTAGGTTTGGCTATGGTAGTGAGTTATGGCTAGTGGTGATGGGTTGTGCTTTTTTTTTTTTTTTTTGCCGTGGGCTAAGGTGGTTATGGATAGTTTGTGGTGATTTTTTAATTATTTTAATAAGTCTTTATATTATTTTAATTGAAGTGGTAAAAAAGTAGAACCATTTGATGTTGGTTATGTTATAAAGAGGTGTGTTAAAATAGATCAAGTGTGTTTTTGAGATGCTAGAAGCTAAAAAATTTAGGTCCACTACTGTTGTAGATACCACATTTTATACCCCTTATAACTCGGGCCCCTATTCCCTAATGATACTCAAACTCTAAAGTCTAAGGCCAGTTTAGAGCCCAATTAGATATCAAATTAACTTAAGGAGTGTTGAAATGAAAAATATAATATTTTAAATGAGCAAAAATCTATTTTTGGAAATAAAAAACCAAAGTGGCTCTTGGCCTGCATACGTGGGCCAAAGCATGCATACGCAGCTAGGGTTTCAAAAATATAAAAAAATGCAAGTTTTTGCAATAATAACTGAGGTTTGGAATGAATCTCATATCGTCTGGGAGTCGTTCCAAACCCCATTTTTTTCCACGATATAAAGTATTACATGGTACATTTTCAAAACACATAGAAATCCCATGAGAAAAACCTAAGTTTCACTAGAAAATAGTGAATCAAAAGGGATTATTTCACAAAACACCCTAAAGTCAATTTTATTTGATTGAGACCTTTTCTGACCTCAATCCTTTTAGTTTAATGTTGCTAATCGCTTGTTTAATGACTTATGATAGATTTGACTGAGGAGAATGGTCAAAATCAAAGCTTGGGAACTACTTTTTGAGCTATCAAAGTTCAACCTTTCTTTTTCTTTTTTAGTCTTTCTTTACTGTTTTAGTCTGGTTCTTTACATTGCTTATGTTTATGTATGTTTGCTTAGGTTAGTTTTTTAGTTCTCTTCATATTTTATGCATGTTAGGTTATTAGAATTTTCATTTTAAAGTTCTGCTCTTTTTTGTGTTTTAGGTTTTCTGGGTAAGAGGCTGTGTACACATAATCTTGCTAGCGTATGTAGGCTTAATTATGTGCACACAGGCTTGTTTTTGCGTGCTCAAGCCACAGCCTAGAAACCCTAATTTATTTGTTTTGTTACTTCTGTTTTCACATGTTTGTTCTGTTTAGCTTCTTTCTATATGTTTTATGCTCCATAAGTTTTTGTTTGCTTTGTTCACATGCTTGTTTGCCTTTAACATGCCTAGATTAGGGTTTTATACTTGTTTCTTGCTTTACTGCCATGAACATGCATTCATATGCCCATTCACATGCATTTGGTTGATTTAATCTTTTCTTGAAGAATATACAAAATAGATAACATGGTCTTAATTAATAATGTGATATTGCTTGCTACCATGATTGGTTGCTACTTTGTTTGATATGCCATGATTGTATGTTTAGATGTATGCTAGTGTGTGTGTGAGTTTAAGATATAAGTATTGAACATAATTTTATCAAAGTTAAGATGTAAGACACAATAATGGGAGGCCAACCTTAAGGTTGAGCAATCTTGGGTGCCTAACACCTTTGCAAGAGTATATCTAAACTTCGAACCTATATCTCAGGTAGTAAGATCAAAAGGTCCTTCCTCGAGAGAACGTTATATAAATATTTCCTAGACCATTGCAAAAACTAGGTGGCGACTCCAAAATCCCCCCTTATGTCCACAATTGTGCTCTTATACTTTATAATGAAGTTTCACAAATGTGACACTTTATTAAGAACATGTTTCATAGTAATGAAGCTCGTGGTCTTGGAAACATACAATGACAAACTATCATATAAATCTTACTTTTTGAGAAGAAAGATGGTGATAATGCACAAAATTGTCTATAAGTCAATCATCCAAGCGTATAGTAACATGGGGGTACCTAAAGAATGAAGGTGAAGAACTTATAGAGAGCACCGGTAAGGTGTCGTCCAAAGACCCTCAAAAGGTTAATTCAGTCACTGAATGATCTCCAATAACTCTAAAAGTATGAGAGCTAGGAAATTTTACGTACCTTAGAGGGGAGAAGACTTGGTGTTTATATAGTGATGTATAGCTAACCATGTTTCCTATGAATGTTGGCTCTTTCCGTAAAGGGAGCATATGAAGTTAATGCTCCGAGATCTTCGTGTTTAACTTCCCATGTTTAGAGGATACAAATATATAGGAAGATCCTTCAGCGTGGTGTGCAAATTCTTTCTATATGGAGATAGTTGAGTGGAGAATATGTAAACTGGTATATAAGGTTAAGTAGAATGGATCATCCATCATAGAATACTAGTTGTAGATATGTCATTTTGTACCCCTTATGACTTAAGCCACTGTTTCCCAATGATGACATCACTCAGAGGCCTAGGATTGATTTAGAGCCTAATCTTGTGGAACTTTAACTTAGAAGGATGTTTTGGTAAAGAAATGTGCAGGAAAAACCCTAAGCATGCACATTCCTTTAAGTATGTGTACACATATGTCAACGCCTTGCGGCTGCTCGACCACCCATTGTGGCAACACTCACATGCCTTTCTCTCAATGCGAGAAATGTTATGGAGGTGTGTCGTACCTCGGGTGTGTGATTGAAAGATGACTCTCTTTAAAGGAAATTACCAAGGATAAGTGAAGTCGCCACTAATCATTGGGTTTTTCTAAGGTGTAATTGGCCACCTAACTCTATTTGATTTTTTTACCAATCCTAGGCTAAGAAAAATGTTATTTTTCCTAATCTAATATTGATGGGAAAAAATTATTGATTCTTGAGTTCAGAAGTCTGGTTACGTCTAAGGAAGGTATTAGGCACCCCACAGTGCCTGTCCAAAGACAGTTCTTTGTTTTGGTAAAAATATAACTTTTTGACATTGACAATTGAAAACAAGCTATTGGCATTAGCTTACGGGGCTTTAAACACGTTGGGCTTTGAGGTTTGTCTTTGGAATAAGTATGGTCCCAGTTGTTGTTTTCTCAATGCGTTTGTAATCAATGCCAAATTTCCACAACAAAAATTCGGCAGCATTTCACCTTATTTTCATGGTGGAAATCCCTCAGCGCTTCACCATAGGTGCATCATAGCACACAAAATGCTATTCTCACCAAGCTTTTGCTGTAAGAATATGGCAACAGGGTGCCTCATTTTCGCGGTAAAAATCCGGCAGAGTTTCGCTTTTGGTGCACTATGGCGCATCGATAGGTTTTTGCGTATGTGTATATAATGAGTATCGACATATTCGTACTGAGATGAGCTGGAGCCCTTCAAAGTATCAAGTATGTTGATGCATGTCGCATACACGAGGAAATCAGTGTCACTGGGTGACATCGATTGGGACAATCACATTGCGCTGATTGTGCACACAATATAGGTCATTTTTCCTAATCTAATATGGATGGGTAAAAAATCTTGATTCTTGAGTTCAGAAGTCTGATTACGTGTGGAGAAGGTGTTAGGCACCCCACAGCGCCTATCCAAGCATAGTCCTTTACTTTGGTAAAACCGTAATTTTTAAACATTAACAATTGAAAATAAGCTATTGGCATTAGCTTACGGGGCTTTAAATGTATTGGGCTTTGAGGTTTGATTTTGGAATGGGTATGGTCCCAGTCGATGTTTTCTCAATGCGTTTGGAATCAATGCCAAATTTCCAAGGCAAAAATCTGGCAGCATATCGCCTTAATTTCATGGTAGAAATCTGGCAACACTTCTCCGTAGGTGCAACATAGCACACAAAAGGCTATTCTCACCAAGCTTTCACTATGAGAATTTGGCAATAGGGTGCCTTATTTTCATGGCGAAAATCCGGAAAAGTTTTGCATTTGGTGCGTTATGTCACATTAATAGGGTTTCGCGTCTGTGTATACAACGTGTATTAACATGCTCGTACTGAGATGAGTTGAAGCCCTTCAAAGTATCAAGCGTGTTAATTTGTGTCATATACACAGGGAAATAAGTGTCATTGGGTGACATGGATTGGAACAATCACATCGCGATGATTGTGCACACAATATAGCATGAATTTGCACCTATGATAATCACCTTGATCACATACCCACACTACAAGTTCAAGAGCTCTCTTGACTAGAGAGGGTCATTCACGTAGTCATGAGAGTCCATCATACAGAATGCATAATCACCCAAATACAAACAGATATAGACATACATACATCATGCACAATGCAACCACATATAGCGGGAACGTAAATTAGACATTGCCAACGTTCTAAGAGTATGTCCCAACAAGGTACAGGAAATATAAAACAGACATTGCCATACCTAGGGAATACGGCTTAAGCAAAGAGTAGGAAAAGTAAAGAGGGTATCTACGAATGTCCATAGCTCCATTAGATTGGAGTCTGAACTGTTAGGATTAATGCCCTAAAATCCTATTGTATGCCATGTATGACATTATGTTCCATGTAATAAACTTGTTTTATTATTATCTAAAATAATGGTAGCATGAATGTTTGGACATTATCATATAACCCTTGAGATGCATAGTATGTGATTTAGTCACAAAAGATATAAATCACAAGTTTTTTGTAAACTCAAAATATTAGTTCGTAGCCGGTGATGAAATTGGGAATTTCATTTGTGAAGACTATAACATGTCAATCAAGATGATATGTCTTTATCAAGGAAGTGGAGACTTCTAGTTGATATGTTGATGTTTTAAGTGTATAATACATATTGAACTAGACCACTGTGAGATTTATTATTCTATCAACAATTTTCAAACGAATAATAAATTTCACGACTTCTTAATTACATAAACTCTCAATCCTGAGAGAATAGTGAACCCGATCATGAAATGTAGGTTACTTTAATATATCAGATGTGAGATCTAGAAAAATGGTCAAAACCGTTGTATGTTGGGTAACTACACGTAATGTTAAAGGAACACATATTCTCAAGATGGAATTCATACTCTTTATAGAGATATAAAATATTCCCTAGAGATATAAAATATTCCCTTTAGATAAGTTTAATAAGATTGATTATTCAGAGTGTTAGGCCTAACCACTTTAGTAAAAAATTATTAAAATTTATATTTTATGAAATTAGATTTCATAAAATAAATATGAATAACTTAAAGGATTAAACCGGGTACTCAAGGATTAAGATGTAGTGATCTTCAAAGTAACAGCTACACATGATAACTTTGTATCACTACAAATATTTTCATGAAGGGGTTGAATGTTTAATAAAGTCTCGGGATATAATTTATTAACAAGGCTTAGAATGCAATTATATTTATATAGTGGTATTAAATAAAATTAATTGTAACTTTGAGCTTGTCAATAGTTGACAGATAAGTCCAAAGTCGATTATAGCTAGAGCTTTATTTATCCCTTTGGTCTTACTCCAAGCCACAAACTAAAGCCCAATTAGGTTGGCCCAAAAGTCTTCCTAACAAAGTACAATCTTCATTTTTTTTTTAATTTCACTGTGTCAAGGTATCCTCTCTCATTCTTTGTTTCCAAAACTCAGACTCAGATATTACATGTTATCTCATATGAATGAAGTAGATCCATCATATTTCGCTGCGTGTTTGGAATGAGATACAAAACTGTGTTTTCTATGTGTTTTTCCAAATGGATGACACAGACAAGCAAAGAGTCATGCATGAACATGTAGGCAAGTGTGCAAAAAGAATGCATAGAAAGCCAAACTAGTGGCAAGTGCAGAGATATATGTGTGATTAAAAAGGAGAAAGAATCAGAATTCTTCTCAAGGGAGACACTTGATAATTATCTTGAAAGATCATATTTAGAACTGATTGAGAGACCACACATCTTAGGCACATTGTGGAATTGGAGTAAAGATTGAATGGCTTCCTAACAAAGTCCAATCTTCATTTTTTTTTTTTTTTTGATTTCGCTACATCAAGGTATGCTCTCTCATTCTTTGTTTCCAAAACTTAGACTCAGATATTACATGCTATCTCATATGAATGAAGTAGATCTGTCATATTTCACTGTGTGTTTTGTATGAGATACAAAACTGTGTTTTCCATGTAGTTTGCAACATGGACGACACAGATACGCAAAAAGTCATGCATGAACATGTAGGCAAGTGTGCAAAAAGAAAGCATAGAAAGCCAAACTGGTGGCACAAAGCAAGCATGGCAAGCAATATCGCACGGGGCAGAGAAAGGGTATGTATCGAGCAAGCCGGCATCACTAGGATGCATCGAGCAAATCGGCATCACTAGGATGCATCAAGCAAGTGGTTACATCCCAATAGGCCACGAGGAGGATGGATGTAACCACACAAGGACATGCCGACATGGGGCTTAAAGCATGGCAAAGCCTAAATCTAGAGAGGCAAGCATAGACATAAAGCATAGAAGCAAGTAAACATACACATGCATATAGGGAAATGATCCAAACCTAGGCCTAGGTGTCTGGATGTAGATCTAGACCATGGGATTTAGATCAACACCTTGCCAATAAGGGCCAAAACACAAGAAAAAGAAGATATCAAGGGACAAAAGGGCTATAAAAGCAGATGACATAAGCAACCAACATATAGATCTAAGCATACAAATATGGCATGGAGCACATAAACACATAGATCCAAGCATAGGCATGACATGGGGCCCAAAGAGACATAGCTCTAAATAAAGGCACGTAGATCTAGGCATAAACATGGCATAGAAAGCATAGGCATGTAGATTTAAGCACTAACATGTAATTTAGACATTTTAGCCCAAGAAGGCTAGGCCAACAACTTCAAAGCAATAAATCATGGTAAAAAGCAAGGAAACATGCTACAAAACAATAAAACATGCTAGGAAGCAAATTAAAGCAAGAACAAACTAGGAGAAGCGATAAAGCATATTATTGAATAAGAAAAAGTTATGAAAATAAAAGGGTGTAGATAGTAGCTAAAAAGCTACATCCATACCCCTAAACCTCAAATCCAAGGTATGGAACCAAGGAGAGGAAGATTAGGTGCAAGAACACTACCCTGTGATTGAGGGGAAAAGAGAAGAATCAAAGGTGTTTGGATGTGTTTGGAAGAGAAATTAGAGAGAAAAGAGAAAGGATCTGCCCAGAAAATTGCCCAAAATCATTTTTTTTTTTTTTTTGGTTGCAAAATGAGGGTTCCGTACGTATTTATAGCTTGATTTTGGCCCTTTGGCTTCCAGCCACACAAGGGCTGCTTGCCACCCTTGCTGACATCAGCAGTTCTATCTTTTTCTTCTCTAGCTATAAATGCATGTTTGAAGGTCTTCTCAAACTTGGATTGTGTTGATCTTGGTGTCCCTAGAAAGCTCTGGATGTCTAGTTTCCAGAACATTAAAGAAATTGGAAATTGGACAGTCGAATCAAAAGTTATGGCCTCGGGGAAATGTGTTGATGCGCTTTGCATAGTTTTCTGGATATCTTAACCATTTTAACAATCGTCATTGGAAAAGAAATTATATAATCTTCACAATGGCACTGGCCCCAACTCGTTCTGATGGTTGGATCAAAATTAGGGTTTTTGGTGCCCTTAGGAGTCAACATCGGGTCAAACTTGACAAAAATCTCCTAGTGGCTCGGGTTTGATGTAAAAGCATGAAAAATGTCATTTCGGGAGGACTTTGACCTCGTTTGACTTTTGGTCAACGCAAGATTGACTAGAGGCATTTTGGTCAATTTGACTAGAAAAGGCACTTCGAGTGCCTTGATTCTCGAACGGCTTGCACCAAGTCAAGAAAAGAAGAATACAGAACTTCAGTACATATCCTTCTTGGAATTGAACATGTACATTAGAATTGAGGTAAGAGCCACCTAGAATAGAAGAGATTAAAATAGAGATAGAAGTCACGTAGAGGCAATAGCCTCACTAGATCAGAAGAGATTGAGATAGAGATAGAAACTACCCAGAGGTGAAAGCCATCCAGAGAAGTTTAAGGCAAAAGCCCTAAATAGACACCACAAAGACGTATCTTCTTAGCTCATAATATCACCTTATTTGCTTGGTTGATGGTTGAGGCCATTGACCATGTTTGTTTTTCTTTTTTAATGACTCTAGGATGGCGAGTCACAGAATTTGGACATACGAATCCCACGCAACTCTGCGGAGTTGCACGTCACCCCATGTATGCATGTTGCTTGTCGTGTGTGTTGTGGGCTCAAGTGCTAATAATGCATAGTGTCATCCTTGCGATTGGGTAAGTACACCTTGGCCTAGGGTGGACCATGGCAGATAAATAGATTCGCCACCTAGATTAGATCTAGGAACCATAAACATAGCGCCCTTCGTGGAAGGACTGATCTTTTACCAAAACACATGTCAGAAGTTTAGGTATAGAGATGGGAAGATGTTGGCACCAAACCCCACCTGACCTATGGGTCAACTTCTACTCATTGTGTTCCAAGTCTTAATCTCATCAAATGTAGGTTTAATACTGATGATGCAAAGAAAATCAGTAGGCTAGATGCTTCGGGCCATCAATACATTATTCTAACTCACATACACTCTAGCATGCATCTAAGGCACACAACATGACATCAATAATCCTAGACCTAATCATTCATCTATCATATCATGGCATTTAAATAAATATATCTAGAAATGGCAATACAGGTTAGAATTTTCTGAACCGACCCGACTCGAACCTGATTTTTTTGACTCGAAACAAAACAGGTTGACCCATGACCCGGCCCTTTTTTTTTGCAGGTCAACCTGACCCGACCCGGATAACCTGTGGCCCGACCTGTTAAAAAAAACTCACTAAAAAAACATTTAAATTACATCCTGATACTAGGTGCATAAAGCACCTAAGTACCAAAACTAGTAATCAGATATAAAGTTATAAACAAATAAACAATTAAAACTATTGTAAATTTGTCATGACATGAGAGATTCATCACAACCAATAAGAAGAGCTAAGCTTTAGTCAGTGCTTGATAAGAGACAAGACAACACGTTACACGTAACACAAGGCTATCACAACCATTAAAAAAAAAAAACTCTCATTCAATGCTTGCTAGCTGTAGTCCATTGTCCAAGACTCCAAAGCCAAAGCCACAAAATGCACATTCACTTGCGCCTCGGGCCTCTGCCCGTCTTCATACATTCAGCATTCCACACTTATTTAGTTTCACACAAAGCAGTCAAAGCTTGCGCCTTTGCCCTCCTCCACTGCTCTGCTTTCTCACTTCTCTCAGCTCTTTGTCTCTCGCCACCCATAGGCCACATGGACCACACAGCTACTGACCCATTAAAGAAGAGCACAACCACAAATCATCAACTATGGTAAAGTAAGTTAAATCATTTTCATCATTCTCTTAAATCTCTAAATGTTTTTAGTTTTTGGATTGATTTTTTAATATTATGAATTTATGATTTAGCAATTGATAGGCCACAAATACGTTGACCTCTAGTGATTAATTAAATGGATTAATTAGCCGAGTTCTTAATTAATTAAGTTAACATGCAAATTCACGTGGCAGCACAAACAAATCACCAATAACTAAAGTATGTAGCGGAAAATAAATGACACAGTGATTTGTTTACGAATGGGGAAAACCTGACGGCAAAAACCCCACCGGGTGATTTAAGGTCACCACTCCCGAAACTTCATTATTATCACAACAAGCGGTTACAAGCAAGGAATCCGAGTACCTTACCAACCTACAGTTGAACCCTTACCCCAATACCCAATTGGACTTGTTCTGTAGTGACAATTTCTCCTCTTGATGCACGGCTCAAAGTACGTGACTAACCAATTGTGCGGATCCAAGTATGTGACTTCAATTCACCAACTAGAGAGAGAGTTGTTGGCTGCAAAGTTTTTCAAATCATCTACACGATGAAGCTCAAAAAGATGCTTGGTTACAAAACCCTTTGGTGCACATTACACAGCAACTTCTTCACAAAAGATGAACTAGGGCATGAATTTTGTCTGAGGTCACAAATTGCATGAACAATAATTACTCAATGCTAGTGCAACTTGCTTCTCTTTGATGGCCCTTAAAACAATCCTTTTATATGTCTAGGGTTAGGAGAAAAAAAGTCTCAAAGACACATTCACGGGTTGGAATTAAAACAGAACTTGGAATCTGTTTTTCTTAAATCTCAACAGATAGAGGTGTCGAGGATCTGTCGAAAAGCTGTCGAGCCTCGGGGCTGAAATAGCTTCTAAAGTTCGATAAATGCATGTGTCGAGACTAGGTGTTGAGATTTAGTAACTTGCATTTTCCAGCTTATTTCTTGGACAGAATTGATGACTTCAACACTTGATCTTGAAACACGGTTTCTTGAAGCGTTAAATACATCCTAAATCTACCCAATTATAAGTAAAGTGTGTTTTGTCAAAAGATAAGCCAATTACACAAAATAATGACATATATTTAAAACTACTTGAATTACATATGTCCTAACAGCAATAATAATTTAGTATACTGCTCTGCCTCTGCTAACATTATATTTAATTGTTTGTGTGTTTGATTGTTAAATAAATGTGTCATCAAATATAGTATATTGCTCTGCCTCTGTGTCATTTGGATGAATGTCTTATGTAGTTATGTTCACAGTTTCTTTATATGCTTTAAATTGACTAGAATTTTAATTTTAATTATATATTTTGCTTTGATAATTAGAGTACAGCGTCTTCTCTGACTATAAATTTGAAAAGTGATGATGATGCTACAATTATGGATACTTCTACTAATCCTTCACCATCTTTAAGAGTTAATTCAAAATCAAAATTTAAGAAACCAAAAAGAGTTTCAAGGAAAAATAAAAAGGAAAAACATCACACTTCTAAAGTTTGGACTGAACTTGTGAAATTGCCTATTAATGGAGAAGGGTTAAGTAAGTTTACTTGTCAATGGTGTGGAAAATTGTTTTTGGCGGATAGTCATCATGGGACATCAAACTTGCATCGCCATCTTCTCAAGTGCTTAAAACGAAATGAAGTAAAACAAGATGGTGGAGAAGAGGGAAGGGTGTTACAAAACAAGATAATTCAAGAAGAGTTTCGTGAGATGTTAGTAGAGGCTATTATTAAATATAATTTACCATTTAGCTTTGTTGAGTATGGGGGCATTAGAAAAGTTTTTAGCTATCTAAATTTAGATGTTAAACATATTTCTAGGAATACTTCAAAAGCTGATGTTCTAAAACTTTACAAGAAAGAGAAGGATGATGTTAAAAATAAGTGGAAATCAATTCCTGGTAGAATATATTTGATTTCGGATTTATGGACTTTTGTTACAAATGAGGAATATATTTGTCTTACGGCACATTATGTGGAAGAGAATTGGGAATTGAAAAATATCATTTTGAATTTTTGTCATATGCCACCTCCATATACGGGAACTCTTTTATTGGAGAAAATTTTAAGTTTCTTAGAAGAATGGGGTATTGAGAAGAAAATATTTTCCATTACTTTAGATAATGCATCTAATAATGATAATTGCCAAGATTTCATAAAGAAAAACTTAATGAGGGGGGTTTATTGTTATGTGATGGTATCTTTTTCCATGTGTGTTATGGTGCTCATATATTGAATCTTATTGTTCAAGAAGGATTAAAAGTAATAGATGACTTAGTGATTAAGATTCGAGAAACTATGAAATATCTTAAAGGATTAGAGAGTAGAATGTGCAGATTTGATAAATGTGCCAAGATAATTGGTATGAAGAGAACAAAGGATTTACGTTTAGATGTGTGTACAAGATGGAAAGCAACATATGACATGATTGACAGTGCTATGAGATATAGTTCTGTGTTGAATCGTTTAGCAGAGGAAGGTGCTAATTTCAAGCATTGTCCATCAAGGGATGAATGGAATACAGTTGAAAGGATAATTCGGTTTTTGAAATCTTTCAATGACATTACAATTCTATTTTCTGGAACTGATTACCCTACAACAAATCTATATATTTAAAGAGTGTCTCAAATTGAATTACTCTTACTTGAAGAAATGGAGAGCCAAGATTCATTTATCAGTAATATGGCAGAACAAATGAAAGTTAAATTTGACAAATATTGGGATTATTATAATGTGGTGCTAGCTTGTGCCATTGTTCTTGATCCAAGGTATAAGTTGGATTATGTGGACTATATTTTCTAGAAAATAGAGCCAATTGAGCACATTGCTGAAATGAAGGTGGAGAGCATTGAGACTACATTGTATAAGCTTTTTTTAGAATATGAATGCCCCAAGCCTATGGCCATTGTTTCATCTTGTGTTGGGAGTTCTAGTCATACTAGCGGTGCTATGGATGATCCTGATGATGATGAAGATAAGGAAGATGATGTAAGTGAGTTGCATTTTGTTTGGTATATGTTGTGCTATGTTTTTTTAATAATAAAGATTGTAATGTTGTGCGGTATTATTTTTCATTATAATTTTTTTAATGATTAGGAATTTGATCATTATGAAAGTGATCGTGGTGCCAAAAAAAAAAAAAAAAAAATCAGTTGGGCTTGTACTTAGAAGAGCCTAGAATTAACAAAAAGCAAAATTCAAAGTTGGAAGCTCTCTTGGTGGAAAGAGCATTACAATCGGTTTCCAGAGCTCTCTTTAATAGCACGAGATCTCATGAGCATTCCTATAACCACTATTACTTCTGAATCAAGTTTTAGCACTGGGGAAAAAAATTCTTACTCCATATCGATCACGTCTTTTATTTGAGAATGTGGAAGGTACATTGTGTACTAAAAATTGGCTATATGGATTTGAAGGTAATTTAATTTTTTTCATAGTCATAATTGTACAATTTTAATTCTTTATTGATTTGCTTTCATGGTACATTAAGTTATATTAAAATATCGTATTGTAGATGAAGATGCTGACGAAATTGGCCAACTTGAGCTAGAATTTGCAAGTATGAATATTTGCAGTGCTGAATCTGCTACCAACGTTGAGTAGATTGAGATTAATGTGTAATTCTTATAAAATATTTACTTATTCTTCTTTACTTAATATGTTATGTTTATTTTTAAATCTTTTTTTGTTTAGTTTATCTTTCTAAGTAATCTAACTTTACTATTATTTTAAATGTAACAGGAACATGTGCACTTAAGAAGACCGATAACTTACTACTTTATTGGCTTACTTGTTTTGTTTGTTTTAAGATCTATCTCTTTTTAAAGATATAAACTTGTAATTATATGCATTTTGACAGTGAACTATTAACATTGAAAACTTTTTCCATTATGAATTTATGACTATAAATAATTTTTGTCATGCTCAAAACTATCAGAATTAAAAGGATATTAATAAGTGGCATTAAGTGCAATTCATTTGCTTAATTGATTTTATTCATTCTCTCTAAATATGTTGTCATCGATTTGTTTTTGTAATTAAAAAAAAGAAAAACTTGTTTGAAAAATATGGGTAAACCTGACCCGACCTGACCCGCAACCCGATTGACCAGCAAACTCGATTGACTTAACCCGAACCTGACCCAACCCGTTCGTTTTTCCATGCCTACATATCTCCAAGGGCAGAGACATCACATGACAGTATCAAACGAAACATGTTAAAGAAACCTACTTAGACACGTAGTAGTCTTGTATGATAAAGCCTCTTCAGTTGGTTCAAGACCTAGACCCTAGGGGGCAAGACGATGAAGAGTCGTCAAAGAGTGAAAACTCCTATCTGGGAAGCAACAGGCTTGACGAACTCTGTCTAAAAGTGCATTGTTTAATCTTGGACGAGCTACAGCTACAAAGAGAAGGAAAGCTAAGTTAGAACATGCATATAGACGAGTTCAAAAATAGAAGAAGGATAAAAAGGAGTCACGTACCCTCAAAACGAAGACAACCCCAGTCACTAACTAATGGAGGGAAAGTACTTTACCAACCTTTACGGGGTCCCTAGCCTAAGGACAAAAAAAAAAAAAAAAAAGAACTCTTTTTTCTACTCTCTATCAGATGTATGAAAGGACCTTATCATCCTACAATTAGAACCTAGGGCAGAAAACTGATAAAAGCTAAGGGATTAACTAATACCAGAAGGTTTGTAGCAGTATAAAAACTCGTCCACAAAGAGAGGACAATTCCCTTCAAAAACTTCTCTCCACAACACTTGCATTACCACTATAATCCACCAACCATTAGGGTTAAGTTGGTAGGGGGCAATGCCTAATCTAATTAGAATTTCTTTGGCAAAAGCTTTTAAGGGAAGCCTAAGACCCACTAGCATGTAAGCATCATATATACCTAAAGCAAGGGAATTGGAAGTACAACACCATTCCCCAATAGCTGGAAAACGAGTCTGGATGTCGTCTAGAATTTGATATTTACCCCTAAGTTTGTGAAGTTTATATGTGTCTATAGAAGACAAAATATTCAAAGCACAACAAGCCAAAGCATCATCTGTTGGCTGAATAGAAGGATGAATGGATGCTAGAGGAGCAGTAGACGGGCCAACAAACGACCCTGATGGTGCCCTCTTCCTCATCTCTTCCTGGAAAACCTCTAAGGGAAACCCAGGTGTACCAGACGAGTAAACCTCGTATGAAGAACTACTCTAGCTACTACTACTACCCTCACTGCTATTACTCTCGTTGTTGTACTTGTCTATCTCCATATCATCTCTATCACTAGACGAGGATACTACTATATCAACCATTTGTATTGAATTCTTAAAAAGAAAACCTATAGACAAAGAGGAAGAGGATACCTAACACTAGACAAAGAGGACTAAGGACTGAAGAGGATTGCTAGACATAGCTTAAAGGACTAGCAAAGATGAGAATGTTAGAAAAGGAAATATGAGAAAGTGAGAGGGTAAGAGAGGGATTGAGCTATTTATAGGAAACCTAAAGGGTCACTGAAGCGACATGAACCAACCAAGAAATGCCACGTGGCAACCTTCTTGAAGAACAAAACTACGTGACGTGTAGACTGCTAGGATTAAGCCACGTGTATTCATCTAGGACGTCAAATCTTAAGCCACACCAAAAATGCCAAGTGGAAAATGCATCAACCACTGGAAAATCACCACGTGTAAAATAATAATAGTAGCAACCATAATTTCAACATTAGTATAGACGATACAAGGACAAGGGGGCAACTGATGGTGGGCTGAGTAAAGTCCAATTCATCCATGTGTGCCACGCCGTTCATGACCAAACCACGTCTAGAACAATTCATGAAGGGGACCAACAAAAAGTATCAAGAATATGAATATGGTACATCTACAATCCTCATGATTGTCGAGGACAACCCAGTCGTCCATGCCATACAGGGGTACAAATGACTAAATAACACTTAGTAAATATCGAAGGGTTTTTCTACACACTCTATGCAATCCGACCATGATCTGTCATTCCAAAATGTGGGAAGAGTTCCTTGAAATCTGCTTCATTTTCTCCATTAACTCTACACATCTCCCATGATGATAGTGGATTTGAACAAGTAGACCCACTCCTAACTCTCTCTAAAAGGATCAAGTCTCATTCAATTGAGGTAAGTTTTATGATTCACAAATTCACAATCCTTGTGTTCTAGAGAGAAAATTGACTTAACTGCCGCTCTTGGCCAGTTCACATCAGTCACCCTTGATAGTTTTTCTTTTTCTCTTCAGATCACCAAGTCATCACTGTAACCTGAAGCATTCAACCTATTGATTTTCGGGCATCATCACTAATAATAGTATTTATGAGAGGAAATAAAGGCTTTCTGGAGTCAAAATTCAAATCCACTATAGAAACGCGATATTGCTCTCAATCATGCACCTCAATTCACCCATCTCAGTGGGCATTAAAAACAAGACACTATTTCCAAAACAAGGGTAACTAATAATCATTTTGTTTACTACCTACATGTGGGATACTTGTTTTGAACTGGATGTGTTTCGTACTAAGTTTGTACCTAGTTTGTAACACGTAGGTAATTACTGAAGATATAGGGCATGTTTGGTAATGTTGTTCTAGTAACGTTGTTTAAGTGTTGTGGAAATACATGTGCATGAAAAAGTGTTGTGAAAATACGTGTTGTGTTGTTTAAACAACGAAAAGTTGCTTAAACAACACAACCAAACAGACCCATAGTTATGCACCTTTTCTTTTATAAGGGTTTGCTAAATTCAATCAAGATTAAAAAATATCAAGTGAAATTTAATACTTTAATGATTTGATATTGCACAAAAAATTAATAATGCTTTAGAGTATAAGTTTAAATTTAGTGAGGTTATATTGGCAATAGTTTATGTATTTTGTATGAGACGTATTGAGAGTATAAATTGTTATGATGTAATTTGTAATTATCAAGTGGGTCCCTAAGTATCAACTAGGTGTCAAAAATCTAGCAAGTGAAGAAGTAAGAGCCAGCAAAATGAAATTGAAGACAGAAACCTCTCATGCTAGGTGTCATTGAAGGAGTAATTTCCATCAAACTCTAGCAGGAAGTTGTGTAGTACTCTAGCCGACTTAATACATTTACAAATACATGTGATATAATAAAAAAAAAAGTAACAAATGAAAAAAATAACAAAGAGAGAGTTGTGTAGCAATACTCTGTTCTTCTATCTTTACAAATATTTCCTAGAATTCTAGTTTGTATCTAGCATATCCGTAACTTCTCTACAAGACTAAAACACTAAATTCTCCTCATAGCCATATAATTAAGAACTTGCACCCAACAATTTGGTATCAGAGCTGTTGATGAAAACTGTTAACTTATGTTTAACAAAAATTGTAAAATTATGTTAAGCAAACATTGTCAAATTATGTTTAACAAGAATTGGTCAATCATGTTTAACAAAAATTGTCAAATTATGTTTAACAAGAACTGTTACATTATGTTTAATTGTCAAATTATGTTTAACAAAAAATTTTAAATTATGTTTTAACAAAAATTTTTATTTAGTAAAATTCATTAAGCATAATTTCACCATACTCAACCACATATACCAAAAACATTTCAAAATGCAAGAAAACCCTCTTTCAAAAATTAACCCCAATTTCCCATATAAATCAAAATCCTACGTGATTTCTTAAGAATCTCAAATTTTTAACCATGTAGAAATCCCAAATGCTCACCATTTGTAAAAACCCTTAACCATTTAACAAATAAGTCCACCAAATCAAAAACCCACACACTTAAATCTCACAACAACATGAAAAGCTACCGAAATAGTTAGTTTTACCTTTAAATTTGAGATAATGAAGCATATGGGTTTTGTAATGAGCTTCTCCGGTGGATTACGCAAAAAAATGGAGTTGGATAAATGAAATAAAAGGTAAGGAGTATGTGTACAATGATAAGAGGGGGGGGGTTGTTGATGGGAGCATGTGAATCACTTGTTCCAAAATATCTTGGGATCAACTTTACAATTTTACCCTTAAAGTTTCTCCCATATTTAAATTGGTCCATTCCAAAATTAACTAAATATTATCATATGCTCGAATATTCAAAATTCCTCCATAAAATAGTTAACCACACGGAATTAAATAAACTCCAAATTTAGATGTAATTGTCATTGGAAAAACTGTTTAAAAAAAATATTTGGAGTGTTATGGGTTCCTTCTCAAAAAAGTATAGAGCTTTCTATTAGAAAGAGAAATAAAAATAAAGAAGTTAACTAAGTCTACTTTTTTAATCATTATCATTAGAATGTAAAGAAAAGAGCTTTTAAGAGAGATGTTTCTTGGATTTGATTTGTAAATCAAATATAATAACAAAACAAAAGATATTTGAAGTACTATCCGATTAAAACTCAACTCCCAAAAGTTTTAAGAAATTTAAAAGCACTTTTTTTATAACATAAATGTATACGTAAACATAAACATATATTATTATTATTTGTTACAACTATGGGGGTAGGAGGATTTGAAACCTATTCATTTAAGTGGAAACAGCAAGAGGTGCCAATTGATCTATAAGACTCTTGACAAATCTAAACTTAAATTTTAAACATATGGAAAAGATAATTAAATTTTTTGTTCACTTCAAATTTATAATCAACATTTTTGTTTTGCAACTTGTGTAAAAGTTATTTATACCTATTGAATTTAAAAGTATTTTATATGTTAGATCTAATTCTAGCCCTTATTTTGTGCATGATATTTATAAAATGATGCTAGGTACAAAATAAGGTGCTAAACAATACGTCAACTTTTAAAGAATATTTTCACTTGAAAATGAGAGACTTGAAACACCCATTGTGCAATTGCCATATGTTGAAATATGAAATTTAAAAGCAAAATGTGGTTACATAAAAAAAATGTTCAAGCAAGATTTATGAAAGAATATAAGTTTTGGACAAATTTATGGGACCAAAAATAAATATAAATAGTGCACACAAAAATATAAGAGGGTGGTCATCTTGCTAAATGTATGGCAACTAGGCTCAATTAAAAAAAATTGTCACAACCCATAGTTTTTAAAAAAAGGGGACAAGATGATGGGACATGTGGCTGGGCAAAATAGCCTCCTGCCACACGTCACACTCATTTGAATGACCCATTAAAAAAAAAAAAAGAGAAAAGATGATAAATGATGGGACGTGTGGCTGAGTGAAATAACCTCTTGCCATATGCCCCACTCCCTTAAATAATTTCAAAAGAAAAGAGGCATGTTGCTAAAAATCAACTACAACCTACACCAATTCTTCGAGAAAGATGCAAGTGAAGTACTGCACATTCTTTGCAATTTCTACCCCTTTATCTGGTCAATTGAGAAAAATAAGGAAGTAACTTCTGTTCAAACACCCTATATATTGAAGTGAATGAAATAGAAAAAGGCTTCAGCAAGCAAACACGCGCAACACAAAAAATACACAGCAAGTACGCACACAAAAAAATACAGAGAAAGAAGAAAAAAGAGAGACGTGGACAGAGAGAGCACCATCAAGCAAAGGAGGAACATGCAGCATAGGTTTGTATATGGGATTTTATGAAACCCTTTCTTCTCTAAATCCGTCTCTCTCTCTCTCTCTCTCTCTCTCTCCCTCAAATCTGAATTTTTGTTTGGTTAAACAAATAGAGTCGGGTTTCATAAGGAGTTCTTAAATCCATGCATAATGCTTTAAATACGAGTCTCTAACTCGTAGATCCTATTTGAGAATTACCAAATAAAAATTCTCTCAAATTTTGGTTCAATATTTTCTTAACTAGAATCCTTGACCCTATTAAAATCTCTCTTTCTCCTTCCTCCTCAAATCTGAATTTTTGTCTGGTACAACAAATGGAGTCAGGTTTCATGAGGAGTTCCTAACTCCATACATAAAGCTTTGGATATGAGTCCTTGACTCGTAGATCCTATTTGAGAATTACCAAATAAAAATTCTCTCAAGTTTTGGTTCAATATTTTCTTAACTAGAATCCTTGACCCTATTAAAATCTCTCTTTCTCCTTCCTCCTCAAATCTGAATTTTTGTCTGGTAAAACAAATGGAGTCAGGTTTCATGAGGAGTTCCTAACTCCATACATAAAGCTTAAATATGAGTCCTTGACTCGTAGATCCTATTTGAGAATTACCAAATAAAAATTCTCTCAAGTTTTGGTTCAATGTTTTCTTAATTAGAGTCCTTGACTCTACTAAATCAAATTCATCAATGGAGTCCTTGACTCTACCAAAATCAACGAAGTCCTTGACTTTACCTATAAATACCGTATTTTGTTCACCCTCGATTTGCGTGCTGGACCTTGAAAATTCTAAAAAATATTAAATTTTCTCCATAGGGCTGTGAAAACATCTAGATTGACATGGTACAATTCGTTTAGGAATCAGAGCAACCAAAGTGCCATTTTAGGTCAAAATGACCAAAATGCCCTAGTCAACCCTGGGTTGACCAAAAGTCAAAATTGGTCAAAATTATCTCAAAACAACAGTTTTCATGTTTCTACATTAAACTTGAGCTACTTAGAGATTTTTGTCAACTTTGACTAAGTTTGACCAGAGATTAACTCTCAGAGGCACCCAAAACCCTAATTTTGATCCAACCATAAAAATTGGTTGAAACCAGTATCATTGCAAAGATTATTGAATTCCCTTTCCAATGACTATTAATAGATCAAAATCGAAGTTAAAACAGTTGAGATATCTTGAAAATCGTGCTAGGTGTGTTAGCTCGCTTCCTAAGGTCATATCCTTTGATCCAATCATTGGATTTTCAATATCTTTAGTGTTTTGAAAATTAGACATCCAGATCTTTTCATGGACACCAATATTAGCTTAATTGGAGTTCAAGAAGACCTTCAAATATGTGATCGAATTAGAACCAAAAAGCCAGAGGAAAAGGATAAAACTGCTGACCTTAGCGTACGGACCTGATGGCCACTAAACGGATGCCGGCCAACCCAGCGCACCTTCGAGGTGTGCTAAACCTCAGAAAGCGTGCCAAGCCTCTATTTAACCCCCTAGGCCCCCGAATTTAAATTTAAAAAAAAAAAAAAAAATCGACTTTGGGCATTTTTTGGAGCACTTTCTGGGCAGATCATCTCTCTTTTCGGTTTTAAATTCTCTCCTAAACACATCAAAATATCTTTGATTTCTCTCTTTTCTCAACAATGAAAATGTGATGTTCTTGTACTCTTTTTCATCTCCTTGGTCTTAAGATCTTGGATTTGAGATTTTAAGGGTGCAGATATAGCTTTTTAGCTACAATCTACACCCTTTACTTTATCTTACTTCATAACATGCTTTATTACTTTCCTTAGTATATCTCTTGCCTTATTTGGCTTCCTAGCATTTTTTTTAGCTTTCATGGCACGTCTCCTTGATTTCTATCATGTTTTATCACTTTGGTGATGCTGGCCTAGCCTTCTTGGGCTAGGATATGTCCAAATTTGATGTTTATGCTTAAATCTACATGTTTATGTGCTCCATGCCATGCTTATGCTTAGATCTATATCTTTGTGTGCTTTCGTGCCATGTTCATGTGTCTAGATCTACATGTTGGTTGCTATGCCATGTGCTTTTATAGCCTTTTTGTCTATTGATATATCTCTTTCTTGCGTTTTGGCCCTTTAGGTAGGGTGTAGATCTAGATTTTGTGATCTATGCCTACATCCATACACCTAGGCCTATATCAAAGAGTTTGAATCATTTCCTTTATGCATGTGTATGCTTTCTTACTTCTATGCTCTATATCCATGTTTGCCTATCTATATCTAGATTTTGCCATACTTTGTGCCTTTTGTGGGCTTGTGCTTGTCAATTTTTAGGGCCACTTGCTTGTGTGGTTGCATTCGTCTCTCTTGTGGTTTGTTTGGATGTGACCACTTGTGAGACACATCTTCATGATGTTGGTGTGCTTGATACACACCTTTCTCCACTCCGAGCGAAGATGTTATGCTTGCCTTTCTTACTTTGTGCCACTTGTTTGGCTTTCTTTGCTTCTTTGCATTTTTGCATGCTTGCCTACATGTTCATGTTGTGTCATCAAGCTTAATTCCTACTATCTCGTGCAGATTCACACCCATCTTTGATACACAAGACCCCCAGTCCTTTATAGGAATTTTGTTTGATGGCACGTGTCGTCCATACTCCAATCTTATGGAACTATGGACACCTAATCCAAACCTACATTTGTCCTCCTAAGACACCCCTTTTTGTTTGATAAAATATTTGTTTGCCCTTGTCTGGCTATCTTTGCTAGTATGTCCCTTTGCATGCTTCCTTTACCTCTTTGTTATCTCCTTTGCTTGTCTGCTAGCTGCTTTTTTGTTTGTTGCATGTACATGCATGAAGCGAGGATGTTTGGAGTAAGGGCATGACCTCTTAGGTGAAAGTAACAAGGGCAATGATGCAAGTAAGAAAATGCAAGCCCAAAAAGGGCAATGTTTAGTAGATTAGGAGGCCTAGCCTCCCCGAGTGATTACATCTTTCCCTCTCTCTTTTAGCCTCTTCTCTAAAGCATTGTATTAGTGTTTCCACTTCATGTACCCTTCATCTTTCCTACTCCTTGCTTGGGTCGTGTTCCCTAGGTATGGCAATGTCTGTTTTACATTTCCTATACCTTGCTGGGCCATACCTTTGGGGTGTTGGCAATGTTTGCTTTATTTTCTTGCTTTGTGTGATAGCATTGTGCATAATGTATGTATATATAAATGCATGTATGTGGGTGATTGTGTACTTTGTATGATGGACCCAAGTGGCTACGTGAGTAACCTTCTCTAGCCACGAGTGCTCTTAACCTTGTAGTGAGAGTATGTGCTTAAGGCACTTACTGTAGGTGCATATTTGCACTATATTGTGTGCACAATCATCGCGATGTGATCGTCTCAATCCATGTCATCAAGTAACATTGGTTTCCCCATGTATGCAACATGCATCAATATGTTTAATGCTTTGAGGGACTTTGGATCATCTTAGCCTGAGCATGTTGGCACACGCCGTATACATAGACATGAAATCCTGTTGGTGCATGTTAGGACATATGTGATTGGATGTTAGAAACATATGATAACATTTTATGTATTGGTTAATCCTTTGACAAAACACACTTTACTTGTAATTAGGTAGATCTAGGACATGTTTAATACTTTAAGGAATAAGAGTTCATGTCCAAGTATTAAAGCCATGCAAGTTTGTCTAAGAATCAAGTAATGAAGTGCTGGATTTTAAAGCTCAACAACTAGTATCTATCGAGATTTAAAAGTTGCTGAAGCCCGTGGCTCGACAGCTAGCTCAATAGATGGCTATCTATCGAGGTTTATGAAATTCAGTTTTTTGGATTGTTTTTCATCCAATCTGTGAGTTTGTGCTTGGGATTTCTTTTCTCACAACCCTAAACATATATAAAGATTATTTTAAATGCCGTATCAGGTTGTATAGCCAAGAGCACAATTGTACAAGAGCATAATTCCTTAAATGTAACCGGAAACCTAGTTTGTTCTAGTTCTTGAGAAGCTGTTGTGTTTGTACACCGTAGGGTTTTGTAACTGAGAAACTTCGTGATCTTCATGTGTTGAAGAACATAAAAACTTTGCAGCCAACCTCCTTCTCAAGTTGGTGATCAAGTCGCATATTAAGATTCGCGCACTTTTTGGTTAGTCACGTGACAAGTCCAATTGGGTATTCGGGTAAAGGTTCAACTGTAAGTTGGTATAAGGTACTAGGATTCCTTTACTTATAACTACTTGTTTTGATAATAGTGGATTCTCGGGAGTGGTGACCTTAAAATCACCAGGTGGAGTTTTTGCCGTGTAGGTTTTCTCCGTTCGTAAACAAATCACCGTGTCAAATTTAATTTTCGCTGCATTTAGTTATTTGGTGATTTATTTGTGCTGCCACGCTCATTGCATGTAATTGAACCTAAATAATTCACTTGGCTAATTAATTGGTTAATTCATCACAAGGGGTCAATACATTTTTGGTCTATCAAGTGGTATCAGAGCAGGCATACTCTGATTAGGGTTTAATCTTTGCTGTGAGATCCATTGACCACTATTTGTCATGGATAGAAGGCAGTCACTTATTGTATCTCCTTTATTTGATGGAACTAATTATGCATACTAGAAAGTACATATGAGAGCTTTCTTGCAGTCCTTAGATGAGAAGGTGTGGCAAGCTGTGGAGATAGGCTAGACCAAGCTGAAGGAAGCGTCAGCCCGATTGGGATGATGTAAAGATCAAGACGACTAACCTCAATAACAGAGTATTGAATGCCTTATTTAGTGCAGTCACAAATGAGGAGTTTAAGAAGATCTCCTCCATTAAAACTGCAAAGGAGGCGTGGACCATTCTCCAGACAACCTATGAAGGAACCAAGGCTATCAAAGAGATTCAAAACTTCAGAGGCTTACTATTAGCTTTGAAGAAATCAAGATGGAGGAGGATGAGTCATTTGATGAGTTCTATGCTACGCTCAAGGACATGAACTCAGCATTTAATCTTAGGGAAACCATTCAAGAACCTAAGATTGTGAGAAAAATGCTTAGATCTCTGCCCGAGAGATTTCATACCAAAATCACGGCTATTGAGGAATCAAAACATATTGATAAAATTCCTTTGACAGAGCTTGTTGGAAATCTGTAGACCTATAAGTTGGGTTTGTCTAGGCTCGAAAAGTTAAGTAAGAGCAAGAGCAAGAGCATGGTACTGAAGACCAAGAGCAGTGACACTGATGAGTCTTCCAATGATAAAGATTCTAAAATGAAGTCCTAAATCATTCGCCAGTTCAAGAAGTTCATGAAGAATGCAAATGTAAAGGGCTTCGACAAAGACCGTAGGAAATCAAGTTCTTCACAATCTAAGAGCCAAGACAAAGGAAAGAAGGATGCTAGGGATGGTTGTCAGTACACAGTTCCTTCAAGACCTAAATGTTTTGGTTGTCAAGGATTTGGTCATATGAAACAAAAGTGCCCCACTTATCTCAAGTCTATTGGAAAAAACAAGGCACTTGCTGTTACCTTGAGTGACATCGAACTTGAGGATGATTCTGAAAATGAGGATGATAGAATCCTGAATGCCTTCACCACCAGTGTCAATCCTACTGAAGGGATCATAAAAGATGTGGATAAAGAAGAGAACTTGGTGGAGTCAAAATTTGAGAAGATGGATAAACGAGATGACATCCATACTGCCTATGCAAAGTTATACAAGGTCTTAGAAAAACATGAAAAGTTGTATCAATTGGCCACCAAGAAGCTCAGTGATATGGAGCTTGAACGAGAACAACTCACCACAAAGTTTGATGAAGCAAATCAGACTATCGGAGCACTGGGGTTTGAAAACAATTTCCTGGCTAAGAAGACCAAGAAGCTTGAGGTGGAACTGTTCCAAGTGAGAGCTCAGTTGGAGAGAACTTTAAGTGCAAAGCTTTACGAGATGTTCAGTATGCAAAAATCTGCCTCTAATCGAACCGGTTTAGGGTATGATTTTTCTTCTCCTAATATTGCTTCTTTTAGTACTACTGTTTTTGTTTCTCCTACTAACAATATTGATTCTGAGAATAATGATGTTAAAAATGTGATAGCTAGTGAGAACATAGACAAGGATAAATCTATCTTAGGAGCACCCCCTAAGCTTGCTAAGAAAGAAACCAAAAATCCTAGGGTTAAGAAGAGTAATGCTCAAAAGTCCAAAGAGAAGAAGCAGCATCTCTATCATCACTGTGGCGCAGTTAGACATACTCGACCAAATTGCTATAAGTGGTTAGCCACTCAACAGAGCAATAGCATGATGTCATCGAGAAGCTAGAATCAGCTTTCGTCCTCTTTTGCACCTCTAGGAAACCTCCTCAAGGCCCTTATGTTCCTTTCGAACTTGAACGATTTCAATTCTTCCCCCTTACCGCCAGTTCAAGGCTTTGCTCAAAGGAAAGGTTCTTCTAAGGTATGGAAGGAAAATGGCTCAAAGTGATTTAGTCACTTTTTCTCTCTCTCCCTCTTTTGTTATGCTTGCATTACTTGTGTGTTTTTTTTAGATAGTCTAGTTTTTATGCATTGTTTTATTTGGCTGGTTTTCGTTTCGTTGTTTTTCAGTTTTGTTTTTTTTTTTTTTGTTTCATGCATAAAAATAAATAAAAAAGATTGAAAAATCATAAATATACAAAAACAGTGTGTGTTTGTGTACATTGGTACTTGTGTACCTTGAATGGCCAATGAAATAAAGTTTTCTAAACTTTGTATCTCTTGTAGCTTAGATGAGCATCTCTATGCATAATTAAGCAAGTGAGTTTTATGGCTCTTTGTTTGTGATGAGAAAGATTAAATAATCTCTTGCATTTAACACTCGTATCACTCTTTTTGATGGGAAAGACTAAAAAATCCTAAGAGAAAGGCATAAGTAACTATCTCACCACTGTTGCCCGCCAATCATGAAATGACATCTGTATGCTTCGGCATAGCAAAAGTGCAAAGTTAAAAAGCTTAACATAATTGGGTATTTCTTTTCTCTCTTTTATATGCTCATGCTTGATATGCTTAATAAAAGAGAAATATGCAAAGAATCAATAAATGCAAAAAGATCAAAATGCTTTATATATAATTGCAAGCATGTATTCTAGGATATGTGAGAGTTATAGGATGTACCTCGAAGGTAATAGTCCCCATCAAACAGTTATGATCTTGTGTGAGTTAAATTAATTTACTCATATCTCAAATTGTTATAACATAGAGACATTTATGCAATCTTGCGATATTTTCACACACAACACACAATATTCTTTGCTACTTTTGATACATGTGCAGGTACAATGTGATTTGGTTATCACAAGGTTTACATGCGTTAATGTATGCTTGATAAACTGTCTTCACTTGTTTTTGAAATATAAAATTGGTTTGACTTGTTTAGTGTATGTGTGTGTTTTGGATCTAAATGCATGACATTTTTTTTCATTGAGATATGATTTTGAGAGCTTAAAAAGCTATTTGGATTTTTCTCTTCTTTGATTTTGAGAGCTTAAAATGCATGACATTTTTGAGAGCTTAAAATGCATGACATTTTTCTCTTCTCCTTGATAGCTCTCGACAGATAGGCTATCTATCGAGACTATTCAGCTTTTCTTTATCGCAATCTCGATAGCTATCTCGATCAATCGAGAAACTTTTTGTCTCATCGATAGCTTCTAGATAGCTACCTCAATCCATCAAGCTTCTTTGTTGACAAACCTCTCGTTTGATCCTCGATAGTTGGTTTGACAGTTGAAAAGTGCCTCTTTAAAGCTCGATAGCTCTCGATCGATCGAGCTTTATGAGGATTCTATATAAAGAGCCTTCGCGATTTCAAATCTCACTCCCTCAATCTCTTTCGATAGACTTCAAGCTTTTCACCTCCCAAACTCACTTTTCTCTCTCTAAACCTTCACTCCACGTGATTTTCAACCTATTCTTGCCTCTAATCACTTGGTATGATCTCTATATCTCTCATTCTTCATGCATTTCATGCATTTAGATCTAGGTTTTGAGTTGTTTGAAAAATTTTGGGGTTTTTCAAAATTGATGAAAGTTTTGTGCAATTTTTAGGATGGGTGTTCCTTAAATAAGTTTAAAACCTCATGCATTACATCACAATCGCATTTTAATAATGTTTCATGCATTTAAATGTGTGTTTACTTTGCTACTATGCCGTGTGCTAGTAGGTTTGGATTGGGCTGAGCCCATGATGTATTTATTTTGTGCATGTTACATGTTCATGCATTCTCATGCATACATACCATCAATTCTATATATTTTGATATATGTGTTGCTTGGTACTCTTCTAATTGTTTCTCTCTCTCTCTCTCTCTCTCTCTCTCTCTCTCTCTCTCTCTCTCTCTCTCTCTCTCTCACGTTAGTTGCATCATGGCACCTAAGTGTAAATCTGTTCCATCTCGGAACCTTCTTCGTTCTGGGGCATCTTCATCTTCTTCTCCTTCTGACCCCACTCCATTTCACATACAGTTCCGTGATGAGAAGGCCAAATCTGACTTATTTGAAAACTTTTCATGACGTTGAATTCATTTAGAATGCCAAGTCATTTTGATTGATTTTTCTGACACTAATCTACCCACTGCCATTCACAGTAGGGGTTAGGAGTCACTTTGTGGCATTCCTGTCACATGTCCTTCCATGACCATATAGGAGTTCTAATCCAATATGCACAAATTTGACACCTCTATACCCCAGTTTGTCACTCGCATTCAGGGTATACGCATGGTAGTTACTTTGGGTATTGTATTCGAGATACTACACGCTCCTAGGGTGGAGTTTCCAGACTATCCTAGTTGTGAGCGTTTGAGGACTGTGTCCAAAGACAATCTTTCGTCTCGTTTCTGTGAAACACCTTCTTTTTGGGGTGATCGTCAGTTCACTCGTTGCACGACCTTCGCTAAAGGTCCGTGGTTTCTTAACATGGTTATGACCTTTGTTCTCCATCCTCTCTCTCACTATAACACTATCACAAAGCCTCGTTCTCGCCTTTTGCTTTCCCTTATTGAGGACCTTACCATAGATTTCCCTTCTCACTTCATTCTTTCCTTTATAGATGTCTATAAGGATACGATGACCTGTGATAAATTCATCTTCCCTTTAGCTATCACATGTCTCCTTTGCCATTTCTCTGTCTCCTATCCTGAGTCTCCCCACTTCTCTTACATGTGTGCTATTGATGCCTGTGAGAGACCGCGCCCCCGACCCCGACCCCCTTTATATATAGAATGTTGGGCCAAACCCACGTGAATAAGTGGGGTCGTGTTATTGCCTCTCAAAATGGAGCTTCGACTGATTATATTTTTCCCTTTAGATTAAGGGTTTTACAATGGAGTCACCACTTATTTAATTGTTAGAATAAATAAGAAAACCATAATAGAAAAATTCCTCATTTTATTGATTTAAAATTGAATTTACATTGATCATAAGAAATTACATGGCTTTGGTCCTAGATACAATTTAAGATAAAGTACATAGTTTTGTTTCCTAGTTACAATCTAGAAATTGAAAATTACAAGGATAAACATTGGTCTATCCACCCTTGATTTAAATTCGGAGGCTATGTTACGAGGTGGGAAGGTGTTAGGCACCCACCTTACCCGATGAAACTGGTCTTCTAGATTATGGTGGCCAACATTCATATCATATCATCCAATATGTCAATCAATTTGCATGTTAAATTTTAAAATGTGTGCATGTGATAAACCCTAGTTCAATTTATTATGCATTTCATTTGGATTGAAAAATAAATTCTAGTGAATATGTGTAGATGGTGATATCCTAGATTCAAGAATTATTAAACAAACATCTTTTTCAATTTTTTGATGTGGATTTAAGATCGAAAATTGTGTTATGCATGAACATGTAATGAATAACCAAGAACATGTGAAGAACATATAAGAACAATTAAGAACATTCAAACATATTCAAAGGAATTTAAATGATTATTATCATGCTTTAATCTTAAACTCTCATCATGGCAACAAAAAAAATAAATAAATAAACAATTTGGGAAAGGGATTATACCTTCATGTAAGATCCATATGGTGGATAAGAAGACTCTTGAGGAAGGTTCTAGGATGGAGAAAAAGAAGAGTTAGGAGAGGAAGAATGAGTTTTACTCAATACCTTGAGTCTCAGGAAGACCAAGATATGACAAGACTACTCAACTTCCTAAAACTCAAGAAATGAGAAGAGGGGGAGTTTTTCTATACTTTAGAATGGAGGAGAGGGGGGGTTTATATAGTAGTGATTGAGGAAATATGAATGAAAGACCATTTAATGAGGGTTGACAAAGAATTATGAATCTAGACCTCATTTTAGCCTTTGGGAAAATCTGGTGTATTAAATGTAGAGATTGGTGGGAGTGAGGAGCAAGCCAAAATTCGGTTTTCTAATAGCTGTTGTAAAAGCCTGTAGAGCTAAATTTGAAAAATCATATCTAACTCAATTCTGATTGGAATTGTCTTGTTCTTATGCTTAAGTTGAAGCCCCGGATGTCTAGTTTTTGGAAAAATTAACCTCATTCACAAATTCAAAATATTCTGAGAGATATCAATGAAATGGTGAGAAGGGGTCATTTGTTAGAAAACAATTTCAGCACAATTAGCATTAATAGGTCCCAAATTAGTTTCCAATTAACATTAATAGGCTCCAATCACTCCCATTTCAGACTTAATTAGTTCCGAATTTACCTTAATTAAAAGATAATTGCACAAATTACTCATTGAATAATTAATGTTTAATTATCTAGTTAATTAGGCGTATGCAACCTTACCATAAAATGTAGTCCTAATCAATCAACTTATGACATATCATTAATCTCAAATTAATTATAATTATAACCAATTAGAATCAATTGTTCATAATCATATATAGTCGGAATCAATTTGTGATAGTGCACCTCGGCCATTAAAACTTGATTTGATGATAACTTGATTTAATGATAATTTGATTTGATGATAACTTTCAATATGATGGTCCGATTAGGGCTTATGACTAGTCGATTTGATTGCTACAATATCAAGATCATTTTGGTGAAATGAGATTAAGGATCTAATGACCAGAATCAATATGGGGCACCTCCGTTGCCATATTTTCATATCGAAAGCTTGGTGAGAATAGTGTTTCGTGTGCTATGATGCACCTGTGGTGAAGCACTACCAGATTTCCACTACGAAAATAAGGCTATATGTTGCTGGATTTTTGTCGTGGAAATTTGGCACTGACTCCAAACACACTAGGGAAGCATCAATCAAGATCACACCCTTTCTGAAACCAAACCTCAAAGCCCAATTTGTCTAAAGCCTCGAAAGCTAATACTAATAGCTTGATTTTTATTTTCCAATGTTCTTGAATTAAGATTTTACCAAAACAAAGAATCATCAACGGATAGGCGTTGTGGGGTGCCTAACACCTTCCCCACACGTAATCGGACTTCCGAATTCGAGAATCAAGATTTGTTATCCATCCGTATTAGATTAGGAAAAACGATATTTTTCTTAACCTAGGATTGGTAATAAAATCAAATAGAGTCAGGTAACCAATCACACTTTAGAAAAAAAATCCAATGATTAGGGGCGACTTCACCTACCTTTGGCAGCTCCATTAAAATTGACTCATTTTCCGATCACACACCAAAGGTATACCCTTCTTTCACAGCATCTGAGTTCCCAGGCCCACAACCTCCCGAGGTTGTGCGCCGAGTATCACTGCATTAGGTGGTCGTACCGCTGCGAGGCATCGACACTACCCAAAATTAATGGAGTCCTTGACTCTATCAAATTAATAGAGTCCCTGACTCTACCAAATTAATGGAGTCCTTAACTCTACCACAAAATTAATGGAGTCCTTGACTCTTCCAAATTAATGGAGTCCTTGACTCTACCAAAATCAATGGAGTCCTTGACTCTACCTAAAATTAATGGAGTCCTTGGTTCCACCATATTTTAATGTGTTAGGGTCATACTTTTTGTAATTAGCTAATCCTTTGACAAAATGCATTTTACTTGAATTGGGTAGATCTAAGATGGGTTTAGTACTTCAAGAAACATGTTGTTCAAGTCAAATATTAAAGACATGAAGATTGATCAAAGAAACAAGTGAAGAAAGCTGTTCATTAATTCTCGACAGATAGCTCGACAAATAGTTGCTATTGAGACTTAGTTTGAAACTTAATAGATAGCTTGACACCAGCTCGATTTATTAAGAATTACGATTTCAGAATTTTTAGATCTGAAATTCGACCTAACCTTATGTTCATGTGTAGGGTTTCTTTTCTCACAACTCTAGACATATATAAGACTTATTTTGAAAGTCGTCATATACGAATATAGTGAAAAAATGCTCAATTTCTCTGTAAAAAGCTACTGCGTTTGTACGCTGTTGGGTTTTATAACTAAGTGTTTTTTGATCTTTATTATTGATGAAGTGAAGAACTTTGTAGCCAACAACCATTCAAGTTGCTAGGGTTAGTCATGTACTAAGATATGTGCAAAGGAGTTAGTCACAAATTGGAGGTTAGTGCATCAAGGGAAAGAAGGCTACTACAAGATCAAGTCCAATTGGGTATTGGAGCGAAGGTTCAACTGTAGATTGGTATTTGGGATAGGCCAGGGTAGTTGGTAAGATTCCTTATACTTGTAACTGCTTGACTTTTGATTAGTAGATTCTTGGGAGTGATGACCTTGATATCACTCAGTGGGGTTTTTGCCTTGTGAGGTTTTTGCCTTGTGAGGTTTTCCCCATTAGTTAACAAATCACTATGTTAACTTTATTTTCTATTGCATTTAGTATTTTTGGTGATTTTTTTGGTGTCTCTACTATTTGCATGCAATTGAACCTAAGTAATCAATTTGGGTAATTGAATTAATTAACCGGGGTCAAGCTATCTTAACCCAACAAGTGGTATCAGAGCAGACACACTTGAATTAGGTTTTAATCTTTGCTGTGTGATCTATTGACCCTTGTTGTCATGGAATCAAATTGCATGAAAAGTTCTTTTTCTTCAAATATCTCTTGCGTTTCTAACCTTTGCATACTTAAGTTTTTCAAAACATGCAAGTCTAAAGGTTCTTTGAAAGCTATCTTGATGATTATTAAAAAGGTCTATTTGTGAGTAGAAGAAGACTAGACTATCTCAAATTGTTCCTTTACAAGGGTATACACCTCAGAAAGATAAAGGTAAGATTAAAATCATGTGGCTATCAAATCAAAGAAAAGACCAAACTTGATGACTTAACAAATAAGCACGAAGTATGCTTCATGATGCACTTAGCCTTCAAAGTTATGAACACTTGTTTATGGTATCTTGATAGTGGTTGCTCAAGACACATGACTGGAGACTACACTATCTTCAAAGTATTTGAATTCAAGAAAGGTGGTAATGTCACCATTGGTGATGAAAGCAAATCCCAGATAAAGGGAAAGGGAATCATCTCTTTACTAGGACTATTGGATATTGCGAATATGTTGAATGTGGAAGGTTTGAGAGTTAATCTATTGAGCTTAAGTTAGATTTGTTATTAAGACTTGATGGTGTTGTTCTCAAAAGGGGTGTCTAGTTTTAAATGAGTTAGGTGAGCAACTTATAAGTGGAATTCGCACACTAGGCAACTGCTACGGTCTAGTTGCTGATGCTAAGATTGTATGTAACAGCATTTGAATGCCAAATGAAAAATGCCAAATGAAGACCTATGGCACCAAAGGATGGGGCATGCTAGCTACAAGCAACTATCAATTGTGTCAAAAAATAATGCCGTTTTGGGAATGGCTAAACTCAGTAAGGTGACAAATGCTATGTGTGGACCATGACAACAAGGAAAACAAAAAAAAAGCTCAACATCGTGCCACCTTGACTATAGCCACGACCAGACCTCTCAAGCTTCTTCATGTCAATCTTATGGGTCCAACAAGAACAGAATATCTTAAAGGAAAGAAGTACATCATGGTAGTGGTTGACGACTTTACTAGATTCATTTGGGTCATCTTGCTGCGATTTAAGTCTGAAGCTCCTTATCACATTGAGTCATTATGTAAAAGGGAGCAAAATGAAAAAGGATTGAAAGTTGATCGAATCCAAAGTGATCATGGCAAAGAATTCGAAAACTCTCAATTGGGGTCTTTTTGCACAAGTGCTGGCATAGCTCAAGAATTCTCAGCTCCTATCACTCCTTAACATAATTGTATTATAGAGAGAAAGAATAGAATCTTTCAAGAAATGGCCAAAGCTATGTTACACAACAAGGATGAGGCAAAAAATTAGTAGGAAGAGGTGGTTAACACTACATGTCACATTGTGAATCAAGTGTACTTTAGACCAGGTACAAAGAAGACTCCCTATGAACTATGGAAAGGAAGAAAACCAAATGTGAAATATTTCAGAATATTTGGTAGCATTTGTTTCACTCTAAAGGACAGAGAGAACATGGGAAAGTTTGACACCTGAAGCGATGAGGGAATTTTTCTTGGATACTCCTTCACCAGCAAAGCTGACAGGGTGTTGAACAAAAGAATTAGAAAGGTCATGGAAACTATCAATGTTGTGATTGATGACGCATCAACTTTAGAGTCTTGAAAAATTGTTGAGCAAATGACAAAGTCTGCTCTCCCTTTAACTTTAGAGACTGACCAAGAATTAGGTGATCAAGATCCTTCTCCTCCTACCTCACCTAGTACTATACAAGTCCCAGAAGAGTCTTCTACATCTCCTCAGCCTGAAACTCACTTGGAAAGAGAACCTTTATCCAGAATCAAACTGAATCATCCTCCAAATATAATCATGGGAAACCTGAATGAACTAACCTTGAGAAAGTGTACAGTTAATGATATGTGGCTAACTTTGTTTCTTATTCATGTTATCTGTCTCAGGTAGAACTTGCCAAGGTTGAAGATGCTCTTCAAGATGAAAGCTGGGTTAAAGCCATGCATGATGAACTTCATCAATTTCAAAGGAATGATCTCTGGACACTGGTACCTAAGCCAGAGGGAGTGAACATCATTGGCACAAATTAGATATTCCGCAACAAGACTGATGAGAAAGGAAATGTCATTTGCAATAAAACTAAACTTGTGGCCCAAGGATACACTTAAGTAAAAGGAGTGGACTTTGAGGAAACTTTTGCACCTTTTGCTAACATTGAATCCATAAGAGTCTTACTTGCATTGGCCTATCACTTGAAGTTCAGGTTACATCAAATAGATGTAAAGAGTGCTTTTCTGAATGGTTTTCTCAAAGAGGAAGTCTATGTAGCTCAGCTCAAAGGGTTCATTAACCCACACTTTCTAGATCATGTGCTTTAACTTAAGAAGGCACTCTATGGATTAAAACAGGCCCTGAGAGCATGGTATGATTGCCTCATTGAATATTTGGTGTCAAATGGCTTCACAAGAGGACAAGCTGATCGAACTTTGTTCATCAAGAAAGTTGATGGAGAATTGGTTGTAGCTCAAATTTACGTAGATGACATCATCTTTGGATCTACAAAAGATGACTTGGCTCACTCCTTCTCAATCATGATGCAAATTGAATTCGAGATAAGCATGATTGAAGAATTGCACTACTTTCTTGGATTGTAGATTTGTCAAATTGACTCAGGTATTTTCATCTCTCAATCTAAATATGCTAAAAATCTTGTGAAGAAGTTTGGTTTAGAGTCTGCTAGCTCTATCAAACACCTATGAGTCCAAATGTTAAACTCATTATTGACTTTTTAGGAAAGAGTGTTGATCCCTTATTGTATAGAAGTATGACAGGTAGTCTTCTTTACCTTATTGCTAGTAGGCCTGACATTAGCTAGATTGTTGGAGTGTGTACTAGATATTAAGCTAATCCCAAAGAATCTCACATTACTGCAGTAAAACGTATTATCATATATGTTAAGACCATTAGTAACTTTGGAGTATGGTATAATAAAGATACTAATGATATCTTAGCTGGATATTCTGATGTGGACTGGGCTGGGAATGCTGATGACCGGAAAAGTACTTTTGGTGGGTGTTTTTTACTTAGGTAATAACCTTGTTTCATGGATGAGAAAGAAACAGAACTCCATTGTTAGGACATATGTAGTTCGCGTAGTTTTAAACATATGTCATTATTTTATGTAATTAGCTTATCCTTTGACAAAACGCACTTTACTTGTAATTGAGTGGATTTAGGATATGTTTAACGCTTCAAGAAACTGTGTTTCAAGATCAAGTATTGAAGTCATCAAGTCTATCCAAGAAACAACCTGGAAAGTGCAAGTTACTAAAGCTCGATACCTAGTCTCGATTCATGCATCTATCGAGCTTTAGAAGTTGTTCAGCCCCGAGGCTCGACAGCTTCTCGACAGATCCTCGACACCCCTATTTGTCAAGATTTAAGGAAAACAGATTTCAAGTTCTGTTTTAATTCCAATCCGTGAATGTGTCTTTGGGACTTCTTTTCTCCTAACCCTAGACATATAAAAGGATTGTTTTAAGGGCCGTCAAAGAGAAGCAAGTTGCATAAGCATCGAGTAATCCTTGTTCATGCAATTTGTGACCTCAGACAAAATTCATGCCCTAGTTCATCTCTTGTGAAGAAGTTGCTGTGTAATGTGCACCGAAGGGTTTTGTAACCAAGCATCTTCTTGAGCTTCATCATGTGGATGATTTGAAGAACTTTGCAGCCAATTACTCTCTCTAGTTGGTGAATTGAAGTCGCGTACTCAGATCCGTGTAATTGGTTAGTCACAAACTTGGAGCTGTGTATCAAGAGGAGAAACTGTCACTACAGAACAAGTCCAATTGGGTATTGGGGTAAGGGTTCAACTGTAGGTTGGTAAAGTACTCGGATTCCTTACTTGTAACCGCTTGTTGTGATAATAGTGGAGTTTCGGGAGTAGTGACCTTAAATCACCCGGTGGGGTTTTGCCGTCAGGTTTTCTCCATTCGTAAACAAATCACCGTGTCATTTATTTTCCAATGTATTCTTTAGTTATTGGTGATTTGTTTGTGATGCCATGTGAATTTGCATATTAACTTGATTAATTAATAACTCGGCTAATTAATCAATTTAATTAATCACTAGGGGTCAACGCGTTTGTGGCCTATTATCCATCTCTCTCTCTCTCTCTACTGCTGAGATTGAATACATTGTTGCTAGTAGCTGTTGTACTCAACTTCTTTGAATGCAAAAACTCCTTCTTGATTATGGTATTTGTCAAAAGCATCTCTTATGGTGGTGTCGATGAAGATGCCTTGGGCTATGGTGTTGTTGCCAAAGTTCTTGAAGAGGAGAGAGTCTAGAGCGATATGAGAAAAAAGAGAGAGAAGAGGAACATAACGGGTAGTCTATAAATGAATCAAGTTATTAATAAATAGTTTGGGATTGATTCGATACAAAGCTTGTTCATATTTTTTTGTTTATAAAAGAGCCAAATTTGAGCCTTAATCTTGTTTAAAAAAAGAAGAAGAAGCAGTGCTTAGGCTGGTTGATGAGTTTGGAAATAAGATTAATATGATGTTGAAAAATAAACTAATACCTTATTAAGCCTTTAATTAATTGGAAGTTGGACCACATGTCTAAATCAAATTGGATTGTTAATATGCTTAGTATAGACTTGATAATGTACTTGTATTATATCTTAAGCTCAAAAGCTTGATATGGAGCTTGAATTTGACTTGACTAATAAATTTAAACAAGCCAAGTAGAGATCAAACTTTTCGACTATCTAACATTCGAGCTTATACATAGTTTGTTGGCTTGGTTCAAGCTCCAGCCAAAGCCAACCTTGAAAATTCCATGTTTGGTGTTGAGTTGAGTTCGGATATTCAATACTTGATAATGCTCGACTAGTTTATGACCCTAAAAAAGTGGGTTTTATGAAGAGAAAGAAGAGAGTGTCCGAAGGGATATGAGGAAGAAGAGAGAGAAGTTGAACAAAGTGGATTTATGAAGAGGAAGAAGAGGGCATAAGAGTCTTGAAAATTTCTCTCTTCTATAATAAATATTGTCAAACAAGTACCCATTTTTTCTTAAAAACACATATTCATACCAAACACATAATTGTATTTTTTCAGTTTTGAAAAAAATGTTATACAATAACAAATATATAGTTTAAACACGCATTTTCATAATATATTTCAAATCATAATTTTCACATCATTTTGAAAACTAACACTTTGAACATTGCTACCCAATGGACTTTAATCTTCATAAATCTTGCTCTTGTTGACTTAGAAATGATCGAAAATCAAATTCAAACCATTAAGGGAGTGTTTGACATAATAGTTTTAACACATTTATATATATTTTAAACAACATTACACACTTTTTCACATATTTTTTCACCCACACGTATATTAAAAACAATCAAATAACATAATTTAAACTACTCTACCAAACACCCTCTAAAATTCTGAATGGTCAAATTAGCCCATTTTTGCTTTTGTGTCAAAAAAATGTTTCAAAAAATGTTTTGGCCTCTTCACGTAAAAGGTCAAAAATGACCTGAAGTTTTGACTATTTAGGTTGTCAACATTCAACGCTGAGCTGCACTCACAAGACGCGATGAATTCCTCCTCGTTTGAATGATTCCAATTCTTCAGTTATCTGTGCTTCCCTCTATATAATCAACTGGCCTATAATTGATTTTTCTTATCGTCGAAGGGAAATAAACCGTCTTGGTTTAATTGATATTGGACTCCTTCCATGTTGACAGTGACTAGTTCTAGTAATGCCATTTTGCAAGTGGCTAAGGCTAAGGCTAAGTCTTAAATAAACTTGGTCAAAAGTTCCTAAGGATGCCTTACTATATAAGTCAGAGTCAATTTTGACATACTAACATTAATTGGACTCAAAAGTTCCTAAGGATGCCTTACTATATAAGTCAGAGTCAATTTTGACATACTAACATTAATTGGACTCATTCAGCAAAAAAAAAAAAAAAAAAAAAAAACAATAATTGGACTCACCAATAATAATAATAAGAAGAAGAAGAAGAAGAAGAAGAAGAAGGAGGAGGAGGAGGGTTGTCCTAACATCAGCTTGTTACACAATTTTTTTTTTTTTATATAAATTTTTGTAATTTTTTTGTCACTTTTTGCAATTTTTTTGTCTTTTTGATAATATTTTAGCAATTTTTTTAAATAATTTTTTGGCCTCTTCATCAACGCAAGAAATCTTAATGGTTAACATTTCCCTAATAATAATAATGACAACCATGACAAAGGGGCCTACATATACGGGAGTCAGGTCAGCTAAGCGGTAACTCATTAACTCATGCAAGGACCACAAAGAAAAAGCTACAAAGCCAAAAAGAAATTGTGGTGAAGCAAGGATCAAAGTTTGTTTGAACTCTTGAGAGATGTATGTGACAAGGCCTCTTTCATTATACAGAAAGTCTCCTGATGCGCTTTCCTTGCCGCCGCCAGAGGGTCCGAGTTCTGGTATTTTGGTTATCCAAGATGAAGAAGCTGAACCCACTTCATGTTTCGGATTGTTTAGGAGTAATGACATCAAGGACCTTCCTTTTCCCCAGAACAAGAGCCTAGAGCATCGATACACAACAGGCATCGGGGTCGCGTGTAACACAGCTCATCATTTTCAGAATGTTATCTTCATTCCAGTCCTTAATCGGCCACTGTCTTCCAACCTCTACTATGCGATACAACCACACGGGAAGGATAAAGGGTATGCATCACTTATCACAAACAACGCTTACTTTTGTCAGTCTTATTGCTGATTTTTCGTTTCTCTGTAGGTTAGTTTTAGCCGCCGATTATCTTTTTTTAAGAATAAAATTTAGGTACAAAATTGGTTGCAGCTTAATAATGTTGTAATTTTTTTTTAATTAATATTATTTTATATTTTAAAAATCTAAAAGTTGAATGGTATGTTATTTACTCTTTTAATATAAATGACAAATTTTGTGACAATCAAATATTATTTTCTATATAGTCTATACGCTTATAAGTTTATATTTTATATTTTGTGCATAATTTATTGATGATTTAGATATTAATATTGAATATTTTAAAGATTTTGCAAGTATGAAGGATATAATAAGAAAATATAATCTAATGATGAATTTGTCAAAATTCACTTCTAATAAAAAGATATTGAGTAAGGTTGTAGTCTTAATATAATTTTGTAGTTAAACTTTGTCTTGTAATTGATTAGTAATTCTTTTTATCACTTTTTATTAGCCTAATTAGTTGATTACATAATTATTTTCTTACAAGCAAATTACATACTTTTTCCCTTAAGATTATGGCTATCATTACTCATTATTGATATTTGTTTATTATATGTAGAAACTATCTTTGTTTACAATTTAATTACCTATCCTGATGCAAAAGAATTGCCCCAGACTTATGCAACCAGGAGCACTGTAGGCTGCTAGGCCATATAAAGTAAGGCAAAAGTTAATTGGTGACTAAGAAGATTGGTTTAGGAAATATTCTTAGAAATATTTTATGAAAAAAAACAATCAATTATTTTTTTTTACAGTTTTCTATATTTCTATTAAAAGTGGCGTCAAAAGTTTTTTAAAATAGTTTATTAACAAATATCTTAAAGGCAGCTGTTAAGATGATCTAATAAGTAATAAGCAATAATAAGATAGATCTAAGCCTATCATTGATGACATAAATTCTAGCTCCAACATTAATTAATTTTGCCTGTTTTGGCAACTTGCATTTTACCTTTGATAGGCAATATTATTGGTGACTTGTTTGCCCAATGATAGGAATTTCTGGCTGCTGAATGTACATAGTGGATGTTTCTGGAGGTGAGGAGTGTGCCTAGCAATTTTAAGAAAAATGAAAACAGAAAGTTTAAGATTGGTGAAATGTGGGTGGGAGACCAGATGCTTCTCTATCAGCAATGCTTGGGAACTAATTAGATATAGACAGCAATTCCCCTTCTTGGCGAAATACCTCTGTTTTTAGAAAGCCATTCCTAGACACTTAACATGGTCATCTTGTTGCTTACTGTACAACAAAGACTGAGTAATTGAGATAAAACTATTATCATATTGACACCGTATAGTTTAGTTTATTTTTTCTTTTGCAGACTAAGCCAAATCCTTTTGTTGTATACTTCTGTTTAAGTTAAGATGCGTTTCTGGTTCATAGTCCTCTAGTCAACTAGTGTCGATGCAAGTTTGTTTTCTTCCCTGGGGTATGCCTGGCCCTATATGCCCCAGTGATGTTGTTCTTGGTTTTCTTTAGTTTTAATATAAATTTGCTTACCAAGAAGAAGACATGTTTTAGTAATTAATTACTCTAATTCATATTCCAATTGTTTTCTAGTGAGGCATTCACAAATTCAAAGGAGGATCATATGGACGTCTGCTGTTTTAGTAGCAACACTTGTGATTTACCAACACAATGTTTGGATCCCAATAATGAAAATCAGCAATTTGAAATATGTCGTAAAGGAGGGACCATAAATAATTGGGGTGGTTTTGTTGCCAAATCCAAAGCTCTAGATGGAATTCCCCCATATTTTTTGGGGAAAAAAGGGTGGAAACTATGTGCCTCAACTTCCCCTGATTTCGAGTTAGGTGAAGCACAAGGCCTAGACACTGCCCTCCGTGTGCGCCTACCAGAATTCAACTTACCATTATCCAATTTGAGCTCACAACCTGTGGTTGTGGGAAAATGGTACTGTCCCTTCATGTTTATTAAGGAAGGAATAAAGACATTGAAGGATAAAATGGGAAAATCAATATATTATGAGATGACACTTGAGCAAAAATGGGAGCAAATATTTTCATGTGAGAATAATTATAGCTATGGCAATACTGTGGTTGTGGATGCGGTTGTTCAAGTAGAAGTGGTTACAGTTTCTGGTAGAGAAGCTCAAATTGAAGATAGAAATGTGGCTGACGGGTTGGTGTGGTTTATGAGTTCTAGTAATGTGGGACAACAAAGCAGTGTGGCTTTGAGTCTAGGAATAGTTGAGAGAATGAAGTGGGAGCAGGAAAGGGCTGGTTGGGTTGGGAGGAATGAAAGGCATGTGACAGTGAAAAGAGTAGAGGAGTTTGGGGGCATAGGTGGGTGGAAGAAATTTGGTTGTTATGTTTTGGTTGAGAGGTTTGTATTGAAGCAATTACATGGAAGTTTGGTACTGAACTATGATTTTAAGCACACTCATCAGATTAGATGCAAATGGGAATAAGAGTTGCTGCTATTCTTTGGAGCACACTTGGCAACCCTTTCATCTTCTACATAAATTTGATTGTATGTTTGTTCATTAATATAAGTTTTGTTTAGTTGAGAGGATAAATGTTAGGATTCGTGCCCTAAAATCCTATTGTATGCTATGTATGACACTATGTTCTATGTAATAAACTTGTTTTATTATTATCTAAATAATAGTAGCATGAATGTTTGGATATTATCATATAGTTCTTGAGATGCATAGTACGTGATTTAGTCACTGGAAAATATAAATCACAAGTTCTTTGTAAACTCAAAATCTTAGTTCGTAGTCGATGATAAAATTGGGCATTTCATCTGCGAAGATTATAACATGCCCATTAAGATTGTAAAGTTGTTATTTATAACTATTTTGTATTGGCTTTAATTTCATGTCAAATTTAATTGTAATTTTGTTCAATCATGTTTATTCTGTATTTTATGTGGGATTTCATGGTATAGCATGTTATCTTGTATTTGCATTTCTCTTCTCTACTCTTTGAGCTTTCATTTTACTGCTGTGATATGATGAATATAGCTTAAAGTAGTTTTATTGCTTGTTTGCTCGCATTTACTTTTTTCCGCACTTAGTTTAAGTTAAAGTAAATCAACCAAACTGTAATCTTTTAATTTGAGATTTGAACAGCTCTTGTATTTTTAACACAAATCCGAGCTTTCAAAGATGATTTGTCTTGATCATGGAAGTGAAGATTTCTAGTTGATATGTTTATATATTTTAAGTGTATAAAATATACTGAACTGGACCGCTGTGAGATTTATTATTCTATTAACAACTGTCAAAAGAATAATAAATCTCACGACATATCATTTACATAAACTCTCAATCTTGAGGAAATAGTGAACCCGATCATGAAATGTAAGTTGTTTTAATATATCAGGATTGAGATCTAGACAAACGGTCAAAATCTTAGTTTGTTAAGCAACTACACGTAATGTTGAAGGAACACATATTCTCAAGATGGAATTCAGTCTCTTTATAGAGATATAAAATATTCCATTGAAAAAATTTTAATGAATTTGGCTATTCAGAGTGTTAGGCCTAACCACTTTAGTAAAAAAGTTACTAAAATCTGTATTTTATGAAATTAAATTTCATAAAATATATATGAATAACTTAAAGGATTAAACCGGGTACTCAAAGATCAAGATGTAGTAATCTTCAAAGTGACAGTTATATATTATGATTTTGTATTACTACGAATATTTTAATGAATGAGTTATATGTTTAATAAAATCTAGGGATATAATTTATTAATAAAGCATAGAATGCAATTATATATATATATATATAGTGGTATTAAATATAATTAACAATAACTTTGGGCTTGTCAAGAGTTGACAAATAAGTCCAAAACCCATTGGAGCTAAAGTTTTATTTGTTCCTTTTATTTCCACTCCAAGCCACACACTAAAGTCTAATTAGGCTGGCCCAAAAAGCTAACTCAATTAGATAATTGGTTATTTATTTAATAAGATTTATTAAATAAAGTAACTGTTAAATGCAGAAATATATGTATGATTAAAAAGGAGAAAGATGCTGAGTTTTTATTTTTATTTTTAAAAGAGAGACACTTGGTTATTCTCTTGAATAAGTACATATAGAACTAATTGAGAGACCACACATCTTGGGCACATTGTGGAATTGGAGTGAAGATTGAAAAGCTTCCCAAGTCCAATCTTCATTTGTTTTGAATTTCACTGTATCAAGGTACGTTTTTTTTTGTTCTTTGTTTCTAAAATTCAAATGTTGCATGCTATTTCACATGCATGAAGTAGATCCGTTTATATTCCTCCGTGTGTTTTTGTATGAGATACAAAATTGTATTTTCCAAGTGTTTTCCCAACATTTGGTATCAGAGTAGTCTTTAATCTCATGTTTGTATAACGTGTTGAGTGAGTTTTAGAATCAAAGAAAACTTTTTGCATGTTTTTGAAAATTTTGCAATAATTTTTCTGCATATTTTAGATCTATTGTTTGATAAAACTAATATTGATTTTATGATGTTGTTTAAGTTTGATTTTAACCATGCCATAATGAACTTAAAGACTATAGCATCAATGAAATTCAGTTTTGATCTCGATCTCATTCTAATATGATCAAGGAACTATGTTTTGTTCAAGTGAAACATCAAAAACAGTTACTAGAAAAAATTTGAAAAAATCAGTTTCACAAGTCTTGACCAATCAAGAATTCCTTTCGATCGATCAAACAGGAACCGAGAATCAATCAAGTCATCTAGAGACTTTGTGATGAATTTCTTCAATTTTTCAATCGATCGAGAATTACTTTTGATCGATCGGATGTTCCTTTTGATCGATCGAATAGGAATCGAGAATTGATGAGTCATCCAAAAACTTTGAAATGGATTTATTAAATATTTCGATTGATCGAGAAATACCTTTGACCGATCAAATGAACTGTTTTTTGAAATTTCACTAAGTGTTAAAACATAGATAAAGTGCAAAGCCATGTGTGATGAGATTACACATTTTTTTTCCAAATAAAAACCTTTCTTTTAAAATTTCTAGTGGGAGAGAAATTCAAGGGTTGACTCTCATGGTCTCCATTACCAGTTCATAGTAGAGTGAAGTAGGCACATTGTCTTGGCCTCAAGCCTTGCATTCCATGTGGAGGGTATTTATTTCATAGTACTACAAGGTTGAACTTCTAGTTTTATAGTGGTGTGAACAAACGCCTCGTCTTGGTCTCGAGCTTTGCATTCCATGCGGAAGGTGTTCAGTATCATGGTACTACTAGATTAAACTTTTGATGACAGATGAAATGTGGCAACACATGACTCTAGGTAATGGTGTACACTAGACTAAATATTATAGTATTCTCTATGCTGAGGTCTTACTATTATTATTTAGAGGCTTAATTGGCATATTATTAGTGTTTGGTAAGAGTTATCAAGATAGTACTAATAATGAAAGATAATTTCAATCAATCATAGTATTTAATGTTCACTCTATGCTGAGAGATATTGAATATAGGATTGAGTTGTCTTTGCATATTTTATATTATGGTTTTATTGAGGTTCCATATTGTATGTTTATAGGCTAATAATAGATAATGTTTAGTTTACTTATTATATTCATGTTTATTATTTTTAGATTTAATCATGGCATCTTTAGCGCACTTTTTATTATTCTTAATAAAAAAAACTGACTGGATCCAACTATATTGACTTAAAAAGAAACTTAGACATTGTTCTCATTGCTGAAGAGCACAAATTTGTGCTTAATCAACCATGTCCAAACTTTCCTTCATTAAATGCTCATTCAGAGGAAAAACAACGATATAATCGTTGAGAGAAATCTAATGAGATGGTTAAGTGTTATATCCTAGCATCTATTTCAAATGTTCTACAACATTAAATGCAGGATGTGGAACTAGCTTTAGACATAATGTTCAGTTTGAATGAGATGTTTGGTGAGCAAAGGCATTTAGCTAGGCAAGACACTATGAGACTTATCCAAAATACCAAAATGGGTCAAAGGACTCCTATAAGAGAGAATTGTCTTAAGATGATCTTTTATCTGAATATACTGGAGGTTTAAGTGTCGACATTGATGGAGAATCCCAAACGGATATGATACTCTAATCCTTGTCAGAATTATTCAAAGAATTCAGACTTAATTATAATATGAACAAAAAGATTTATACTTTGTCTGAGTTAGTGAATGAATTAGTGGCAGCGAAAGACATCTTTGGTACAACTAATGTTGATACCAATGTGGCTGAAGCTTCCTCTTCTAAGCCTAAGTTGAAAGGCAAGGGTAGTAAGAAGAAGAAGGTCTTCACCAAACTTTGTATCACTTGTAGCATAGATGAGCATCTCAATGCACAACTAAGCAATGTGAGCTTCATGGCTTATTTTTGTGATGGGTATGGTTGGTTGATCTTTTATCATTCATATTCATATCACTCTTTTTGATGGGAAAGACAAAAAAATCATAAAAAAAAGGCATAAATAACCATCTCACCACTAAAACTCATCAATCATAAAACATCTATGTGCAATTCATAAAAGCCGTGCTCATTAAGGTGTAGCACTTACCAGCAAAATCAGGATGCTCAGCTTACATAATTAGGTATTTTCTTTTCTCTCTCTTATATGTCCATGCATAATATACTTAAAAGAAAAAATATGCAAAGAATATGAAAAGCAAAAAGAATTAAAATGCTTTTAATATGGTTACAAGTGTGTTTGTAGGAGATGTGAGAGTTATATGATGTACCTCGATGGTGATGGTCCCCATCAAACAGTTATGATTGTATATGGGTGTAATTGATCTTCTCATATCATTACTCTTCATAATATGAATCACTTATGCTTTCTTGCAACGTTTTCACATACAACACGCATACTCTTTGCTTCTCTTGATACATGTGCAGGTACAATGTGATTTAGTCATCACAAGAAATACATGTGGTAATATATGCTTACTAAACTGTTTAAACTTGTTTTTGAAAATAAAATCGATTAGACTTGTTTAGAGTGTTTTGATCTAGGAATGCTATGCATCTAGCGTTGATAGTGTGTTTGCGTGTTTAGTATGTTGCTTGAATGCTTGTTATAGCGTTTGTCTTGTTGCATGCATCTTGTGTTGTTTTTCCTCCTTGAAAAACCTTGTTTCTGGCCTCTCGATACCTTCTTGACAGCAGCTTAACACATGCCTCTTCTATCAAGATTTCTGGGTTTGTTCTCAACACCTCTCAACAAATAGCTCAATCTATCGAGTTAATTTCCTGGAGCTTCTGTCAGCTCGATAGCTTCTCGATACCTCTTCGATTTATCGAAACCATTTTGCCGTCGACACCTCCTTGATACCTTTCGTTCTATCGAGAATTAATTTTCAATAACTCCTTGATCTATCAAGCTGTGTTTTTCTAGATATAGTTGACGTTCGACCCAATTTTGCTCACTCTCAAACATCTCACTACCCCTCGCTTCTCTCTCGACCCAAACACTCATTTTTCACGAATATCTCTCTTCCCTTCAAGATTTCGGCCTTACCCTAGCTTCAATTTCTTGGTAGGTGTTCTTAATCCTCTCTTTTTTTACCTTTTTCATGCATTTCATTCATTTAAACCTAGGATTTCTAGTTTTGGTAAAATTTTGGGATTTTTGTGTTTTTGCTAAATTTTTTGGGATGGGTCTTGTTTAATTGTTATCACATGTTCATGCATTGCATTCTATGTGCATTACAATTGTAACGTCCCAAAATTATAAACAATAAAAGTCTATTTAATCTGAATAATCCAATATATATATATATATATATATATATATATTAAATGAAAGTAACCAACAACCTAAAATCTCATTACAAATGTCAGAGCTCTAATCCACCAAAGACAAAACATCCTCAAAATAATTCTCCAGTATAATGTTTAATGCCATAAATATAATAGTAATATCTTCAGTTCCACAAAATAATTTATAACTGTTGCATTCTAAGAATCTCTACTCCAATAATCCCTCTAATGTATCTGTAAGGGAAAATAAAGGGGAGTGAGATAACTCAATAAGTGGAATTCACTAACATTAGGGTATGGGAACAAACCTTTCAAATAAATAATTCTTACAACAAATTCATAACTTGTAACTTATCCTTATTTTATCATCATATATTTCATAAAAATAAATATCTTTATTTTGTGAGCCATCATAATATATATATATATATATATATATTAATACTATCATATACACAATTTCCTAGGTTTTTCTCGTGATCAATGTTTACGCCTCGTTGACAGGATTGTGTTGTCCCCTTTTTGGGATTGGAATCTCCTTTTCATCCCCTTTCTTAAGGATGACTCCTTTGGAACCTAAAGTTGCACTTCCTTACTAAGGAGTTTTTTGGTTCCTCAATAGTATAGTCCCTTGATAAGGAGCTATTAAATATGCACTGCCCCTTTTTCTAGGATCGTCTTTTACTAAAGACTAGCTGCAGTATGATGGTCCCTTGCTAAGGACTAAATACAATACTGAGCTTTTAATCATAACTTGCCATAGGTTTTCAAAACATATTCAATATGCTCACAAAAATAATCCATTCATAATTCTAAAAAATATAAAGATATATTCACACATACAATTTTAAAGAAATTTAGGTTATCCCACAAGTTTTTCATAAAATGAATAGTCAATGTGCACATCAAACATTTATAAAATATAAATTTATATATAGAATATCAACATATTTCTTTGATATAAAAATAATTTAATAACCAATACTGTTTTGGGAAAACCCCCAAAATTAGTAAACACCACTTACCTCTTATTTGCAAAAATATGAAATCAACCTCCCTTGAATCACAACAAATCAGTAGGATTAGACCCTAGCAACACCAAAATTAGGTCCATCAATACACAATTTCCTACTTAAAATTTGTTTTCACACTCAAACAATATAATCTTAGACAACACTGATATTTCCAAAATTTTACATTTATTTACGTAACTTTCCAGTTCACTTTTAGCTTTAATGTAATTGTTTTGTTCCACGTATTTTTTACCATCCATTTATGGGCATGATTGTACTGCAACTCTATAAAACTCTAGCATTTCACTATAGGTCTAGCCATCATATATTCTACTATTTCTTGGAAGCCACATGATATATAAACCTATCTGATCCACCTAATATTTATATCTATTAATCAAAACTAGATGCCACATATTATAGTTCTGTCAAGTCAATCTTAAACCCTATGGAGGACCATATGGCTATACATACTTTTCTTACCTAATCAATCTCAAAGCCTTAAGGCTTCTAATTGATGCTGGAAATAAATATAGGCATGACTTGGTGGACTTAATTAACACAGCAAGTACAGTCAAAGCTAGCAAACCAAGTATAATTGGATGCTGTGACAACTTTTCAGCAAAAAGATTTAAAAGCTTTAAATCTTCATAGCAAAAATATCATTATATATATATATATATATATTCAATCTAATATTGGAAGCCACAAAATGGCCTTAAATTATTAATGTAGTTGCCTATTATTCCCTTGGTGCCGCTGGACTAGCATATGGACAATGACACTGGCGGTAAATTAGTGCGACTATAAACAATCATAGATAAACCACAAAGTACCCTTTTCCCTTTCACATGGTGACAAACTTGAATTGATAAGTCCAAGCCTATTACTCTATTAGGTACAATTTCAGAGCATGTTGCCCTTTCCTGACATACACCATATTGACCATTCCTAATCTAATATAACACAATTATAGGAGCCCTTTTTCTATTAATATAATGATAGTCTAGGTTCGTGATAATTGCTAGCTATTGACTAGTCAAACTTCTTAAATTTAGAGCATGAGAAAAATCATACTTGAAATTCTGACAGCCGTAGAGGAGAAAAGAAAAAAAAAGCTCAATCATGTGTTGTGGCTAAAAACAAAAAGGAACTTTGTTATGTACATACACGTGTAACTTAAAAGGTGAAAGACTAGGGTTATCAAAGCCCATATATTTACTTATGCCACCACATTTGGGCTTCATATCCCATAGTATCTATTTTATTTTTAATATCTTAGGCCCAAGTCAATTTAATCCATTTAATTGTAGGTCTACTTTATAATTTACGTATAATAATTAAATTGGTATCAAAATTATGGGGTATTACAACAACATTGTTTCATGCATTCTAAGATTGTGTGATTGATTATATCTTATGAGTGTTGTTAGATTGGATTGGTTTTTTGCCAATAATGCAATTTACTTTTGCACGTCATATGCTCATGCATTACCATGCATAGTTCTTTCTTTCCTTCTTTCCTAAACTTGCCGTCTTGTTCATGTTTTCTTTTTCTTCCCTCTTTTAATTTAGTTTCTTGTCTATGGCACCTAAAAAGTCAGACCCCTCCCGAGTCTCATGTCGTTGTTTCGCTTCTTCGTCTTCTTCTATTCCTCCCTCTGTTCATTTTAATAACTAAGATTCCCAAAAGGACTTTGACAAGAACTTCTCTGACTACACGATTCATTTGGAACGCCAACTCATTTTGTCTGACTTTCCAAACAATCTTCTACCCAGTGCATTTCGCTCTCGGGGGTGGGCTTCTTTAAGTGAGAAACCCTCAAGGTGTCCCGATGTGTTCATACAGGAGTTTTACTCCAATATGCACGTTATCGATACTTCTGTGCCTCGGTTTACTACAGTATTTCGTGGTACATGTATCATAGTTACCCCGGAGCTCATTTTCGAGGTACTACGCGTCCCTAAGGTGGATCATCCGGATTACCCTAGTCATGAACGTCTCTCTTCTATCTCTAGAGACGAGACTATTTTGTGAAAAGGCCATGTTGTGGGGGAAGTTCTCTAAATTTCTCTACAATTGAGTTTGCTAAGAGTCCAAGGATCCTTAATTTGGTGATGACCTTTGTTCTTACTCCGCAGTCACACTATAACACTATCACTGAGCCTTGTGCTTGTTTTCTTCTTTCTCTCATGGAGGATCTCTCTATAGATTTTTCATTACACATGATAGAGTCTATTATAGAGGTCTATCGAGACACAACTACACGTGATAAGTTTATCTTTTCTTCAGCTATTACACGCATCCTCATACACATGCATGTCACAATTCCTGCCTTTCCTCTCTTCTATGCATGGGTGCCATTAGCAAGGAGTCTATTTGAAGGAGTGCAGCGCAGCTAGCTGTGAAGCAGCCTCATGTGGAGACAACGAATGCAGCCCTTACCCCTTTACTTCACCTGCCCCTTCTTCCTCCTCTAGGGCAGATGTCTCTCTCATTGACATCATGGATCAACTTTAGCACATGTGTGCTCATTTTTGTAGTCGTCTCGAGCATCTGTCTAATAAGATTTGTCAGATGAACACTAGCATTCGATCGCATCACTTGCTACCAGTCTCACCTTAGTGGTTTCTTGCCCTCACCTTCACCCGAGCTTGTTGAGGAGTCCTTTTCTGGTGGAGATGATGATGCTGATGGTTCTAGCTCTTCTAATGATGGTGAGATGATGACCTCTCAGTGATGCACCCTTTGTCACTTGTAACAAAAAGGGAGAGTAGTTTTATATATGAGAGTAGTCATTATGTTAAGGGGAGAGCTAGCATAGGATATACTAGATAAGGGGAGAGTGCTTTAAAGGATGTAGTGAGGTTTTGATGTATCTTTTCTCACTTCATGTACCGCGGTCTTGTGACAATTTTTACATACATTGTATTCTTCTTTCTATATATATGACGATGAATGTTTTTCACTTTATCTCAAATGTGTTATTTATTTTCTCTCTTTATACACATGTTTCTTCTTTTATACAACTTGTATATGTTTCACACTTGATGCCTTGATAAATCTTGTTTAAGGGTCCGTTTGGTTGGAGGGGTGCAAAAAATAGGAGGTTAGAAAACGGTGGGAGGATGGAAAAGTGGAAGGATAGATAATATTTTATTTTCTCTCATTTTTGTTTGATTGAGAGTGGGAAAGTGGAAGGATGGAAAAAATGAGTTTGAATAAATTTACTCATATACCCTTGTTAAAGAATGATACCCAATTAAAACAAAAAAGTGAAAAATAACCACAAAAAAGAGCAATCACCCAAATTTATTAAAAAAAAAATAAAAATCATGACCCATAAAAAATGAGTTTGAATAAATTTACTCATATACCCTTGTTAAAGAATGATACCCAATTAAAACAAAAAAGTGAAAAATAACCACAAAAAAGAGCAATCACCCAAATTTATTAAAAAATAAAATAAAAATCATGACCCATAATAAAAATCAAGTCTTTAAAAAAAAAAACAACTATCCTCCCTAGAAAATCAAAAGAAAAAAAAAGGGAAGAGGCAAGTTACTGCCCAAAAAGAGAGAGAGAGAGAGAGAGAGAGAGAGAGAGAGAGAGAGGCAACGTTGCCTAGAAAAGTGAAAACAAAAAACAAAAAAAAGAAAGGCAACATTACTGCCAACTGCCAAGAGAGAAGAAAATAAATAAATATAGTTATGTGTACATGAGCATTATTTTCAATCAAGAAAAATTTAATCTCCACTTAGTTTTCTCTCCATTTTGGAGAGAAAATATTTTGGTAGGCACGGGGAGAAAATACCTGGGCCCTACTATTTATTTTCTTTCTTCACCACCTAACCAAACACACTTCAAAAAAGTTTTATTCCCTATTTTCTCTGCGAAGTTTTTCATCCATCATATTTCACCTTCAAACAAATACACCCTAAGTATTTCAGTTAAGACAGGTTGCAAGTCTACCATGCCATGATCTCTCATCTTGCAAAGTTTCTTTAGAGTTCGTAGTAGGGTTAGACTTATGTACTTTTGTAAGTTATAGGATAGTTGTGTTAGACTTCTCTCATAATTATTATTTGTGGTTTTGTCACGGATTGCTAGAGGGGGAGATTGTTAGGGTTATATTTTTTGTAATTGGCTAATCTTTTGACAAAATGCACTTTAGTTGTAATTGGATAAATCTAAGATGGGTTTAGTATTTCAAGAAACATGTTGTTTAAGTCAAGTATTAAAGACATGAAAATTGATCCAAGAAACAAGTGAAGAAAAGCTGCTCATTAATTCTCGACAGATAGTTTGACAGATAGCTACTATCGAGACTTAATTCAAAGTTCGATATATAGCTCGACACAAACTCGATCTATCAAGAATTATGATTTCAGAATTTCTAGATTTGAAATTCGGCCCAAGCTTATGTGTATGTGCAGGGTTTCTTTTCTCACAACTCTAGACATATATAAGACTTATTTTAAAAGCCGTCATGTACGGATATAGTAAAAAAGTGCTTAATTTCTCTGTAAGATGCTATTGCGTTTGTACATCGTTGGATTTTGTAACCAAATACTTCTTGATCTTCATTGTTGATAAAGTGAAGAACTTGCAACCAACAATAACCATTCAAGTTGCTGGATTTAGTCACGTACTGGGATCCGTGCAAATGAGCTAGTTACAAATTGATAATTTGTGCATCAAGGGAAAGAAGGCTACTACAAGATCAAGTCCAATTAGGTATTGGAGCGAAGGTTCAACTGTAGGTTGGTATTTCGGGATACGCTAGGGTAGTTAATACATTTCTTTATACTTGTAACCGCTTTATTGTTGATTAGTGGATTCTTGGGAGTCATGACATTAAAATCACCTTGTAAAGTTTTTACCTTGCGAGGTTTTCCCCATTTATCAACAAATCACTGTGTCAAATTTATTTTCCGTTGCATTTAGTATTTTTGGTGATTTGTTAGTGCCTCCACGATTTGCATGCAGTTGAACCTAATTAATCCACTTGGGTAATTGAATTAATTAATCGGGGTCAAGCTATCTTAACCCAACACAACGATGTCATTGACTCCAAAAATTATTTTAAATAAAGTGGGGATTCTAATTCCTTCAAATTCCAACATGACTAATTCTTTGGGATTCCTAATTTCTTAATCAAGATTTGAGTTAATAATTCTCAAAATAAAATGACCATAAAAATTGATTTAAGTAATTTTTCCAATTCCCAAAACTTGTTCATAAAAATAAAATTGGATTCTTGACATTCCTAATCACTTTCAAGTTTCTAACTTCTTCAAACTAATTCAATGGATATTGAGATTAAAATCAATTATTTCATCCAAAACAAATTGAAGTCAATGCTTAATTAAACACCAAGTACTTGACTTAAATGTTCGTCATTTAAATTGGAGAAAACCATATTTGAGGATTTTAAATCTAAAACCTCAACATTAAGAACTATGAATTTGCTTGATCTCCATTAAGGGAACGTAGGCAACCTAAATAAATTATTAGGTGCAGTCACAAATAAATAAAAGCACATATCCCCTCAAGCATGAAACTAAATAAACTTATGTACAAATGTGACATGATTAGAATCAAAAGGTCTTCTCTTGAAATAAGGGATTGTAATTAAGAGATACATTATCTTGAATGAGCACTACTCACATCAATACAACTCATACGCCATAAGACATATGGGTGAAATTATGTTTGATGAATTTTATTAAATAGCAATTTTTGTTAAACATAATTTACCAATCTTTGATAAATATAATTTGACAATTCTTGTTAAACATAATTTGATAATATTTGTTAAACATAATTTGACAATTTTTGTTAAACATGAGTTAACATAATTTATGGCATGCCCAGTGGGACCCAATCTCTTTTTCATCTCCAACTATGTTACTTATACATTTTATTTAATACATTTTACTTTTGCATTGTAAATAGGGCTACCAATGGCTCCCCAAGCGACTGTTTACTTCCACAAATTTCCTGCAATTGCACGAGGAGTAGGTGCTTGTCGCATGACATTCACCCTTGGTTGCCCTTCAGTCTCAAACTATGTTACTTATACATTTTATTTAATACCTTTTACTTTTTGCATTGTAAATAGGTCTACCAATGGCTCCCCAAGTGATTGTTTACTTCCACAAACTTCCTGCAATTACACGAGGAGCAAGTGGTTGTCACATGACATTCACCCTTGGTTGCCCTTCCGTCAAGCTCGTGGTACAAAATGATGAACATATAGGCATGAGTGAGATCAGTGCCCCTTCACACAATTCTTGCAGAGAGAGAGAGAGAGAGAGAGAGAGCATTTTCACTTTTTTGATGAAAAAATAGGAAAAAAAAAGTTATATAGTAGATTTCCAAGACCCCCTAAAAGAAGAAAAAAGAGTGTGTTTGTTCTAATTCTAGAAGGTGTGGGAATTAAATTACCAAACAAGCATATAAATAAATAGAGTAATGATAGAAACATGAATATTTTTATAAATATATTTCACAATTTTCTAAGGTGATCAATTGTGGTTAGAATAACATTACTTTTATATGACCTTACCCTTGAGACCACTATTATTATGCACCAATCATCATTCTCCATATCATCAGTTTGTGAAAAAAAATAAGTTATGAAAATGAAAATATTTGTGCTCTTAGACTTATTGAAATAAATAATTTAGAAGCACATTGAGGGAGGCCTCCACTTGTTCTTCTGCATTTTTTATGAATGAGTGGCACAAGAAAAAGGAGAAAAAATCGTGGCATATATGAGATGATCTTAAGATTCTTGAATGAAGTCAAGAGATTTTACTAGGTAAAATTAGGTGTAAAGATGAAATTTCTCAACCAATCACAATTTGACACATCATACCACTAAGTCCATGTTGTATGTTCAAAATTGCCAATTATAAAGTGTCATGTGCTACTTAATGCCCACTATTGTTATTTTGAGACTCACAGAAATTTGTCAAGTGACACTAACTGAAAATTACCAAAAAAGAAAAGAAGTGCCAATCACATGTTAATATTTTAACTTAAAGTAATAGAAGTAGTTTGATTACTACTTAAAATTAAGACACTATGAAAAATTAAATGATGCCATATATTTCTTAGAGAACAAGAATTAAAGTCCTCCATTTAAACTATTACATATGTTGCCTATCAAAATTAATTATTTTTCACTGGACCTCCTCAAGACTTAGAAGTACATAATTAATCATTTCTTATAGAAGGGACACCCTCAAAAGTTTTGAAGTTTTGCTAGAATCAACATCTAAAACCTCCAAGAACTTCATCATTCAAAACTTCATTTGATTGAAACTTTTGAATACGAAAAACATTTGAAGAAACATTCATTCAAATCATGATTCCAAGTCTCATAGTTTTACTAGAATCGAACTCCAAGGCCCCCAAAAGCTTATGTAACTTAGATCCATCAAAGACTTGTCGGATTCCAGCTTTAAAGCTCAAAAGAATGTCTACTGACAAGTCTTCACATACAAAGCATATTCCTAGAGCTCAAAGATCGAGAACAACGAAGAGTATCAAACAAGTGCACAAGTAGAAACAAAGGATATCTTTTTTTTGAATCAATATTTGCATTGGCACAATTCTTGAATCAAAGACTTTTTTTTTTCCTCAAAGTGATTGAATCATAGAATTATTCCCTTATAATAGAATAAATTACATAGAATTTTACCCAATTATTCATCAATTTATATTTACATTTGTGGCACTTTCAATAGTTTAATTCCCAAACTTGAAATTTTGTGTTTACATTATGGGGGGGGAAAAGACCTACTCTCTTAGAGCCTGGTCCATTCATAAATGGACATCAAGAGATTTTAATACCCAAACGTGTGTGTTTGGACATATGTACATTTCCATGTTTCTTTAATTTTGTTCCCGTGGATGAGACCCTGTTTTTTTAGGATTTGTTGTCTATGCCCCAGTTGTGTCATGTCCATCTGATGTTTGCATCCGTGCTGCATACTACTCTAGAAGATTTCAAATTTTGGTTTTTAACTCAAGTATGATTTACTAACTTACGCCAAACATTATAGTTAGGCTAAAGTCCCTTTCTTTGGTCTACAACTAGCCTTTGTACAACACTTGCGAGCATTAATTCCGATCGTGGACAAGTTGATCCGAAATTGCAAATATTCCTGATTTTAAATGAGTAGGTCTCCAGTCTCCAACTCCACATGGTTGATGTTCTGCCAAGCATCCACGAGATTTGATTTGAGCACTGCTTTATCTTGTCTATAAAAACGAGGATTGAGATCCGGATATATACAAAAAAAATATATATATTTTTACTTTTAATTTTTTACTCTATTAAATCTTAGCATTTTTGGCCCTTACATTTTGGGTTTGCTTCCCTTTTGCTCCTCACATTTTTTTCAGTTCCTATTTTGGTTTTTACATTTTTGAAATCGTTTTTGGTGTCGTTCCTACCGTTATGTTATTAATGAAAATTGTTTACATGACACATAGAGTGCATAGTTGGCACACAAATTGCTTATGTGGCCATTAAAATAAGAGAAGTGCTATATCTATTATATTTTCATAACAAATTATAGATGATTAGTTGTTATTGGTTCAAATTTGAACCTAACACTAAAATTACTTTTTTGTTTTGACAATAATAACCAGTAACAACCTGTCATTTAGAATTTACAGTAAAAATATTATGAAAATGTTGTGTACATATCATTTTTCTGAAAGTAATAATAATAAATATTTCTCTTTCTTTTTTGTTTTCTTCACCCTCTCTCTTGAAAGTTGAAACATGAAGAACACAATCTATCTCACTTCCTCTCTCTGCAACTCAGTTCGATTTCTTTCTCTCCTCTCGCGTCCTAAACCCAAAAACTTTTCCCTAAGCTGATCACTAGTGCCTTTTGCCATTACCACCACCATTAAAGATGTTTCCCAAACTAAAAAACTATGATTCCGCGTCATCTACTCTAAAACCATGGAGTTGGATCCTTTAATGGGTTGCAAAATTGGAGCAGAAGCGATCTAGGTTGGATTTGATTTTTACTATATTATCCGGAACACCAACGGTTTCTGATTCAAAAAAAAAAAAAAAAAAATTATGAATGTTAACAAATTTAGTTTTTTAATTATAATTTTTTAATTTTGTTAACATTGATAATTTTTTTTTTTTTGAATCAGATGCTAATGTGACATTAGGGAGATGACACTAGGGACAATATTGAAAATGATTCAAAAATTTAGAGATCAAAATAGGAAAGAAAAAAATGTGGGGACTAAAATAAAAACAACCCAAAATATAAGGACAAAAAAATATTTTCGCCTAATTTTTATATCCCACGTAGGGACAGTAATTGGTGCAATAGGATCCAAATCCTATAAACGAAATCAGTCAAAATATATCATAAGTGTAAAAGTGCTGAGAAATTAATCAGATTAACCTGAGGCTGGCTATGCTCTCTGCCACTGAGAAAGTACATAATTCTCCTCTAAAAGTAGCTGTCAAGACGCAATAGTCTCTTCTATTCTCATTATAAACACCATCAACAACATCTTGAAATGCACCACCACTTCTGGTTTTTGCACTTTATTCTCATCTCCCCTTTGAACTTTTGCTAATTCGCATTCACTTTTTCCCTTCATGAACATATATACTTCTAGAAACCAGTTTTGTGGCATTGGAAAAATTACAATTCGTTCTCACACCAGGACAAAATAATGAGGGAGGCCACATTGAAAAGCATTTAAGCTGCTCCACCATTCTTCATTCAAATAGTTTAGTGTTCATTTTTACAGATTGAAATGTAAGAGTACGTCATGAGTCATGACTCACAACTTACCAAGTGATTATTGATAAAAGTGTAGTTGCAAAGGATTTACATATTAATTAGTGGCGAAAAATCAGATAATTCTGGCCTAGCTATCGAAATTAATACTTATATATAAAGCTATCGAAATTAATACTTTTATATATATATATATATATATATATATATATTCGAATGAGCAAGTTATATTTTCGAGCCAACTCAGGATTTTCATTAATTACCATTGTCCATTCACCACCTTACTCCAACCGCTAATTGCCTCCAGGTCCAGGGGGCATCAGTCTCTCTAGATGGCCACCAGTATGTTATCACAGATGCATATCCAACAGATCCTTGTTCGGCTAAATTGCAATTTACACTTTCAAAGTTTAGGCTAATTTTGATCATAGAACAATTAATTAAGATGCCATTTTGGGTGAGTCAAAAAGATATTAAAAAAATGATCATGGATAAGACTTTTATAAGACTATATATATGTATTATTTTAACAAATCATGATTAATTAAAGTCATATGACTAAAACTATATATAAATTATCTCTTCAATGACCACATAATAAATTGGGAGAAGATAGTTCCAAAATGATTTGAAATTGGAAAAAAATTTCCTTCTAAACTAATTTGGAAATAAATCACTCAAACTCCTACTAACAAATTAACATGACTATATATTTTGAAAATTTAATTATCATGTTCATTATGTTCTTAAAAATTCATGTCAAATTTTGTTCAAATTGTACGTTAATTACTATTTGATCTACAAATATATTTTTAATGCATATATAATTTAAAATTTTAGAATTTGTTTGATAACATAAATATATTTATGCATAATTTAAGATTATAAAAATTTAAAATTTAAACATTTATTTAATAACATATTTATTGACATTATTAAAAGTTTGTAAGTATTGAAGATATAAATCATATAATGCTAAAATACAATCTAATAGTAGATTTGTTAAAACTCACATTCAATAAAAATATATTAAAAAAATTTTAAAAATTTTTCTCCAAATTATTTTGAAAAAAAGAAAACTTTATCTTTGGAGCTAAATTTTCTTCTGACCTTCTGAAATTACCCGTAACTTTTTACTCCGGAGTCTGTCTCTCAACTGATTAAAAGTCTCCCAAAAATGATTGTACTAGGTTGACCTTAAAATACAACATTGCAAAATCTTCAAAGCCCAAGAAAGTCAAGATGAGTCTATTTTACTGTGAACATATCTTGAACTTTTCTTTTTGGATAATGTGAACCCGGCCCAACTAATCTTGAGTTTAACCATACACGAACGTCACCTATCAAATCCACATATTTAACAATAATTATAAGCATTAAAGTTTTCACACCCCTTTTTCTTTTTTATCTTGTGGTGGGTCCTAATGAGTGAATGAAAATTTCATGTGAAATTGCTTATTTAAAGTCATTTAAAAAAAAAAAAAAAGTTAAAGTCATTATTTCTTTACTTTATTGTTATGTTGTAAAAGTTGAAATATATTGGTGATTTCAGGAAAAAAATTAAAATTATTATTAATTTTATTATAAAATTTACAAAATAATATGGTAATGAATAATAATATTATTCTCATATCAAGTTTATCAATAATATAATATAAAAAAATTTTGGAATGTTTAAAATTTAACACATCAAATTATAAAATTTATGAAGTAAAATTTGTAATATCCTACAATCATAAGCTATCTATAATTTTGTCCACAAAATCTGATGAGATCAGAAGAAGCTAATGTTTCCTATTCCTTATGTCGGTGCAATTGGAAGTTGGTATAATGTACGTTATGGTTTATACTCTAACGAATATTTCAAATGTTGTTATTATAGTTATAGTAAATATATGACAACTCTAGCTAGATGATGAGCATTGAAGGCTATATAATGGATCTTTCAATATTTAAGAGCTACTATAGATAATGATTTGGCTAAGAGTTTTGTACCTTAATTAGTACTGTTTGGTATCTTCAACAGAAGTATTTAAAGTTACAATTTTTCCTCCCCAATTATCAAATTATCAAAAAGAAAAAATATAGTAGTTTGGTATATAACATAAAGTAGTCAATATTCTACAAGATGTTGATTTAGTTTATTTAGGTGAATGAAATATTTTGGTAATTAATACTATATATTTGATAAGCTCAAATATAAGCTTAAGTATGTATATTAACTTAATGTATTATCTTAATTTACATGTTTTATAATATATAAATTTTATTAATTTTTAATTATCTAGGCCAAAAACATTAATATAGACCGAAAATCAATATCCATACTCCATAGCTTAATCGATGAAGTTCGATATATTATCTAAATATCTGGTATGTTTTAGAAAATAATCAATATCAGTTAATATCCAATACAGTACATACCATAGGTAGGATTGATACCATATTGACTACTTGGACATAGTGTTATTATAACAAAGCATCTAATGATTCTATATTATTCTGGCCCGTTGTTAATTCTTTCTATGTGGCAATGCAAGAAAGCTAGCAAGAGTAACTAGAAAATCTTTCAGCATGTGCTAATTGTTGTAGAGAGCTCTTTAAGTGTATATTTAGTATTTCGATTCTTTTATTGGTTTTGCTACCATTATAAACTTCATATTTTGTTAATGAAAAAACTACTCCGTGTTTACCTGTGAATGTAGACGTTTAAGTCCAAACCATGTAAATCTTATGCCCCTCTCTCTCTCTCTCTCTATGGGGGTTGGGGGGGGGGAGGTGTGTGAAAACCTCTTTTTGTAATTGTTTTGCAAAAAGATAACGCATACATGAAGTCAATACTATGGCAACCAAGTAACCTAACGCTTCTCTTGATTTGCCATTGATTTAACATTACATTTTATTTTTAATTTCTTGAGCTGCTTATCATTAAGTGCACCTCTGCTAACATAGGTACAATGGATTGCAAGGTATTTAAACGAAGGTATAGACTTATTAAGTTCACCTATACAAACACCCTCTATATGTTGGTGTACTCCAGTAGTCTGATCCTGTGTTCTCACGGTAAATTTGAGGGGTACATGAGATAGGAACTAAACAAAGACCTCTGCTCCTGAGATCAAGCTTTGTGTCTCCCTTATCTTTCCTATCCAAGCCTCCCCATGGATCCTGAAATTATCACCAAGAGAAGAACCATTTCTGAGTTCTATTTTAAAGTCCTAGAAAGCGATTAACACGTACTTAATTACAGCCTTGCTTATTTTATTTTACCTTGTGCGAATTAGTCTTCATGTACGGGTTACTCAGTAGCTGCAAAACGTATAAAAAGGTAGCATCAACAATATTGATTTAATTCTTATGTTTATAGAGAAATTGCAAACAAACAATAGGCTCGGTGTTTATTTTGTCACAAAGAATGTAAATAGTACTGTTATGATAAGAGCTGCTCCTACTTCAGGAACAGGATCATTTCTTTTGTTGGTTTTGTTTTGGTGCTAAGACTTTTACATCTACTCGTCCCACTTCATTCAAATAGGGGACAAGTACAGAAGTCTTTATTGTTTTTTAGTCAATGTCATTTTTTTTAGTCTTTATTTCTTTCATTGCTAGTGTCATTAATATTTTCTTGCGTTAATTTATATAGAAATAGTATAGGGTGACGATGAAAATACTTATAATTGATGCTGCTACTACTGGTGAAATAAAAAGGAAGAGTTCAAATGATTATATCACCTGTACTTGTTCTTGTAGAAACTTTATATATTGAATAGCTTCATAGAGCACCGACGCAGTATCAGTCTGAAAATCAATTGAAACATAAATTGATAATAAAGCTAATGTTTTAAAGTGAGAGAACAACAAAGGATATGGAAAAAGAAAGAAAGAAAGAAAGTCATAGTGCACATGTGCTAACCTTTCCAAAAGGTGACACAATTTGCTGAAGGGTCGTGATTCTGTCCCCAAGCTTGACTTTTGGTGCCTGCACCTATTAAGTATGCAAAAGGTTTCTTTCAAGAAATCTACACATGATTCTTCTTCTTCTAATTTTTATATATTTTTTTTACTATTTTATTTTAAACCTAAAAAATGACGTTTTCATTATATACCTTTACTGATGAAGCTGTAGGACTCTCTTGCTTTGTTTTTTTCAGGACTGATTCTGAACCATCTTCAGACCTTTTCCTTTTTCCTTCATTTGCAATTCCCTGTCCTTTTCCGTTATTTCTAGCCTGCATGGAACAGCTTGAATTTCTCAACTGAAACATTTGTGACAAAGAACAAATTATAGAGACAATAAAAAGAAAATTACAAAAAAACCCTTGATGGATCAAGAGTCATGGAAGTACACCTAGGAAGCTTTAATATGGATACAGGTATCGTGTATATATAGACACAAGGATAGGTCAATTTTTGAAGAATTAGGATTCAATACAATAAGGATTATTAATTTTTATATATTAATATTTTCTACCACATATTATGCTAATTATAGTTTTAAAATATATAGAAATGGCTAAAACGTAAAATAATAACTAATTAAGAAGCTATTACTTTCCTGAAGAAAGTGAGTGAGAGAGATTTTTTTATAGATATTCATGGTATCCAAGAGTATCTATATCAAAAGTGTTAAATATATACATGATATGATTATTAGTTTTAAGTATCAATATTCATGCTACCTTGTTAAAAGTACTATATGGGTAATTAGGTATAAAAGAATGAGGCCAAAAAGGTAAAAATAGTTACCATAGAAGTTTGCAGCCCTTGCTTCTTATAATCAGAGGTGTTCAAAGATTTGAAACAGTTATTAGGTGCATGAATGTCCATCAAGGTCTTGCCCATGCGATTACTGAAAGATATAACATCTGCAAAGCTTTTTATGCTTCTGCAAGAAGAAGAATTAGGCATCCCATAGAAGTATGATCTGGGATTATCTCCCATCAATGAGCTGTTAACTCCAATTTGATATCCAACACCATTATTGTTGAATGACCTTCGTAATAAAGCAACTGGGGGTTCAGTCTCACGGCGTTCATTCTCAACTTTCATATCATGACTATAACATGGAAATAAAGAAGAATTCCTAGTTGTTCCCAAGTCACATGATGTGGAATCAGCGAAGGCGTGCTTCATGTGACAAAGATCAGGTTGTGAGTAATGATCCATGGAAGAACTCAAAGATATATTGCAGGTTTGGGGGTCAAATTGGCGATTGACATCAGGGTCTGGAGGGGCAATAGACCAAGTGCTAACTAGATTGGACAACTTGTTTAACCTTTCATTATCAAGTACGCTATCATTGAACCCATTTATATGCTTTTCAAAATTGTTGAATGATGTAGAGTTTGTGAATTCCCAGCTGTTCTCCAGTTTCTTCAAGTAGTCACAGGCAGGCTCAAACATCCCAGTTGACATACTCTTGGATGATAATGCATCAACAAAGGTTTCTTCTACATCTTGATTGTTTTGCAATCCTCCATTGCTTCCAACACCTCTGCAAGGTTCAATATTTCTAAACGTTAGTGATCTTTCACAAGAAAAACAACTAAACTATCATTTCGCACCATAACACTAGCTAGTAACATAGGCTAGTTATGGAGAATTAATTTTCATTTATGAAAATAGATGAAAGAAAATAAAACAACGTAGAGAAAATGAAACAAGAGAAACAAAGAAAATATAGGTAATTGATTATAAATAAGAAATATAAAAAATAAAGAGAATACAAAGAATTAGCATGATTCGACTTGATAACTTATGTCCATAATAGAGACAAGATTCAGAATAAGCATAATTCTTACCATAAATAACGATAACAATTTGTTAGTATGTAAATTAGGAAATAGGGAAAGAAAGCTCCTCTTGTGTTTTCAAAGGAAAAGAAAAGAAAAAGGTAGAAAAGTGGGAAACAAAGTGGAAAACCTAACCTACCACCTTAGTGTACACCTACCCATTAGAGCACCAATCTCTTTTTCTTTTGCTAAAAGATTCTTCATTCCACTCAACTAAATTATCAAACAAACATCAAGATATAATAGAAACTAGTCGGTAGTCATGGAAATATATTCATGTTCTATGTTAACTATTTATTTCTTATTATTTAAAGGGTGCAATAATTAGTGTAACAAACTTACAAAAGAACATGGCTCCAAAGACTATTATCAGATGCCTGTTCTCCAATCAAATCGTTGGACGAAGCAGGCTCAGCAAGCCGGCGAGAGGATTCGACAGTCAAGCCCGAGTGGTTGGAAGCATTAGTAAACGATGTGGATATTGAAACATCCTCCTCACAAGAAGAGTTGGAGTTAGGGTTTTGATGGTGCCATGAGTTAGGGTTATTATTCCATGCAGGAAGAGAAGAAGCACCAGGGATATCCCACCAGTTTGTAGGTGTAGAGGAAGAGGTAGCAACAGAGCTTTCCATGCATTCTTCAGCCATATCTCTCTCTTTCTCACACATACACAAAGAACTAAGAGTGGAAATGATAGGTATAGAGTTGAGGTTCTCTAATATTTTTTTTTTTCTTTTAGGATGGTGGAGGGTTGAAATTTAAGGAGAAATATAGGCGATGGTGGTGACGTACGAGTTTTTGTAGGTTTTATCAAATAATAGGGGAGACAATAAATTATGCGACCTGAGTTTTTCCACTAAGTTTCGAGATCGTGGGTAATTATTATATAGGAGGATGGGCCAGCATGAGTTTGGCTCAGAATTTCCAATATGTTTTTGGAAAAGTTTGGTTTAGCCCGAGGGTTGCAATTTGCAAATTTGGTTGGACAACCTTTTTTCAGTTTTCTCTCTCTCAGCGTGCGTAACTCCACAAATTTTTCAGGTGGATAGGGTGCATAACACTATTGGTTCGTAAGCCAATGTATATATATAGTTGCGTGCTTTTTTTGCTGTTTATTATTATTATTATTATTATTATTATTATTATTATTTGGGGGTGGACTGGAGGTTCGTAAATGCTATAATTTACGCAAAAAAGAAAAAAAGAAAAAAAGAAAAAGAAAAAAAAAAGAGAGAGATAAATTTCAGGTAATATACCTTGATATAATGTTCTAAAATTTTCAATTAAATTCAAACTTCTTTTTGTATTGAATAATAAAATACAAACAATATTATCATTATCATTGATTTCTAAGAATAATTAAGTGCAATGGAAATATGTGCTTTAATCTAATATCATACCTAATAAATTGTAACTAAGTTTTATCCTTAAAAAAATATATATTATAATTTATATATTATGACTAGGAACTTCAAACAACCTTAAATGTTAGGTATATTTGTTGTATTCCTACCAGAATAAGTGATTATAAACAATTTAATTTGCACATTTAATCCTTCCAGTTTTTTTTTTTTTTTTTTTTTTGAAGAAACATGAAAGTTTGAATGGTAAAATAATTGTTAAATGATTAAATATTTATTTCATCATTTCTGTTAAGAGTCTCGTAACTTAATAGAATAATTTGCTATCTTTTATTAATTAAGAGAATTAGAGTTCAAATCTCCCTACATTATTTTAACTATCAAATTAGCCACATGAAAAATCATCAATAATTCTTATAATTCCAAATAATTTTATGAATAAAAAGTTTCATTTATGAAAACAAAGCCTAAATGAGAATATTTTCTTATTTTTTGGATCATTTAGGAGCCTCAAATGGGGGAAACAAACCCCAATTCGGAATCTACCAGAAAAATTAAGTGAAAAAACAAATACTTTAAGCCAAAAGAGAAATAAAAAGGTCATTTAGGAAAAAGTAAATGTCGGTTAACAATTAGTCAACATATTATCAATGATGTTCATTGGTTGGTTTGTGAAGAGAGAGAGAAGATACTGTTAGGAGAGTTTTTTGTAGTGTGAAGTTCATTTGTTTTGGTTTATTGAGTATGCAACATTTTAAAATAATGAGGGGTGCTACGTTCACAACAATTTTATAATATTTTCACAATAAATCATAGGTGGTTAGTTGTTACTGGTTCAAATTTAAATCTAACACTAAGATTATTTTTTTGTCCTAACAATAACAACCAGTAACAGCCTGCCACTTAGAATTTGTTGTGAAATATTATAAAAATGTTATGGATATATCATTTCTCAAAAATAATATCCCCCACCCCTCTTTTAAAAAGCAACATATATATATATATATATATATATATATATATTGGGCTTGTTTTCTGATCATTTTCCATTTCCTTTTTCGCCGCACCAAATACTAAAAATGTGGAAAACATTTTTCAAGTAACGTTTTTTGTAAAAAACAAATGGAGTATAAGTGCTTATCTCAATAGCCAATGACGACTTTCCACAGTGGTGCAACTGTGAGTTTTGTTTTTCTTTTTAGTGATATGGTTTTAGCCGCGTGCTGAGATTTGGTACGTAGAGATACCAGTATTAGTATATATAGGTGTAAAACAGTATTTTCAAGAAGAGGAACAGTGTTATACAAAAAGAGAAAATATGAGATTGCAGTATTATCGTTCTCATGGATCAGGTTGGTGGATGAATCCCAGAGGCACTAAACGGATAATATGGGCAACTTTGTCCATTTGCCAGATTAAGCAAAGGCACATATTTCATGGAGATTTTTCAAACGTTAGTTTACAACAATAGAAATATATATGTACTTTTGGACATTTTGCCAATATGTGTTTGTCTCTGTGCTCGCTTAGTCGTGCATGTCTTTGTAAACATGTGCATGTTTGTTTTCGTATTTTGGTCATTACTAAGATTGGAGGCTATCTACAACATAAACTATCAGTACATGCTTAACTAAGTAAATTACTAAAAATATTGACTGAGAGAGGAAATCTTGAGAGAGGAAATCTTAGTAGATAGTTAGATACCACTATTGTAATATATTCCTAATTCTCTGACCAAATTCGATACAAAATGAGTACGATTGTTCAACTGGAAACTTCGAGGAAACAAATCTTAAATTTTGTTTAATTAGAACTCCTTTTCATTTTTTTTTTGGAAGTTTGTACTTATCCTTTTTTTTTTTCAGTTGTATTATAATTATAGTAATAATAATCATAGTTTATCTCTAGCACTCATTGAAGTGCGTCTCTCACTTGACCTCTAACCTGTCGTACTATATTTTGGCAATATTTTTAATTTATTTTTCAAGGTTTTATAGCTTCATTTTAATCTATATATTTTTCAATTTATTATCATTTTGGTCTTCACTTGACTAAATTGAAAGTACCCAAAATATAGGAATTAAAAAGATAATTCTACCTAATAATATTGAACCTATAAGATGCTGTTCCAAGAGAATGGTTATAATAAAACCCTATCTCAACCACACACACTTAAAGGCCAACAAATGCTTAAGCAAGATGTCAATGCCAAGCTTGCCCTTACAGCTTTAAGTCAAATTAAGCTGGAACTACCCACTTATCTTCGTGGACTTCGGGTGCATTTGGAATAAGCTAAATTTTCAACTTATTTTAACTTTCAGTTTATTTTCATTACTATTTATGGTTGTCATTACATTTTTTAATACTATTAATAGATCCCATTCTACTATTCAATTTATTTTTTAATATTTTTTCTACACTTTTAGCAAAAACATTTTGGTTTTACTTAAATAAATTGTTTCAAAACAGACACGAATTCATGTTGACAAAGCTTCTTTTAGAACTTAATTTCCACGGGCGCTGACTACGGCCTCTGCTGGTTTTGTCTCTCTTAATCTACAGTCCACAGACTCCACACTACTTTTCCCTCAATAAAAATGCTCTGTTCTCTCTCTTTTTTTTTTCTACATTATTATCCATCAATTATTACCATTCCTTTTGGCGCACTGTCTAGAGCATGAACGGGGCATTGAATGGTTGGCTTTCTTGGGTTTAATTCCTTTATTTTATGTGATTGGGTGTTGGTTTTTATCAAATGTATGCTTGGTTGCAGTGGAATAAAATGGATAATCAGATCATAAGGGAATTGTTGATAATTAATTCTTTTAAGATTATTTATATATCAGATAATTATTATTTTAAATAAAAGGGATTTATCTTAGAACACAAGTTGAAAATATGTCTAGGTGCAATTTCCAACTTAGAAAACCCCTAAAAAAGAGTCCAGATTGAACCAAAGTTAAGAATTGGGCTCGGCACTTGAGAGTGTCAATTGGCACTCTTGGAGTGCCGATTGGCACAGCTTCGAGGCCCAACCCAGAATTCATTAGATTAAGCTAAAACACATCCATGTCGATTTTTTAGGGATAAGAATTCGACCTAATTCGTATCTGATCCAACCTAGCTTATTTTCTTTGTACCAAACCTCTATAAATAGGGAATTAAAATTAGAAATCAAGACCCCTTTTTTGATTTCTCTCTTCCCTTATGTTAAAGAAATTCTAGAAGCTTTGCTTTAGGAAATTGTTTTTTCCTGTTAAGTGGCACTTATTCTAGATCTTTAAACATTTTTCTCTTTGATTTCTAAAGAATTCTCTCCTTGTGGAACATGGTCATACAAGTAAGTTTCTATCTATTTTTTCACATGTTCATATAACTTATTAACTGGAATTTCTTGAAAGCTGTCCTAACAACCATGAAGTTTGATCGCAAATGGATTCGATGGATTATGGAATGTGTTTCTTCTGTGTCTTATACTTTTCTTGTTAATGGGAGTTTAACTTCAACCTTTCATCCAACACAGGGCCTAAGCCGGGGAGATCCTTTATCTTCTTATCTCTTTCTTTTGTGTGCTAACATTCTCTCTATTTCTTTGCTACAGGCTGAACACTCTAATAAGATCAAAGGAGTGAAAGTAGGAAGGAGTGGGATTTCTTTCACTCATCTATTTTTTGCAGATGACTCTCTTATTTTCTTCAAGAATGACAGGAAATCCCTAGGTAATATCCAATCCATCCTAAACTGGTACTGCTCTATCTCGGGCCAGAAAATTAATTTAGCCAAATCTGACCTGTACTGCTCCCCTAACATGGCCAAAGAATGTCAAGTATCCTTAGCTAAAAGTTTGAATGTGAACCTTGTTTAACACCCCAGCAAATACCTTGGTATCAATTTTAATTTGAAAGGGAATTGTATTGCTGATTTTCAATTTTTGATTGATAAACTTAATTCCAAGCTGCAGGGTTGGAAAGCTAGGCTTCTTTCACAGGCTGGCAGAACTACCCTCATCTCTTTGGTCCTTCAATCTCTTCCTTTATACACCTTCTCTTGTTTTAAGGTACCTGAATCTATTTGCAACAAGATGGATTCTATTGTGAGGTCTTTTTGGTGGGGTCATGAAACTGGAGAGGAAAAACTTCATTTGATCAATTGGAATAAAATATGCAAGCCTAAAAGATGGGGAGGGCTTGGTATTAAGAAGCTCAACCCTATGAATCAAGCTTTGTTGGCAAAACAGTATTGGAGACTTATTAACTGTCCCCAATCCCTCTTAGCTGGAATTTTTAAAGCTAAATACCATCCTGAAGAACCCTTGCAAGGCTACACACCCAAAGCACACCATTCCTGGGTTTGGAAAAATATTGTTCTGCAAGGGGATTCAATTCTTAGGGAAGGCAGACGGTTGGTTGGAGATGGCTTTGATATACCCTTACACATCCTGATTGGTTGCCAGACTTAAGGGATAGTTCTTTGCTTCATTCTTTGCAGACAGGCACAGTAGGAGATCTTATTGATCATAATTCTAGAAGTTGGAAAGTGGATTTAATTAGAAGCTTATACCATCACCCTAAGGCTGTCAACATTTTGCAAATGCCCATTTCCAAGATCAATGACTCTAAGGACAGGCTTATATGGAAATACTCAAGAGATGGGGACTATAGTACCAGGATAGCTTATGAGTTGCTTACTGAAGACTGCTTAGGGTCACAACTCTTCCAACAGGAAAGGAAGATATGGATTGCAATATGGAAAGCCCAGGTACCCTTAAGAATTATCAATTTTGTGTGGAAACTTCTACATGACAGCTTACCTACCAAGGCCGCTCTACATAACAAAGGTATCAGTAATGATGACACTTGTCCCTTATGTAATGCTAAAGAAAAGACCCCTACACATCTGTTTCTCTTATGCAGCTTTTCTAAAGCTTGTTGGTTTGGTTCAGATCTTGGGTTGCATAATTCTGAGATCACCAATGTGTCTGTTCAATCTTGGCTAAAAGACTACATCAGCACTTGCTTAAATAATGAAGATCAAAGCTCGGTCATCCTCCAATCAATGTTTACTGCCTTGTGGTTAATTTGGAACCATAGAAATAGAGTGCTTCACCAAGGCTTGAACTTGAATACCTTAGAGGTTATACTAACAGCCAAAAATCTATCTTGCAGGTACAGGAAGGCTTATGTAGGTCCATTCCATCCTACTAGAGAGTTCACAGCAGCCAAGTTAGCCCATCTCACAGATGCAGGGCAATATCAGGTCATCATCAAATTAGCTGAAGCAAGAAGAACAAAGCCACAAAGGAGAGTATATGCTTTTGTAGCTGTAAATATGCAGGGAGCAGAAGTGTTTTCAGGGGTTAATTGCAGTCTCGCCAACACAGCAATAGGAGCTCTACTTGAAGCTATGGTGGAAGCCGGCATCATAGCTAAAAACTATGGTTTTCACCATGTTTTGTTCTTAACCGAAAGGGTTATTCTCCATCAAATTTTCAAATTGAGGAAAAGCACAGATTGGCTGGATAGCAATAGGATAGCTAACCTGCACTTTCTCTCTCAAACTGGTTTATTTTGTAATACTCTAGTTGTCCCTCATGTAGTAGTTAAGGCTGTGTGGTGTTTTGCTAAACAGGCTGTAATCACACCTTTGTATTATAGGTGGTATAATCCTGCTCTATGTCAACATGTATGAACTCTTCCTTTGTTTGGTATAAAAAAAACATGTCCTTCCTTTTCTTTGCCTTGATTCTCTTTTAGTTATGTGATGTATGTATGTTTATGCATATGTGTTGTATTTATGCATTGATGTAATGCATACCATTAAATATTAGGTTTTTTTGCTTTATGTTAAGCAAAAAATCCTATTTGAATTATTTTTCCAAAACCCCATTGTTTTCTTAAACAAAAAATCAGATCTGAGTCAATTTTTGTAAACTCGTTGTTTTCTTAAACAAAAAATCAGATCTGAATTATTTTTTTCAAAACTCATTGTTTTCTTGAAACAAAAATTAGATCTGAATTTATTTTTCAAAACCCCATTGTTTTCTTAAAACCAAAATCAGATCTAAATTATTTTTCAAAACTCCATTATTTTCCTAAAACCAAGAATTAGATCTGAATTTATTTTTCAAAACCTCTTTTGTTTTCTAAGACACAAAAATTGGATCTGAATTTTGTTCTAAAAATTCATTCCTTTTTACTTTGAAAAATCAGATTTGCAATTTCTTTTAAAACCCATTGTGTTTCTTAATTAAATGATCGGATTTTCCTTCTGGAGATTCATTCTGTTATTTAATTAAGAAATCAAATTTGGGAATTTTTCAAAAAAATCCATTCCTTGTTATTTAAAAATCATATCTGAATTTTTTTATCAGAAAATTGATTTTGCTTAATTTGAAACTTCTCATAAAAAAATCTTTCTTTTCATAAATAAAAATTTAGATGTAATTTCTCCTTGCATAAGTGCAACAGATCTAGTATTCTACACATTTTAGATCTAGGAATATTGACACAACAATTGGCGAGTCATTTTTTTTAATGGATACCTAAAATGTCATTTAAAGTCTAGAAGACCAAGCTTTGTCTGGGCAAGGTGAATGCCTAATACTTTCTCATCCTATAACCTAACCCCTAGGGGCAAAGGGGGGGGGGGGGGGGGGGGGGGGGGCAGGTGCCCCCCCTGAACTTTCAAAATTTTTTGCATATAATATAATACATTGGTATGTTCTGGAATATGGAGTGGACGAAGTGGTAGTCTGGTGGAGGAGAAAAGTAAAAAGAATAGTCAAAAGTGAAGACAGAGATCAGAGATAAGGGAAATAATACTATATGGAGGAGAAAAAAAGAGGAAAAAAATAATAAAGAAATGTGTGGATGAAGAAAAAAGAGATAAGGGAAAAATAAAATATAGAATAAGAAATAAAAATTAAGAAATGCTATCACAATATTTTCACAATACTTTTACAATAAATCTTAAGTGTAGGGTTGTTACTAGCTAATACTAGTTGATAAAAAAAATTAAGTGTCGTGTTCAAATTAAAATCAACAACAACAACTTATTACACATGATTTATTGTGAAAGTATTGTACAGATGTTGGGAATGTGACACTTCATATTAACATTAGATGATTCTACAATTCATTATATTATTGCCACAAGTGCTCCACTAGATTTATTAAAGAAATATCATTGGAAAATTAAAACTAAACTCACACTATTTTTTAAAATCATATATATATATATATATGTTAATTTGAATATTTTTAGTTAAAAAAACCTTAAAATATATATTTTTTTCATTTTTATTATTTTAAAAAAATTAATTATATTATTTATGATGTTATCAATTTGACCACCAATCCGACCAAAAAACCGGTAACTAGACTCTTTTCCGTTCTTTTACCATACTGGTTTTTAAAACCATGATTTTATGTTAGATTCTATATGATAATTACATTAGTATATAGTTGTTTATTTATTTTGTTATTAATATTGATAAATTTTTTTAGATCATTTTTTTACTTTTAATCTTGCCCCCCCCTAACCTAAATTCCTAGCTTCGCTACTACTAACCCCTGAACCTTAGAATTTTAGGCTGGTAGATTTAGAGTCTTATTTTTATTTTGGGTAGAATGTAACTAGGAAGCAAGGCTTTACATTTTTTTCTTTTTTTAAATTGTACCTAGGAATCAAAGTAATGTAAAGTTCTTTCTATCATGATGTAATTATTTCCAATTAATAAGAACCATACTATTCAAGATATATTGTAATTTGTATAGTTTTCTTATTTTACTTAAAAAATAAGTGGCATCTTCATATGATCCTAAAAAGGGAAAGTGCCGATGCTTACACCATTTTCTGAGAGCACCCAAGTTTTCTTGGTCTCTCACAATATATATATTTGAATCTATGGTTAATGTGTTAGTTTGGACATTTTTTATTGGGAAATATTGATGATCAATAGGTCAATTTGATCTATTACAAGTTTGTGTTAGTTATTGTGATATTTATGGCTATACTAGGAATATATATATATATATATATATATATAGCAGCATTTTTAAAATGTCATTAAAAAGTAAGATGAAAAACACTATAGCAGTGGTTTAAAAACACCATTATAGAATTGATCATTTGCGGCGTTTTAAAAACGTCACTAAATGTATTTTTCTAAATACAAAACAAAAATGGCATAATATTTAGTGGCATTTTTGAAAACGTCGCTAAAGGTTTTTAAATGCTGTTAAAGAGTTATATGGCGACGTTTTTAAAAATGTCGCAGTAGGCCTATTGTGACATCCTATAGCAATATTTTTATCATTGGTAATAAAAAACACTAGGATAGACTATTTGTGTCTATAGAGACGTTTTATTCATTGTTTGTGACGTTTTATAAATGCGGCCTAAACTTAGAATTTTTTTTTTGTAGTTAAAGGACACCAAACTTTATTGCAGCCTAATATAAGGCTACAAATTCCTTTTAAAAAATTATGATTATATATTTTAAAATTTTAACCATTGAATTGAATGTTCTTTTCGCTCTTAATACATATGACAAACGTTGTAGCAATCAGATATTATTTAATACATATGGATCTATAAACTTATTTTTTATGCATAATTTTATGCTACAAAAACTTGCAGTTTAAACAATTAATTAATAATATAGCTATTAATCTTTGATCTTTTGATCTAATGATAAATTTATCAAAATTTACTTCTAATAAAAAAAAAATTGAATAAAGTTGTAGCCTTAAACTACAATCAAGTTATTTGTAGTTCCTCTCAAAAGTTATTTGCAGCTAAACTTTGTTCATAATAATAATAATAATAATAATAATACTTGGAAACTTAGATTGTTGCCCGTTACCGAAAATTACAAGTAATTTATTTAAAAGCTATCTCTAACACGAATTATTTGAATTTGAAGCTATCACTCACTTTAAGTCTATAATGAAGGAGTTCATAAAAAAAAAAAAGTCTATAATGAAGGAGAATAATGAAGGCGCTTCAGTGACTATATTTTCCTTTGATTTTCTCGTACAACAAGAAATAAATTTGCTTTCTTTTTGTCATTAGATAGATAATCCATAGCTTCAACTACAAAATCTCTATCGCGGTCTGAGATTTCCTCAACTTCTTCCATCAATAACTTCCTATCCGCTTTGTCTCTATCGTTAGTTGCATCAGCCACTATCTTATTAGTTTCACCCAGGAATCCTAAATCAGATGATAGTTCTTCATTTCGACTCTTTCTCTTCTTTCTGGATGCTTGGTTTCCTTGTGAAGGCGTTGTTTTTGAGTTTGGTTGCTATCTTTTTAACTGGTTGTGACTCATCTCGAATCTCCTCTTCAGATCAAATATTATTAATCCCCATATTCTCAGCATTAGTTTCAATGCCAGTTTGAGCACCTTTTCCATTAGCTTGATCATTGCCTATTACTCCATAATAGACAATTTATCAAAGTTGGGTATGGACCTGGCAATGACGATCAATATTGGGCAGCATCCTTGTGATTCTAAAAAGAGAATATCGAATAAGTAAAAAGACAATAAAATAAACTTATATAAATGATTTTGATATTTGCATAATCAAACGAATTTTAAAATATTAAATTTAGACATACCAAAGGTAATCTTCCCATACTAAGGGACTGTTTAAATACTGCTTATTTGCTGGAAACTGAAAATTTATTATTGAAAATACTGTAGCAAAATAATTTTTAAATGTGTGAATAGTGCTGTGGAGCTCAAATTTACCTAGAAATCTGTGTTTTGCAAAGTTTGGTGGTCCCATGAACAACGCTGTAGGACCCCAGAAAAAGGCCAAATGCACACAAAATTTCATTACCGTGCCCATCTGCACACTAAATCTTCAGCTTCAACCATTTTTTTCATGTCTTTCCATCCAAATCTAGCTTGATTGAGTAGATTTTTGCATATTGCCATGTAAAGTCTCTGTGTTTTAATTGGGGTCTTAAATTTTTAGGTAAATGCCAAGTTGTAAATGAATTGGATTGATAGCTGCTTGTAGAGCTAAAGGCTTCCAATTATTGTATGATTTTCTCCCCTTATGATATTCCTTCACAAGTGTTTCTGTAAGAACATTATCTATCTTTGTAGTACACATACTTACCCTTTTCCTTTGTCTCATTCTCATGATTTTGAGTTGGTTTATGACTCATTTAATTTCTAGCAAAGCCACAATATTAAAATCATTTTTAGATAAACATCTAAGGGTATACTTGAAAACAAATTCATTTAAAAATAATTTGTGACAATGAAATTTAAAGGGATGCTTTATAGATATTGAACAGCAACACCACAAAATATAAAGTCGCGATGTCATAAAAGATAAAACTATAACAAAATAGAAAAAGGTGGGGAAAAAAAATATAAGATAAGAAAACAAGACTACTAATGATAAATATTTTTTTTTATAGGAATGAAAAATAAATTAGCTAAAGGATAACCATTTGATGTAAGAAGAGCATGGGTACTTTTTTTATTTTAGTAGTTCGATAGTTATAATGAGGAAATAGTTGTGAGCTATGTGTATATTTTTTTAAAAAAAATATTAAGAAGTGTCAATCAGTTGAGTTATAAAACTCTTTGTTATTATAGTCACCACAATGAAGAATTAATTATTAAACCTTCTAGGACCCAACTTCTTATATTATAAAGTATTTACTTAAACATTATTTAGGATGGAAAGGTGGTCGCCAAGTAGAAACATTTGATAGGTTTGGCGGCTTTAATAACATTTACTTCTTTTTAGTTAGACATTAAACAATCATTTAATTGTAGAGTGTAAAGCTTTTATTGTTAATCATTTTGTGTTTGGCTTTGAAGCAAACACATGGTTAAGGTCTAGCCATCAACATCTGGTGGTATATATAACGACATTAATATTCGCTATCTACTTCAGGTAGGCGGGAACAAACCATGACATTATGCTTCTTCTTATTACGCTAGTTTTAGTTTTTTTTGTTTTGTGGTGCGGTTTAGCTAAAACCATAACTGCACCGTACTTTATTTTTGCAATCACATGCGCGGTGTGGTGTGGTGCGGTGCGGTTTAAAGTTTATCCAAAACCATAACTACACCGCACCTTATTTTTGCGATCACATATGTGGTGTGGTGTATAAGATGCGGTTTGAATGGTTTGAAGTTGGTATATTTTTCAAATTTTATGCTTTTTCTACCTAATTTTTACCTTTATTTTGGTCCAAGTTTTAAACTATTAAGCTAATTTTTCTTTATTTTGGGCTGGCTTTCCTAATCAACACTTGCTAGGGTTATCAATTTTTTTTTTTTTTGGAAAACTAGGGTTATTAAACTATTAATAATATATTTAATATTAAAAATAATTAAATATATTAATATATAGAGAGGGTGCAGTGCAGTGCGGTTTGTGCGGTTTTCTTATTATAAAACCGCAAACCGCATTGCATTATGCGGTGTGGTGCGGTATGGTGCATTATTACTTACAGTGCGGTGAGGTTGTGCCATTTTGCGGGCGATTTTGGTGTGGTTTGTGCCGTTTATGTGGTTTGGTGAACACCTTTAGGTAGTACACACAGCCAGTCAGCCAGTGGGAACTCCCGAGACTCCACCTCTAATATTGGCTGTGGGTTCCATTTCTAATCAGGAATTAGATGGCCCCGTGTCTAAGAAGGGACATTAGGAAGATGAGTGCATTGGCTTTACAGGAAAAGACCTTAAGGACATTCTTCAGCCCCATGAAGATGCATTGGTAGTACTGTTGTAGATTGGGTAGGGATGGCAATTTTGCCCCGCCCCGCAAAGGTGATGGGGCGGGGATGGGGCAAGATTTTAGCCCCGCACCACGGGGCGGGGCGGGGATGGGTTTAGACTTTTTAGACCCACCCCGCCCCCATCCCCGTCCCCGCCCCCGCCCTGCTCGAGTTGCAAAGGGTTATAACTGTAAATTTTTCATACCCTAAAACCCTACTATTTAAATAACATATTAATATTAGCTTATTTTATTCTACCCAATGTGGTTCTCTGCCTTTATTTTGTTATGTGTTATACTATAAGTTTTTTTTTTTTTGGTGATTGTCTTGTTAAACACTTGGATATATTATTCAATTTTTTCTAAAAATTGATTTGATTTGATGAGATAAATTTAGTTGTAATTTTAAGTATATTTTTATTAATGAAATAAGTTTCATTAAAAAAATTATACTAATTGTAGGGCAAATTAACAAAAAGTAGAATTTTACGGGGTGGGGCGGGGTTTCGCGGGGCCCCAAGGGGCGGGGATGGGGTGAGAAATTTTTCCCCGACATGCGGGACGGGGCGGGGCGGGGATGGGGCAAGACAAAACCATGCGGGGCGGGGACGAAGATCCCATCCTTCGGCCCCGCCCCGCCCCATTGCCATCCCTAAGATTGGGGGCTTCAATGTTAGGAAAGTCATAATAGATTAAGGGAGTGGGATAGAAATCATGTATCCTAACTTATATGAATGGTTAGGGCTTAACCCCGAGGATTTAACAACATATGATAGTCTTTCAGTAGCTTTTGATGGAACTGTTATTATGCCAGTTGGACAGTTAACTCTCCTCATGGAAGTGGAAGGAAGGAGATGGTCAATTTTATAGTGGTACATTCCTACTCCCCTTATACAGCAATCCTTGGATGCCCTTAGATCCATGCCATGGGTGTAGTACCTTCATCTTTACATCAGAATGTCAAATTTTTCGACCGAGCAAGGTATTATGAAGGTGTGTGGGGATCAAAGTGTAGCTCGACAATGTCAGGTAGCTGTTGGGGGACATAGGAAGGAGGAAAAGTCTGAGCCATTAGTTCCATTGTAGCAGTTACAGTCACCCCCCCAACGACATATATGAGCGATTGGAGAAAATACACATTAACCTTGGGAGTAAATACTTTCATGTAAGGGCAAGCCTTCCTACCTCAGAAAAAGTAGAGTTAATCTTGTTTTTAGTAAGCAATCTAGATATGTTTGTGTGGAGTCCATATAAAGCGCTCAGGGTAGATCCAAATTTTATTTGCGATCGGATTAATGTTGACCCCCGGTGTTCGCCGAAGAAGCAGAGACCTCGCAGGTCCTTGGACGTACACGCCGGTGTAGTAAAGGAAGAGGTAGATAAATTCAAAGAGGTTGGGGCCATTAAAGAGGTCTTTTATCCTAAGTGGTTAGCTAACATGGTAGTGCTAGAAAAGAAGAACGGAAAGTGGCAAGTATGTGTGGATTTCATAGATTTGAACAAGGCATGTCCAAAAGATCCTTTTCCTGTGCCTAAGATAGATCAGCTTATTGATGCAACTTTTTGGTGCCCCAAAATGAGTTTTTTTGATGTGTTTCAAGGGTACCTCCAGATAGCTTTGGCCCCTAAAGACTAGGAAAAAACCTCTTTCATTACCCCTATCGGTAATTTTCATTATAGAGTCATGCCATTTGGGTTGAAAAATGCGAGGTCCACTTATCAAAGGAGTGTTACCAAGATGTTCAAAGGGCAATTGGTAAGGAATATGGAGACTTATATAGATGACATGGTGGTAAAAAGTAAGGCTGTGGAGGATCACCTTAAGGATCTTGTAGAAACCTTTGAGACCTTATGAAAGCACCATTTGAAATTGAATGCTGCTAAATGGGCCTTCAGGGTCAGCTCAAGGAAGCTTTGACTTATCTGGTAACCAAGTGAGGAATTGAAGTAAACCCAGATTAGCTTGTTGCCTTTCAGAATTTGAAATCTCTGAGCCAAAGGAAGTCCAACTCCTTACAGGGATGACTATAACTCTCAATCAATTCATCTTATGGTCTGTGAATAAGTGTCGGCCTTTTTTTCCAGTTGCTAAAAAAGTGGAAGGACTTTCAGTGGATAGATGAATGCCAGCAAGCATCCGATGAGCTTACTTATCTCGGTCCCCCATCTTGTCAAGACTAGTTCCTAGAGAAACATTGTATATGTACCTAGCGGTGACGGATCATGCAGTTAGTGTAATCTTGTTAAGGTTGGACCAGGGAGTTCAAAAGCCAATCTTTTATGTCAATAAAACACTCATGGAAGCCGAAACACACTACTTACCATTGGAGAAAGCTGCGCTTGCAATAATCCATGTTGTACAGAGGTTGCCCCATTACTTTCAAGCTTATACAATAGTTATGTTGACTGAGCATCCTTTCTAGGCATTACTCAGAAGGTTTGACTTCACAAGAAGGATAGCCAAGTGGGGGGGCTTCTTTAGTAGCTTTTGATATTCAGTATAAGCCTCGCACGTCCATCAAGGGTTAAGTTCTGGTAGATTTCGTGGCATAATTCACTCCCGGTCATCTTGAAATTATGCAAGTGGAGGGAAACAAGATATCAGAACCACAAGATAGGATATGGAAAGTATACATAAATAGGGTGTCAAATTCCTGACGAGTAGGAATGGGTATCATATTGATCTCCTCGAAAGGAATCAAGGTAGAAAATTCATTCAGACTAAGCTTCCCGGCATCAAATAATGAAGCAAAGTATAAAGCTCTCCTTGTAGGGCTTAGGATGTCAAGACAAGTAGGGGCAAAAGGGTACAGGTACACTGTGATTCATGGCTGGTTTTTAGTCAGATCTTTGGAGAGTTTGAAGCTAAGGATCAAAGGATGATGAGCTACTTAAAAGAGGTTGGGATATTAAAATCTCAATGTAAAAAGGTGGAGATCTTGCAAGTCTCTAGGGGCAACAATAGTCATGACGATTCGCTGGCTACCCTAGCTTCCTTAGTGGCAAATCCTCTTCTGAGGATCGTATCAGTTGAGCTCTTACCCTTCTCAAGCGTTATCCCTTCAGGAAAGGACATGATCTTGAATGTACAGCCATCCGTAAATTGGATAGATCCAATTGTTGCCTACCTTTGAAACGGGGCTCTACTCGAGGATAGAAAAGAGGCTGAGCAGATTAGGCATAAGTCTCCGCATTATTGGATGTTTGAAGAGGGGAAGTTGTATAAAAGTTCATATTCAAATCCCTATTTGTTATGTGTGTACCCTAAGGCAATTGAACTGCTTCTTGAGGAATTACATGAAGGAGTATGTGGGAGTTATATGAGAGGAAGGTCATTGTCTCACTGAGCCCTTACTCAGGGGCATTGGTGGTTGAACATGCGAAAACAAGCAATGGAGTTCTCCAAGAAATGCGATTAGTGCCAAAGGTTTTCTCTTGGCATCCATTAGCCAAGGGGCCTTCTGAATCATATATCTAGCCCGTGGCCATTTGCCTAATGGGGGCTAGACATAGTGGAACTTTTTCCAAAGGCAACAGGTAGTAGAAGATGGCTCTTGGTAGCGACGGATTGTTTCACCAAATGGGTGGAAGCCAAGCCCTTCGCAAATATCCAAGATATAGATGTTAAGAGGTTTGTGTGGAAGAACATCGTGAAGTAAATTTGGTGTGCCAAGGTTTGTCATATCGGATAACGGATTACAATTTGACAACAAGGCTTTTTGGCGGTATTGCGTGGAATTAGGAATAACCAATAGGTATTCTACCCCAGCTTATCCTTAAAGAAATGGTCAAGTTAAAGCAACTGATTAGTCTATCATGGATGGGTTGAAGAAAAGACTTGATGATTCAAAGGGACGATGGGTGGAAAAGCTACCGAGTGTGCTATGGGCATATTGGACTACTCCACGGCACTCTACAAGAGAAACTCCCTTCTTAATGATGTTCGGGGCAAAAGTTGTAATACCTGTGGAAACAGGATTGCCAATTTCTCAAACAGACGTGTTTGAAGAGAAGAAAAATGATCAACTACTTTGTAAGCACTTGAACCTAGTGGAAAAGAATCACGATGCCGCTTCGGCAAAGTTGGCTAACTATCAACAAAGGATTAGCCGAGGGTACAAGAAGGGAATCAAGAATATGGATTTTATTCTAGAGGACTTGGTGCTAAGATAATTTTTGGGAAACACCCGAGATCCTACTATGGGAAAGCTAGGCCCAACCTAGGAGGGTCCTTATAGGGTCACATCCATTGAGGGGACCGGTGCCTATCGGCTAGAAGACTTTGATGAGAGACCTATAGCAAGGCTATGGAATGTTTTCAACTTGAAGAAGTATTGATTTTGATTATTATGTAAGAAGATGTGTATTATTCATGCTTCCATACTGTTTAAGTTTGGTGATTAGCAATGAGTTCTATCTTTACCTTGGGTGGGTTTTAAACTGAGTTCTCTACCTTAGCCTGACTTTAAGGTCACTATCAAGAAACAAAATTAAAACTCTTTTGAAAGTAAACCCCATGGTACTACACCTTTTCTTTGCCATAAGTGAACTGTGGACTGATTTGTCTACCTTAGTATGACTCTATAGTCATTTACAAAAAGCGAGGTAAAGACTTTACATAGGAAGAAAGACAAGCTCCGTGATATTGGACTTCATTCTTACTATAAGTGGGTTTCAAACTGTTAATTTATTTAGTTTGTCCATGTGGACACTAGTAAAAGGTATTGATGGAGCTTGACAGTGCTTAGGAGATGGGTTTCACAGAGCAAGTATCTTGAGTAAGTGATTAGCTAAGGTTGTTACTTTAAGTTTGATCTAGTATTTAACTATTAGACACTATCAACATTTAGCAAATTATTAATACAACGGAAAGCTAATGGTATTTCCCTCGTGGGAAAAATCATGAGTTTAAGTAAATCGGGAAATATAAATGAGGCATAGATGGATAAAACAAAAGCACACTTAGAAATACATTCATAAAAAAAATTCAAACACTTAAATAATTACAGAACAAAAGCCCAAAAAACCAGGAAAAATATAGAACTGTTCTAAAAATATTAAAAATTTAAAAAATTAAAAACGGGGAGGTTCCTCGGTAGAAGATAGTGTAGCAGAAGTAGTTGCGTCTCTTCCCAACACCGTGGCAGACCCAGCCCCGTCAACCTCTCAGACAGGAGGTTCATCATTAATGATGGCCTGGATCTCGTGGTTTGAAACGATGACCAACTCCACGGGGGTAGGTATAATGCTCTCCAACCTTAAGAAGGATGAAGTCTCTACTTGCATTTTGTCAAGGGCAGTAACCTATCCTTTGGAGAAGTAGACTTGGAGATTCTGCTGGACTTCTGGTTTCACGGTGGCAATGTAATCATATTGGCCCTAGTAGTAGGCCTCTTGAATCCTTGCATCATCAACTGCCACGTAGCCTTTCAACTCGGCATCTTTATCTACGAGAGCCTTCCTAGCCTCTTGCAGTTCCTTTTCCAAAGCCTCTACTTTTTCCATGATGGACTTGGTGTTCTCTTTATCCTCAGACCACAGCCTCTCAAATTCCGAGACCTTGTTCATGACATCTGAGATTTTCTTAAGAAGATCCTCATTGTCATTACTCAACTCTTCGGCCCTAGCCTTCGCCGCTTGTTATCTCTCCTCGATCACCACAGAGCATTGTTACCCGTACCATGTAGTGAGGATAATGTTTTTTTTTTTTAAGAAACAAGGTAGAAAAATGAAAAAAGGCAATAACAAGAAAGGGAAGGATTTATTACCATGATAGCTTCTCTCTTCTATTAAGTAAAAGGGAATCATCATCCACTTAGCCTAGTGCGTCATGTCTTCGGGCAAAAGAAGGGCTTCACCTACATTGTTAGCCATCTTGCCCCTATGGCCTGACCCTATTGGTTGCGAGAAGGGGAACTCCATCCACAATAAAGGAATGAGTGTAAGTAGGAGCCCCCACATCGTTGACACAAGAATCACCTAGGTTGGGAGGGAAGTTTTCCAAGCTGGGAGCTACAAAAGTTTGGCCTGCTCCCCTTGGATGCTTCCATCCAGCCCTAGTCTCATGAGCAGGAGTTGCTAACATTGTGGTAGTTGGAGCAGCTTAGGTAGCTTCAGGAACATTTTCAATTGGGATTGGAGGAGTCTGAGTCCTTAGCATGATTAAAGTTGCCAAGAGGTGTGCGAGAGTGACTCCACTTCTTTGGATTAGCATCTCGGCAGGAGACTTGTCTAATGGAATGGCGGGTTGGACGTCAAGTTCTTCTCGGGGCAGTGAAGGCCTACGGGTTGGAACATTACCTGTCTTTTTCTCCCTTTAACATCGTGGACTGTCAATTGAGGTTGGCACTACAATGGTAACTTTGAGGTCTGCGAAAGTGAAAGGAGGAGGAGAGTTTCTCCAGTATCTTCCTTCTTCTCGGCGAGCACATTTAGAAGGGGATAAGATATACCCCTTGCAACAAAAGTCTATTTAAGGGAGCAGTGGATGTCTCAGGGTAAAAACATTTCCAACTGCTTGGAACCTCTTATATACAGGGGAGTAGCCGAGAATCAAGGAAGCTGCCTAGAGTTGACCATCGATGTGGGGGTAAATTGGAGATCTCACCAACTAGTTCAAATCCATGGAGTTGATTAGTTGCCTCTTCTTCTTGAAGGCGTGACCCTCTGAAAAAGAAACAAGTAAAGGTCAGTCACATAGAATAAGAATGTGGAAGGCAACTTGGATTGAAAAAGATAGAATAATGACAATAAGTTAGAGGTAACTCTTATTGAATCTACCCACCTACTTTACCTGCACTAGTGGGGCGGTGGATTCCGTCTGGGGTACTAGTTCCCCAAGACGATTAGGTAGTTTGCCTCTATTTCCTTGTCGAAATCTGGAAGGCCTGAGATAAGCCTCACCTCCCCGTGCTAGATCTTAAAGTAATACCTAGAGGTTCTACAATCTTGAAAGCTATAGATATAGTTGATGTCATGTTCAATAAACTTCAATCCGAGCTTTTTGTTTAGGGTGTCTACACTACTGACAATCCTAAACATGTTGGGGGTACATTGATCGGGGCACACCTTAAAGTGACGTAAAAAGTTGGTAAGCAAGCTACTCATGGGAATCCTAACAATGGCAAACAGTGGGATTTCCACTTTTCGCTCACCCCTTGAGAGGATTGCCTCGGATTTTAGGCAGCACCTAACTTCGACATCCTCGAGGAAGTTGTATTTCCTTCTAAACTCCCTCAGTCTCTTAGGAGAATCAACCATTGGCCTAAATTTCCCCATGGTCTAAAAAAGAAAAAAACTCTACGATGTGGATTTATAAATAAAAAATAAAAAAAGATGGGAAGAAACAGAAAATCTAAAAGGAGAGTTGATGGGGCGAAGCTAAATTCTTAACAGAAAGAAAAAGGCAAACTTACAACAAAGTGAGGAAGCAAAGATGCACTAGAGGTTGCTTGAGGGTCGTCAGAGAGAAGTGTAGTAGAGAGAAGCTTTTGCTTTTCTAGTGTTTTTGGTTTCAAATCAGTAAAGAAGAAACAAGATTTGGAGTTTTGAACTCCTTATATAGAGGAAGATAGGGGAGAGGAAAGGACGGACAGAAACCCTTCCATTCTCACTCATTTTTTTTGTTTTCCAAAATCCTCATCTAACCGTCCATTAATGATGCATGCCAATGATCATGAGGCGGGAAACTCACTCGTTTCCATTGAATTAATTACCTAACATCGTCACTATTCATAAATGTCAATTAATGATTGATCCATTTTTTCTTGAACCACAATCCCCACATCAATGATAATGACTTGGAGATCATGGGGGGCTTTTGTGGGGTCTAAAAGAATCCCCATCTAAGCCTTAGGCCCAATAATGGACTGGGCCACAGGAGTGGATTGGGCCAAGCTTATATACTTGGAAGAAGTCTTAAGGGCAATAGGCTATGAGAAAGAGGAAGCCGACCATCCCTCACACCCAAGAAAGGAAAACACTACAGGGAAAAGGTTCTTGTGGATAAGGTAAGGGAAAAACCTTATTTGAAGTGAGGTGCACGAATGATCCACATGTAGCCCCCAAACGTTGCCTAGGACTGTGTGAAACTTCCAGAACATGCAAGAATGTTGAAGATTTTTTCCTTTGCATCAATTTGGGAGCCCTTACCTAACATCTGCTGCATTAAATACATCTGAGACAGCCTGAACGGAGAAATTATCCTCCAGAAGACAGAGCTCAAGGATAAGGGAGGTGAGAAAACCGATAAAGTAAGGAAAAATACCCCTGAGTGAGCAACTGGCAACAGGACAAGTGTAGGGATAAGAAAGGGGCCGGGGTCGCTTTTTGGGGAGGGTCTATAAAAGAAGAAATTAAACGGTCTAGGAAAGAGAGAGAAAATGTATTACATCACGGGGCCAAGTGAAAAATCAGGGTATAATACTTGTAAGAATGTGGCAAAGTGTGTTTTGTTAATGAAATCAATTATTTGAGCTTCCTGTTGTAGAGTGTTTATTCTCAATCATTCAATTATAAATAGATTGTGTGAGACTTATTAGTTGAAATCCATGGTTGACCACGGGGCTAGTTTTTGTCCGCCCACAATAGCTACCTTACTTGTGGTTTCTAAATGTCTAGCTTTTTCTAATAGGTTTCTCAAAAAAAGCAAAGCGTTTTTTTTTAATGGAAATAGGTATGCGGACAATCAATGTAAAATTTTGGCTCATGGGTTGAGCGTGGAAAATATAAAATATATATATATATATATATATATATATATCACGCATGGATATCTATTAACTGCTATCTATAATCTGGCTACAATTAATTGTTTCTTCTTATATGGGAATATCCATCTAACGTATGCCTGCTTGTTGATAAAATACACGATAGAGGACTATGTTCTATTATATATTGATTTGTAAGATAAACTTTTAGTTAGTACAAAAGCTTTTTTCCTTTTCTTTCTCAAAAAAAAAAAAGTTTTTTTTCTTTTTAAATTAAAGCGCACACACTAGTCTACCCTTTTAATTGTTACAACAACAAAGAAGGGAGATTTGAACACTAATTTTCCATGATGGAGAATAGAAATTGGATCACCCAAATTTATTAGTCGTTTTAAATTGATCCATATATTATTTAGTTTTTTCAATCATTTCCGTAATTCTTAAATAATTATTATATAGTCCAAGTTTTATGGGGAGTCCAATTAAGGGTATGGAATGAAAACTATTCAATGTGATTCTTTTTTTAATGATTTGCTATAATATTCATAGTAGATGTGAGTCACGTGACATCAAAGAGAGGCTAATTAACATGATATTATACGTGCAAGTCAACTGCAATTCAATGAATTCATGTGTAGCTCACTTATTCGTGAGGAAAAAAAAACTATAGATCACTTTGGTAAAATAAAAAAAATGGCAGAAAAAAAAAATAACAATCATACGTTGCAATGTGGAGGCATGTTCTATAACCTTGATTGGACTCCAGCAAGAATTGAACTGCGTTATAATGATTTTTATATATATACGGCGTAGCCAAGATTTTTAGTTTGGAGGGGCCAAATTACATATTTATACATACATTTACACAACTATATTTTTTCCCCCTAACATTAAATTATCCTCTACTTTTTTTTTTCATTCAACATGTTTAGTCTAGATCAAGCATTGAAAATAATTGGAAACTTAACAACAACAATAGCAATAAAAGACTTAGTCCCAAATTGAAAATTAAATATAAAAATTATATGTGAGTGTGTCCAAGAGAAATATTTTTTTTTAAGTATTGTCACTCCTTAACATTACATACCTTCAGTATAGTTTTTTTTCATTTGATGCTTTGTGACTAACTAATTAAGTATTGACAAATAATTTGAAACTTAACAAAAAACAACAAAAAGACTTAGTCTCAAATAAAATAACTCTAAGACAAATTTATTTTATTAAAAGCTTACTATTTGAACTCAACAAACAAAACTTACCAATTAATAGAGGAAAAAACTAAAAATTTGACAGTAACAACTATTTATGTTACAAGGTGGATAGTTTGTTGTTCTTAACAACTATATTTTGGAACCCAACAATTAGTTGTTCAATTCTTTTATGCAGGGGCTAGCTCTTATTTTTTGGAGGGGCCAAATATTAATTTTAAGGTCTAATATTTTAAACAACTGCAAAATATAATACATTATGAAGTTTTTAAAAAATTTTGGGGGGGCCATGTTGCTAAGTGCAGCTCCGCCCCTGTATATATATATAAACAAAAAACAAAAAATACATTATTAACACATGAGTTCATAAAAAAAAGTAGTTTACGCTCATTTTGGTTCTTGGCATTCAGAGTGATTGCTTTTAGTCTTTTTGTCAATATAATTTAAATTTCTCTAATAGCAAGATAATGTGGTCAAACTAAAAAGTGACACGCGGTATCATTTTGTTAGACATATTAAGGGTAAAAATAATTAATTTACATCTGTTCAAGATTAAAAATGATCATTTTAAATTTAAAAAATTAAAAGCATTCACTTTGAATTTCATGCACTAAAAATATTCATGGTTTAAAAAGTTTAGGACTACCAATATATTTTGGCCATTAAAAATGAAAATTTTTTTCTTAAAAAATTAGTAATACAAGATGAAATTGAAATCACTAACATATTAGAAGACAGAAGGGTATGTCTATTTGCCCCAAAAATATTTTAAAATTAGGGAAATTTTGAATTTTTATTTTATTTTATAGAGATAATTATAATAAACTGCTAATTTTACAACTCGAAACCTTTCCCCTTCCCCTAAATTCCCAAGCACTTAGTGCATGGGAAGATATTAATTCAGCTACAAAATCTTTGACAAGGAAAACTTGAAGTTAACTAGTGTCCTGTATTTATTGAAGATTTTGGGGAAAATGTATGTGATAGAATTGTGAATTAATTCTACTAAATTTAATGAGTAAAAATGTACAAGGGACTGATTTTACATAAGTAAGCATATGAGTATAGTACAAATATAAGTGTTGTACAAGGTATATCAGTATTAGATAAGTAAGCTACAATGGGGCCTAGAGTCCAACATAATTGTACACTTATAGCCCCCTCAAACTCAAGGAGGAAGAGGGACAACCTTGAGTTTGACAATGAGAGCATGAAAATGGGTCGTAAGATATGACTTTGTAAAGATGTTTTCAAGCTAATCTTGAGAAGGGACATAGAGCAACTAGAGAGATCCCTAAAGCAAGTTATGTTGGAAAAATGACAATCGATCTTGATGTGCTTGGTCTATTTGTGTAAGACATCATTATGATTGATATAAATTGCACTCCAATTGTCATAGTAAATTAGCATGGAAGATGAAGTAGACACACCTAACTCCGTCGATAATCACATAATCAAAGAAGCTTACATGTGGTGTTAGCAAGGGTATGATATTTAGCTTTAGTACTATAACAGACCACAAGAAATTGGTAAATTGTCATTTGATGGGGTCTCCTGTCCACTCAGCATCAGAGTAGGCTTACAAAACAAGAGGAGAAGGAGTAGGGAAGTGCAAATCGTGGAAAAGAGTGCCCTTAAGATATTGAAGAATGCATAGGAAGATAATATGATGATTCGATTGTGGAGCGAATGTGACTTAGCTCACTTGTTGTAGGGCATAAGAGATGTTTGGACAAGTAACTATGAGATGTACTAGACAGCCAACCAACTGTTGATAGAGGATAGAATCAAGCAATGGGTCTCAACTAGAAAAAGTCAAACACACATTAAGTTTGATTAGAGTATCAAAAATCTTACTTTAAATAAGGTCAACTCGAGACAACAGAAATATGTTTGGCTTGGGAAAGATAGAATCCATCAACTGAGGAAATCATATAAAGACCCATAAAGTAGTTGAGATTTCCAAAATCCTTCATGTCAATTTGTTGGCTAAGAAAATTATTGAGTTCTTGAATGCCATTGAGGTAATCATTGGTAATGATCAAAATCAATGACATAAAAGATGCAATATAGTGCCTTTATTGGTGCGATGAAGGAAACAAGACATAGTCATAGGAATTTGTGGAATAACCCAAATGAGAAATCATGGAGATAAACTTGGTAAACCAAGTTCAGGATGCTTGCATAAGGCCATAGAGTGGACAATGGAGCCAACATGTCTTATTTGGTGGATGAGAAAGATAAAACAAAGGTTGTATATAGACTTCTTCACTAAAACGCCATTAATGAATGCATTTTTTTTTCAAGGGATAATTATCTTTTTATATAGAAAAAAAATACAATTTACACCCTATAAGTTTGGTGAATTTTCATTTAGTCCACTAAGTTTAAATTTTGTCATTTTAGTTCGTTAGTTTTGATAAGATTGTCATTTATTTCTCCTGTACATTGACATTAGAAAAAATCAATTAAAAAGACATCATTTCACACTTTGAAAAAATATGATTTGAAGAATAGTTTACTAATTTAATTAAATAAAAAATAAAATGGAAATGATTTTTCAAAAAGTATTACCTCAATGATAGAAAATTTGTCTACGTGATACCTTAAATTGTGTGGATTTGATTGTATGATTGTGTATTGCATGGGCATGCGCCATGTCGAGTGTTTATTAGTTAGATCTTGAGTATATTCTATGAGTCATTAGAGCATCTCCAACAGATTTTGTAAAATTTTGTACTGTTTGGAGAATGAACAGTGACTTTTACATTTTAACTACATACTTTTTCAAATACACTTTCCAACAGATTCTCTATCCCATTCTTTATCTCATTTAAATATTATTTCTTCATTCATTCTTTATTCTTTTTTTATCATCATTTATTCTTCATATATTCATTTCCAACAATTATATTTTTTAATGAACAATATTATATTCACAACATTTTTTGTAATACTTTCACAACAAAATTTATGTGGAAGTTGTTACTAGTTTTAATTTAAACCCGTCACTGAAATTATTTTTTTACTCGTCAATATTAACTAATAAAAATCTGTTACTTAAAATTTATTGTGAAAATATTGTAGTAGTATTTTTCAATTAAGATTTTTTATTTTTTATATTCTTTTTCTTTCTTCCATTACATTTTCATCCATACACGTGTCATTTTCTTTTCCTTTTTCTTTTTCTTGTTTTTCTCCTCCATACAAGTGTCCATTCCTATCTTTTCCCCCCCTTCTTTTATTTTCTTTTTCACCTCAAGAACATTCCAGCAGCCACGTTTATTTCACATCAGAGAGAGAGAGTGAGAGAGAGAGAGAGAGAGGACAGAGGCTGTAGCTCGTCCGCTGCCCCACCGCTGGTGGAGATTGTGGTTGCCGAAGGGACAAAGCCGGTGGAGATATATTTCTGCTCGTCTGCCACCCCACTGCCGGTGGAGATCGAGGTTGCCGAAAGGACAAAGCCGGTGGAGAAAGATTGATGCTCGTCTGCCGCCCCACCGCCGGTGGAGATCGAGGCTGTTGATAGGACAAGCCGGTGGAGATTGACATGCCGCCCTTCCGATGCTCGATCTGGGTCAGATCGGCTTTTTTTTTTTTTTTTTTTTTCATATTTGCTTGTTCTTATTCAATTTTATTTTAAGAATTAGATTTTGTTTTGTGTTTTGTGTTTGGATTATGTGAGAAACGGAGAGAATGAGAGAGAAAAAAAATCCGGAGGAGAGAGAAAGAAGTAATATAATAGTAGCTGGTATAATTTTTTAAGCAGAAAAATTGATTTGGAGTTGCTACAGTATTCTCTAGATTAAGAGAATGACTGTAGCAACTTCAAAAAAAATTAGGAAAAATTTTGTGTTTAGAGAAGCTGTTGGAGGATGAACAATGGCCTTTTTTCTCAAAAATATACAAATAGAACATCTGTTGGAGATGCTCTTACAAATGGTATCAAAGTTAATTTGGTAACGAAGTCTGGCTCGAGGGCAATGTAACACAATGTAGACTCTAACGAGGACTTCATGAATTTAATTGGAGGAGATTGTTATACTCCAAATTTTGTGGATTTGATTTGATTGGATCAAATGAGTGTTTTGTGGGTGTGTCCCATTACAATTTGTGCCTCTATGCGTACTCCATTTTATGTTTTTCCTTTGGTTTCCTCCTAAATACCCAACAAGTTTTAGATAATATTAATGAAGAGTTAGAATGAAGGATTTGAAGGGGATTTTAAAGTGAACAATTGAGCAATTTGATGAACATTGTGGACATTCAATGGAACAAGATTTGAAGGAAAAAAAAAATTGTTCATTAGAAAGATGAAGTGATGCTTCCCTTGTATTGTAGATACATTGAAGGCAATGTTCATTGTAAAGTCTATATTCTTAGGTTGGCAACCATGAACAAATTGTAACATTTAGAACTTAGTTTGTCTAGTTGTCTAGTTTATAAATATTCAGTTAAACAAGATAAATGAAATTCAGTACAGTTGAAAACTCAAGAAATCAAAAAAAGATAAGTGTAGAAAAGAATCACTTATCTCGACCGATCGAGATGCATATCTCGACTGATCGAGATTCATGCATATTTGAATTCTTACTTTCTTTCTCAACCATTGGATCTAAGGTTTTGATGAAACTTAAGGATATTTAAATTAAAACCCTAAAGCATGTTTTTACATATTCAAGAGGGTAGTGTTTTGTACACAGATCAGGAGATTTTCCATACCCTTTTGGAGTTACAACTGGAGACCTTATGCAAACAACAGATCCAGTTATAAAGTAAAGTTGATGCATCAATTCAACCATAGTTGTTGATCTAAACCTTTGAGTGGATATTGCAAAGCCACAAACTATAGAGTTTGTGTGCAACAGTTTCATAGTAGAAGAGTTTGTGGATTTAGAGCCACGTGTGATCATGTGAGTAAATACTACATGAGGTAGCAATAAATTTATGATTAAGTCTATTGTACAAACTTCTATTCTATTAGTGAAATGTTGCCTTGAGTATTGTTTAGGTTAAATCCTTCCTAAGTTTTTTATTTTGAAATCACAATTTCAAAAGTTTTCATCAATCATCATTCTTTGTGTTTATGTGATTTGTGAATGTTTGATGTTCATTTAAATCAGATCTACTACATAATTAATCTAACTAATTATTTGGCTAAGATTTGATAAAATCTTACTCAACTAGGGTCTAAAACCCTAACATTCATGGTTAAATATTAAAGGTACAAATTTTTTGGTTCAAGAGCAATCTGTTTTCAAATTGATGGAAGATTTTTCTATGTTAGAGTTATTGAATGAATTGTATTTTTATGCTCAAAATTTAGAAAATTTGACCTAAAATCTAAATATCCCAAAGTCTTAAAATAGTCATTAAACTCAGATGTGTGGATTCTGCAAGAATCAAAGAGAAAGTAAAATAGCAATGCAAGTGTGGTAAATGCTAGTAAAGAATTAAGTTATGTTAAATGATGCGTGTATGATCGTCTTAGTGTAGACAATTGTTTGACGTGTGAATTGGTTTTAATAAAACACTGCATGTGTGCAGTACTAAATTTCAATTGTTTTTCTTCTTCTGTAAAGTTGTGATTTACAATTATGTTTTATGTTGGCTTTATTACATGACAAAAAGTGTTGTAATTGCATTAATTTATTTCCTTGTATTTTGTGGGATTTTATTGTATTGGGTTTAGTATTAAAATGGTAAAAAATCAACCATAAAATGAAGATCAGTGCAGTTTCTCGACTAGCTCGCCAGAAGCTTGCTAGTAAAGGTTCTTTCGAAAAGGCCACATAAGAAGCACATGCTAGAAGCTGAAGAGTCAAGTGTCAAGCTGCATTTCGCGAGTACTTCGCGAGATAGGCCATCTCACAAGGTACCTGCAAAATTCTCCGCTTGGAGGATTTTAAGTGTGACTTTCTTACCTTTCACTCATACTATATATACCCTTTACCCACAAAAGTAAAAGAGGCTATTGAGAAAGAAAACCTTAGATTGGTTTCTACAACACATCCACCTTTTAGAGAAAGAGCTACTCATCCTTTAGTGAGAAATCGTTGTAGCCTCTTCTCCTTCCCTTTCCTATTGTCATATCTTGAGAGGAGATTTATACCCAAACACAACGCACACATATTCAAAGTGTAAAAAGTCTTTTGGAATTTGGGAAGTTTTGGGGATTTGCCAAAAGAAGATGATGAGGCTTAGCAGATGCAATTAGGCGGTATTGCGAGATCTAAAAAGCTAGTGAAGATAAGACTCCGAGAAGCCTGTTGGTAGCAAGAGCTTGGAGTGCTCAAATATATTGGGTAAATTAGGCTTGGAAGGTCTTTTGTTATTTATGTACTCTAACTTATTCACTAATGGATCAATTTCGACTTGGGTCGTAGAGAGGTTTTTCACTGAGTTCTTCGGGTTCCTCTTCAATAACACATCTTGGTGTTATCTTGTATTTGCATCTCCTTTCTCTTACTCTTTGTGCTTTACATTTATTGTTTATTGTTCATAACTATGCACTAGAGTAGTTCTGGTTTATTACGCTTCATTTACTCTTGTTCCGCACTTAGATAAGTTAGAGTAAAAGCAAATAAACCGTAATTTAAAATTTGGGGTTTAAACAAGCTCGTGTGTTTTCACACAAATATGAGCTTTCATTCTTAAAAAAACCAATAGTTTAAATTTCACACTTTCGATTCTAACATTAGATAAAAGTAAATGTTTAAGGACAGTAGCACGACAAGAGTTTACTAGTTCAATAAATGCATGATGCATGTCATGTATTAAAACAAAGACTAGACATTGCCTTATAGTACGTAGATTTTCAAGATATTTATATTTTGATGTAGATCACTAGAAGCAAATGAAAGAATTAAAAATATCTAAAAAGTAGAATATTCAATCTGTGTGGGAGTGCTATGTTGTGAGCTTTAGAGAAACAAAGTGTGTTTCTTACTCGACTATTGAATAAGATTGATAACATTGGCAACAACAGGCAAGGAAGCAAAATGGCTAAGTTTTTATTAAAGAGCCGTGGACAAAATCTTTGTGAGCCATAAGGCAAGTAAAGTATGTTTGATTCAATATGTTTTCTATGTAAAGTCTAAAATAAGTAATATTATAGATCATTCTATAACAATTGGTAAGGGTAATATCTATTGCAATGAGACTAAAATCATTTTAATAGAATCACTTATAGCAAGAACCTAAACTCGATAGCTCAATTTGATCCAGCCAAAAGAGGTTTCATAGGCGAAAATGGGCAAATGCCTATTTTGCGCAAAAAAAATGGGCAAATGCCCCATTTCCCAAACTAATCAGGGAAATGCCCCTCTTTTAAAACTTGATTTTCTCAAAATCGAGTTTAAAAAATATATATATATATATATATATATATATATATTCGGGAGCCCTATAGCGACGTTTTAAGGAGCCTATAACAATGTTTCAAGGACCTATAGCGGCGTTTTGTAACTCGAGATCTATGAACTCAAGTTCCATGCAAGTTTTTCTTTTTCTTTTTTTTACCTATAACTCGGTTTGATAATGCTCGAGTTCCAAAATGCTCCTATAGGCTCCTTAAAACGTCGTTATAGGGCTTAATTTTTGACTTGAAAAAAGTATTTTTCTCATTTGGGAAATGGGATATAATGCTTTTTTTTTTTTTTTTGCCCGAAAATGATTTCAATGTTATGTATTACGTTTTCAAGATGAATTTATAGTCTTAATGAAGTTCGTTTTAAAGTTAAATTTCTGTGTAATAGAGACATAGGAAAAAATTTTACCTAAGTGAACATGGAAGTCATGCAACTTGCAAATATGAGTAGGGTTTCCTTTTGTAAATACTCATTAATCCAAGGAGTAGCATATGGACATAACGGTGCTTGTAAAGTGTGAATTTTTAGTGTAAAGGATTCTTTTATGTGTGTATTTTCCCTAGCTATGAGGTAAAAAATTTTGGTTTAAATTTCGGGCCTTTCGACCACCATTAACTTCTTGGAGCTTTTATTCTAAATAAATAAATAAGCTTCTTGGAGATTTCAAAGAACTATACTAACGTGAGGCTTTCCTTTATGCATGACAAAATTTTAATCAAGTTGAATATAGATATTACTACTTAGTGGAGGATTGTTGTATATTTGTTAATATACAGGTAGGTTGTAACATGTGAGTGGTCTAATTTGGAAGTAAAAGAATGAAAAAATAAAAAATAAAAATAAAAGTAGAAACTATGTCTTAATGACTCGCTCAAATGATGCTAGAGTACGTTGAGAGTGCTGATTGGGAAAAGGAGGGTAGATATTGGCACTTCATCAATCCAACTCGAGCAGAGTGTCAAGCATGCCCGAGTTGATAATAGGCGGGCATGAGCAAGTATAGGCAAGATTGAGCATGAGCTTGCTCGATGATCACTTGAGGCTCAGTCGAGCGAGGTATTAAAGTTGGCTTGATTGAGGCCAATCTTACTCGATCAAGACAGTTGCGTAAACTTTTTGTTTTTCCTACAAAATTTTGCATAAAAATTAGGATTAATGTGCCTTTTGAGTTTCAAATTCTTGTAGTAGTGAAGCCAATGTTTTAGAGGGCTTGCATTGCCAAAAGTGATTTTAAGTGTCTTTTAAACAAAAATTATTAGAGAGAAATACACAAATTCTCTAGGATTACTACCGGTAGAATCAAAGCTAAATTGTATTACGAAGATGATTTGCCTAAAACCTTATAGTAACCACTATTGAGTGGAACAAAAATCATCTTAAAGATAATGAATTTAAAATATACACGCAGCCCTTGCTTTACGAATTGAAATGTAAAGTTTTTTTTTTTAATATATACGTAAAGTTGATTTACTTTGTCTACATTAATCTCATTGGACCATCCAAAGGAAAAAGACCACCAAGTCAGTAATGAAATATTATTCAAATAGAAATTATATCAAACATAGGTCATCTGATCACGCAATATTCTCGATGTAATAGGCCTGAAACTCAGCCCTTTATCTACAAAGTGCGAAGATCTTATTTAAAGTTAAAGGCAACGTTATTGCCTCTCTATCATTTTCTATCCACGCTGTCTAGACGTACGTTTCCGCCAACATTGGAATGTTTCGTTCTCTATGAAAAGATTACTACAAACATCGAAATGGTGAGAAAATTAAATAAGCATCTCAGTCTCTAATACTTTTCTAAACCAAAACCAAAAAGAAAGAAGAAGCTTGTAGATATATTATACATATAAAAACCCTTCAAAGTTAGGTGTATAAGACACAAATCAGTGCCTAAACGAATAAGATAAGAGGCCCATTAACCCTAGTGGCAGCCATTGTCCTATCCTAAACATGCCTTTACTTTCCTTGAGAAAGCACCATCAATGGCCAGGGTTGTACAACACTTGTCAAAGGAGTGCACGAGTTTCCTACTTTTTTGTACAAATGTATATATATTGGATACGACAAGCTTGGATCGTGCAATTGCACGCGACGCTTTTAAGAAATTATGAAAAGTAGAATGGATTTTTTAAAAGAATTCAGGGAAAAGAATGATTATAACACTAAACTATGCATTTCAGTGGTGGTTTGATTGTTTATTTATAATTGCAACCTGACAAAAGATAAATTAATACTTGTTGACCTATTTCTGTTAAAAAGGCTAGTCACACACGTCTTTCTTAACTATTTTTTTACTTGGTGTGCAATTTCCTAACACTTTCCTTTCAGTCCAACTCCACTAGAGCTTGTGGCCCCCTTGATTGAAACATTACAAATTGTCAACTATTTGTTTTCTGAATTCAGTGTGCTAGCTTGTAAGTCGTAAGTTATGGCACATTTGTTGTAAGATTACCGGTATTTAATTCAGTGCTAATAGCTTTCACACCCAAATTCATAACATGTTTAAATATAGAGGTGAGTCTTGGTACAATGACAAATGTTTTGCACCAAAAAAAAAAATTTTGATATGAGTTCTACCCAAATAAATTAGGGAAGGCTGTTTACTAATCATCTCTTTCCAATTATGTAAAAAATAATAACTTTGCACAAAAAAGTAGAAATTAAATACCAACCACAAGTTGGCCATAAATTATTATGATATAATATAAAATATTAAAATCATATCTTTTATTTAATAGAATTTCAATCTCCACTTCTGATGATTTTGTTTTTTATCATTGAACCAAATTAAAGCACTAATCGGTTTTTAGTGTAGGCAAGAATTAAATTTCAAATTTTTTATTTAACTATCAAAGACCTTAAAAGCATATCTTTTACATCTGTTTAAAAACCAGACATAATATATAGTAGCCTTTTGGCACATATTATACATGGTAGATACTTGTTTTTAAATTTGTTTTTTCTCTTAGAGAGAGAGAGAGAGAGAGAGAGAGAGAGAGAGAGAGAGAGAGAGAGAGAGAGAGAGAGAGAGCATGAACTCATGTTTTTCTCATTGGAAATTGGATATTGACATTGAACCACAATACTCTTAGTTTGTAGAGTTTGATACCAAATAATTTGGAGTTTGATATATATACGATCAAGAGAGAAAATGAGAAAAATTATCAAAATTGTGTTATGGTTTCTATTTAAATAAAATTAGTTGGTAATTCATGCAATGCACAGAAAGTTGAGCAAAATATTTTTTTTCTCATTTATTTTTTTGTCTCAATATAAAATTTGATAATTTTGATAATTATTAATAGACATTTAATATGATTATATTAGTATATGAAACTAGTTATTCTATAGTGTAATAAAATATATATGACATGGCAAGTGATTATATTATCCCAATGATATAGCAAGAGTCTAATAGAAAGTTTAAATATAAAATAGTATTTAACATAAAATGAAAAGTATATATTAAAATAATAATGTTTAAAATTGTGAGGTCTCAAAATATTATGTATCAGAATAATAAGATGTAAAATTTGATAATTATGGAGTTCCAAAAAATAAAAATGATAATTATTGTAATTATTAATAGGCTTTTAATTTGATTGTGTTAGTTTATGGAGCTTTCTATTCTACCAATTAAAAAAAATATCTTCTCAAAAGTTACAGAAAATATGATAGGGCAAGACTCTAATGGAATATTTAAATATAAAATCAATTTAAAAACACAAAATAGAATAATGATACGTAAAATTGTAATGTCTCAAAACCTTAACTATGTGATAAAATTGTAAGATGTAAAAACCAAAAGTAAAATAGTTAAGTTTTATATAAACTAACTTGTAACCCCATATATATGCATACATACACTTAAAAATATACAATAAGATGCATAATATAATTTATATATATATAATTTAATACTATTGATAATCATTTTTATATTTTATTAATTCTTTAAAAAAATTGTAAAGATATTATTAGGTATAAAATATAAATTATCCATTTTTTTTTTAATTATTGTAAAGCACCTTTTTTTTACAAATTATCTTTTCTAGACTCTTTGGTTTTATTACTTAATAACTCACTTGGATGAATATTTATGATATGGTCCCATATTTGATTCTAAAATTAAGAAATAAAACTCTTTAAAAATAAAAAATTTAGGACATATGGCACAAAATTGAAATTCTAATTTAAAATTTTAATTTAAGTTTTTCTTAACTTCACCTATTATTATATATATATTATAAATTAGGAGATATAATATACACCCTTAAATGACAAATAGAATAGATCAACTTTTTTTGTAATTGAAGCTTTGGAAATTAATGGATCTTTTTTATAACAGGGATTAAAAATAAGAACTAGACCAAATTGAGTCGCTTTCAATAATAGTAGTTACATTTGAAAATGAAAGGAAAACAAAAAACAAAAAGTAGAAAAAGAAGAGCACACGCCTAGATAATGGGGTAATGAATCACTAAAAGTTTCTCGAATAAAGAACACTGTCTACAGAAGGATCCGGAATCGCTAAATACTTCTTATCATGACTAACCTATGAAAGTTCAGTGATCACTATGTAATTATTAAATCAAACTTTTGTCTATTTAACCGAAAGTGAAGTGCTATAAAGGAAGTTCCTTTCTGTTAACTTTCCACCGTAGATTAGCTCTTGTAAACATTGTTCCTCCTTCAGTTCTGTATGGTTTGGAGGAGATGAGAGTAAAGGGTAAGGCAAAAACAAAAAGAGAAGAGAGGGAGAGGGAAAGGGAAAGGGAAAGGGAAAGGGAAGAGAAAGGTTGATCATTCTCTTTATTTGGATGTCTTAACAATTAAGTGGTGGGTTAAAACGTTGTTATGAGGAAGATGAGAGTAGAGGTAACAGGGGAAGGAGAGAAGAAATATTGATATTACGATGTCGTTTCCTCCAAACAAGTTTAGATGATTCCTATCGAACCTATTATACGACGATTCTTACAAATATTAACATGACTTATTAATTTATTTAAGCAATCGCATGAATTATTAAATAGGTAATTTGACTAAAAATACATGTAGGTGGTTATTTGAGACATTCTACAGCAGGTTACAGAATTTTCATCCTATAATGTTAATTAGACATCCCTAATACTTTTTTCCACTTCGCTCCATTCAAACACATTGCTAGATAACTCAAAGAAATAATAAGGGAGTGTTTAATAGGGTTGTTTGAAATGAAATTTTTATAATTTTTTGAAATACGTGTGGGTGAAAAAATATATGAAAATGTGTATAATATTGTTTAAAATGTAAAAATGTGAGTTTGAAATGGAATAATAAAAAAAAGCCCTAAATGATTATCTCCCTAGTAAAACAAGAAACCTACTTTGCTCCCATTAAAATGAATTTGACGATCATGGCTCTAATTTCACAGTAGGACCAATTGTTGAATTTAGAGCCTTTATTTCATGGGAAAACATTATGTAGTGCATTAGAAATTAAAATTCTCATATTATAGATGGCCCCTGTAGCAAATCAATTTATTCCTTTTTTTTTTTTTTTTTGAATAAAAATGGAATTTTTTATGTGAATTTGCTAAATTTATATCATGGGATGATAATAAATAATTGAATGTGTACCACTAAGTTATTAATTACAATAAATAATAGTACTAGTACCCTACACAAATCAGTTGGCTATTTCTGAAACAGATTACTGTTGATGAATTGAATTCACCGCAAAGATTTCTAGATCACAATGAGCAGGGGCCAGTGTTCCATGATCTGACTAGTGAGCAATTAAAGAATAAATTAAATTCAATAGAAACAAAAAAAAAAAAAAAAAATTACGATGCCTGCTAGGATTTGGTACTTTTTTAATTTTAATGAATGTCTGTGATTTGGTACTAGATAACTGTCTGCATCATGGTGACACTGATTGATGTACCTACTTATAAACTTTGGAAGAAATGTGTGTTTGGTAATATAACGTTGAAAAATTGTCAGCCACAGCCATGGGGAAAAGCCAATCAAGTTTCGACTAAACTCACTGAGGAGTACATGGGTTTCAAGCAGGGACGGACCCACTCAGGGCCCCACCCAATTTCTTTGAAAAATTTCAGTACGCAGGATGACTCAAATTAATGAATTATAGAGTTTACGTTTAAAATTGTTATAGTTGTCCTCCTCCAATTTTTGAATCGGTCTAAATAGCTTAAAAGAAACAAGTTGCCTAACTCTTTTTTTGGGTCCGTAACCCCTTCACAGTCTAAATACAACACAATAAAAAATCCTCAAATCACCAATATCATAATTTAATAATTCATAACCAAAAAAATCTCATAGAAAAAAAAAAAACCCTTATGGGGGTTACAATAATTTATATGACTCTTTTTAATTGATTTATAAATTATGGAAAAGTCAATTACAATATTTAAATTTTTTTTAAAAGATAACATGCAAAATTCTTTTAGAAGCCAATATTGATGATGTAGTATTGTCAACTCTTAATATTAATATCCCAATTTTTTAAAATTCTCAAACAAAGTTTTGAAAACTTCATTAGTGTGATTTTCAATTGCATCCAAAAGTATGGGTTTATCATATTGGTGAGTTAGTCAACGTGATAAAATCAACATATTAATTCCAATTACCCAAAATTTGGAGATCCGAAGTCCTCTTCTTCTTCTTTGAAAAGATTAGAATATCATGCTATAACTTTCAACTTTTTTGGTTCGTATTATTTCCTTCTTGACTTAAATATTTAGGTAATAAAGTGCAATTGTTTTGTCTACCTTGATTTTTTTTTTTAATAAACCATGACACTTGAAAGTTTTTTGGTTCATACTTTGGCCTTTCCTAGGTTCAAGTCCTAGTTCCATCCCTGGTTTCAAGTTTCAACAAGCGGCTGTTGTAAAACGAAATGAATGAGTTAGGCACAGAAAAGGACAAGAGAGGGACAACTTCCAAGAATGTCTTTATAGAAATATTTAAGATCCGTTTATTTTGTTAAAATAAAAAAAAAATTGTTAAAAGTATTATAGATAAAAATAAAAATTAACTGAAAAAATATAATAGAATCCATAAATAGTATTGAAAAGTGCAGTGAAACTCATAAATAGTAATAAATATAAGCCGAATAGTAAAATAATTTGACAAAAATAATTTTTACTAAATACACACTTAGAAACTGATTTAAAAACTAACTTGTTGCTTAAATTTTTTTGTGAGTCCTACATTATATTTTGTCTTAGTTTTACCTTAAATAATCTAACTTTCAACTTTTTCAAAATAAGCTAGTTTTAGGCTCTTTGTCTTATATTGTACAAATAAGTTACTTGAAATAAGCAGTTTTCAAACAAACAAATATATAAAAGTATTAGCATTAATTAGGGCCATTGAAATAACATCTAGCCAAAAATACCAAAAATATAGTTAAACCCATTTAAATGGTGTGTGCATTAGGCTGAACATTCTACTGTGCAAAAATACCATATGAATAGTACTTCAATACATTTAATGAGATACTGATCATCAATACATCAAAAGATATTAATTTTTACTCTCTCTCTCTCTCTCTCTCTCTCTCTCTGTGTGGATATTTTGTATATCCAAGTATGTTATAAAGCAAGTTTGATTCCCCTTTGGTAATGGAAAAGTGATGTTTAATCTCAAATTTTTATGCACGTGGAAAATGTTACTACATCTTCAGGTGAGATAAAGTAAAAGGAACAATGAAAAACAAGTGAAAAAACAAACAAGTTCACGAAAATTGGCTTGAGCCAATGTGTGGAGAATGTCAAGCGAAAATGAAAAATGCAAGTTCAAGAGAATCTTTTTTTTTTTTTTTTTAAAGTGAATTTGTGGAGAATTTCCAACAAACCCCATGTGGCTCTCAAATTGAGATTTCATGTAATTCACCTAACACTCAGTTGAGTGTGTCAAGAGATTTTTGCAGTTTTGTGACCAGAAGTTACACCACTTGAAATGTAAACATTTGTGAACGTTGGAAAACTGTTTTTAATTGTTTTTTATGGTTATAACACTCTACCCATGATATATAAATTATTTTTAACTCTAACTTTCTATAACTTCTCTCTTGATTTTCTCTTAAAAACACAAGAAATCACGTAGGTATATTCTCCTAAATTGCTGTTTGTATAACTCAATAGTTGGTTGTATCTTGAGGATTAATTTTGAGTAATCCTTTAACAACTCTTGTGTGGAGGCATTTATTGTCTAAGGAAAGCATTTCCATTATGCCTCCAAGTCATCAAATTTGCATTTCTTTTAAATCACTTTGTTTTTTTTATTGTTTACCCCTTTATTCCCCAACATCCCTCTCCCTCATCTAGCACTAATCCGTAAAGACTAGAACAATAAAACCGATATCAAATGGCATTGAAATGGATAGCAAAGAAATTTTAATTAAATCCGCCCAACACTCTCTCTCTCTCTCTGCACTGTTTCCAACACTAATTCCCATCATTTCCATGTAGTAAAAGGTGTTGATGTTATAATCCTAGTGTCTCACGTGGATTAAGTATAATCTTAACCATGTATTCAAAAGCACTTAGACATCCTCTCCTTGCAAGCCGGTTTTAAATGATGAGTTCTACCCATAGGTTTGTAATATTTGGTATCAAAGTTAACCACTATGCTCGATAATTCGATGTAACCCATTGAGTATGAGATCAAATGCGTTGTAGCTTTGTGGTCGGATCTCGGAAGGGGCAACCTAGAGGCTATAGACTAGATTAAAATAACTGATAGGTGAGTGAAGCAGTCAAAAAAGAGAAAAGACTACCATTGGGTCAATGTTAATAGAGTGAGTTGTCGTGGATGTCGGTTGCAAAGCGTGGTGATATGTTATAATCCTAGTGTCCTAAATAGATTAAGTGTAAGTTTAACTATGAGTTTATAAGATCTTAGGCACCCTTATCTTGAAAACCAGTTTTAAAAGATAAGCTTTACTCATAAATTTGTAACAGCCGACAACTAAGATGGAGGATGGTGGCCGGGTATGGATCCTTGATGGTGGCTGTTAGAAATTGGGCTGGTTTTGACCCAATCCATAAACCATGGCCCATTGATCGTCCACATGGGTTATCTGATAAGTGAGTTTAAATTTAAACTAACTGATATTGATATGAGTTATCAATATCAGTAGTGGGATAATTTAAACTTAACAGATATTGATGTGAGTTATCAATATCAGTAGTGGAGTAATTTAAATTTAACAGATGAGATCTTTTAGGGATCACATATATCTGATAGTAAGTGAGTCTCTACTAGTATTTAAAATACTCCTTTATCAGTTAAAAAAAGAGATGATAGACACAGTTTAGAAAACATACGTATAGTTTTGAGTGCTCTCTCAAAATAAGAAATCTCTCTGGGACACCATCAATTGTTCCCTAGAATTTGGAGCGTGGAAATTTAGGAGAGACTCTAGTAGCCTCTCTTGCGACTTGGAGGTGTTCCACAAAGGAGATCGTGAGGAGTTCGTAAAGCAAGCAAAAGACAAGATCCGAGCATTTGGTGATTTATTCCACCAAAGGTATGTGTATACATAACCTCTAGTAAAGTATATAATTTTTTCAACATTGGTATCAGAGCTATTTTATGCTTGTTTTCACTCTTGTTTGATGCCATGATCTCTAATATATGTAATCTTATATGCATGCTTAAAAATTAAAAGTTTAAGTAATTTTTAATTTTCAGATCTGTAATTTTTTGAAGCATGTTATGGCATATAGAGAGAGAAATAAAAAGCTGTAATTTTTTTTTAATTGTTTACATATTTAATTTAGACTTTAAATGATAAAGTTGTGATTAAAATGAAACACTATTAAAAAAACAAAAAAAGAAGAAAGAAAGAGGACCAAGTGAATAAAGTTATGTACTGTTGTTTTTTTTTTTTTTTGGGCTAAAAAGGAGGGCCAAGTGAATGACTATTCACTATTCAAGGCCAAAACTTGTTTTGATTGGGAGTCCTGGAGAGTCCTACCACGTAAAGCACCTTTTTTTTTTGGTTGAGTGGTCAATTTTAGTTTGAATTCATGGAGAGTCCCACGAAAGCATCTTCTGGATGAGTGGTCATCTAAGTATATATATATATATTGATGAAACGAAATATTCATCAGTACGGAAAAAGGTGAGTCTAGACGGAACCAAACCTGTATTTCGTCTGGAAGGTAGTCGAACTGCTGGATGTGGGATCTGAAGAGATGGCCACCGGTGTGGTGCCTGCCAAAACACCTCCGATGCTTAAGTTAGTTTTCTGGGAACTCTATGTGAGAAAGTAAAGTATGCAGTAGTAATCATGTACCTCTTGCTGGTGTTTTTGGAAGGCTTATATATCTCCTTTTTGCCTTCCAGCCGTTGCAGTAGTTATTGTGGTGTTAATGCTGCTTTGAGTAACGCCTCCCATTTGTTAGCTAGGCTTCAATTCGCCTTCAACGGGATGTACAGCTGTCATATCCAGCCTGGGGTGTTAATGTCGACACTTAATGCTCCTGCCGCCTCCACCTGCTCTGGCTCATTTTATCCTCGTCATCAATGGGTATATCGTCTACTGATATCCCCCGTCAATGTATCTTTATCGTCGGTATTAGTTTCGTCGGTCCCGTCAGTTGCCCCCGGATTACTTGATCGTCGTGGCGTGTCAGGACGATCATGGAAGATGAACATTTTGGCAGGTGACTCTTGGAGTTTCGTGCCGCATTAAATGCGGGGTAGTGGCGCCGTACTGGCTGTGGCCACGTGGTGTGTCTCCATTGGTGACATTAATGCCCCATCATTCGACTCTTCGTTTTTCCCGCTGTTTTTCTTCAGTTTCTGTGTCTTTTGGGTTTTTAACTTCCCTTTCTTTGTTTTCTGCCATTTTTTTTTTTAAAACTGTTTTTGTTGCCTTGCGTTTTGTCTCCTCTTTCTTTTCTCACAAATACTCTTCTCCGGCGACTCTTCCATTTCCGATCGGTGCATCACGCGGTGGTACTTCCGGAGCTCTTGTTTCTAAGGTATTTACCCTTCAACTTTTGGCTCTGTCTTTCTTTTCTTTTCCTTTGCAACTCTTCTGATATTTTCGTTTCCTTTTTCCCCTCTTTTCTTTTTTTGTGGGGGTTCTGTTTCGGTTTAGCTTATTTTAGCCTTTGGTCTAAATTTTGATGGTTAGTAGTTCTAAGGTTTGGATAGACTGTCCTTCAATTTCTTTTTTGTTCGCGCGCTTAGGGGGATTCTTGGGTAGCACTCCGCGTTTAGGGGGTTTTATTTGTGAGGGTAATTGTCTGGAGGTTGTATTGACCGACTTGCGACTTTTGCTTCGTCGGTCTATAGCTTGGTTTGGGAGTAGGGAAAAAGTGCAAGGGATCATGTCTGAGGTTAGATCTAGCGAATTAGAGACTGGACTCTCGTCTAGCGATGATCCAGTGGGGGGAGATACTGCCGTCTCTACCCCTCGCGAAGTTGAGGCTTTCTACGCTCTTCGGGAAGAGTGTAGCTTAGATGCCGAAACATTAGGACGGTTCAGAGACAGATTCCAGTTTCCGGAGAGGGTGAGGGTTCGTTTGCCTGGTGAGGATGACCGGGCGTGTAATTTTTTTCCAGGGGAGGTGTGTTTCTACGAAGCGGCCTTCCTCTGTGGGTTGAGGTTTCCCGTCCACCCCTTCCTAATGGAGTTATTGGACCACTTGGGTATTGCTCCTGGGCAACTCATGCCCAACTCATGGAGGATCGTCATTAGCTGTATGGGGATCTGGACGGCGGCAGTGGACGGAGATATGCTCAAGATAGACGAGCTTCTATACTTGTATAGGTTAAAGGCGTCGAAGGAGAATGGGTATTATGAGTTGGTCCCATGGGAAAGGAAAAATAGGGTCATCAAGAGGTTGCCGTCATCTTTCAGGTATTGGAAATCGAGGTTTTTCTTTGTGTCGGGGGATGAGTTTGAGACTGCCTCCAGCGAGACTTGGGGTGACCTTCCACGATTGCATCGTCGGTGGGGAACCCCGGTGTTAGGTGCGTCAATAACTTTTTCTTGTATCTTCAAATTTCCCGTTGCTGTTTGTACCGTGGGTAACCACTTTGGTTTTTTTTTTTTTTTTTTTTTTGTGCAGTTCAGAAACGGCCGAGGCTTAAGAGCAGGTATACCAAAAGAGTACAGGAAGCCGTAAAATACGCACAGAAGATTGAAGATTGGGACGATCTGGTGGATCCCAGGACCTTATCTTTCTATTGTCTCGGGCCCGAGCCTTCGGCTTTTGTCCTCCGGAGTTTAGAGATCGAAGAAAAGAAGAGTAAGTGCTGTACTCATCTGTGTTGGTCCGTTCATGCTATTTCTTTCCTGACGAATTTTCTTTTCTTCTTCGTTTTTGTAGAGATGACAACAAAATTCAACAAAGACTTGTATGCTAAGATGCGGTCGAAGAAGAATGAGCCCCTATCCAATTTGGGGAGGAAATCGGTGCGGGTTACTGACAGGAGTGCCTTTGCTTCTCCAGGCGTACAGTCTACTCCTGTGGCTTCTGGAGCCGGATTGACGAGGACAGCATCTCCGTCAACATCCATTGAAGAGCTATCCACACCGGTGGCAAAAAGACAACGTATCTCCGGTAAGGAAAAGGAGATGGAGAAAGCCACCTCTCGTCCGTCGACCATATGGGATGACGAGGGCTTGGCCATCGAGAGGGCTCACGGGGCGGTGGCTGCTGATGATCTAAAGACGCTTTCTGGAGTGTCTTTTAACCGGGTTTCCAGCTGTCACGTCCAGAAAATAGTCCAGGTGAGATTCGAGTACGAACTTTCTTCTTCTTTCTTTTCGTCTTCTCATAACTTCTTCTTTATGCTCCCCATTTATTGTTGTCAATGTTGTTGTTTAGATCTTGGGGGAGAGCCTTCATATTACTTCTGAATATCTGACCCAAGAAGCCAAGGTGGCTTCCCTTTCATCGAGAGTGGGCGCTCTGGAGGCGGAAAACTCCACTTTGAAAAAAGACTTAATTGAATCTATGAGCGAAGCTACGGATTTGAAGGAAAAAGTGAAGAAGCTGGACGAGGATATCAGGGTAGAACGTCAACTAACTCTTGAAAAGGATGAACAACTCACGGCGTCTCGGGAGTCGCTGAAGACCATAGCTGCCCGCTCCGTGGAGGCCTTTCAAACCACCGATGAGTACAACACGGTGTTATTCAGCTGGTATTTCAAAGGCTTTGAGCTTCTAAGGAGATATCTTGCCAAGCACCCATCAGGAGTGGATTTGGACAGCCTGGACCTGGAAGAAGTGGACCAGGAAATGGCTGCGGACGAGGCCGCACAATCATCTGCTGCTCAGCCTGACGCCACCGAGAACGTTGACGGAAATCCTGATGATTCTACCCCGGCTGTTTGATCCTGGAAAGAACTTGACTCTTTTTTTTTTTTTTTTTTTTATTATTCCTGAAAGATCTTTGGTTTTATGAACAATTAACTTTGTGATGGTTTGGCCCAGCGTTTATGGGTTTTGTGGTTGTAAGAACAATAGAACTTGTCTTTTGTTTTGTGGTTTTAATTCGATGTACTTGCTTTCTTCTTGTATGTTTTTTTTTTTTTTTTTGACGTCAGTAACCTACATCCGTCAGTGCGAAATTTTGTTACTTAGGAATTTTCTTGAGATTCAATGTCTCTTTTAGTCGTCAGTAACCTACATCCGTCAGTGCGGAATCTTGTTACTTAGGAACTTTTTGAGATTCAATATCTCTTTTTGTCGTCAGTAACCTACATCCGTCAGTGCGGAATCTTGTTACTTAGGAACTTTTTGAGATTCAATGTCTCTTTTAGTCGTCAGTAACCTACATCCGTCAGTGCGGAATCTTGTTACTTAGGAACTTTTTGAGATTCAATGTCTCTTTTAGTCGTCAGTAACCTACATCCGTCAGTGCGGAATCTTGTTACTTAGGAACTTTTTGAGATTCAATGTCTCTTTTTGTCGTCAGTAACCTACATCCGTCAGTGCAGAATCTTGTTACTTAGGAACTTTTTGAGATTCAATGTCTCTTTTAGTCGTCAGTAACCTACATCCGTCAGTGCAGAATCTTGTTACTTAGGAACTTTTTGAGATTCAATGTCTCTTTTAGTCGTCAGTAACCTACATCCGTCAGTGCGGAATCTTGTTACTTAGGAACTTTTTGAGATTCAATGTCTCTTTTAGTCGTCAGTAACCTACATCCGTCAGTGCGGAATCTTGTTACTTAGGAACTTTTTGAGATTCAATGTCTCTTTTACTGGAAAAACCTGCGAACGCAGAAACATTAGTACTAAAAATTTCTTTATTGCTTGTGAATAATGACGTATCCATTGGTTTACATTTATTGATGGTACTTCTTTAGATGTTCAATATTCCATGGTCGTGGGAGCTTTTGTCCGTCCAGGGTTGCCAGGTAATAGCTTCCCTGTCTAGAGTAGTGAGTGATCCGATAAGGCCCTTCCCAGGTAGCGCCTAGCTTTCCTTGAACAGGGTCTCTTGTGGTTGGGTTGACTTTGCGCAAGACGAGGTCGCCTATCTCAAGTCGTCGGAGCTTCACTCTCTTGTTGTAATATTCTCTCATCTTCTGTTGGTACCTGGCCATCTTGTTGGAAGCTTGATTTCTAACTTCGTCGAGACAGTCCAGGTTGACCCGCAGCTGGTCGTTGTTATCTTCTTCGCTGTACTGCTCTCGCCTGGTGCTGGTGGCACCCACTTCCACTGGGATTACAGCCTCAGTGCTATAAGTGAGCATAAAGGGGGTTTCTCCTGTCGGAATTCTTGCTGTGGTTCTATAGGCCCACAACACGTTTGGGAGTTCGTCTGGCCAGGCGCCCTTGGCTTCATCCAGCTTGGTTTTTATGATCTTCAGCAGCGTCCGGTTCGTCACTTCCGTCTGTCCGTTGGCTTGCGGGTGTCCTGGAGATGAGAATTTGTTTCTGATACCCAATCCTGAACAGAAATCCTTGAAGGCTTGGTTATCAAATTGTCGTCCATTATCTGATATGATCGTCATCGGTATCCCAAACCTGCAAACTATATTTTTCCAAACGAAATTCTGGACTCGTGCTTCGGTGATGGTTGCCACTGCCTCAGCTTCCACCCATTTAGTAAAATAGTCAATCGCGACCAATAAGAATTTTACCTGTCCTTTACCTAAGGGTAGTGGGCCGACGATGTTAATTCCCCATTGAGCGAATGGCCAGGGGGAGGATATGGTCGTCATTTGTTCTGCTGGAAGTCGCTGGACATTCCCAAACCTCTGACATTTGTCGCATTTCTTGACGAGGTCAATGGCGTCCTTCTGCATAGTTGGCCAGAAATAACCTGTTCTAATGATTTTGCTTACCAGGGATCTTGGGCCAGCATGATTTCCGCAAACTCCTTCGTGAACCTCTCTCAGGATGTAGTTGGCTTCGTCTTCGTCAACACACTTCAAGTAGGGCATGGAAAAGCCCCTTTTGTATAAGGTGTCGTTCAAGATCGTGAATCGGGCCGCCCTTTTTCTGACATTCTTTGCCTCGTCTGCGTCTTGGGGGAGGTGTCCGTCCTGCAAAAAAGACATAATAGGGGTGATCCAGCTGTTCGTACCTTGGATCTGGAACGCGGACACTTCTTCAATGCTGGGATGCTTCTGGACTTCAATCGTAAGGCCGCTTTCCCACGGCCATTCTTCGGACGATGATATTTTCGATATCTCGTCTGCTACGGTGTTCTGATCTCGAGGGATCCTTTCGAACCTGACCGCGTAGAATTCTTAGACAAGACGTCTCGTCAGCCTGAGGTATTTTTGCATCCTGTCCTCTTTCGCATCGTATTCTCCTTTTATCTGTTCAATTACTAGTTTTGAATCACTTTGAACTAGTAGGTTCTTGGCTCCTAGGGCTTTCCCGAGCCTCAGCCCTGTCAGTATTCCTTCATATTCGGCCTCGTTGTTGGTGGCTGGGACCTGCAGCTGGACCCCGTATTTAAGCACTTCTCTGTCAGGGGTGGTTATGACGACCCCTACTCCACCTCTCTTTTGGGTTGATGAGCCATCTGTTTGAATCGTCCACTTACCTTCGTCTACAACTTGGTTGTCTTCACTCGCGAAGGTGAATTCGGCCACGAAGTCTGCCAGTACCTGCGCTTTGATGGCCGTCCGGGGGTGGTACTCGATGTCAAATTGGCTAAGCTCGATGGCCCACTGGATCATCCTCCCTGCTGCCTCTGGTCTGTTCATGAATTTTTTGATTGGTTGATCAGTCATGACTAGGATCGGGCTCGCCTGGAAGTATTGCCTGAGTTTGCGTGAGGCCACTATTAGCGCGAACACAATCTTCTCGATCATCGAGTATCTATGTTCGGCTCCTTGGAAGGCCTGACTGACGTAGTAAACTGGCTGCTGCTTCTTATTCTCTTCACGAACTAGGGCTGCACTCACTGCCGTGATTGATACCGCCAGGTACAACTGTAAAGGCTCTCCCTCTTTTGCCGGACTTAGGAGAGGCGGATTACTCAGATAACGTTTAAGCTCTTGGAATGCCCTCTCACATTCGTCAGTCCAGACGAAAGCTTTTTTCAAGGTTTGGAAGAAGGGGTGACATTTATCTATTGCTCGGGAGACGAACCTATTTAGCGTCGCGATTCTTCCTGTCAGCTTCTGGACTTCTTTGACCGTCCTTGGTGACTCCATGTTGATAATGGCACGCACCTTCTCCGGGTTGGCTTCTATCCCCCTTTGGGAAACCATAAACCCTAAGAACTTTCCCGAGGCTACCCCAAATGCACATTTACCTGGATTCAACTTCATGTTGTACTGCCTGAGGGTGGTGAATGTTTCTTTTAAATCTTCAAGATGGGCAACCTCTTCTTTACTCTTGACGAGCATGTCGTCCACATACACCTCCATGTTTCTGCCAATCTGATTCTTGAACATCTTGTTCACCAACCTCTGATAAGTAGCTCCAGCATTCTTCAGCCCGAAGGGCATCACCTTGTAGCAGTAGAGTCCTTGGCTCGTGACGAAGGCGGTTTTTTCTTGATCTTCTTCAGCCATCTTTATCTGGTTATACCCGGAGAAAGCGTCCATAAACGTCAGTAGCCTGTTTCCAGCTGTTGAATCTACCAGCTGATCTATCCTCGGTAGAGGAAAGCTATCCTTCGGGCACGCCTTGTTTAGATCCGTAAAGTCTACACACATTCTCCATGTCCCGTTAGATTTCTTCACCAGGACGACGTTGGCGAGCCATTCTGGGTAGTGAACTTCTCGAATGAAACCCGCCGCCAAAAGCTTATTGACCTCCTTCGTCACTGCCTGGTCTCGTTCTGGGGCGAAGGTTCGACGTCTTTGATGGACGGGCTTACTTTCGGGGTTCACCCTTAATTCATGCTGGATAACTTCGGGGGATATTCCAAGCATGTCCTCGTGGCTCCATGCGAAGACATCCACGTTCTCTCTGAGCAACTTGACGAGTCTGGTCTTCATCTCTGGACTTAGCGTCTTCCCTATCTTCGTCGTCTTGGCTATTTCCCCGTCAGCTAATTCGACTGTTTCCAGCGCCTCCTCCGCACATTTGTCTTTCTCCTCCTTCTCTCCTTCTTTTTCCTCTATCACCCAAGTATGGTTTTCCCGTGCAGCTAGTACGGCCTGGTAACATTCCCGAGCTAAAACTTGGTCTCCTTTTACTTCTCCGACTCCCTCGTCTGTCGGGAATTTCACTTTCAAACAGTACGTAGATGTCGCCGCCTTCCATTTATTGAGTGTGGGTCTTCCAACAATTGCGTTGTAAGATGAAGGGCAGTCTACCACCAGGAAATCCAACTGACGGGTTAACTGCTTTGGGTAGGTCCCGATTGTAACCGTCAGTGTCACTATGCCCTTGGGATATACTCGATCCCCGCTGAAGCTGACGAGCGGGGAGTCGAAAGGGCGCAGTCTCTTTGGATCTAGCTTCAATTGTTGGTACGCGGGGAGGTAGATGATGTCAGCTGAGCTACCGTTATCCACGAGGACCCTCTTGGTGTTGAATCCCTCTATGGTTAGCATTATCACCAAGGGGTCATTGTGTGGCTGCTTCACACCTCTTGCATCTGCTTCATTAAAGCACATATCTTGATCGGTTCTTCTCTGCTTGACCGGAGGAACTATGTGGACGCTGTTAATTTGCCTCTGGCATGCTTTTCTGAGAGACCTGAAAGATCCCCCGGTGAAGGGCCCTCCTGCGATTGTTGCTATCTCCCCTATTACATTCTGGGCTGGTTGGGATTGGCGATCGTCATTTCTTGACGACGATTCTTGCTGGTTATTGTTTCCGTCCCTTGGTCTGCGGTATTCTCCTTTCTTCACATACTTCTGCAGCTTCCCCTTCTGTATCAGCTCTTCAATTTGCTCCTTGAGATCACGACAGTCCTCTGTGTAGTGGCCGTGATCCTTATGGAATCGGCAGTATTTGCTTTTGTCGCGAACGTTAGGTGACGAATGCAATGGCCGCGGCCATTTCAATTGATGCTCGTCCTTTATCTGCGATAGAATTTTGTCAACTGGCATAATTAAGGGAGTAAACTTTACCGTTCGGTGACTTTTATCATCTTTCCTCCTGCTCCCGTCAGTGGCTTGACGGTCTTGTCGTTCTCTTTTCTGTCCTCTTCGTTCATTGTCCCTCACGCTATTGCCACCTGGCCTTCCTGTGTCCCCTATGGCCGCGAGAGCATCTTCAGCATTCATGTATTTTTGCGCTTTTAAGAGCATTTTGGCCATCGTCTTTGGGGGATTCTTGGCTAGTGATGCTACAAGGTCTCGTGATCTCAGCCCTGCCTTGAAGGCCGTCAGTTGCACTTTGTCGTCAGCTTCGTCCACTTCCAAAGTTTCTCGTGTGAAACGCTTTACATATGACCTTAACGTTTCCTTCTCTCCTTGTCTAATCGTGAGCAAATAGTCTGCTGGTCTCTTCGGGCGTTGTCCCCCTATAAAGTGTCTCAAGAAGGATCCGCTTAGCTGTTCGAAATTATCTATTGACGACGCTGGTAGCTTGGCAAACCATTCTCTAGCCGCCCCTTTGAGAGTGGTGGGGAAGGAGCGACACAGTATTTCGTCAGGGGGCTGTTGAAGACCTAGCGTCGTTTTGAATGTGTTGAGGTGATCCTGAGGGTCTTTCAACCCGTCGAATTGTTCAAGCTAGGGCAGACGAAACTTCGGCGGCACTGGGTGCTCGAGGACCGCTGTAGTGAAGGGCGAATCTGTAGCCCTAATCATCCTATCCACGCTCCGCTCCGATTTTTCTTTGATGGCATTTCGTAGCTCGTCCATCTCCTTTCTTATTTCTCTTATAACGTCCGAATTTTTCTCGTCAGGAGTGAGTTGTCTGTGAGTACTGATCCTTCTGTGGCTATCCCCTTCATCTTGTGGGCTGTCCCTGGATTGACTCTCTTCTTGTTGTATCTGCTGAAGTTGTGCCTTCATTTCCTGATTCTGTCTGGTGAGCTCTTCGACGGTGGCCACTAAGGCTTGGATCTGCTGAGTCAAGGAAGCAGGATCTTGATTGGATCCCATCTGACTGTAGGAATTGGTGGGAATCACTTTTCCAAATGTAACTTTGAAAATGCGATTAGTTTCCCACAGACGGCGCCAAACTGATGAAACGAAATATTCGTCAGTATGGAAAAAGGGGAGTCTAGACGGAACCAAACCTGTATTTCGTCTGGAAGGTAGTCGAACTGCTGGATGTGGGATCTGAAGAGATGGCCACCGGTGTGGTGCCTGCCAAAACACCTCCGATGCTTAAGTTAGTTTTCTAGGAACTCTATATGAGAAAGTAAAGTATGCAGTAGTAATCATGTACCTCTTGCTGGTGTTTTTGGAAGGCTTATATATCTCCTTTTTGCCTTCCAGCCGTTGCAGTAGTTATTGTGGTGTTAATGCTGCTTTGAGTAATGCCTCCCATTTGCTGGCTAGGCTTCAATTCGCCTTCAACGGGATGTACAGCTGTCATATCCAGCCTGGGGTGTTAATGTCGACACTTAATGCTCCTGCCGCCTCCACCTGCTCTGGCTCATTTTATCCTCGTCATCAATGGGTATATCGTCTGCTGATATCCCCCGTCAATGTATCTTTATCGTCGGTATTAGTTTCGTCGGTCCCGTCATATATATATATATATATATATATATATATATATATTATTATAAACCAATAAAGCCCACGTTGATGTAGTATCCTATATACACTCAAACAGATCTTTTTTTTCCTTGTTTTCAGTTACCACGTTAGTGTATTAGTTACACTTGAAATTTTGCTGTGTGGCCTGTGTGTTTTTGTTTTGATAAGGAAATTGTGATGTGTAGCTGTGTGGATTTGTAATATTATTTACAAATGTTGTGTGAATTTGTAACATAATTTACAAAGGAATTGGGTTATAACAATATAGAAAATTATATCAAAATTAAATGTTATAACATGCACAGTGGATTTTCTTATTTATTTTAATTTATAGTAAAACACTATATATTCTTAATTTTGATTAGACCACATTTTTTTTTAACATGACATACATGTAAATTGTAGTGGCATTTTTTACTATGATGTTAAAATAGTATTGTGGTAGTATGAGAAAATTGTGAGATTAGTTTTCTAATTTTCTCTATATAATTATGATTGTTTTGAATTAATTTATGATGTCTTTTTAACATATAGTGATATGATTGAATTGATATTATATGAATGCATTGATGAATATGTGTCCAAATGGTTTATGAGACTTTTTGGCTCATCTCTATAATTAGAGATTATATTGGTAATTTATGCAACATGTATATTTTTTATTTATTGTTATTGTGGATGGATAAGACAATTTTATGAAATTATTTGGTAACGTGGCATCCCCAATTTTTTATTACAAATAGAATCTTTGTAGTAGGGTACTTAAAATATGTAATTTTTGGGCCAATGTTTTTTGGCAATTTTTTTTTTTTTTTTGGGCCATTGTTTTTTGGCAATGTAATTTAAGGCTATGTAATTTATTTTTTTTTGGAAGCCATGTAAGGGGATGTGTTTCACGGTTACCTATAATTTTCAAATTTTGTCTTAGCATGTTGTATGAAATTACCAATAGGGCTTATAGTTGAGCCCATGCACAATGTGTTGTGCACAAAGATGTATGGACACATGTTATATGTATAATTTAATATGTGGATGGTGTGATGTTTTATTTTTCACAAAATTTTATTTAAAAATCAATTAGATGTGTTATTCCAATTTACATAGTGAGAGATGATTATGAGCTTAGCGAAATTTTCGATGTCACTATGTAGAAAGGAATATCATGGTCTAGTTGGATTTTTGGAAATAAAATTTTAAAAAAAATGTATGTGCTAATGTCAACTTGTGTAATGAATGTAGTGAGCATGGCCACTAAGAATGTAGTTGCTGATCTAACTAAGGGAGAAAAACTAGATGAAACCAACTATGATATGTGGCACAGAAAAATTCAATATCTGCTTAATGAACAAGAGGTCCTTGAAACTCTAACCAATGTAATGATGCGACCTGAAAATGGGAATACTGCCCAACATCGCCGTGACTTAGAGGCCTATGAGTCTTGGGTTAAGAAAGATCGTTGTGCACGCTTCACTATGTTGAGTAGCATGCACAATGATCTTATTGGGGAGTTTGAGAACTACCCAAATGCCCAAGAGATGTGGAACCAGCTTAAGATTGCCTTTGGAGGGACTTCAGCAACTAGGTTGCGAGCTCTTACTTTGAAGTTTGAGCAATATGTTATGGATTCAAAACATAGCATAGCTGAACATTTAAGGACAATGTCAGCATTGATCCGTGACCTAAAGGCTGCTGGTAATAATCTCTCTGATGAACAACAGGTCACAGCGGTGATACGTTCACTGCCTGAACCTACTTGGGGGCAAATGAAGCTTGTTTTGACACATAGTGAGAATATCAAGACTTTTGCTGATATTTCTCGTCATCTTGAGCTTGAGGCAGAGCGCATAGGGGTGCACAAAAACACCCTCTTTGTCGCCCAATCTGGGCAGCGGAAGGCATTCAGGCCTAAACGCAAAGGACAAATGAGGAATGCCAAAGGAGCTGGTAACCTTGGGCCTAAAGAAGGCAAGATAGCAAAGCGCCAAAAGGGCAAGCGTGCTAAGAAGGACAAGGCAAAGATCAAGTGCTACAACTGTGGTAAGAAGGGTCACTTCGCTCGTGAGTGCACTGAGCTGAAGAAGGTATCCTTTCTTAACAACTCTGCTATTACATATGTTTGTACACATGTTTTTGTTGCTCATACTATTCCTGGGTGGATTGTAGATTCAGGAGCAACCAAACATATAGCCAGAGATAGAGTTGGATGTGTGGATTACAAAAAGATACCAACAGGCACACAGTACGTTATTTTGGGTAACGGAGCTCAAGAAGAAGTTATAGGAGTTTGGAACCTACCAGCTCAAATTGCGTCTGGGACGTACGTTACTTCTTCATGATGTACTTCATGCACCTGGTGTCCAATGTAATCTATTTTCAGTACTTACTATGCTTAAACTTGGATTTAGTTTCCATTTTGATGGTCCTCAGTTGGATTTTTATTTAAATAAAACCTTGTATGGACATGGTTATTTATCTAATAATTTCTTTATGTTGGATTTAGATCATTCCTCCTTTTCTTTTATTGCTCATAATGATGATGTTTCTGATTCTGTAATGTGGCATGCTAGACTTGGACACATAGGAAAAGATAGATTGGCTAGACTAGCTAGAGAAGGCCTATTGGGGTCTATCACTATTGTAAGCCTACCTATGTGTGAACCTTGTCTAGCTAGAAAGGCCTGTAGGAAGCCTTTTGGTAAGGCTCCAAGGGCAACTCATCCTTTAGAATTAGTCCATTCGGACATATGTGGACCTATGAATGTTAAGGCACGCCATGGCGCCTCTTATTTTCTCACATTTATAGATGACTATTCACGCTTTAGTTATGTCTTTCTGATCTCCCATCGCTTTGAAGTATTAGATTGCTTTAAGCGCTTTGTGGCAGAGGTTGAGAATCAGAAAGAAAGAAACCTAAAGGTTTTTCGAACTGATAGGGGTCGTGAATATTTGTCTAAACAGTTTCAGGAACTGTGTGAGGAGAAAGGGATACGCAGACAATTGACGATTCCTGGCACTCCACAACAAAATGGTGTTGTAGAGAGAAGGAATCGTGCTCTATTAGAGATGGTTAGATCGATGATGGCGCAAGCTAACCTTCCAATTTCGTTTTGGGGGGATGCATTATTGACTGCTGCATACATCCTTAACCGTGTGCCTTCTAAGTCAGTTCCCACAACACCATATGAGTTATGGACTGGTGCAAAACCCAATTTGGAAAACTTGCAGCCCTGGGGTTGTGCAGGTTTTGTTCACAGTACTTCCCATAAGTATAGGAAATTGGGCCCTAGAGCAACTAAGAAAATCTTTATAAGATATTGAGAAAGCTCAAAAGGGTATGTAATGTATGGTGAACATTCTGATAGTGGAATGACTGAGATAGAGTCTCATGATGTCAACTTCATTGAAGATGATTTTCCAAGTATCAGTGAAGCAAAACAAGATCTTCAGCTTTATGAGCTGCAAGAACTTGAAAGTGTCATACCATCTTTGGGCGAGGGTGGAGAATCACAACTTCATCCTGAAATCGCCAAAGATAGTGGGAGTGATTTGGCTCCTAGTGGGAGCAAATTGCTAGATAGTGACACACAAGGATCCAACGTACGTAGAAGTGAACGTGGAACTATTCCCCGTCGTCATTTTGAGATTGAGGGGGAATTTTTTATTTGTGATTCACTGGACCTTGATGAGCCTGCTTCCTATGAGGAAGCATTAGCTTCACCTGCTTCACATGAATGGATAGTTGCTATGAGGGATGAGATGGATTCTATGGCAAAGAATCAAGTTTGGGAGTTGGTTGACCTTCCGCCTGGGTGCAAGACCATTGGAAACAAGTGGGTCTTAAAAATAAAGCGCAAGGCAGATGGATCAATTGACAAATATAAGGCTTGTCTCGTGGCGAAAGGCTATACCCAAAGAGAAGGGATAGACTATGAAGAGACTTTCTCCCCAGTAGTGAGATTTGTCTCTATTCGCCTTATTCTAGCTATTGTTGCACATTTGGATTTGGAACTCTTCTAAATGGATGTGAAGACTGCATTTCTCAACGGAGAACTAGACGAGAAGATCTATATGGATCAACCTATTGGTTTTGAGGTCAAGGAACAAGGGCGTAAAGTGTGACGCCTTAAGCGTTCCATTTATGGCCTAAAGCAAGCGTCTAGACAATGGTATTTCAAATTTCATAAGGCTATTATTTCGATTGGTTTTGAAATGATGGAAGAAGACCATTGTGTGTATGTCAAACGATCAGGAAAGAGTTTACTTATCCTATCTTTGTATGTGGACGACATTTTGATGGCTGGAAATGATATGGAGATGATTGTCACCACCAAAAGGTGGTTGTCCTCAATTTTTGAAATGAAGGACATGGGTGAGGCTAATTATGTGCTTGGAGTTAAGATCTTCAGGGATCGCTCAAAGAAGCTTCTTGGTTTGTCTCAAGAAACTTACATAAAGATGATTTTAGAGCGATTCCGTATGCATAATTCCAAACCCATAGACACTCCAATTGAGAAGGGACATACATTAAGCCTTGAAAATTGCCCTAAATCAGAAAAGGAAAAGAGAGAAATGGCAAGAGTTCCCTATACAAGTGCAGTTGGAAGTCTGATGTATGCTATGTTGTGTACTCGACCAGACATCTGTTTTGCAGTTGGTATGGTTAGTCGTTATCAAAGTAATCCAGGACCTGTTCATTGGCAAGCAGTTAAGAGGATATTTCGATACCTCTGTGGGACATCGGATCTCATTCTTTGCTATCAGGGTGGAGATTTGAGATTGAGAGGTTATTCTGATGCTGACTAGGCCAGTGATAGAGATGAGCGCAAGTCCACTACAGGTTATGCATTTCTACTTAGTGGTGCAGCTATCTCTTGGTGCAGCAAGAAACAGACTTGCATTACTTTATCCACAATGGAGTCTAAGTATGTTGCTTGTTCAGCAGCAGCACAAGAAGTTGTTTGGTTAAAGAGATTTTTCCAAAGCCTAAAGGTAACATCTCTTGCAGATGAAGCTGTAAAGATGTATTGTGATAGTTTGGCAGCTTTGGCTCATGCTAAAGATCCCAAGTATCATAGCAAAAGCAAACACATACAGACTCGTTATAACTACATTCGTCTTGCTATTACACAAGGAGAGGTGATCCTCCAACATATCTCCACTAGCAGAATGGCGGCTGATCCACTTACTAAAGCCATTGCTAGAGATGCCTTTCAGGCTCATGTTAGGAGTTTGGGACTTTGTAGGATTTGATATGTTTTTGGATACTTTATGGACATTTATGTTTATTCATACTTTATGCAATAATGATGTTATTCATTTTAATTCATCTTTTGATGTGATTGATATTGCATACTGAGCACACATTATTTGAGAATATGTCACCAGTCTTAGATCAGTCTACTCACATAGACGATCACCCTAGCGCTTGAGTAGCGAGCAAGATGAGACATAGTGATCACTTTGTTTTTCTGTAAATCAAGTAAGTGATCATCTTGATGCTTAGGGAGGCGTGCAAGATAATATAATGAATGTCGCCTTAGCTAGGCTAAGATGAGACTTATGAAAGTCGCACTTGAAGTGTATCCACAACTTCATGAAGCCTAAATAAAGCTAAATGTGAGATCTTGGAAAGGAACTTGGTGTGTAACTGTGCTAAGAAACTCAAGTTGGTTGCCTCTGTGGCAATTGGACTAAGATTTGTATGGTGTTTGAGTGTGACAAGCCCAGTTGAGTGGGAGCTCCACCGTAGCATACAAATTATACTGTATGTGCTATAGCCGACCAATTAAGGGAGTGATTGGATAGATCCCTACTCAGTCACTATGTGAGCCCTAGTCGACCATTATATCGTCCATTCTGTGCCCTTTTTTTCGACCTAGAACTATGTCATGAAGTGAATGCTTAATGTCGCTACTTTAGCATGTCATCTCAGGGCCATGATATATACGGTCTCGCGGAGCATGTCTAGGAAAGCGGTCAAGTGTGAACGAATTGACATGAGGGTCTGGGGAAGATTATTTAGAACACACCATTTATTTTATGGCTCATTGCCCGGGCGATTATGAGGAATTTGTTTTTCAACATAATCATGAGCATATTATATGGTATAGAATCAAGTATTGCTTTGAGTTTTTTGAACTCATGAGGGATTAAAGAAACTTGATTGGGTGTGATTAAATAATCTGGGGCATAGACGAGATATTATGAGTGATGTACTATATTAGTTTAGATGGTGACTTAATATAGTACTCCTACCCTACACCTTCTTGTCAGGTCGCACACTCCATTTTTCTGTATAAAGAGAGGACTGGACAAGAGATTGAGAGGAGCCATTTTTTACTGTAGTGCCCAGTGTGGACGAGTGGGAGATGTTAGAAATTGGGTTGGTTTTGACCCAATCCATAAACCATGGCCCATGGATCGTTCACATGAGTTATCTGATAAGTGAGTTTAAATTTAAACTAACTGATATTGATATGAGTTATCAATATCAGTAGTGGGATAATTTAAACTTAACAGATATTGATGTGAGTTATCAATATCAGTAGTGGAGTAATTTAAATTTAACAGATGAGATCTTTTAGGGATCACATATATCTGATAGTAAGTGAGTCTCTACTAGTATTTAAAATACTCCTTTATCAGTTAAAAAAAGAGATGATAGACACAGTTTAGAAAACATACGTATAGTTTTGAGTGCTCTCTCAAAATAAGAAATCTCTCTGGGACACCATCAATTGTTCCCTAGAATTTGGAGCGTGGAAATTTAGGAGAGACTCTAGTAGCCTCTCTTGCGACTTGGAGGTGTTCCACAAAGGAGATCGTGAGGAGTTCGTAAAGCAAGCAAAAGACAAGATCCGAGCATTTGGTAATTTATTCCACCAAAGGTATGTGTATACATAACCTCTAGTAAAGTATATAATTTTTTCAACAGTGGCCAATGATTCTCTCTCTCTCTCTCTCTCTCTCTCTCTCTCTCTCTCTCTCTCATTGATTGTATTTTATGTTTGATCTAGGCCTTTGGTGTTTGACTTGGCTCTTTGATGTAATTGGTCTAGGTTGATAATTATGTTTGGTTCATTTATAGATGGGTGGTGCTATTGGGTCATTGCTTTGGATTGAAATTATGGGGAAGAAAAAAAAATATTTGGAGAAAAAAATGATTAAATGGAATTGTAAGGCCACAAAGTAGCCTTGGGCCCAAATGGGTGATTGGGCCGGCCCAAGTGGCCCTTACAATAGTATTTGTAGAGAATGGGTTCCAAGCCTAGACCTCCTGACGCTATGGAGGGATGCTATGTAAGGTCCAAGTACACTACAGGGTGTTGACGGGCTGGTGAAGTGGTCTCATTATCTCCTCAGATCTACGCCGAGGAGCGGGGAAACACTGGAAAGGGGAAACACTGGAAAGGGGATCCGGACCCTTGTCTCCCACCTCGGCATCACGTTTGGGGGGAAAGATGGCTCACTGAGCCTCAGGGGCCCTTACCAGGGCGTTTTGCCACCAGGTTCTCTCCCCATCATATGTCCGAGGAGACTCTCCCCTCGGCTCATCTCTGACAGGCTGGCATTCTGGTCGGCTGCCCTTGGAACCCAGTGTTAGGTGACCCTGCTCCCAACACACGACCCCTTTAGTGGGACTCGCATCCTCGGACAAGGCCTCAGGCCCATATGGTGTTTTGACGCCTCTACCCCCCACAGGAATAATGATAAAGTATTAAGTCTAATGTATTTGTTTGTGACAATAGATTAGTTAAAGTAGCAAAAGTAGAATTTTGAAACAAATTTGACTAAAAGTGTATTAAGTTTGGTGTGAATGCTCTAACAGCTAACAAGTGAAAAACATGATGGTCATTTAAAAGAATACTTGATTACATTATACCCCATGATTTTATTATTTTATATACTCGCAAACTTCTCTGGGACAGAACTAGTAAAAGCCTTTCCCTTTACCTCTTGCTCAAAATTTTATAAAAAGCTTATTAGTAAATGATGGAGAATCACATTTAATACAATTTATATGCTATATTTAAAGTCTAGATTACAAAATATATAAAAAAAAATAACATATATATACACACACAGGACTACCTTCTAACAACGGAAGAGTTGTTAGTAATATTGAAATTTGTGATTACTTTTGGTGGTTGTGGGAAGTCATAATACATCTCAAAGGCGCACATATTGAAATTGATCAAAGCTAACGAAAATAGCAAACCCCTTCCATTAGATAAGGCAACCCACAAAGATCATCGCTTTGGTCTCACTTTCACATTTATTGCACCCTAACAACATCTTTTTGCATTCAATGCCATGTGATATGCCCCTTCCTCTTTCTAAAGCAAGTCAAAATATTGAGGGGGTGTTTGGATTACTTGTTTCCATAACTCATAACTCTGTTTTCATAACTCATAACTCAAAAATGGTGGGACCCATGACAAAAACTTTGTTTGGATTTCCATAACTCAATTTCCATAACTCTGTTTCCATCACTCAATTCTCTGATTTTTGAGTTATGAGTTATGGAAACTGAAAACACATTTTAGCTGTTTTCAGTTTCCATAACTCATAACTCAATGGCATTTTTGTAATTAAACACACATTAGAGGACCCACAGCCGCAACTTTTGACCATTGACTTTTTTTTTTTTTTTTTTTTTTTTTTTTTTTTCTGGGTTCGGTCTTCACTTTTTTTTGTTTTTTTTTTTTTTTTTTTTCAGTACCAGATCACCTAAACCCAGAAAAAAAAAAAAAAAAAAAAAAAAAAAAAAACTGTTAAGCTAGACCGAACCCAGAAGAAAAGAAAAAAAAAAAAAAAAAAAGGAAAAAGCTGCACTGATTGACAGATGTGGGACCCATAAATAGTGTGAAAAATATGAGTGATGAAAACTGAGTGATGGTGCAAAACGGGTATAATATTTTTAAGTGATGGGTGATGAGTGATAAGTGATGAGTGAAGAGTAATGGGTGATGAGTGATGAGTGATGAGTGATGGAAATTGAGTGATGAAAATTTTTTAACCAAACACCCCCTGAGTCGTCCAATTATTCCCAGAAAGTCAAGTGACGCCAAAATTGTCAGACCTTTTCAACGAAATGGGATATCTTTTGGGGTGTGGTGGGTCCCAATATGGTGAGTTTGTGAGAGAGCATGTGAAAAATTCGATGGTTGCAGTAGAGCACTTGTTCCCTGTGTGCGCAGCTTCATCCAAAGATTTCATGACTTACATTTTGTTTTTCATTCCAATGCACTGAATTTTATTTAAGTACTATAATGAGTGTTTTGAAATGTGTGAGAAGGGGAAAACAAACTCAAAAGCGGAAGAAAAAAAAAAAAAGGCAAAGAAAATATAAATTACAAAAGAAAAGAACTCCGAAAGGAAAGTATATATTGTAATGGAAACGTTACTCCTTCACAGTATAGATAATCCTTTGTAGTTCTTTTAACTAGTCTCTTAATTATTCACCATCATGGATTAGCCATCTTGGATTAAAAACGAAATTAGGCTTCAAGGGCTATGAAAACAAAATGAGGATACTAAAAGAGGATTAGTAATTTGGAGAAATTGATTTGAAATCATAATAATGAAATACTTTTTTAGATGATTTTTTTTTTTTTTTTTGGGAAAAACTCTTCAAATATATAACTTTCTTTAAAAAATGTGAAAGAATGCTTCTCTAAGTTCTCTTTATATTTGAATAATTAGGGTTTTTTTTGTTGGTGGTGTACGTCGTCACTTGTCCCAATGATAGTGTACAACACTCCATATACTTTGATTTAGATGGCAAAATTGGAATTTCAATACTTATAAAGGATTTAAACATCGCTTGGGATGGGCTAAAATTTTCAGCTTATTTACAATTTTAGTTTATTTTTAATACTATTCAAAAGTTTCACTACATTTTTTTATACTACGTGAGTCTCGTTATACTATTTAGCTTATTTTTCAATTTTTTTTTTTATACTTTCAACAAAAAAGTTTCAATTTCAGCTAAATAAGTTATTTCCAAACGGACCCTTAATCTTTCTCCAGTTTACTTAACAACCCAGTCCAATTTTGACATTCTAAAATTCGGGTGGAAACCAAGCCAGGCCCAACCCATCTAAGTCCAATCTACTTTGCCACCGGTGGTTTCGACTTCCCATTGAAATTTCTAAGGTGCTGTTTGGTTTCTTTTTCCCCGTCACTCATCATTCCTCACTCAATTTTTGTCACTCATCACTTAAAATACCCCAATTTTTCCAAACCCACCCAAACAGCACTCATCACTTAGTTATGCCATTACGTTTTGTTTCAAAAAAAAAAAAAGGGGAAAAGTCAAGACATGTGGCTGAATAGTGAAGATCTACGGCTGGGATTGGTTTCAAAAAAAAAAAAAAATTCCAGAAGTCAAACATTGCGGCTGAACAGTGAAGAGTTGTGAGTTTATTTACGGAAATGCCATTGAAAACTGAGTTTTGGAAACTGAAAACACCTAAAATGTGTTTTTAGTTTCCAAAACTCATAACTCAAAAATAAGAGAATTGAGTGATGAAAATTGAGTTATTTGCTCCCAAATAAAATTCTTGCTATGGGTCCCACCATTTTTAAATTATGAGTTATGGAAACAGAGTTATGAGTTATGAAAATTGGCAATCCAAACACCCCCTAAATTTGTCTCAAACTCAAAACTTGTGTCTCAAGTAAGCACAACAAAACTCTCAACAAATTTCAAATTTGAATTTCAGAGTCAAAAAATTGAAACTTGTGATTCGCAAAGAACGAACCAAAGAGCATTCAATTGTTTCCTTGCTATTCCCAACCCATTTTCGAGTTTGCTTTAAACCCTTGAGAGAAAAGCTCAGTGTTTACGTAAAAAAAAAAATACCCGAAAGAGAAGCTATGTAAGAAGGTGTGCTCTCTGCGACTGAGAAGCAGAGCATGGTCTCTTCTTTTCTAGAGATCGTCTTTGGCCAGTCCGCTGACACTGCCAAACAGTACTTGCAGGTCATGATTTTTTCTTGAACTCTTTTGATTGATAGAAATTATTTTAAATTTTGTAAAATTTTATCATACGCTTGCTATTGCACACTCTTACACACTTTTTTTTTTTTTTTATAATGAAATCGTGTTTAAATGATTTCACATTTTTAACTGAAATCGTGTTTCAGTCTATGCGGGATGATTATGGTGAGATTGTAATAAGGAGTATCTGATTATCATTATTCCTTAAATTTTACCATGTGTTGGGTATCTAGTTTCTTGAATTATATGAATGGTTTTGTTTGTTTGCTATCAATGTCTTTGAATTTAAGAAGCATTTGGCATGTCATTGTATGAAACTATATGGTGGAGCTTTGTTGTGGGAACAGGCCACGAGTTGGAAGCTTGAGGAAGCTATTTAGTTATTCTTTGTGGGTGATGAAGGTGGCCAATAGTAGCTTCATCACTATCTCCAGCATCAGAAAATGTGAACTATTTTGCTGATCAGAATACAGGGTAACTTAAGAAATTTATTTAATTCTTCTAAATAGTTCGATTTTTAGTTGATTAAATTTTACATGATTGCTTTAGATTATTACTTTTGAACTGAAATGGGTATATTTTCTTTCTCTAGTCTTCCTTGATCATTCAAATTTGTGTCATGTGTGGTTATCTTTTCATGTTATAATTAGGGCTTGTCTTGGCCAAGGCCCCTTATAGTGCAGACAAAAGCATTCACGGTTCAAATCCTCCTATCTATTGAATTATAAAATAAAAATAATCAAGGCTTGCCTTGGTTAACTTTTGTGTGTACCTCAATTGTGAATCAAATTTTTTCCTTTCTGTTTAATAATACTGCAAAACGATTTCCATTTGTGCCATGATTTGCAAAATCTCCCGAAATTTATATTGAGTGAATTGAATGTAGAAGATACTGGACTTGCATATAATACAACAACAAAAAAAGCCTTAGTCCCAAATAGTTGGAGGGGCCTTAATAGATTAATTTTGTGTGTTTTTTGGCTTCTATACTATGTTTGTTCTACTCCTATTTTATTTCGTTGCAATTTGACATGCAGAGTCAGAGTCATCTTCTTGTTTTTTTTTTTTTTAGCTTGGACTAGTGTACTCATTATCCATTCATTAAGATGCAATTCTTTGTAATTTTCATGTAGAGCATCAAGGATGGGATATCTGTCACGTGAAGCAAGATCAAGTTCATCAATTGCATGCCGTAATTTTGATGAGGAAATGAAACGCCCTGGTGTCTGGGAATCAGACCAAGGCGCGTTGTACCATCGAGATTACCTTGCTTCACACTATAAAAGGTACATGTGCATGCCTGATTTCCTTCACACTATAAAAGTTTAATTTTGTAAGAGATGGGTGACCATTACTAGTTGTATTGGCATTTAAGTAGTACTAGCTTTTTGTGTAAAAATATTGGCTTTTATTATGATTTTTTGGGAGGCATTCATGCTTTAGAGTATGGCCCTTGAGTTTTTTCATGGCTTTGTATTGCAATTTATGTTCAGGATTTGTGCACTGAGGTAGTTGTCATTATGGATTTTGTACCTTTTCTTCTCCCATATTCACTGCAAGTAATTTCCAATGTAGTGTAAAAGATGATTATATATTTGATTTATTTTTTATTTTTTTATAGTTATACTAAGTTGGATGCTATGTTTTACACTATTCCTCAAGTATATTACATGGCTGGCCTTCTGATATCAAAGAAAAAAAAGGACAGTAGTGAAAGGTTATTTAGATTTTGAATCGTTTTTAGCACGTTTTGTTAGAATTAGTGGAATGGATTGGTTTTTGGTGCAATAATCCTTTTTGCATCAGTGACAAAACATGTTAATTTCTTCTTTATCATTCTCTGTTTCCCCCCTCTATTTCAGTAGTGGCTTTTTGTGTTAGTGCATCACTGAAACTTTATTATTTAGTTTGATATGAGCCATGAGCTCTTTTTGTTTTTGTCATTTATGCAATCAAATATCATTTAGCTGTTATGTAGGGCATGTGCTTGCCTACATTATTTGCTGACTTGTACAGCAGTAGTTCCAAAAGAATTGGAAAAATAAAAAAGGCGGCTAGAAAGTCTCATGGAGTAATTGTTGCTTCTAGCATAGCATTCAAATTATCAATTCATGCTTTTTTTTTTTTAAATCCCTCAGATTTATTGGTTTGACATACAAACTGCAACTTGAGAAAATTCTGTTTTCTTGTGAGTTGTATTATTATGTTTCTCTTTCTTCTATGGACTACATTCAGTGAGGCCAATCAATCAACAGTTGCAATTATATATTTCAATCCTATATAATTTTTTAGGGGGGAAGATGCCATTTGAGATAGAGCTCATGGGGTTTTCAGCCTCTATTAATACAAGTGTCTAATTCTTCGTCCCTATGCTAAACTATAATCCACCTTTCCTTTTGAGATGTCCTCAAATTGTATTTTTAAAACTTCTGTCCATTGTTAAAAGTCATGGAGTAATATTTTTACTTTCCATTAATAGCCTTATCATTACACTTATTAGACAAAAATATGAGGTATATTTTCACTTATTAGTTGTTACTTATAAATAAAATCGCTTATTGTGGGTTCTAATTAGCAGACACTATAGGTTCAAACTCTCTAAAAAAAAATCACTTGTTAATGTTAAGTATGGATAAAGTTGGAATTCAGGTAGCAACATAGTGGTTGGAGGCTTGGGATGAACTGTAGACCTAGACATCTTAGGTTCGATCCACACTAGGAGTTCTCCTAGATCACCTTATACGTGATTCTGACAGATGGGTTTGAGTATCTATGGTTTTACTCTCCAGGAGTGGGTTCAAAGGGCCTTGCCTCGATGGGGAAGCTTTTAATCTTAGTTACATGAAATTGTGCATTGTCAAGTTAGAAAATTATATAGCAGCATAGGGACTACTTTTGTACGTGTATGTGCACATTGTCTTTAGGTGCAGGCTTAATTATGGAAATGAAAAGCAAAGTATTTTAATCATTGATGGAAGATGATGGTGATGATTAAATAAAAATAATGGGGGTGGAGGCTCTTTTTGGGAAAAAAAGGGTTTGAGTAAAATCTTTAAATGAAAAAAGAATACTGTGAGGAGAACTTAGGTCTAGTTTAGAAGAACGGTTTAAGAAAATGTTACAGGAACAAAAAATATTAAAACAAAGAATAAGATACAAAATTGGATTGTTTGGAGTTTTCTATTATTTGACGTCTTGTTCTTCTTCCTCTTCCTCAATTCTATTAGAAACTATAGTAATCTATTGCGTCTTCTATAGCTGCTTGTAATTTGATTAGTTGCAAAATGCTGTTATTCATTCACTCAATTAAAGAGATGCCTTTAATTGTTTTGGTTTTATTTTATATGCTTATGCTTGTTGTAATTTGATTATTTGCAAACTACTCTGTTATTCATTCACTCCATCAAAAGGGATTCCTTTTATTGTTTTGGTTTTGTTTTATATGTTTATTATGAGCTTATCTTAATATATGATTAAAAAGGCCATGCTCCTGGGCATGAGCATAAATTGCTTAGCCCATAAGGGTGAATGCCCTTGAATTACTTGGCAATTGGTTCTAGTGGGTTGGGTTAGTTGCTTTTAGGTTTTATTGGATAGAGGTGAGTTCAAAGAGCTCTTCTTTAAAAAGGTTCCCTATGTTATCAATATATTTATACATATATGATTAAAAAGGTCGGTGAAAAGTTGGCATCCATGGATGATCCATTATGCCATGCTTTCCTTAAACAATGTTTTTTACTTATGGTATCTCGATCCAATTTTTCCTATTTCCAGGCCTTTTATTTCTTTTGATTTTGAAGCAAATTGCTTTCAATCTTTATCATCATATCTATGGTTTTTTTTTTTTTTCCCTGATTTTCTTTAGTGTTCAGGACATGAAATAGTACATTTTTATTTTTTGAGCTTGATTTTCAAATTCAAAGTATTCTAGTTAATTGAGATACGAATGAATTTTGTGGCTATGTAGACATTGATCTTTGATTAGATTTTTTTAAAATTAAAAATTAATACTTATCTGCAAATGCAGGCAAAAGATACTGCTTCTTTGCATATGGTAGTTTCTAGTGAACTTGCAATCGACCAAGGAGTTCACCTTTCATATGGTAGTTTCTAAATAGTCATTTTCTCTGTTTATCTCTATTATTGTTGTTCTTATTTGTCAACGCATACTCACTTGGTATTATTATATTTCTTTGTGAAGCTTAATTGGGATACATGGTCAAATCAAGTTGTTTCTCTAATTATTAAGGCCAAGTTTTTTCTTCTGGCAGGTCAGTGTGATTTCTTGATAGACCTCAGTGTTTGTATGCATGATTCTCTTCTTATTTTTGATAAATTGTTGCAGGATGTTCTATTTGACATGGTTTCTAATCTGATATTGTTTGGGTAGCTTTTTCCAAGAAGCCCTGTAACTTCCTGTAAATTGCCAATTAAAAATAATAAAGAAAATACAAAATCTTGTTTCCAAGGGGTAATTATTACATACTCTCGAAGTGTCATAAATGCGTACCTCTCCTCTCATATAACTGTGAGTTCCATTGATTAAATTTGAGGTGAGACTCACATTTCATAAGAGAGAGTATACATTTATAATACTCTTAGAGTATTCAATAATTTTCCATTTCCAAGAAGCCTTATGCAGGTCTGATGGGAATTGCCTATTTTGGGTGAAGGCCAATTGTCTTCAACTCGTAGGGTTGTGCATTGAAGAATTTTGTTTTGTCCTATTTTGTCTGCTTGCTTGATTCCCTTTTTGTTACTCCCTAGTCAGGATACCATATAATTAATTTGATGGTGTTTAGTCTTATGTACGGTACATGATTCTCCAGATGTTTATGCTATTTTAATGCTCTCTCTGCTCTGTATATGCATATAACTCTGTTTTTGTTGCTTGGTTTAAGCTGGTACTATTGCCATTTCTGTTAGCTGGTTTAGGTTTTTTTTTTTAAAAATTAATTTTAATTATTTCATTATTTGGATGAAATAAGTGGTTTTTTTTTTTTTTTTTTGCTTGGTGGATGAAATAATTGGTTACTGTTTCTATAAGCTGCAACGTCATTAAAATACTTCAAATGTTACGCAAAAGGTGCTCTTTACGTCCAAATCTTTCCAATTAAAAAGAAAAGATAAAAACCGTTTTGGTAATTCGAGAGTTTAGTTAATGAGTTTGACTTACTTTTAGTACTTTTGCAAATGAAATTTTCTGTTATTTTATTGAGAAATTGTCACATCACTCACTAACTAAATAAAATGTGGAGATTAAAACTTACTACTACTTGTTATTATATATTTAAATCAATTAGAGATATCCAATTAAAAAGTACAGAAGATAAGCCAAACCTAAGTAACATGTACCATTAATCTCCACTCAAATAGTTTTTAAAAAAAAAAAACTTTTTTTTTTAATATTTAAATATCAAATACTATTCATTTTTTGGAGTATTCTTCTTTCCCTTATCTTGTACAACATAGAAACGATCCATATTTATGGAATAATTAGAGTTCATGTTTCTAAGAAACCATTATACTGGAACTTTAAATGCAGCCAGTGTGCACTGCAAGAGGAATGCGTACGCCTATGAAAGCAAGCATATGCTCCTTCATCTAGAGGTTTCAAGAATTATATTTTCTTAATTTAAATGCACTCAAATTTATATAAGCCTATTATGAGTGCATAAACACAAAACCTCAAGTTTGAAAATTAAACAATCGAATATGTTTCACAAGTGTAAATTTGTATGGATGACTTTGTAGGTACAATTCTCGATATTTAAATTCTAATACAATAGAATAATCCTTCGATTCGATCTCCTTAGAAAAGTCTTCAATTCAAGTATTGCGTCAATGTAGTCTTCACTCAAACATAAGATATCCGCCACTTGGATTGGAATATGAATTGAAAGATTTTTGGAATGAAATTGTGATAAATCTCTAGTTGTGTGCTTGTTAGAGATTTTTTGTTCTTCGCATTCTTTGTGTCATTCGTGGGTTCTTTGAATTTTATTGATCTTCAAAGATTTGTGGTGGAAGTTCTTTAAGGCTTTAGAGCTTGAATCCAATGAGGTTTCGATGGATCAAAGTCTCTGAAATTTTTGGAGGCTTTGAAACTTGATTCCAATAGAACTTTGAGACTTCAAAGAATGATTTGGATGAATGTTCTTTGTCTTCGAAGATGTGTAGTGAAAGTTCTTTGGAGGCTTAGATTTGTAGAACTTTACTAATTTGTAGTCTTTTGGTGTTTATGGAGGCTTTTGAGCTTGATTCCAGTGAACTTTAAGATCTAGAATGATGACTAGGTTGAATTTGCTTCAAATGTTCTTGAGATTTGTTGATGCCCATTTTTCGACAAGGGGCCCAACAATAGAAGCCCAACAATTAAGAAGATGAGAAGAAAATGATTGGCAAAACAATAAAAAAGAAAAAAAAAAGGAAATAAGTCCAGTGGACTAAAATGGTAGGATTGATAGCTAGTAGGTCCATGAAAATAACAAAAGGTAAAGAAGAAATAAATGAGCCAAAGAAGCCCAAAGAATGAAGTAGTAAGCTTATGAGAATAATAAGAGGTAAAGAAGAAGTAAATGAGCTAGGGAAGCTTAGGGAATAAAGTGGTAAACTCAATGTGTTGACATGGTAGGAATGATAGTCAATAAGCCTATAAGAGTAATAAGAGATAAATATGTAGTAAAAGGGTCGAAGAAGACCAAGGAATTTAGCAACAAGCCCATAGAAGTAAAAAAATGTAAAGGAGAAGTAAATGGGCCGAAGAAGCTCAAGGAATAAAGTGGTAAAACGGGCTGACATGGCAAGAATGATGGTCAATAAGCCTATAAAAGGTAAATATGTGGTGAATGAGCCAAGGAAGCTCTAAGCAAAGAATCAATGGATCAGTGAGCTGGTATGGTAGGAACATCAGCTAACAAGCCCACGGCGTAATCAGAAGTAAAGGAAAGACAAAACTGTAGCAAACACAATAAGAAGTATGGCAAGATTAATAGCCAAAAGGCCCACGGCCATGAAGAAGAGAGACAAAAGCATGGGCTCTGCAGTCTATGAAGATGAAGGCTTTCGTCTGAATAATGCCCATCCCAGGAAAGGATAATAGGAAGCAAAATGAGCCCAAAGTAAGGGTGACAAAATTAGACAAGACCTGTGAACTCGACACGAAATTAGTGAGGTTATGGGTTGAGGTTTATGGGTTCATGTCATATTCAAATTGACACGACTGATTCGTTTAATAAATGGGTTGGGTTAGTGTCTATTATATGGAACTCGTTTGACCTGTTGTTGAGGACAAATTTTTCACACCACATGGTTTCGTTTCGTTTGCGACCTGTACCACATCAACATTATCATGAATTTTGAGAAAAACCTCTTTTAAACCCCAAAAGAGCCCATATTTGCACAAAAAAGGCGTCAAAGCTCACAGTTCAAGATCATAGCACATCATCTCATTTTTGGCTCATGATCTAAGCTTATGAGTCTCATTGGAGGAATTTTGGGAGTCGTGATTTGGAGGGCCAAGAAGTATGTTTAGTAAAGCTTCAGTAGTTCAAAGTAAATAACGGAAAGCATGTTGCTTCGCATGTCTTTCCCAATTCCCTAAACTCTGACGAGTCAATGTGCAAATAGGTAATATTTGGTAAGCCTCACATATCACATAATACTCAAAATGATAAAATGTCCCATGCTTTTTACATTAAAAAAAAATTAATATTCATCATATAATATGAGTTTAAAAATATAATTATGGTACTTCATATAAATTATATTATTATCATCTAAATCAATTCCAAGCACATGGCTAAATATATATTAATATCTCATATTTAGAATTAAATGCTCTCCCTACTCTTCAAGATTTGGTTAAAATACAAAAAGATCATAATTACACTTCTAAAACTTCATCAAATATCAACCAACTAGCCTATTACTTACCAAAATTATATTTGGACTAAACATATAATTTTTCCAAAAGATGAAACTTAGCCAAAAATACCAACAACAGCTCTAACAGCTCCAGCAGAAGCTGCAACAACTCCAGTAGAAGCAACAATAGCATCTGCAGAAACAGCTTCTACAAAAATAACTTCGACAAAAGCTGTAATAGCTCTAGCACATTCTGCAGTAGCTCCAGTTGTAATACCAAAAATAGAAGGATTTCATAAAAATTATCTTACCATCTTTAGCCAAACCATTAATTTAATGCTAAAGATGTCATTCAGATGGCATCATCCAGCTTTGACAACAACATTAAAATCTCAAACTTTCTTCTTTTGGCTAAAAAAAAAAAACCATTTACTTTGTCAAAAAAATTTCCTTATTTGCTAAATTTCCCTTCAACTAGTTCTAATCTAGTTACATGCTTGGCTCCATATAAAGAGGACCAAGCCACATACTATCCTTCCCTCTCTCACCCTTTATTCTGAAACTTCATTAATTTGGCTACCACATACACATTTTCACACTTTCCCATCTCTTTTACAAAATCCCTCTTCATAGATAACAACACAACACACATATTACAACACCATTATCCATTAACCATTTTTCCCACACTCCATTATCTTGAAATATTATCATTTTACTGCCAATAAACACATCTCCATCTCTTTCTCTATTTCCCTTACAATACCTCACTTCTTAGAAAGTAACATAACCAATGTCATAACACAAAAAACAACTCCAGCAGCAGCAGCTTTTACTACATTTAACCTCCATATTATCTATCTCATACTTTTATATACTTTACAAATACATTCCTCACAAACTACCTATACATACTTCCTACATATATGTTTCTAATCTATCTTATAAACATCATATCTCACAAAACATATATATTTCTTACTATTTCCATACATCTTAAAAGATACCCAACACTCTTCAAAGAACATATTACAAAGTTCTTTCTCATGAAAGATATATGAACATCAATACTAAGGTTTTTCTCTTAAAAGGCACAAAGACTTCATATTAGAGTCATTCTCATTGAAGACATACATTTCTAACACTTAAAGCTATTCTTATGAAAGACACAAACTTATAAAATTAAAAGCCCTTTCTTATAGAAGGCAATATCACTCATACTTGGCTGAAAACTAAAAGAGCATTACATAGGAAAAGTCATTTAAGTGCATGATGAAAGAGGATAAACTTAACTAACCTATGCACACGGCTGGACATATTCTCACTCCCTCCAGTTGCACCCATTTTTCCCCTTTAAACATGAAGTCATCACGGGAGGGCTCATAATATCATATTGTATCGCTGGACTCATTTTATCGCACTGCTGAAATATCATAAGTCCATTACTATTCTACAGCTGGAGCTACAAACTGTCAAGATAAGTCAAAATTTCTCTATATTCAAGATTACATTATTAAGTACATGTTAATTCATTATTATTGCACCGCTAAATGCAAGTTACTTTAATATTATCTCACCATTTAATAAACATGATTCACTAATACTTTATTAATGAATATACATATTAATAAATTGATATACCACCGATTGACATATTATTTGGACATAAAACATTGTTGGATATATATTATTTGGATATATACCACCGATTGACATGTATTATTTAGACATAAAACGTTGTTGGACATACCTTATTTGAACGTGGACTATTGCTAGACATACCTTATTATATTGGACATAAACCACGAGCCTCAGCTGGATATGGACTATTTTGGGCTCATTGCTGGACATATGACACTTAATAAATTACTTTCTAATATTGGACATCACTTAATATATATAATAATAACTCACCATTTAATCAAAGCTATCATGTTAAGTATATTATTTATTTATTTTAACCATTATAATGATTCTAAGAGTCTGGGCTTTATCTATTTTGTAGGCTTAAGAATACACCAGAAGCCATTGATCTATGCGGCCCAATGTCTAGTTTCGGGTTGATCTCCCCAAAATAAATCCGGGCTTAGCAAAGTCACACATCTAGTAGAAGACATATGGCTACGCGCAAAAAACCACCCCAACACCGGTCTAATCCGTTTAATTAAATGACATTTTACCAATATACCCTTTAAACCCTAGGTATATGAACTTATTAATTGTTGTGGTTTATTTTCTTTGACATATTATAATTGATTATTTGTGATATTGAGATATGTTTTAATTTTTAAATGATTATTTATGATGTAGTTGCTCGTTAATTTTGAACTTTATATTGAATATATTTATTTGTTTGGCTTTTCATAATTCATATCAATTTGGTTAATACTAAAATTAGTTTTTTTTTTTTCCATTTCTATAAAATCTAATAAACAAGTTAACACAAATGACCCGTTTAACAAATGAGTTGTGTTAAAGTTGAAGAATTCTGGTCCGTTTAATAAATATGTCGCGTTGGAGTTGACCCATATAATGGAATACTCATGAGTCGACATAACATGAACTTGACACGTGAACACAAATTGCCACCTTTACCTAAGAGCCCACGCATCCTTCATGCCACAAAGGATAAACACAAACTAGAACGTACAGTAGCACTAGACAACGCAAGAGTAGTAGAAATGGTGTGGATACCATAAAGGAACAAAACGCAGACGAAGTGGAGCGTGCACAAAGGACCAGGGCACCACTTACTTGCACCCAGCCAATACCTATTCAAAGGGTGTGGTTTGGTGGTAGAGAGAAAGGGAGGTCTATTCTGGGGTTCTCGCTCAAGCGTCTTTGGGGAAATGTCCTATTGTGATTGCATTTCACCCAAAAGAAGTAAGTGTAGGCTGGGACCAGTTAACGCATAACATAGAGATAGGTGATGAGGTAGTTTAATCTTCATTCATGAGGGTAAAACAAGAACAGAGAATGGTAAGAAACAAGACAAGTAATTTTTTCTGAAAATGGAGAGTGGTACAACCAACACACTCTAGGCAGAGGTAATGGCTGGACAGGTAGCAAGCTAATGGGCAGTCCTGGAAAGATGCCTATAAGGAGCCAAAAGTGGTTGGAGAACAAAAGGGATAAATCCCACAATAGCAGATGATATAAAAGAGGGTAGCCATGAACAATAAAGGGGAAGGAAAGAAGTAGAAAATAAAAAATAGAGGAAAAAGAATACACGGAAAGACAAAAGAAAAAGAAAGAAAGTTTAGAAAGAAAACCAGAGAGAAAGTAAATAGAGGCATGCATTAATAAACCACCCACTCTCTGAAGATTGAGAATCAAAGTTCAAACTACTTAGGCCCTTTCTCCAAGTGAGTAACTTTTATGGTAGGAGCCTTTTCTTGAGGCTACCCGCGTTGGAGAATGGTTCCCTTCTTGGGTTCACTTCTGTTAAAAAGCTCAACCCATAATCTAGCAGACAAGTTGTTCCCTTGGTTATGTTTATTTAATAATATTTCTACTGATTAGCTAGAAGTTATTAAGTTATTAACTCTTTTCTGCTATAGTGTTATTTCTACTTGTTTTTTTATTCTACCATAACTCAATTAACTTTCTTCAGGGTGTTAGCTTTATTTAATACATTTTATTATCATAATTTTTCTTCCGTAGTGTATTCCTGCTATAACACTTGTAATAGTTATTCCTATTGTGACGACACCACACGTCTGGCCTAAAGCGCAATCCCAACAAGATTAGTCCTAACTCTCTTACCTTAGACTAATTGGCCGTAGCACAAAAGAATGGATTGAGGCCCAATAGTACAAAAAGGCCCCTACATTTAAATTGGCGACTCTTCTGGGGAGTTGGGAGAAAGACAGGGAAAGCAAGCAAATCTCTTGCAAGTTATGCCCTTAAGATTAAAGACAACGCGAAATATAAGTGTTGTGCCATCATAGGTAAAGTCAAGGCCAGTCACGCCACACTAACCTAATTAAGCAGATGGTGCCAACGGAGCGGGGGATGGGCCACAAAAACAACAAAGGAATCCTGCAAACAATACTAACTTCTTCATTGAAGTGTTGCAATCAGTACAACATTCCTAGCAGCAACTGATGGAGGAGATGCGCCAATTAAAGGCGGACAAGACGAAGGAGAAAGGGAGTCAACATGACCTCAAATATGTGGTAGACAAGGAAGAGACTAATGTGGGTGGTGGCCCACAAAACACAGAATAACGTTTCGTCATGATGGTTGATGTAGCAGTATGCTAGTACAAACAAAAAGGCCAAGACACTTAAGTAAATATTTTATTCACGGAGGCCTTCGTATCCCTTGAGGATACTCAACAAGCCGTATCCTGATAGGTATGGGCCACGAACCTTCGTACCATATGATGGCAAGAGGGGAAGTGCCATTGAGCATGTAAGCAAGTTTATAGATACCCTTGGTCCCTATGTAGAAAACAATAACCTTTGCCTCCGAGAGTTTTCAAAGTCCTTATGTGATCGAGCATATACCTAGTACACTGGCTTAAAGCCAGGATCAATCCCAACATGGGATGATATGGTAAACGTATTCTGCACCAAGTATTTTCACAGATAAGAAATGGTGGCGCTTGCAACTTTGTACGGTACCAAGCAAAGAAGTCAAAGACCTTACGGGTATATCAAGAGGTTCAGGGACATAGCCCTTAATTGCTATGACCACTGTGAGGAGAAGAAATTGGTGGAAATGTGAATGGGCAATGTGACTATGGAATACAGAGTTTCTTGGAGAACTTGGAAATTTCCTAATTCGCTCAGTTGTTACAAAAGGCCAGGAAAACGACCTAATCAGTCAGACCTAACTTTGACAAGCCTAAAGTGCAGAGGCCCATGCCGTAAGCCATGGTGATGTCCATTGGCGAGAAGAGAAAAAAATCAAAAAGGAGGGAGTATGAAAGCCCTCTACCAATACCATGTACACTAAAGGAGCTAGATGTGCTCTTAAACAAATGGATTGCAGATGTGGTTTAAAACCCAATCATGTTTCTAAAGAGCCCACTTAAGAAGAACAGAGAGATCCACGTTTCTACCACCTGCGTAATTATGTGCAGCACGCTTTTCTAGAGTGTTGTGGTCATTTCGCAAACTAGTGCGTCACAAGATAAAAAAAGGAATCTTTTAACTGTCCCAACCAAAGGTCCAGAGGAACCCACTCCTTAATTATAAGGGGAAGGGGGTAGCAGCAGTTGTCATTTATGTAGACTCAAGTGAAGACGAAGAGGAAAGACGATTGCTGCCTATCGCAGCCATCACAACTTGCAAAAAAGCTCTCGGTTCAAGAACTTGTTTGACTAATTGGAGCTCATAGAAAATGAAGGAAGGATGGCCACAGAATCTTTAATGAGCATCGTTTCAAGATCAGGGGTAGAATGCCTTACCATAGAGGCTCAAACTGATTAGTCATTCTGAAAGACACCAACGAGATCACCTTCAGCGATGAAGACATGGAGGTAGGATACCCAGGCCATAGAAGGCCTCTTTACCTAACGGCCTCCATAAATCGAATTCTTGTTAAGAGAGCCTTAGTTGACACAGGTGCTTTAGTAAATCTTATCCCACTTAGCACATTGAAAGTAGTAGGAATACCAAAAAATAAGATTCAAGGATACCCAGTGGAGGTGATGGGGTTTGGAGGAAAAGGTGAGTACACAACAAGACACATACAACTATGGTTGAAGTTTGGCCCAATAACCTCCTTAGCTCGAGTCCATGTGGTGAAAACAGAAGTTTCCTACCATATACTACTAGAAAGGCCATAGCTGCAAAAGCATCGTCTCATTCTGTCCATCTATCACTAGTGTGTGAAAGGGAGATTGAATGGCAAGATAATACGGATTGTAGCAAACTCATCCCCGTTCAAGCAGGTAGAGGCCTATTTGGTCTAGATGATGTTCTACGACAAATGGGCACTATCTAGAGAAAGTTCGGTATCCAAGCCAACTAGCACCTTCATCCTCAAATGGAAGGACATTCAAGACAACCCAGAGTATGATTTAAAGGAGTTGTTGTTGCAAAAAAGAAAGAGAAAAGATGTGCCAACTCTGGAGCCAGACAGTATGCCACGATGCATCAGGGATCAAACACCTGACGGCAGGATAATATATAAATTATGAAGGTGCATAGGGCCTACCTGCAGCACGCAAGAGGGTCTCGGAGAAGAGCCACAACATAAGACCCTAGTATGTTATGTGGCCTAAGAAAGTTCGAGGGAAGAAAGTAACATGGAAAGCGAAAATAAGATTACGGCAAAAAAATAAGTACAAGTAATGGTAGAAGAAAAGCTATAAGAGATCGACCTAGGCACAAACCTATAGAAGCCAAGACCAATCTCAATAAGTTTAAAATTTTCAAAGGAGGAAAAGAAAGAATTGATCTTGCTGTTAAAGGAGTCCAGAGACGTTTTTGCATGGGATTATAGCAAAATGCTTGGGCTAGACTCAAGTTTGACAGTATACACGCTCAACGTGGATCATGGGGCAAAGCCAATGGACCAGCCTGCCAAGGTGTTTCACACTGAAATTGAAGAGTAGATAATAAAGGAAGTGTAGAAGTTGTTAGCAGCCGGATTTATCAAACCAATTCAATGCCCATAGTGGCTGTCAAACATTGTACATGTGAAAAAGAAGAATATGGAGATACGATGCTGCATCAACTTTAGAAATCCTAATCACATCCCAAGGATGAATTACCATTACTCAACATGAATTTGTTGATAGATTCTGCCACGGGGAATGCCATGTTCTCCTTTATGGACGAAGTGGGTACAATCAAATTCATATGGCACCAAAAGATGCGAAAAAGACTGCCTTTAGAACACCCATTGGGAATTTCTACTACATGGTGATGCTCTTCAGGCTAAAAAATGTAGGTGCAACTTATCAGCGCACTATGACAACCATATTTCATGACATGATGCACTGAGAAATGGACAACTATGTGGATGACATAGTGGTGAAGTCAAAAAGATGAGAGGATCATATTAAGGTGCTGAGAAAGGTGTTTGAAAGATGCAGACTGTTTAAGCAAAGAATGAACCCGCTGAAGTGAGCTTTTGAAGTATTTGCTGGAAAAATTATAGGATTCTTGGTCCATAGTAGAGGGACAGGTGTAGATCTGGCAAAAGCTGTGGCGGTAGCAACTATAAGTCAAAGAGTTGAAAAGTTTTATGGGCAAAGTCTCCTACATTAAAAGATTTATACTTGGTCTAGCATCAATTACTTTGACTTTCACAAAGTTTTTAAAGAAAGGACAGAGCTTTAGGTGGGGAAATGCACAACTAAAAGCTTTCCAAAAGCTATAGCAGATTATGATGAACCTCCTCACAGTGCAAGCTCCAATTCGTGGAAAACCATTGCTGCTTTACCTAACCTCAAGCCTGTTTGCCATTGGGGCTCTGATTGCCCAAGAAGATGGAGGTGGCATTGAGCAACCAATTTATTACATAAGCCATGCCTTAAGAGATGCTAAGATGTATTATCCTAGGGCAAAAAAAGTATGCTTGGCAACTGTCTATGCGTCGCAAAGGTTGCGCCATTACTTTTTGGCCTATGAGGTACATTTGATTACAAAGTCCCATGCAATCAAAGAGCTTCTTCGACAACCCATTCTGTTTGGTAGAATAGCCCAGTGGTTATTATAGTTATCATAGTATGACTTGAAGGCGGGAATACCTCAAGCGGTAAAAAGTCAGGCCAAAGCAAATTTTTTGGCCTAGTTTCCTAGAGAAGAGGAATTCCCGCTTAATGATGAGGTGCCCAAAGAAGTAGCTATGGCAGAAAGGGCTGAAGAACAATGGATCATGAAATTCGATGGCTCCTCTACGGCAAACTCAAGAGGCGCAGGAGTGGTCCTTTATCGCATTGATGAAGAGACCGTAAGACTTTCATTCAAGTTAGAATTCCCATGTTTAAATAATACAGCAAAATATGAGGCTTACCAGACGGGATTAGCAATGACCCTCGAGATAGGGATCAAACACCTGAGGGTGATAGGTGACTCCAACTTGGTAGTTTGCCAAGCTAAGGGGAGTTTCTCTTTAAAAGAACCTAGTTTGGCCCTGTACAGGATGTTGGCCCAAAGGATGGAAAATTTTTTTTGTACATTTGAAATAAAGTTTGCCCAGAGAAGCGAAAGCCGATACGCAGATGCACTAGCCACGTTGGGCTCACAAATAGCCTTTGAAGGAGGTAGTTTTAGAGTTGAGATTAAGAAGCAGAGAGAATCCAAAATTGAAATTCTCAAGGAAAAGTTCCTGTCGATGCCAAGCTGCGGGCGGACGGTGAAACCACCGTCAGCCCTTTGTTCGACCACCCGTAGTGGCGACGCTCCTGCTTGTTGGGCCCGTTGGAGGCCGCTCTCAGAATGAATCTTTTGCGTGGTTTGCGCAGAGCTTCAAGTGCTCTCTCTCTCTCTCTCTCTCTCTCTCTCTCTGTGGAGGACGGTAGGTGTTCTATCTTTGGTGGTGTGGTAGGATTCTAGGCCATATTTTACGAAATTACCAAAGGTGAGTGAAGTCGCCACCAATTATTGGGTTTTTCTAAGGTATGATTGGTCACATTTTTAGTTTATTTTATTACCAATCCTAAGCTAAGAAAAATGTAATTTTTTCTAATCTAAAGTGGATGGAAAAAAATCTTGGTTCTTAAGTCTGGAAGTTTAGTTACGTGTTGGGAAGGTGTTAGGCACCCTACAACGCTTGTCCAGGGACAGTCCTTTATTTTGATAAAACCTTAATTTTTGGAGATTGGTAACAAAAAACATGATTTTGGCATCGGCTTTCGGGGCTTAACATACATTGGGGTTTTGAGGTTTGGCATTTGAACGGGTGTGGTCCCAATCTATGCTTTCCTAGGACATTTGGGCAGAGTACCAAATTTCCATGATGAAAATCCGGTGACATGTCATCTTACTTTCACGGTAGAAATTAGGCATCGCCTGCCTTAGGTGACATGGACTGTGACAATCACATCGAAATGGGGGCAAGCAAGTTTACCTATAAATACATCATTCACAATGCAAGCACACAAAGTAGGAAAGTAAATGCCCACATCCTTAGAGCATAACCCAAAATATAGGTGTAGGAAACTAAATAGGAGTCACCATACTCTAGAGATGATAACTAATGGTACATGGCATAATATACTCAATACAACTCATTTAAGAGAGAAAGAGGGGAGGGAGAAAGGGGGTTTAAAAGAGTACATAACCAAAAGGGATAAACTAGGCTCTTAAACCTATTGAACATAGTTGCTTGGCTCAAATCTACATGCTTGACTTCGTACCCTTTTTGCTTGAGCCTGGGAGACCGTACCCTAGCTCCAGGCGTCCTCACTCCATGTGTGTACATGCAAAGGTAAAGACAAGAAACCAGCAGACAAGCAATGGAAGGGAAAAGATGCGAAGAGCATATGAAAGAAGCATAAAACAGGTAAGCAAGATAGACATACATGGCAAGCACAAGAACAAGGAAGCATGCAAACAAGCAAACAAGAAAATGGACAAATAAGCAAAGAAGCAAACAAATGGTGGTGACCGCAAGGGATAAATGTAGGTTTGGATTGAATGTCCATAACTTCATTGTGTTGAAGTATGAGCGACACACTAAAAAGTAAGACTCATGCATGGACATGTAAGCAAGCATGTAAAGATGTATAGAAAGCCAACAAGTGGCATAAACAAGCATGGTAAGTGTATCATTACACTGAGTGAAAAAGGGAAAGGTATGCCTAAAGCAACCCGGCATCCGGAGATGCTTCCCAAATGGTTACACCCAAACAAGGTCTCATGGGCGTTGGATGTAGCCAAACAACCACAAACCCGCTAAGGGTGTTAAGCTTGGCAAAGCCTAGAACTAGAAAGGCTAACACAATCATAAAACATATAAGCAAGCGAGCATAAACATGCAAATGGGATGATCCAAACTCTTTGATATGGGCCAAGGTGTATGGATGAATACCAAGACCATAGGGTCAAGATCTAAATCCTACCAAATGGCCAAATTGTAAGAAAATGCGATAAAGGGAACAAAGGGCAACAATAGCACATGGCATGACAAACATAGCCTAGGCCTAGGCACAAAAACATGGCATGGAGTGCACAAGCTCATAGAAGATGACATAAAGCATGTAGAAAACATGGATCCAAGCACACGAGCATGTGAAAGCATAGATCTAGTCATATAGGTATAGGAACACGCATGTAAACATGTAAATCCTAACACCTAAACATGGAAGAATGAGAATTCAAGCATATAAACATGTGAAGACATGATCTAACCCTATAGCATGGCAAAATAGGCATAAACACGTAGATCCAAGCAAGGCATAGCCAAACATTATACAAGCATCTAAGCATTTACCCCTAACATCAATATAGAGCAAAAAGATGAACAAAACATGGGAAACATGGCGTAAAACATAAACATGTAGATTGAGACAACTAGCATGTGAACAAGCATAGAAACATGCGGATCTAGCTGAACAACACGCAGAAAAGATAGATCTTGGCACAAACACATAGCACAAAGGGTAAAGCATGTAGATCAGGACAAATAACATGTGAACAAGCATGAAAGAACATGGATCTAACCTAAAAACACGCTAGAAATAAGATAAAGCAAGAAACATATCAAAGAAAGTAATAAAACATGTTATTATAGTAAAAAGAGCAAGAAACATGCTAGGAAAAAGATTTAGAAGGTTAAGGGTGTGGATGATAGCTAAAAAGCTACATCCACACCCTTAAACCCCAAATCCAAGATGTAGAACCAATGAGAATTAGATTGGGTACAAGAACATTACCTTGTATTGTTGGTGAAGAAGCAAGAATCAAAAGGTTTTGGTGTGTTTTTTGGGTGTTTTTTGTATTTGGGAGAGGGAGAAAATGTGTAGAAAAACCAGGCAGAGAGCAAAACACAAAAAAATGATCCTCCTCTGGTCTGAAAGGTGTCTAGGGCTATTTATAGCCCTTGCGTTAATTTTGAGGCGGTGGCCTCTGTAAGGCTGGTAGCGGCCTTTCAAGGGTTGCCACCTTGAAATGGCCATGGATGGGGTTGATCTTGATGCTCCTGGAAAGATTTTAACTTCTTATTTCTGAAAAGGTATGGAATTTGAAAATCCAATGATCGGATCAAAAGTTATAGCTTCTAGAAGTTAGTGGTGCATCGATCGATGTGTTCTCCCGGCTTTTGTGATATCTCGGTCATTCTAACTTCGATTTCAACCCATGAATAGTCGTTGGAATTAGAATTTGATAATCTTCGCAATGACATTGGTTTCAACATGTTTTAACAGCTAAATCAAAATTAGGGTTTTTGGGCCCACCCAAGCTCAACTCTAGGTCAAACTTGGTCAAAATTGCTAAAAGACTTTGAGAAGCTCAGGTTTGATGTAAGACCATGAAAAATGATATTTTTTTAGGGTTTTGACCTCGTTCAACCTTCGGTCAAACCAGGGCTTAGTAGGGGCATTTTGGTCATCTTGGTTGAACAAGGCACTTTGAGTGCTCTGGTGTTCGAACGAGTTGCGCCACCAACACGCAAATCGAGGGTGAACAAAATACAGTATCAACAGCTCCCAAAAAAAAAAAAAAAAGGAATGCAAAGAAGATTGGAAGGCTCCCATCAAGGAAGCCTTATTGAAGGAAGAAGACGTTGTAGAATTGAAAACAATATAGGACTATGTCCTAATGAAAAGAGAGTGGTATCACAGAATGTCAAAAGGAATTTTATCAAGATGTGTGGGGCATGAGGGGGCCTAGAGAAAGCTAAAGGAGTAGCGAGACTTGCAGGCTCTCCAAGGAGGTTAGATTATATCGAAGGTTACAAAGAGCGAGCTTCTACTGGCCAAATATGAGCAAAGGCGCGGACTTAATTCAAGCCTACTGCGGTGCCTAGGGCCAGAAGAGACTTGAAAGATGTTGAAGGAGGTACATGTAGGAGAATGTGGAGAGTGCTAAGGAAGAAAGAAGTTATATCAGTGCATATTGCAGATGTGCTACTATTGGCTCACTATAAGAACGGTGTTGAGGACAAATTTTTTACACCATATGGTTTCATTTCATTGGCGACCCGTACCACATCAACGTTATCATGGATTTTGGGAAAAACCTCTTTTAAAGCCCAAAAGAGCCCATATTTACACAAAAAAACATTAAAGCCTATGGTTCAAGCTCATAGCACATCATCTCATTTTTGGCTCATGATCCAAGTTCATGAGTCTTATTAGGGGAATTTTGGGAGTCGTGGTTTGGAAGGCCAAGAAGTATGTTCAGTAAAGTTCCAGTGGTTCAAAGTTGATAAAGGAAAGTATGTTGCTTAGCATGTCTTCTCCAATTCCCTGAACTCTGACGGGTCAGTGTGCAAATAGGTAACATTTGGTAAGCTTCTTATATCACATAACAATCAAAATGATAAATACTCCCCATGCTCTTTATTTAAAAAATTAATGTCTATCATATAATATAAGTTTAAAAATATAATTATAATATGTCATATAAATTATATTATTATTATCTAAATCAATTCCAAGCACATGGCTAAATATATATTAATATCTCATATCTAGCATTAAATGCTCTCCTCACTCTCCAAGGTTAAAATACAAAAAGATCATAATTACATCTTTAAAACTTCATCAAATATCAACCGACTAGCCTATTACTTACCAAAATTATATATGGACTAAACATATAATTTTTCCAAAAGAGGAAACTTAGCAAAAAATACAAACAACAGCTCCGACAGAAACTGAAACAGCTTCGATAGAAGCTGAAATAGTTCCAGCAAAAGCTGTTGCATCTTCTGCAGAAACAGCTTTTGTAGAAGCTGCAACAACTCTAGGACATTCTGCAGTAGCTCCGGCTGTAATACTTGAAATAAAAGGATCCTAAAAAGATTATCTTACCATCTTTAGCCAAACTATGAATTTAATGCCAAAGATATCATTCAGATGACATCATCCAGCTGTGACAGCAACATTAAAATCTCAAACTTTCTTCTTTTGGCTAAAAAACAAAAAACCACTTATTTTGTCAAAGATTTTTCCTTTTTTACTAAATTTCCCTTCAACTAGTTCTAATCTAGTTACATGCTTGACTTTATATAAAAAGGATCAAGCCACACACCATTAGGCACTAATTCATCCCTCTCTCATCTTCAATATTCTGAAAATTCATTCAGTTTGCTGCACATATCTCTAAACATTTTCATACTTCTCCATCTCCCTTACAAAAATATCTCTTCTTAGATAACACCATTACATCACACCTATTACACCACACCATTACACATTATCTATCTCTCCCACACTTTAATATTCTGATACTTTATCATTTTGCTACCCAAAAACACATCTCAATCTCATTCTTTATTTCTCATACAAAATCTCCCTTCTTAGAAAGCAACATTACCCATGACATAACACAAAAAACCAGTCCAGCAGCAACTATAATTTCATGTATTTATTATATTTAAGCTTTATATTATCTATCTCACACTTCCATATATTTTACAGACACATTCTTCACAAAATACCCATACATACTTCTCATATATCTTTAAACTCCATGTCCCACAAAGTATACATATACAAGATCCATGTTCAATAAAACATCTACATATAATTCCTATACATGTTACAAACACCATATCTCACAAAAATATATACATTTCTTACCATCTCCACAAATCTTAAAACATATCAAACACTCTTCCAAGAACTTATTACTAAAAACTCTTTCTCATGGAAGACATATATTTATAATGCTAAAAGCCCTTTTTATGAAAGGCAAAATCTTATAATACTAAAAGTCATTTTCATGGAAGGCAACACCACTCATATTTAACTAAAAAAACTAAAAGTGCATTACATGGGGAAAATCATTTAAGTGCACGATAAAGGGAATAAACTTAACCAACCTATGCACACGGCTAGGCATATTCTCTCTCCCTTCAGTTGCACCCATTTTTCCCCTTCAATTATGAAGTCACCATGAAATGATTCATAATATCATATTGTACCGCTGGACTCGTACCTCTTCGCAAAGCCATTGGCAGAGCTATGGCAAATTTTGTCAAAGAAAATATAATTGTTTGGTTTAGGGTACCTCACAAAATCATAAGTGACAATGGCACGCCTTTTGTAAACAAATAAGTGAGAAAGATGTTGGAGTTCTACCAAGTGAAGCATCACTAGTCATCGCCTTATTACTTATAGGGGAATGGACAGGCAGAAGCAACAAACAAAACCCTTATTAAAATCATCAGCAAAATGAGTCAAGAGCATAGTGAAGGCTAGATGAAGCATTTGCCAGACGCGTTATAGGCATATTGAAGTTCACGTAAATCTGCCACGGGATTCTCCCCCTTCTCCTTAGTATATGGGATAGAATTAGTGAGCCCAACAAAGATAACGATACCGTCCCTGAGGGTTATGCAGATGCGAAAGAAAGAAAAGGAGAAGGAAGTATTTATGGCAAAAAGGTGTGAAGACCTGGAAGGGACTAGACAAAAAGAGGGAAGAAGCCCAATAACGAGGCCACAGATACAAGCAAAGGATGGCCAAAACTTATGGTAGGACCAGGGGAGGAGGGAAGGGGGGCAAGCGGGGGCAAATGCCCCCCCCCCCCTCCTGACGCCCCAAAAAATCTCAAATAATATTACTGTATGCAGTGAAAGGCCTTACTTGCACAAACAAGGACAATCAGCTTTTTTACATACATATTGTATTGTGTATTAGTTCATCAAAGGAAAACCATTTTACATTCCCATGATCCATTGCAATTCTTTTAATAAAATAATGGGTTCCACATTATAAGAATATTATAATAAAATAAAACCATTTGTACAACCTACTTCTCCACCACTATTTTGTCGATAAGAATTATGAAAAAAAAAAAAAAGGAAAGAAAAAAAAAAACCTACTTTCACTCGCTAGTTATTATAGCACCTTGAAAAAGTAAATGACCATAAAAGTTTTCACTAGTTATGGTAACAGTTATGTCTTGCCATAATTGTTACATGGCAAAGTGTGATTGTTGAAGAAAAATTGGTGGATTTATGTGTTAGTATTGGTTAACCACTCATAGTTTGTCATATCAGAGTTTTGACAAAAAAAAAAATTGTGAAATAATTTGTGGTTTAGAACTACTCATAGCAATCCTGTTTTGTATAACAATTTTTTCTCTCCTTACCAAAATTTTTCAGTCTTAAACCCAAGTTTTCTTTTTTACAATCCTAAAATTTAATTGTGTATGACAATTACATTTTCATATAGTTATTTATTTATTTTGTCATTAATATCAGTTAATACTTTTTAGATTAATTTTACTCTCAATCTTGTCTTTTGATTTTGCCCCCTAACCTAAAATCTTGACTCCAACACTAGGCAGGACTTCAAAGAAAGGGTGTTTACAAAAGGACAACTCATGTTGAGAACAACAGACCATGCCAACTGAAGTATGGCAGAACCATCTAAGTTCTCACCGAAATGGTAGAGACCCTCTTGGTAGTAAAGGAAACTCATGCAAGTGGTTATCGCCTAGCCTTGATGGACGGAAAAGATTTGATGGACCCCCTTAATGGCAAGTGGTTGAAACGTTAGTATGCGTAGAGAAATATTATGTAATCGTCTCTTTTTCCTTGTTTTTTTTTTTTCTCCAAGTGACCACCCTTGCAAGGGGTATGGTGACATAATAAAGCATTGTAGTTTGTTTTACTTGTAATCATGTTTAAAGGCAAAAGGCAAAAAGTAATGAAGATCATACATGAGGAATTAGCATAAACATACTGTATCATAAAGTATAATAATAACTGTAGTAGATGTAGCATAATATATTACAAGCCAAAATGTATAAGTCATACTGGACTTATCAAATAAGTCATGAGTGCTGAAGAAATAAAGTGTACTACGAAGGGAAGGAAGGAAAGAAATAACCACAAAGGAAAAACAACAGCAAAACTATAAGGGGCTATTTAGTAGGGTGTTTTGAGCAATAATTTTCAGTGTTTAAACAACATTACACATATTTCTACACATTTTTTCACCTACATATATTTATAAAAAATACAAACAACGTTAGTAGAACAATATTACCAAACGGCCCCTAAATGTCTAGTGATCAAAGGCTTGAAATAAGAGTTTGGTCCTCAAAGCAGCTAGGGTCGGTAACACCAAAAAGGAGATGCTCACGATGAGCCTAGTCTGCCACCTCCTTCTTTAGATTCTCGATGCGAGTGTTAATGGTGTCAGCAGCAGGCTGGATTTTCCTCATAAATGCTCCAGCAAAAACTCCACAGCAAACCCAATGCGAATTAACTCTTGAACCACAGCCTGTCACTACAAGATCCCCTCAATGGAAATTGTGTCAATGAAGTTATGCTCAATATCATTCATCACACACCCCAACAACTTGAGGAAGTGCTCCCTCGCAAAACGACTAAGGGGGAATCCCTACATGAAGTCCCCACAATTGTTGTAAACTGCCTCCAAGTGCACAATGCACTCCTTAGGAACTAGATAGCCATGAAAATCCATGTAAGGAGATGCAGCACCCCAGAAGTCTGCCGAGTTAAGGTTATTAGTCTCAACCTGCTTAAAACGGGCAAAGAAGGTAGCAACCTCACTCATGGGATCAGGAACGGTGGTAGAACTGCGACCAATCTCAAATAAAAAGGTTGGAGCCACCTCAACAGGTGATTAGGGATGGCAATTTAAATTCGACCCGCAGATACCCAATCCGGCCTGACCGTAATGGGTCGGATTTTACCCCGCCCGATAAATTATAGGGTCGGGTATGGGTTTTAAAAAAAAACCCTAAGCGGGTCCGGGTCGGGTCTGGGTTTTTTCAAAAACCCGGCCTGAACTCGGACCCAACCCGACCCGTTTATATATGTAAGTATAAAAATACTAAAATACCCTCACATATATATATGGTTAAAAAAAACCCCTAATCTTATACCCATTTCATTTCACACAATCAGCCTCCTCCCTACTCTCTTTCTCCTCTCCCACTCTTCTCACTTGGTCACTCCCTCACTCACTGCCGGCCTGAACACCTGTCACTGCCGGCCTGATTAGCTTGAAGCCCTTCACCGCCGGCCATCATTGCACCTCCAGCCGCCTCTCTTCCACCGTGTTTCTCCGCTGGACCACCTCTTTCTATCTTTTTTTTCTTTTTTTTTCTTTTTCTGGGTTCGTTTCATTTTTTTTTTTTTCTGGGTTCATTTCGTCTTTATTGTGTGAGTTGTTTGTGTTTGTGTTAGGATTTGTGTTTGTGTTTGTGTTTGTGATTTTGAAAAGGAAAATCATAAATCTGAAATTTTTGAGTTTGTGTTTGTGTTTGTGATTTTGAATGGGAAAACCATAAATCTGAATTTGTGTTTGTGTTTGTGATTTTGAATGGGAAAATTATAAATTTGAAAATTTTGTGTTTGTGTTTGTGTTAGGATTTGTGTTTGTTTTTGTGATTTTGAAAGGGAAAATCATAAATCTTTGGTCATTGTTCATCCATGATTTCCTAATGGGGTCTTTTTATTTTTCAATTTTTCAATTTCATTCTTTGATTTTCTCTGCCGATCAAAGAATAAAAAAAAAAAAATCAAGGCTTGAATCTGGGTAAACACATCTTTAAAAATAATGATTCTAGCCAAACTTTTTTTTTCTTTAATTATTGGGCCACGGTAATACGGTTTAGGCTTCAAGAATTTTTTTTTTTTTGGGATTGGGCCACGGTTTAGGCCCAGGCAAAATTGCTGGCAAGGCCCGCGGGTGCCCGATGGGCCGGGTTTGGGGTTAAGAAAAAAATATGTTTAATAAACAAGCTGGGTTCGGGTTTTTCAGATAGACCTACGGGTTGGGTCCTGGTATGAAAAAGCCTGGCCCGAATCTGACTCGTTGCCATTCCTACAGGTGATGGACCTGAAGAAAATCCAAGGCACAATATAAGCCCCTGTCGAGGAAACGAAGAAAAGAAATGGGTGCAATGACAAAAGTTTTAATTGAAGATAGTACAATGGTAAGAAAGTTACTAGGGCTAGCAAGAATAAGGGTTATGGGCACTGCAAGAGCTGTTGCAACCGTAGAATCCTCAAGCATGTTTATGATTGCGTGACGAGAGCAACATGCAAGCTAAATAAAAGAATTCACTAAGAAGTGACAGGAAGAGAAGAAAAAAGAAGACATAGTAGAGATAGAGGATACATACCTATCGCCTCAACTTTCTGCTCATCGTCACTGGCCTCATCATAATCAGAGACCCATGTCCTTACAACTGGCTCATCAGCTGAATCCTCAAGACCTCTTCAAACCCCTTGTCAAAAGACAAGTCTGCGTCAGGCTTTCGGATGGCAAAACTGGGAATAAAGGACAGGATAACAACCAGTGAAAATCCATCATTTACAGCCTATGAAAAGGCAACAAAGGGGTCACTAGCAGATATTACAGGTGGAGTAGCAGGATAAATGCTCTTGGTCTAGGATGCCCTCGTAGGGATGACTCCCTTTTGGGGAGTAGGGATCTCGGCAGAAACAGGGGCAGACTCCCCAATGACAACCTCCGTAACATGGACGCTTTCCTCGGTGAAAACATGCTCAGATGGAGGAACTGAAGCCTCAGCAAGAACTCCCTGGGTAGCAACATTAATGGTAGAAGCCATGCATCGACCACGACATCCTTTCTGTCAAAGAAGCCCTCCATGGGCGTACCAGTGGTGACATGAGCCTCCTTGCTTGTGGGATGGTAAATGGAAATGGGCTCCAGATTGATCTAAGGAAACGATATCGAAACAAGAAAAGGGGTGAACAAACACAAAAAAAAGGATATAATAATAATGATAATGATAATGTAAAGAAGGAACAAGAATGCATGCACAAATAAGGAAAGGCTAAGAAGGGAAAGAAATGTACCTCAGCCTTAGGCTCATCAAGTAGTATAGGGCGAGTGGCAGAAGTGTCCTTGTACTTACACTGCCAAGTAAAGAGAAAACACATGCATAAATTTAGTCGCAAGAAAGCCCAATGAATAACTAAAATAGGGAGATGTAAAATTTAGATATAACATACTCTCCTCTCGACAATGGCAGACAAGGTTGGGGGGATGTCTTCCTCTTACTGCCACGGGTCCTATTAGAAGGATGGCTTCGATGTAGGAGGTCTAAGTTTGACTGCAGTAGAAAGCCTATTAGAATAGGTACAGGCAGAAGGAGGGGGAGAGCTCTCAAGGACTATATTGCCGATAGGGGGAAGGCATTTCTTATATGGAATGATATTAGAGCAAGTCTTAGAGGAATCATTATCCTTCTTGGCAGGCTTAGGCTTGGCGGTCCGAGACACTAAGCCTTTCTTTGTCAATGCAAGAAGGTTCACCACTTTCACCTTCTTCTCCTAACCTGGAGAAAACTCACCGGCATAGAGATACCACCCCGTCTTCTTCTCCTGCCACTCAAATATGGCCGACCTACTTTGCTTCTTAGCATACCACCACAGCCTTGGTAGGAAGTAACAACCATAGGTTCACGAAAATGATGGCATGAAGACCCTCAAGAGGAACAAAAAAGAACCCACAGCCACCAAATAACTATTGGCCAAAGGAAATCATCACCACTTGCCAATACCCATGCATCCGGGCAGTACAAAGACCCTTTCTCTAGAAACTTAAAATTGTAACCGTTGTAAAATACCTGCTCCATAACTCAAAAGCACTAGGACACAACAAGGGGTGAACTGAAGTCGTAGTCTCCAAGATCACAATAAAATCATCAGGTATGCCTTAATCAAGCCCAAACTATCTCCTCACTCTATGGGCAGAATAGTGTGCATAGCAAATACCCTTATCAACTAGGTAAGACAACCGCCTAACATTAGTGGCTGCCAAGTAAGTAATCCCTATCTTATCAAAAGTTGTCAATGAGGAAGTGGCCCCAATAATGGCCATGAAAGGGCCCATCACTGAATCAACACAAGTGAACCTGTTACCTAGGTTCCTATAAACCTTCCACAAAACACCAAACTCCTTATCAAAAAACTCCATAGTAGGATGCCCAAATGGTTTCAACACAACCCAACAATATGCTAAAGGAAAATCAGTAACAAAGCAATTGTAGAAATCAGTAATCACCTTGAGGTAGGACTGATACTTCTCTTTAGCATGGCGGACTGGCTTGCACTTAGCCAGATGCCTAGAACAATGCTCCTAAAGAAGATGCTACAGTATGGTACTATGGGCAAAAGAAGTTACAATGTGGCAAGAACCTACTTGCCTCTCATCACTTTGCTGAATATCCAACTGAATGTACAAATGTCCCAAAAACATAGGGGCCAATGGCAGACTTATTCCAACAGAAATCGTTATGGCTAGCCAAAAGTAAAAGGGATTTATAGTATAGTATAGTATAAGTGCAAATCAAAGATGAACTTATAGAGCCAAATTGTGACTAAGGCAGCACGGCAAATAGCGGTGGAAGCCTTTGAGAAATCCTTAACCCAATAAGTCAACTTTGCGTTTCCAACCCAGCCTTCACGGCCTCCTCCTCGACAAAAAGCTTAATATCATTTGGGTCCGTGTCACCAAGGATGAGTAGCAGCAATTGATTGGCCATATCCTCCAAGATCACGGGATCTCACTGCAAGAAAGAAAGAAGGTATGGGTGGCACTGCACCACCGACAGACTTAGTGGCGGAGGTTGAACTAGTCATGGTAGTTGGACAAACATCAGGAGGAAATTATAGCCTTTAACATGTCGGCCTGCCAAAGCACCGTCATAAAACCCACATCAGACAACTTCGTGTCACCCACTCCTTCCAACCCAATGATGTACCAGACTTAAATTCAAAGAGAATAGGCACGAGTAATGCGGTTCCTTAGTAGATGTCTAGGTTGAGAATGGAGGAAGCCAAAGGAGCCCAAGAAACTTCAGAATCATTGTGACAAAGTTAAAGCCATATATGGCCCAACGGAGGAGGCGAATAGTCGCCAAACACCACCAAGAAGTGGATATGGGTATCATACCAAAGGTCGATGAAAGGAGGGCACTCATTACTCAGATCTCGACCCCCTTCCTCCTCCTTGGAACGTCTAATTCAGAATGAGGAGCCTCTCCACCCACGCCCTTAACGGGCAAATCATCAGCGGCAACCTCTTTTCCTTTACGACGGGAAGAACTCTCCACCCTTTGCCAACGACATAGTAGACAGATTGAATGACAGAGGTAATGGGTAAAGAGATTTGGGGAAGATAGGATGATGAAGGGAATAAGAGAGAAAAGAGAGATTATAAGAAGGTTAAGGAAAGCGTGAGAAAAAGAAAGTGAAAATGATGAGACGAATAAAAACGCTATGAAAGGAGGCAATGAGCCAACCATCAAAAGAAGCACCGCATTAATGAAATGGAGGTTATGTTTCAGAACAACTGCTAAACTAGGAAACTCAAAGAGACAAGCTTGTTTATGGCAGAAACCGTTTAAAATACTCGCAAAAGAAAATTGCATAAGTATTCGCATATGAATTGTAGGAGCATTCCATATGCTCAGGGGGTTGAATATTGATACCCATTTTTTGACAAAGGGCCCAACAGCAGAAGAAGCCTAGTAATAAAGAAGATGAGAAGAAAATGAGGGGTAAAATGATAATGAAATAAGGAAATAAGCCAGTGGGCTAACATGAGAATAGTAAGAGGTAAAGAAAAGGTAAAGAATAAGTAATGGGCAGGGGAAGCCCAGCAAAAAAAGTGGTAAACTCAATGGGCTGACATGGCAGGAATGATAGCCAATAAGCTCATAAGAGTAATAAAAGGTAAAGATGTAGTAAAAGGGCCAAGGAAGTCGAAGGAATTTAGCAACAAGGCTATAGGAGTAAAAAGAGGTAAAGAAGAAGTAAATGGACTGAGGAAGCTTAAGGAATAAAGTGGTAAAACAGGCTGACATAGCAGAAATGATGGCCAATAAGCCTATAAGAGATAAAGATATGGTGAATGGGCCAAAGAAGCCCTAAGTAGAGAATTAATGGATCAGTGAGCTGGTACAGCAGGAACATCAGCCAGCAAGCCCATGGGGTAAACACAATGAAGCAGTATAGCAAACACAGGCTATGAAGATGAAGGCTTTTGCTTGAACAATGCCTAGCCCAGGAAGGGATAAAAGGAAGAAAACATGAGCATGAGAGCCCACACATCCTTCATGCCACAAAGGGTAAACACAAACTAGAATGTACAGTAGAACTAGACAACACAAGAGTAGCAGAAATGGTGTGAATACCATAAAGGAATAAAATGCTGATGGAGTGGAGTGTGCATAAAGGACTAGGGCACCAGTCACTTGTACCTAGCCAATACGTATTCAGAGGGTGTGGTTTGGTGGTGGGGAGAAAGAGAGGTTTATTTTGGGGTACTTGCTTAAGCTCCTTTGGAGAAATGTCTTGCTGGGATGACATTTCACCCAAAAGAGATAAGTATAGGTTGGGACTAGTTGATGCATGCTATAGAGATAGGTGATGACGTAGTTTAATCCCTATCCATAAGGGTACAACAAGAACAAAGAGTGGTAAGGAACGAGACAAGTAATTTTTTCTAGAAATGGAGAGTGGTGCAACCAACACATTCTGGGCATAGGTAATGGCTGGACAATTGGTAAGCTAGTGGAAAGTCCTAGAAAAATGCCTATAAGGAGCCAAAAATGGTTGAGTGACAAAAGTGGTAAATCCCACAATGGCAAACGATATAAAAGAGGGTAGCCATGAGCAGTAAGGGGAGAGGTAAGAGGTAGGAAAGAAAAAATAGAGGAAAAAGAATATACGGAGAGACAAAAGAAAAGAAAGAAATGTTATAAAGAAAACCAGAGAGAAAGTAAACAATAAGAATAGAGGCATGCATCAATAGACCACATTTTCTCTCCCTCTTGTCAGACCCATTCTCTCAAGATTGAGAATTGAAACTCAAACCACTTGGCTCTTTCTCCAAAATGAGTAACTTCTGTGGCAGGAGCCTTTTCTTGAGCATACCCGCATTGGAGATTGGCTCCCTTCTTAAGTTCACTTCTATTGAAAAACTCAACCCATAATCCAGTAGACAAGTTGTTCCTTTGGTTATGTTTATTGGATAATATTCCTACTGACTGGCAAGAAGTTATTAAGTTATTAACTCTTTTCTGCTGTAGTGTTATTTCTACTTGCTGTATTATGCTGTCATAACTTTGTTAACATTCTTCACATTGTTAACTTTATTTAATACGTTTCATTTTCATAGTTATTCTTTTGTAACACTTGTAACAGTTATTCCTGCTGTGACCCCACTGCATGTTCAACCTATAGCACTCATGCCAAGACGCATCTACATTGGGTAAACATGACTTGTGCACAAGCTGGCCTGAAGTGTAGCCCTAACAAGGCCAATCCCAACTCTCTTACCTCAAACTAACGGGCCATAGCGTAGCAAAAGGGATTGAGGCCCAACAGTGCAAAAAGGCCCCTATAAGATTCGAAGGTTGAATTTCTTGATGTTCTTGGAGGCTTTGGAGATTGATTCCAACAAAGTTTTGAGATTTCGAAATGTTTTTTAACCCCCTTTACAAGACTGAGAAGGGTCTTTATTTATAAGAGTCTTAAATAGATTTGAAGGCACGTGATTAGTCCATATTAGTGACATGTGTCATGATTTGAATGGAGGGACTTTATGTCTTGTTCTCCAAGGGACACATGGCATTATATGATGAACCAATGTATTCTAATTTAAAATAACACATGACAATATTTGATTTGACTTCTTATGTCATTTTAATTAATACGTGCTAACATTTGATTAGTTCCTAAGTATTCTTTGTAATTTTTATTCTTTGAAACTTGGAATATTGTCATTGGCCTCTGAATAATGACAGCAGAACCCACTAAGTAGCATGTGGCATCTTGTAATTGGTTGCAAACTTTCTACTTCTACAGAGTGTTTTGAAATGTGTGAAAACTAAGTCCAAATCTTCTATCTCACTTTTCTTGCTCCATTTTTTGTTCTACTAATAAAAAATTGACACATGTCAACTATTTTAATTAATTTTTAATTTTATAAGGATACCAAAAATAAATAAATAAGTAAAAATCCAACGCATCCATGACAACTGGTCCACCACCACCCACCTTGTCGGAGACACTAGGAAGAAGGCCATCCACTGCCTTTATTTTCAACAAACCTAAATTTAAAACACATTTTGTATTGATAGAAGAGCCACTTCTTATGTTCAGCAAGCGCAAGCATAAAAAGTCTGATTTTTGTTTGTAATTATTCCCTACCTTCATTGTTTCATTAGCCTTCCTTTTCAATCTTCAAGACATAGAAAATTTTTACAATTTCCTTCTTATATTTTTGAATGACAATAGATTGCAAATCTAGAAAGTAGATGACTTTTGGCTTTCAATCCAAAACACAGAGCATATTGGCTTGGTCTGTTAGATAAGGATGCAGATCCAGATTAATTAGTAAGGTGGACATCGTCCAAGGATTGAAAAAGAGATGTTTGTCAGTTGAAGGCATGCCAACAACGGTGGTTGTGACTAGCGGCTGATAATGCCTTAAAATATATATTTGTGTGGGCGTTATCTCATTATTACTATGTTTAATTTGAATAATTAAGCTATGATTTGTATTAGTCCCTATTATTTATCTTTACATAATTTCTTGAATAAGATGCCATTCATTATGTATAATTTTCTACTTTCAAAAAATCATATGAAAAAATGAGTTTACAAGAGTTTGTGAGAGAATGGAGGCCAAACTAAAATTAAAGAGGAGCTAAAGGACCATGCTTAAATGTCTAAGGAGGTGTAGTTGGAGTGCTCGAGTTGTTTACCATGAATGGAAGCTTTAAATAAGGAAAGAAATCAAAGAGGCAGAATCTAAAAAGTAAAAATCAGATTTGAGCACTAATCAGTATTTTGAGCGTATCTCTCTCCTTAAAAATCCAATTGACTCAAGGCTAGATAGGCTGAAGCCGTGACTTAAATATCTACAACTTTTCAGTTTTGAGTTTTTGGAGATTCATAATTTTTGAAGGTTGAAATTAGCTCACAAGTTGCTGTTGTAAATCTGGATGAAAATTAAATAGTGAAAGTTTTATTTTTCTTTGACACTTTTATGTTAGAGTTTTGAAGAGAGGCCGTAGAGAACGAATTTTGGAGAGAAAACTTTGTATTTTCTTTTCTCTAATGGCAGTCTAAAATCCTTGCTAGGGTTAGGGGTCATGTTTCTTCTATATGGTATGAATATTCAATGTGAATATGCTATTCTTTCTAAGATTTTAGACAATAACATATTTAATTGTTCAATTAGATTTTTTTTTTTTTTATGTGTTAGTTCTTTTATGCTTTCAATAAGTTTAATCATGTTTTTTATTTTATTGTTTAGATGAATTTCTAATAGTTTCAAATTGAAATCATATTTTAAAGTGAATGGGGTTTTTTTGAAAACTATTTTAATCGCATTATCAATCAAGGTTATTATGTGTTTTTGAATTTTCTTAGTTCAATTGAATCATAGGTTTTAATTGTATAAGAACAGTCAATTATGAAATATATATATTCTTAGATCACAAAGAATTTCATATCAATATAGAGAAACACTCTGATGTCTTGGTATTTAAAATATTGATTTAAACCAGTTGTTATTTAATTGTTAACAATCACCAAGCAAAGAACATTACTTTTGTTATTCATCCAAATTGTTGTTTGATTACATTGTCTTTAAATTTACCTTGCTCCTTGTGGTTCGATTTTGGTGCTCTAAGAATTATGTTGCTACAATTACCTGGACTTGGGAGTGAGCAAGCAACGACATTGATGGTGTTGAAGATATCTATCTAGTGTCGCCAGCAAAGGTTGGTGGTAGTGGACCGGTGGTAGTGGGGATGTGTTGGTGGTAGTGATGTTAGGGGTGGGTTTTATTTATTTTAGGTAACCCCATAAAATTAGAAATTAATTAAAATGGTTGACATGTGTCAAATTTTTATTAGTGGAATCTAGAATGGAGCAAGAGAAGTGGGATAAAATAACTGGACTCATGAAAACCACGTTCAACGCTTAGAACATGTTAGAGAAGACAATCATTAAACATACAAATTGAATAAGAAAACAATGGCGAAGCAAAAATGGAAATTACAAAAGAAAAGTTCTTGGAAGGAAGAACGCCTATGGTAATCGATATGTTTCCTTGTCAGTATATGGATGAGCCTTTTGTAGTTCTTTTAAATAGAGTCTTAATTATTCACCACCACGATTCGCCCTTCTCGAATTGGAATCATAAAAATGAGATGCTCTTAAAGATGAGAGTTTCATTTAAAAATCACTTTCAAAAATATTTATTTCTTCAAAAATGTGGAAGAATACTTCTATTGGTCTCCTTTCTACAAAATGATTTTTTCATGAGTCTAAGGCTCTTTTTATAGAGGCAAATGGACCTTACGCTCTGTTGGTTGGGGTGAAAATAGGGAAGGAAAATTTTGGGTAGAAAAAGTGGGTGGAAATGTAATTTTTTTCCTTGTGTGGTTTAGAAGGAAAAATGTGGAAAAAATGGTGGGACGTAAGTGTTTTCCATCCAGATCCACTTAATTGTTCCCACCGCCCAAAAAAAAAAAAATTAGGGTTAAAACTTAGGTGAAAATGTGTAGTTTAGTTAAAAAAACTTAACTGCTCTTTCACAACATGTTTTTTTCTACTCACCAACTATTATTTTTGTCTTCTTCTAACCCACTCATTGCAAATTCACACAAACTACAATTTTTAGCCTTTCATTTTTCTTTTCAACTAAACAATGAAAATTTATATTTATTTCTTTTCTTCCACTTTTCAATCCAACTCAACCAAGCACATATGGTAGAAAACTAAAATCTTTTTTATCCCCCCAACATTTTCCACCCTATCACTTTTTTCATTTTCCCAACCAAACAAAGCCTTAGGGTTGTGGAATTAGATATTGACCAACTGGAAATGGACAGGAACCTCACAATGAATGAGAAAAAGTAGATTTATAAAATTAGGGTTTATGTAGAAAGGTAATGTACCCCATTCCCATATAGAATTTCTTGAGTATTTGCAAAAGAAGAAGAAGAAGAAGAAGAAAGTTTTATTTTCTGATCAAGTGGTCAAACTTTTTTATTGGTCAACTAGTAAAGTTTCTGATGGTTGAATAAGATATCTGAGATTTAATCCTCGCTTACACTAAAAACTAATTGGTGCCTTAGTCTGATAATAAAGAGTTATCATCAGGAGCGGATACTATAGGTTAAAACTCCCTCTTCTTGGTGAATGTTTAGATTGTTCATTGTTGAGAGTTGTTTTCATGATCAAGTAATGTAGAAAGAGCCATAACCAGACAAGATATATGACTTGTTTCAACTATCAAATTGGGTTCTTTGTTTCTCCGGTTCCCTAGACAGCCTAGTCCAATTGAACAAGTCTAGTTGGCTGGGCTTTCTAAAGTTCGGCCAAGCCCAATCCATCCAAGTATGCTCCGTCCAGTTTTTGATAAAAATAAGAAAATTGGCTGCAATGAGAATATTTTTATAATATTTTTATAACAAATTTTTAATTGTAGGATTGTTATGTGTTATAGGTAAGTAAAAAAATAATTTCAATAGAGTGTTTAGATTAATACCAATAATTTGTTTTAAAAAAAAGATTAAAACTAATAATAATTAATCAACTAAAATTTGTTGTGAAAATGTAAAAGTAATTTATTATTATTATTATTTTTAGGAATTATACGGTACTGAATTTTTCTTTTAGGATATTCACTAGTAATTATTTTGCCTCAAACTAAAACACTTGTCTGATTGTCTCTCATCTCAAGCAAGCACAAAAAGACTCATCATCCACCTACAACACTCTCCAAAAATAACCCCCAACTTTCATACAAATTATCACACAACACAGCAACGTTAACACTTCACAAACACACCCAGTTCTCAATCCCCAAGGGTCAAATCCGTAATTACACAAAACAAAATAAAAAAAAAATTTAAGCAAATTTCACAGCTAAAAAAAATTGTGATTAGCGAAGAGAAAACAAAAGGGTGTCTCCTACTTCCCAATCCACCTCGGAGTTTCTCTCTCTGTCTGATCTGAAGAGATATAAATAAATAGAAAAACAAAAACAAAAAATGGCATTCTGTGTGTGAAAAAAAAAAAAAAAACCCTTTGAGAGAGAGAGCTCAGCGTTTAAGTTAACAAAAAAGAAAAAAGAAAAAAACCCAACAGAGAAGCAATGGAAGGGGTGCTCTCTTCAACTGATAAGCAGAGTATGGTCTCGTCTTTTCTAGAGATCGCAGTTGGCCAGACTGCCGACACAGCCAAACAGTTCTTGCAGGTCATGATTTTTGTTTTTTTTTTTTTTTTATAATCTGATTCCTTTGATAATAAAGTTTGCATCTTTGGCACTAAAAGACTGAATCTGCTTCTGGGTTTTCATTATTATTATTATTATTTTTTTGGGTTTTGATTATAGTTTGTGTTTTAAATTTTGGGGCTGTTTAATAAAGAGATTGTAATGTGGGTTTGTTAGATTGCTTTGTGTATTAAAGTTTAGTTATGTTATGTGGGCACTTAATAATACAGATGGTTTGGTTGTCTAACATGCTGACTAGAATGAAAGGCTCTAACTTTGTGTTATGTTTTGGTGTAATTAGAATTTATATGGATTTCAATGATTTTAGATGTTACACTCTCAAAATGGGTTGTCTACATATTGAAATATATACACCAGTATATAGGCATTCTTTTAGTTGATCTTTCTTTTTTTTTTTTTTTTTGCTTAACTATTTTGATTTTGAAATTGATTTGTAAAATAAAGAAGGGCACGATAAATTGAGAGGTAGTAAAAAGGTAACTGGGGGCATATAACTTTTGATAGAATAGAGTGGCCTGACTCTGAAAAATATGTTGAGGATCCATAGCTGGGCCACAAATTCGGGACTAAGGCTTAGTAGGTGTTTTTGTTGTTTTATGATAAGTTGGGAGGTGGCAGAGGATGATATCACCTCTGTCACCTTAGATAGGATGCCGAAAAATCTTAGGGCAGCTGCAACTAATGAGTTTATTAAAAGAAGTTTTTGATTGTTAAGTTACAAAAACACAGTGAGTTTTGAAACCAAAACCTCATCCTTATTCTCTAACATGTATAAATTTTTTATTTAATTCATAAAAGGTTTGTAGAGCCAACCTCATATAGGGTTTTGGTTAAGCTGAGTTCAGTAAACAAGTGCCAGTATTTTGGAATCTACTTAGTTGACGTTATTAATTTTATGTTTTCTTGAAATCTTTTGATTGATAGAAATTATTTTAAAATTTTACTATGTGTTTGGTATCTAGTTTCTTGAACTATATGGACGGTTTCGTTTGCTACCATTGTCTGTGAATGGTGGTTTTTGAACTATATGAATGGTTTTGTTTCATTGTATGAAACTGAATGGTGGAGCCTTGTGGGAACAGGCCACAAGTTGGAAACTTGATGAAGCTATTCAGTTGTTCTTTGTGGGTAATGAAGGAGGGCCAGTGGTAGCGCCATCACAATCTCCAGCAGCAGAAAATGTGAACACTTTGGCAGATCAGAATACAGGGTGAGTTTAAAATTTTATTTATTTATTTATAATATTTTGATTGTCAGTTGATTAAATTTATGTGATTGGTTTAGTTTATGAAATTAGCTTTTGTTTATCAATTCAGTGATTTGGAGAGGGACATAGGAAATGAAAATGTTGGAGAAAATGATGGAGATGAAGTACGCCCTCCTTTACCTGTTATAAGGGAAGCTCTTTATGATGATGCGATGTTGTATGGGTATGTTTTCTTTCTTCAGTCTTCCTTGATCATTTGAACTGAAATCTTTCCATACAATTTTAATTGTGGCAGTGAATATTTTTGCTTTCGAATGTGTCCTGTCAACTGTGCGGTTATCTTTTCATGTTACAATCAGAACTTTCCTTGGTTAAATTTTGTGTGTACCTCAGTTGTGAACCAAGTTTATTCTTTTCTATTTAACAAAGCTGAAAAATAGTTTGCATTTGTCCCATGATGTGCAAAATCTCCTGATATTTAAATTGACTTTGCATTTGATTAACAAGGCATCAATATGTTATTTATTGAGTGAATTGAATGTAGAACATACTGTACTTGCATATAATAATTTCATCAATATACCATTTTCCTTTTTTTTCCCCTCCCTCTAGACTCTGTTTGCTTTGGCGTTAGATGTTTTATGTTGACAAACATTTTTATGGAAAATTGCTTGTTTTTCCATGTTTGGTTTCATGCTTGGAAATGTTAAAAAAAAAAAAAAATCTGGTGCTTGGCTTGTACGAAAAATCACTAATGAAATTTATAAAATTGCAACAATATAATCCACCAGCAATGTTAACAGCAAACACTAAATGTACCAAAAAAACTTAAATAGATGAAATCTCTCTAGCAAATTAATTTTCGTTTTGTAAACATCATCATTAAAAAAATAATATATTTTTTTTTATAAGTAACATAAAGATTTTATTAAAAAAATAACACAGCCCAGTACATAGGAAATGTACTAAAGGGGCAAAAACATCAAGAAACCAAGTTACAATGATCAAGGAAAATAGGAAGGGAAAAACAAGAAAAAGATGGTAAAACTAAACACCATTTGAGAAGAGTAAAAAAGACAAAAGACTTAAACTCAAGATTGGATCATTTGCAACCCTCAAAGCTTCTGGCCTTCCATTCCTGCCATGTACACCACATCAAACAGTGTGGCAAAATCCTCCATATATCTATATTGCGATGTTGCCTGAAATTGCATGACCAAGAATCCAACAAATCCACTAACCTTCGCGGCATCACCCAACAAACACCAAACAAGCAAAAGACCATACTCCGCATCTCATATGCTACAGAACAGTAAAGGAGGAGATGCTCTATAGATTCCTCATGCCTTTTGCACATGTAACACCACTCCAATACAACAATATGCCTCTTTCGAAGATTATCAGTAGTTAGAATCTTGCCTAAACAAGCAGTCCAAGAGGAAAAAGCTAACCGAGGAGGAACTTTCGATTGCCACACCATTTTCCATGGGAAAGATACAACAATGGAAGGGGAGAGAGAATGATAATACCCACTCACCTCGAATCCTCAACTGCTAGCTGGTTACCAACAATTTTTATCAGAACCAGCACCCTGCACCTTCATGGAATAGATCAAGACCATAAAAGAATCCAAAGATTGTGACTGTTGATTATTCACTGAACGACGAAATTGTAAGTCCCAAAATATTCTCCCATTCGAGTAATGAATAACCTCTGAGACCGAAGCATCCCTTGTCCTACTAATATTATATAAATCTAGAAAGTCCTCAACCCTACACCACACATCATCCCAAAATTTCAATCGAGTACTGTCTCCCACATCATAATGAAGGAACTTGGAAAAATTCAAGTTCTAATGAATTTCCACATACAAACACCATACACCCCAAACACAAATTTTGTATACCAACCACCCCACTCATTCCCATATTTTGCCTCAATGACCCTTCTCCAAAGTGCATCATTCTCCAAACCATAACGCCACAACCATTTTCCTAATAAGGTAGAATTAAACCTTCTCAAACACCGAATGCCTAACCTTCATTCTTCACTAGCCTACATACCTTAGACCAATTTATTAAATGAAATTTACGTTTGTTACCAATACCAGTCCAAAGAAAATCTCTTTATAATTTCTCCATCCGCTTAGCCACCTTTGTTGGATTAGGGAGAAGAGAAAGAAAATAGGTAGGCAAGCTAGAAAGAGTACTCTTAATAAGGGTAACCTTACCCCCGTTTGATAAATGCAACCTCTTTCATCTGGTTAGCCTCCATTCCATCTTCTCCAAAATAGGGATCCAAATCATCCTATCTTTAAAGGTAGCACCTAATGGAAGACCTAAATATTTCAGTGGAAGTGCAGACTCCCTACAACCCAAAATTTCCACTAACTGATGTGGATTATGCATATCCCCAACTGGAACCAATTCAGACTTTCCTAGATTAAAATTTAATCCCGACACCTCCTCAAATCTGGAGAGAATCCCACGCAAGGCTGTTATATGATTAATGTTAGCGTCACAGAAAACCAATGTCATCTGCAAACAACAAATGAGACACTGTCATAAAAAAACTAGCTGCATTACCAACTGTGAAGCCCAAAAACTGTCCTGTTGCAGCAGCTGCAACTAACATATGACTCAAAGCCTCTGTGACAATATCAAATAGAAAATGAGATAAAGGATCACCTTGCCGAAGTCCTCTGGAACTCCCTAAAAAATCAGATGGGAATAATTGATCAAAATGGAGAATTTAACAATTGAAATACGACACCTAATCCACCTTCTCCACTTTTCAGAAAATCCAAAATGCTATAACACTAACATGAGAAACTCCCAATTCATATGTTCGTACGCTTTCTCGACATCTAGTTTGCACAACACCCCTGGTACCCTTGCCTTCAATCTACTATCTAAACATTCAGAAGCAATAAGGACAGAATCTAAAATCTGTTGAGCTTTCACAATGGCATTCTGGGAATTTGAAATAAGACCGTGTGCCACTCTTCAAATTCGATTGGCTAACACCTTAGCAATAATCTTGTACAATTCTCCCACCAAACTAATAGGCCAAAAGTCCTTGACATCCACAGCATGATTTTGCTTAGGAATGAGTGCAAGAAAAGTAGCATAAGATTCTTTCAAACACACCATGGGCATGAAAATTATGAAACACTATAGAGGGATTTTAATCTCTTACTCAAATTATACTTGATCAATTCCTCTAAACAATTTTTTTGTTCAACAAAAAAAGACAAGCATATAAGTAATTTTCTAACTTGACAATCACACAAAAAAAAAAAAAACAAAATCTATATGGGTCCCTAATCAAAAGCAGACCGGCCTCTGGATTGTTGGGGGTGAGTTGGAAGCTTCTTCTGTGCTGGGGTTTAGTGAATCTGATGAATAGTGTGGGCTGGGTGAGATTGACAAAGGTAGAGATTTAAAGAGAGAAATGAAACTGTGAGAGACAGAAAACTTAACTGACAGGCGGTGTAGGGTTGAAATACTTGGTGGTGAGGAGGAGCCGGACTTTCAAGTTGGGGGGGGGGGGGGGGTGTGCGTGCAGGTGTAAAACAATTTACGCCCCACAGTGCATGATCCTAGTCAACTGAAATTGAGCTGCTCCAAATGCTTGAAAATATGGTAAAAAATTTATGACGAAACAAACAGTTCTATAGTGTTGGCATGCTGCATCTGAAGTATACTGATGAGGTTCTGGAAATGGATGAATAATGTGAATGTGACTCCTTATTTTTCTTCATTTTTTTCATGTTAATCAGGATTGGTTTAGTCATTTTTCGTCTGTAACCATTATAAATTTAATTTCTAACCTTTTTTAAGATTCAGAGAGCCTCGTTTATTTAATTTTATAACATCAAAAGGTACTATTTTTATGTATCACCACAGTGTCAATGAGTTTTTTATGCTATTGATGTTCAGGATGATATTTTATTTTCTTAATCCTGCTTGTTCTTGTTATATTTGTCTGGTAACAACAAATGGCTGACAATGTTGTACAATGATATTGCCTTATACCAGCTTTTAGTATGTGGGTGTTCCAGCTGCTATACTTCTCTGTTTTTTGCTTCTGTACTATGTTTTCTTAATCCTATCATTTAGTTGCAACTTGACATGCGATGTCGTTTTCTTGTTTTACTTATTGCATCTTGGACTTTGGTGTTCATTAAGATAAAATTTTCTTTGTTATTTTCATCTAGAGGATCAAGGATAGGATATCCGTCACGTGAACCAAGTTCATTAATTGCATTCCGTAATTTTGATGAGGAAATGAAACGCCCTGGAGTTTGGGAATCAGACCAAGGTGCTTCGTCTACAACAGAGAGCCATCGAGATAATCTTGCTTCTTTATATCGTCCTCCCTATCATCTGATGTTGCATGGGTCCTTTGAAAAGGTACATCTGCATGCTTTTGCGCTATAAAAATTAATCTTGTAAGAGATGGGAGACCATTACTAGTTGTATTGGAATTTTAGTAGTAGCTTTTTTTTGGTAAAAATATTGGCTTCATTATGATCTTTTTGGAGGCATTCAAGCTTTAGAGTATGGCCCTTGAGTTTTCTCATGGCTATGTATTACAATTTATGTTCAAAATTGGTTAAAAAAATAATTGAATCATATGTACATTTTTAGTTATTCTAAGTTAGATAATATGTTTACACAATTCCTCGAGTATATTACCATGGCTAGCCTTGTGATATCGAAGAACCATTACTAAGGACAGTAGTGAAATGTTGTTTAAATTTTAAATCATTTTTAGCACATTTTATTAGCATGAGTAGGATGTGTATGTTTTCTGTGTAATAAGCCTTTTAGCATCAGTAATAAAACATGTTAATTTCATCTTGTTTATCATTTCCTTTTTCCCCCCTCTATTTAATTAGTGGATTTGTGTTAGTTCATCACCAAAACCTTATTGTTTAGTTTGATTTGAGCCATGAGATTTTTGTTTTTGTCTTTATTTAATCCAATATCATTTAGCTGTTGTTTTGGGCATATTGTGCTTGCCTACTTTCACTGCTGACTTGTGCGACTGTAGTTCCATAAAAATGGAAAAAAAAAAGGCAGCTAGAAAGTCTCATGGAGTAATTGCTGCTTTTAGTATAGTATTCAAATTATCAACGCATGGTTTTAAGTCCCTCAGATCTAATGGTTTGGCAAACAAAACTGCAACTCGAGAAGATTTTGTTTTATTTCGAGTTGTTTGGTTTGGTTTCTCTTTTTTCTAAGGACTACATTCAGTGAGGTCGCCAAGCCACAGTTGCAATTATATATTTCAATCCCATGTAACTTTTTTATTGGTATGTTTACACAAGCACTCATTTGGTTTTGCTCCAATGACCTTACTCTTTACTGTTTAGTATGAGGGAGGACATGCAATTTGAGCTAGAGCTCATTGGTTTTTCAGTCCATATCGGTACAAGTGTCTAATACTTCATCCCTAAACCATAATCTGCCTTCCCTTTTTAGATGTCCCAGAATTGTCATTCCAAAAATATCGTCCATTGTCAAAATTCCTGGAGTGACTTTTGTACCTTCCATTAATAGCCTTGTCATCGCACTTATTAGACAAAATATGAGGTATATTTTCACTTATTAATGTACTTTATAAATAAATCACTTATTAATGTTAAATAAGCATAAATTTTGAATTTTATAATGACAAGGTGGGGAACTTTTAATCCTATTACATGAAATTGTGCATTGTCAAGTTAGGATATTATATAGTGACATAGGGAGTACTTTTTGTATGTGTCGGTTCACATGGTCTTTAGGTGCACAGATTTAATGATGGAATGGAAAAGCAAAGTATGCTAGTCATTGATGGATGATGATGGTTACATATATATGATTGGAGTGGAGGCTCTTTGTGGAAAAAGTGATTTTTGAGTAATATTTTTAAATGTTAAGAGAATCCTGTGAAGAGAACTTTGGTCTAGAGTTGAAGAACAATTTATGAAGAAATTCCAAGAACAAACAAGATTAAAACAAAGAAAAAGATACAGGATTGAAGTTGGAACAATCAAATATCAATGTCTAGGTTCAAAGAGCTCAAGGAATATGCAAATTAGAAATCTATAAAGTGAGTTTGGGAAGTGCGTTTGCGTGTTTCCCAGCTCACATGTTTTTTTGTGTGGGTCTCATGTACTGTTCATGAGATCTACAAACCTCTTTTTTAAACAAAATTTTCATTAAAACTGGGTCTCAAGGCATTATTTACGCATTTAAAAATTATTTGTACAGTGTTTTTAGTTTTCAGTTTTCAGCAATAATTGATATCTAAACACACCCAAAGTGTATGAGAAAAGGCTTCCTACAAGGCTATTAATAATAGGCTTCAGTAACCTTAGGATCCTTACCTTAAAACTTGTCCTCTAGTTTGACTTCAATTTTCCATGATCAAGTAGAGTCTTCAATAACATTTTCCATCATTTCTTTCTTTGTTTTCTTAAGTACATCAAGAACTCCTAATAAGAACTTGTGCAACAAGCTTAAGAACAGTTCTTTATTTATTATTTATTTTGATAAGTAATAGAAATTGCATTGATAAAGAAAAGTTAACTCTATGTCCACGATGATGAACACATAGTACTTAAAGCAATTACAAACAAATCAAATAGAAATTTGAACAGATTGTTGGAAGTCAAAAATGGAAGTATGGTGCATAAAACCCCAAACCTGAGACCAATCAAACAAAGTTCGGATTAGCAAGGACTTCAAATGATCTAAAGGTCTCACAACATCCTCAAAAGTGTAGCTGTTACGCTTCCACCAAACCAACCACATCAAATATGCTGGTACCAAATTCCAAACTTTGAGAAGTGCTTTCCCAACCAGTTCCTCCCCCCTAACATAAGAGATATTACATTTTCCTGCATCACCCCCTGAATCCCAAACATTAGGAAAACTTCACTCCACAATGCATGATCATACTTGCAATGAAGCAAAAGATGATCCACAATTTCCCCATAACATTGACACATTCAGCACCGGGAGTTCCCTCTTCACAAGATTATCATCAATTGTAAGAATCTGACCCCAAGCAGCTGCCCAAAAAAGAAAAAACGACACCCTTTTAGGGGCCTTTACACGCCAAATGCTCTTCCATGGGAAAGAAAGAGTGAGGGAGCCACAAATAGAGTTATAATAGGAATGTACATCAAAAGTACAATCCTAGTCAAACTCCAAATCAACTTATCATCTCTCCCCTGTAGGCAACGTGGAATAGAGATTAGAGAAGCTCAAAGAAAGAACACACATCCTCCAAATCCCAATTATGAAAAGCTCTATCAACCCCCCCCCCATGTAGAGAAGAAATCAGCACATCACAAATTAAAGCTTCCTTAGAAACAGAGCACGCAAACAGATCAGGGTAAAGATCCTTTAGAGGAAGGTGTCCGCTTCAAGGATTGTACCAAAACCAAATACGATTGCCCTCTCCCACCTCATAACCACGTGTGAAGAGGCTTTCCCCACTCGCACTAGTACTCCTTCGCAACCCACAACCATGAGTGCCTCTGTTGGCTTAAGTTTTTGATCTTCTTGTATTTTTTCTTGATCAGAATGCTCACCATTGTGAACATGATGTTCAGCATATTTGAATAAAAGTTTTATTACTTATCCAAAAAAAAGAAGAAGAATTTTTCTGAGTCCTTTCTAATCTATCAGCCCTAGATTTAGGAATAGTGAACAAGGATAAATAATAGGTCAGAAGGCTCAATAAAACACCTTTTAACAAAGTAAGTCTAGTACCCCTCGACAAATATAAATGTCTCCAACTAGAAAGTTTCCTCTCCATTTTCTCTATAATAGGATCCCATATCAAAGTATCCTTAAATGGAACCCCCAAAGGCATACCGAAGCAGGTCATAGGCAGACTACCGATTTTGCAACATAAAATATTTGCTAGAGCATTTGTTTTTTGAACACCTTTGAAAGCATTAACAATCACATATCTTCATAAATTTTTCCCAAACAATCAAATCTTGTATTCATCTTCTTAAAAATAAAGATTCTCATGATTCAACATTATGCTGTTAATTTTTTTTTTTTAAAATCACATCTTTCTTTGTGAAACTTAAAATTTTTCTGTTTGATATTTCAACACACACTAGTGGGTTATTCAAATAATCATGTGTGTACAAACCTTCTATGTCCAAAAGAATACTCCAAAGATCATATGGTCCCCTACTTGTTTCTGTTGTCAAAGAATTTGTACAACTCACACCAAATCTTCAATTATACGCCTCATCTCAGTGATCTATATCTGCTGGTCTTGATTTACTCTACTCCACGCCGACTACCATGACCAACCATATCTAAAAGTTGCAACCTTTGACTCAAATCTAAACTTTGTCGCTTAGATCTAACCTCTTTTGCTTTGATACCATTTCATGCGTCAAGGAAAACTTAGATATGGCTTAGAAGAAGGGTTTAATAAACAATTCCTGTGACTAACAAGATTAAAGCAAGGAAAAAGATAATAGGATTGAAATTGGAATAAAAAAAATATCAATCTCTAGGCTCAACGGGCTTAGAGAAATATTCAAATCTGGAATTTTATAAAATAGATAAGAAAAGGCTGCCTACAACCCAAAAGAGGTTATTTATCGGAGCATTTAGTAACCCTAGGATCTTAATTGTTCATCTTACATATATCTATAAAAAAAAAAAAAAAAGGTTCATCTTACATATATATGACAACTAATTCCTAACCATAAAACTCCATTAAAAGTCATGTTAATCATATGTCCTACTAAAATAAAGCAGAACTTAAAGAAATAAAGAAAATGGACCCTTTTTGTTTTTTCACCATTTGGGCTTAAACATCACTATCTTCTTCCTTTTCTTACCTTTTAGGGGCACTAGTAATCTTTTATATGATCTTTGGCTTATTGTTGGATTGTTTGGAGAGTTCTATTATTTGACTTATTGTTCATCCTCTTCCTCAATTCTATTAGAAACTATAGTAACGTCTTATGGATTGTTGTGATTAAATTAGTTGGAGAATGGTTATTCTTTCACTCCATAACTAGGACGCCTTTTATTGTTTTGGTTTTGTTTTATACGTTTATTATGAACTTATCTTAATTTATGATTAGAAAGGTGGGTGAAAATTGGCTCTAAGCCTTCTAGACACCTCCATGACAGTTCATTATGCTTTTGTCACAGAATTTTTCCATGATTACCACGTTTTCTACCAATGGTATCTTGATGCAATTTAGCCTAGGTTTTAGGCATTTTTATTTCTTTTGATTTTGAAGCAAATTGCTTTTAACCTTTTTATAGTCTTTTTCGTGGGGTTTTTTTCCCTGATTTTTTTAGTGCCTTTTGGGACGTGAATTAGTACGTTACTATTTTTTGAGCTTGATTTTAGAATTAACAAAATTTTAGTTAATTGAAATACCAATGAATTTGTGGTTATATAGACTGTGATCTTTGACTAGATTTTTTAAAAGTACTTGTCTGCAAATGCAGGCAAAAGATGCTGCTTCTGTCCAGGACAAATGGCTCCTGGTGAACTTGCAATCAACCAAGGAGTTCACCTCTCATATGGTAGTTTCTAAATGTTTTATTTTTTATTTTATTTTTGAATCCGAGTTTCTAAATAGTTAGTTTGTTTATCTCTATTGCTATTTGTCTAATGAACTATTAAAAAAAAAAAAGAGAAAAAGTATTGTTCTTATGTGTTGACACATACTCATTCGGTGTTATTATATTTCTTTGTGAAGCTTAATCGGGATACATGGGCAAATGAAGCTGTTTCTCAAACTATTAGTACCAATTTTATCTTCTGGCAGGTCTGTGATTTCTTGATAGTCTTGGCTGTTCTTATACATGACTCTCTTCCTATTTTTGATAAATTGTTGTAGGATGTTCTGCTTGACATGGTTTCAAGTGTGAAATTTTTGGGTACTTTTTTCCAAGAAGCCTTGTGACTTGCCAATTTAAAAGGAAAATCCAGGTCTGCTGGGAATTGCCTTTTTTAGGTTTTAAGGCCAGTTATTAGATTCATTGAACTTATTTATTTATTTTAATTTTGTGTATGAAATAATTGGTTACTGTTCGTATAAGCTGCAATGCCATAAAAAAGCTTCAAATGAGCAAAAGGATTAAGAAAAGGCTTAGGGTCCTTTGGCTTTGGTGTTGGACAGGTACTTCTTAGGTCCAAATCTTGTCCGTTAAAAAGAAAAGATAAAATTTTTTTTGGAACTTTGAGAGTTTGGTAATGATTAGTGAGTGAAATCCTTTTTGTTGCCATTTGGAGATAAGATTATTGAGCATGATAATGGACATTTGGGGGGTTAGAGCTGAAGGGCATTATTGGGAAGGTATTATTAGACTATTAGAGGCGAATATCAAGAGTTCATTTGTAGGGGGAATAAAAACCTCAAAACAGCTAATAATGTACTATTGTTCCAACTTTTTGTTTATTCTTACCTTTATAAATTAGTTTAGCTAACTTGTTCACCATTCAGGTTAGAGGATCTTGTTAGGTGCTTTTCAATCTAGATGGCTTGAGAGATCTTTTAGGAAGATGAATTCAATGCCTGCAATTTAGAGAACAAAAGGAAATGATGGTTTGGGCAGGTGGCTTAACTTTGACCCATTTCAAGTTATTAATTAGTATAAAAATTGAGTCAGTTATCATCACATGGTTCAATTTCTTTGGTTCTATGGGAATTGTCTTCACCTTGTTGTTGTATTACAAAATAATAGCTGCCTCTGTGCCACATTATTTCTTGTCTTATCTGTATAATAGGTTTCCAATTCATGATCCCGGCAAATGTTTTCTGTGTTTATGTTAACAATTGTTCTCCTGTGGCTTATGTAGGACTCTAGAGAGGCAATTAAGAGGGGTGGTCATTAATAGGAGTCTTTTATGTTTAATGATTTCTTCTGATATCTTGGATGAAATTTCTATGAAATCTTACCTCTCTGCAATAAGCAATTTTTTATTGGATTGGTTTTTAGATTATATTAGTTGACATATAGAACTGTAACAATATATTTGGTTTTCAATTGCCTGTGCTACAACTAGTTGATTCTAAAATACTTCATGGCTCAAATATTCATGACCTCAATGATAAGATTTAAATTGATTGGATGGTTGTGAGAATATTTTTCTGTTGATTTGGATGCTGTCTATTGTGGACTTAGAAATTTTGGATAAATATCTTTTTCTTTCCAGTAATATACACTCTCTGTACTTAATCACACAGATCTTGTTTGTGAATATAGGTGTATGATGATACAACTGAAGGCAGAAAGGTTTGCACATATTACAAGTTGGATTCGATTCCAGTAGTGCTTGTCATTGACCCCATAACTGGTCAGAAAATGCGTTCCTGGTGTGGGATGGTTCAACCTGAGCGGTTGCTGGAGGTATGTGTCATGGGCATGCATATCCTTGTATTGGAAAAGGGGCTAAGGAATGTTGTATAAAACTTGTACCCAAGCTGGAGTTATATTGCATTGCTAACCACAGAAAGTTTCCTGTCAATTGTAGGATCTGTTACCCTTCATGGATGGTGGCCCCAAAGATCATCACATAACTTTGTCTAATAAACGTCCAAGAGAAAGTTCTTCGACTCCTCCTCAAAGAAGTAAAGGTGTGTAAAGGTTTCAAATTTTGGTGCTCTGACTTCACAAAAAGAGTAATGATGAAATAGAGCTGCAGGCTACTTTCTGATACATTAACTAACACAAAATATTACAGACAATTTGTAAGGTGATTCTTTATTGCTAGAGTGTTTATCTAGAAGGGATGATGGAAAAATAAGAGAAGAGAATATATAGGAAGGATTGAAAAGATATCCATTTTTTGAGAGGATAGAAAATAATTTTAGATTTCTTTTGCTTGGTTGAGAAGGAAAAATGAGTGAAAGAAAATGTTGACTTTTTACAATGTCACTATTATGTTCTTTTTAATTAATTTTCATATTATTTGAAGATTAATGACACGAATATGCAAATAATCTATTGCTAAGAGCCTTATAGGGTTGGCATCTCTTGGTGTTTCCAATGGAGACATCCAGGATTTAAATCCCCTACCCTAATTGTCAATGTATCAAATATGCAAATAATATATTACCTTTCCATCCTCCCTCTTTTCCACTACATTAAACAAGGGAAGGCCTTTCTTTTCCATCCTTAAAGTTTTACCCACAACCAAACATACCATAAACTTCACACATCCAGGTTGTTTGCCAGTTTCAATTGATGAGAAGCATGCTATGTGGTAATTGATTCCTATTTTGCAAAATGAAGAGTTTCAAGACCTTAACGTGTTATTATGACACATTCTCAGGATGTCAAGAACTGTATGTTAGTTATTATAAGTCTTGGCTTTTATTTTGCTCGAGTTTGTCTTTGTAAAGAGGGATTCATTTGAGACATTTCTTGTCAAAATGTATTGGGTTTCTTTTTGCTGGTTCAGGTCTATAATGTTCTTTTGTTGCAGATGAAATAAATGAAGAGGATGAGGAAGTGCAACGGGCATTGGCTGCTTCTATGGAAGGCGTGAAAGACTCCAGTGGGATGATTGCAAAAGACAAAGATGTAACTGTTACTGAAGAGGATAAAACATGCTCCACTAAGAAGGTGGAATATCCACCTCTGCCTGAAGAACCCAAGGGTGATAAGAACCTCCTTTGCAGGGTTGGATTCCGTCTTCCAGATGGACGGAGAGTCCAGAGAAATTTCTTCCGGACTGATTCAATACAGGTGAGAAGCTATTGAAGCTCATGTTATCTTGAATTATTTATTCTTCTCCCATTTCTACAGATCAATTGGTCTACATATTCAGTTGTCCATCTACTAGATGGCCCACATTAATTTACTTATCAAAAAAAAAAAAAAGATGGCCCACATTAATAGTAAATATGTTTCTTGGATGTTTTTTGTTATTTCCTAATAAACAGTCCCATTAAATGGAAACTAAGTTGTGTTGACCTTGTATGGGGAACTTCCTATCATCAATTAAGGACTGTTAAAAAGTATTGTTTTTCTATCCCACCTCATAATGTTCAATTACTTCTCATATTTGGTTTTTGTTTTTGTTTTTCAGCTCCTGTGGTCGTTTTGCTATTCTCAACTAGAAGAAGCTGAGACAAGGCCATTTCGCTTGACACATGCAATCCCAGGAGCGTCAAGGTCTCTGGATTACGATAGCCAGTCAACTTTTGAGGAGTCTGGGCTGGCCAACTCTATGATATCTGTTACATGGGACTGAAGAACATTATGTTTGGGAGTGGGACTGAAGAACATCTTGTTGGGGACTGTTTTTCGAGTTTCTTCAACTGGTAGAGTTGTGCATTGAAGAATTTTGGTTTGTCGTCATTTCTCTGCTTGCTTTCTTCCCTTTTGTTACTCCCTAGTCAGCATCCATTTAATTTGATGGTAAATTGAATCTCTTTTAAGTCTATAAATTATGTACATACTCTTTATGTACGTGACGTGAATCTCTAGATGATTATGCTCTTCTTCCAATGTTCTTTCTGCTGTGTATATGGACGTTATTCTGTTTCTGTTGCTTAATTTAAGCTGGTACTCTTGTGCTTATTAATTGAACCCAAATGATTTCTTCTGAATTACAGACTGCCTATCTTACCAGCTTGCTTGTTCTCTTTTTGATTTTCTTTTCCACTATATACTGCCAGTAATTTTGTCAAATTGGCCTGTCTAGGATTTTCCAGTCCGTTATAGGATAAAGATAAATATGCAAATGTGAGGGACAAACGCCCTATCTGCAGAAATGAAATATTAGCATACAGAAATGAACAGTTAAAAAAAGTAGAAAGTTTAAGAAGCTAACTACTTGATTGGTTTGGGCAATCTTTTAGGATTATTGAGAATCTTGAGAGGGTTCCTCAAATATTTCCATATTCAGTTACAAAAATCTCGTAAGTCTAGATGAAGTGGGCATACCTTCTGTGTGAATATAGATTCTTTTTTCGTAAGTGGTAGGTATTCACCTAATAACGTTTCGATGGTTTGGAATTATACCTTCAATTTAACACTTTTCTTGGACTACATATGCAGGAAGTCATAAAATTAATAAAGTATAATATTTTGGACATTGTATTCATAAACATGAAGATATTTTGGGAAAAAGAAATTAATTTAAATAAGATTTTTAAGAATAAATCAAACATTGAGAAATTTTATTAAATTTCTAATTAAATAAATTTGGGCATAATTGCATTTTAAGACCTTACTTTTTCAAAATTTTTAATATAAAGACATTAAATGCCTGTTTGGTACATGTGTTTAAACAACAGTTTTTTTTTTTTTTTAGAAATACGTGAGTGAAAAATATGTGAAAATATGTTTAATATTGTTTAAAAACTGAAAACATTTGTTTGAACTTGTGTACCAAACGAGGTCTAAAGTTCTCAACTACTCTTCACCTAAGGATTAAATTTCTCTCAAATGCAATATTTATATTCCCCTCAAATGCAATGGCTAGATTGGCTAGGTTAGAGCATTCACATCAGCCACAAGGTAATTTTAGTAATTTGGTTTAGAAACTTTATTTTTACGACTTTAGGTAATGTATTATTCACAGACAACTATATCAACTTCAATATTTGCTTTGGAAAGAAAAAAAACCCACCACCATTGTGATTCATTCAACCCACAAGAAACATCACGATCCCAATTAGATTATGGCGATTTTGAGCTCTTCCAAGCTAGGTTTAGTCGATTTGGCTGTAGTGATGTTGATGGAGGTTGAGTACCGGTCCAAGGTGGAGAGAGTACCACGAGTTGGAGCTAGGTCAAGACTTGCCATTTGCACCGGGGTTTTGGGCTTATGCTTATTTGGTGGAGAGAGAGAGAGAGAGAGAGAGAGAGAGAGAGAGAGAGAGAGAGAGAGAGAGAGAGAGAGAGAGAGAGAGAGAGAGAGAGAGAGAGAGAGAGAGAGAGAGAGAGTTAAGAGAAATAAATATAAAATTTTTGTAAATGAAAAGTTGACTCAATATTTGTATTGAGACTGCTGTTCATAAATTAGCTTGTTAGAGAGTTTATTGAGGCTAATACTAATGCTGATGCATGAGTGTTTTTGTGAGTTTAGTTCTAATTTTAGCTAAACATTTAGTTTGTTGAGTTTGATGAGAGTGCTAAATCAGTTTGTTTTTGTTTTGATTTTAGAGTCCATGGCTTTTCATTGTTGAGATGTAATTATGTTTGCACTAAAAAAAAGTATTTTTGTTGATTAGGTTCGTATGTGGCCTTTTTTTTTTAATCTAGTTTTTTTTTTTCCTTCTGTTACTCTTTATATAAATCTGAGATTCATGATCATAAAATTATTATTTCAAATTGCCTTCATTATGGTAATTTATTGCATGTTATATATCACTTTTAACACATTGATCCCAAAAGTTAAAAGTCCAAAGAGGTAGATTTTTGACCTATAAGTTGATGTAATGTGGCCTACAAGCTCATAACTAAGGTCGTAGGCAACAAACTAAAAACAATATTGCTTAATATCATATCAGAAAATTAAAGTGTCTTTGTGTATGAGACTGACACGAATAATGTGCCTAGTACTTTTGAGACCCTACGCTATATGAAATTACAAATGAGGGGTCACACTCTAGAGCGCATCACCATTGTTGATTCCTACAACGTGGCACAAGCCCAGGTATCCAAAATCATAATAGCATGGGCACATCACAAACAATGTGACACTCTGATTATGTTCACATGAGCTCTAGATATGTGGATTCTAATTCCTACTATGTACATATAAGATCATTCACAATGGGATGTTAAAATGGCTATTTTATCAACCCAAATACCAAAAAAGACATATATCTGGATTTTAAAACTTATAACCATTTTTTATACCATGTCTCTCTTTTCTTTTAATTAAAAAAAAAAAAATACTCTCATAATTCTCTTTCTTCTCTCTCTCTCTCCCTCTCTCTCCTCACTGATTGGTTTGCAATTTTAGGTGTTTGATTAGGCTGTAATTGTGGGTCGCTGATTAGGTTGTGGTCACAATGGTGGGATTGGGTTGTGATTATGTGGTTCTGCTATAGTTTTGGTGGATCTTAGTGGGGGATTTGGTGGAGCTTACCGTGTTTGTGACTTATTTGTGGGTCAATTTGGTTGTTATGGGTATTTGTGATGGGGCAAGATTTAGGTACTATTCTTTAGGTTCTCTTCTTAAAATTCAGCCATGTGAATTTTTTCTCACGGGATGAAAGTAAATTTTTTAGTTAAGTAGTCACATGGCTGAAGCTTAAGAAGGAAACCTAAGGAACATCACCTAAAATACTGTACATAAGTTTTGTCCTTTATGGTGATAGTGGGTATTTTGCAATGGTCGATTTGGGTTTGAGTTTTCTAATATGGGTATTTGTTTTTTCTAATTTGGATTTGGATGAAATTTGTTTTTTTTTTTTTTTTTTTTGTGTGGGTATTTGGTTGGTTGATGGGGGGTGGTGTTGTGGTGATAGATGTGAGATTTTAAGTTGGCTCGGTTTTGGCTAATTTATATTATTTACTGAGTTGAATGGAAAAAAAAAGGTTAGAGATGTGATTTAGGGTAGATTGTGAAATGGGTGTTAAAATAATTAAAATATTTTTTGAGTGCTAAAATGAGGTGATTTTAGCATCACAGATCACACACTCTAAGTGGAGGGTTTTTTTTTTTTTTTTTTTGGTGAGAGAAAGAGACAAATAAGTGGAGTTTTGTATATACTCATTAGAGCATGCACATTTGGGGTGCTAAAAAAGTTAGCATTTAGCATACTAAAAAACTAATTTATCTATTTTAACACCCTACTTAACTATATACCCTATGTTACATTCTCTATTTTAACATAAAACCCATTTAAAATAACCCAAAATAAATCCTACCATTAAGAAAAGAAAAAAGAAAAAAAAAACCCATAACATCAATAGTAGCCACCACCACCCCAAACCCTTCACCACTATTGAAAACCCACCACCACTACCATCCAAACCCACTAGCAACGCCAAAAAAAAAAAAAAAAAAAAAAAAAAAAAAAAAAATGAAAGAAGAAGAAGAGAAAAAAAAGGCCCCAATGATGTGGTTCACTCCTTTCCCTCTCCGATTGATACTGCCACCCCACACCTGCTGATCTACATGACTCATGAGTCACGAATAATAATCCATTTCACAAACTAGAAAATGCAAACTCACAAATCAACCAACGATCTAAAATCAACTATCAAAATTGACAAGAGCAATGGTCAAACTCACCATGACCTACTACCCACGAACCCAGTGTGACCCATGACCATAAACCCAAAATTGATGAAAGGTGAGAGTTTTGAGCTAATACGAGAGAGAGAGAGAGAGAGAGAGAGAGAGAGAGAGAGAGAGAGAGAGAGAGAGAGAGAGAGAGAGAACATCAACTTGCTATAGTGAATTGCTACTAATAGAGTTGTTAAAATTTTTTAGCTTTAGTAACCCAAATGTAAGATTTTTTTTTTTTTGGCATTTGGAGATGCTAAAATAGCATTTTGAGAGTTTAAACACCTCCAATGCTAATACTTGTGCAAAATATATGTATATTAAGAGATGACAATGAGTGTTTAAGAAAGTATAGGGGCATTAAATATGAGGATTTAAGTAAAATTAGTTAACGTGACAAGTAATAACTCTACATTAATAATATGGTTAAAGCATGTATTTGTTCACTTTTAGATTTAATGAGAATTCACCGTACACCTTTGGTGCGATCATCACTCTACAAGTATAAGTGTTTGTGAGGTGTGAGGGTAAGGACCGGGGTTCAAGTTTCTAGGAGGAAACTTCACATACATAGACACTTAGTTTTTTTTTTTTTTTTTTGAGAACACATAAACACTTAGATTAAGTTAGAGTAGAATTTCTATCTTATATGAAAAATTAAAAATAAAAGATATAATGAGAATTTATGGTCCTAAAAAGGTGTAGCTTTTCTCTAGTTATAACTTAAATCTATCCTTTTACATTAAATATTTACATTTTACATGTATGATGTTAAAAAAAAAAAGGGGTGAACATGGTTTGTGAAACAATTATAGCCCTTGTGTACAAATCTTAGGCAAAAATACAAATACACCATTATAAGTTTTTAGTTTATTGTTATTTTTATTAAGGCTGTCCAAGGGCCGGTTCAGGTTGGGTTTGTGCCCAACCCAGAACCGACCTGATCAATTTGGTTTGGGTGGTCGGATTCTCATTAGGTATAGATCGATTCTTAATCGGTTTCGAGTTGTGACAAAATTTGCCATATTTTTCCAAAAGCTGTCCGATTTAGCAAGACTTGATCGGATCTTGACTAGATCTCGACGGATCTTGATGAGATCTCGAAGATATTAGGCTGAATCTTATCATGATCTGGCCAGATCTCAATGAGATCTCGGCATATCTCAAAGAGATTAGGCCAAATTTTGATGAGATCTTGACTGATCTCTTCGAGTTCAGGCTGGATCTTGACAGATCGGACAAAAAACACTAAAGAACCACTATTATTGAGGTGAATGGCAACTTTTCGATCAGTATACGATCAGGTTGGTTGAAAATCAGTTTTTCAGCCTTAGACTAGCCAATTGACTCGCCGTTTTCGGGTTAAGGGGGTCGAGACCCCCTGCTGACCATCACTGGCGTCGGGTCGACCAGTTCTCAGGCCGGATCGAATGGGTTGGGCGGGTGGGCCGAGTCCTGGTTTTGTTTGGACTCCCCTAATTTTTGTGGTCTAAGTTTCATTTTGTCTTTTTGATCTTGTAAATTCATATTTTTTGTGACTCTTAATCTTTATTATTTTTATGGTCTATGTGGTATATTGTAATTAGTTGTCTGTCTGTGTTACATAGAATCATGACAAAGTGTGTGCACTAAAATTAGTAAAATGCTAAAAGTTCAAACTATTTTACAAATTCTTAATATGGTGTGTAGTTATTAATAAATAAAAAAGTAATATTAGTTGTAAATTCATATGAAAAATAGTAAAAATTTGTAAAATTAATAATGTGTAAAAATATTAATAAAATAGATAAAACGGTTTATTGGGCTGTAAATGAACCAAGCCATTTATAAACAACTCGAGTCGGCTTGATAAAAAGCTCATTTTTGTTTGTTTGTTTATAAACAAGCCAAGCTTGAGTCTTAGTTTTAGGTTTGTTTAGTAAACAAGCCGAGCCCAAGAAAAACTATTCGTTTATGAACAAGCTTGCGATGCAAAATAAATCAAGTATAAACTCTTTTATAGGCTTGATATGTGTATTCTAACTCATTACACATATCTTAATAATAAAATGTCTCATATTGGACCACTATCCTTTTCCTTAATTTTTCACTTTCCTCTAAATTGATCAAGCACCACTTTAGACTTTAGTTACATTTAAAAAAAAAATTATAAGTGGGCCACATATGGTCCTTCCTTATCCATTATCTAATGTAAAGTTATAAAACATGTTAATCCTTTCTCATGCACAATAGTTATAAACAAGTCTTTTTTTAGTTCTTTATCATCTAATGTAGATTTAAAAATTATATTTTAAACAATTGATGAAGCTATAGACAATAAAGGATGAATGGATGAATTTAATTTTGTCAAGTTGCTATATGAACAATGGCTAATTATAAGTCGGACTAGAAGCATGATAAAATGAGTCTACTATTTTGACCAAATAATTTTGTTTGATCTCAAGCTTAAAATCTTGATCTGAGCTCAAGTTTGAGCTTAATATTAAGGTTGAGCTTGACTTGACTAATGAAGTCAAGCCAATTTAAGTTCAAGCTTTTTAACTTTTTTTCAAGCTCAAGCTTAAACAATATTTTAGACTTGTCTTAAACTCAAGCCAAACTTGAACTTTTTAATTTTCTCTATGAGTCAAATTTAAACATGTACTATTCTACAAAGCTCGCATCGTTTACTGTCCTAGATTCACGAGAGAGTAGCACTTAGGTAAAATTATTCAATGTACTTCGACCCTACACTGTAATCCATCCGGACCCTAGTCCCGCACATTCGTCAACAATATAAATTGCAAGAAAACGTCGCTCTCTGTATCTCTTCTTCTCTCCCTCTGATTGTGATGCCAAAGCCATGTCTGATCCTCCCAAAACATTAAGACCATCAAACATACCACCACTCAAACCACCCATAACCACCACCACCACTTCATCACCTCTACTGCGAGAGCACCGCAAAGGCAACTGGACAATCCAAGAAACACTCATCCTAATCACTGCAAAGAAGCTAGACGAAGAACGCCGAGTCAAAGCAACCTCAACCCCACCTGATCCAACCAAACCACCATGCAAACCCGGGGGTGAGCTCAGGTGGAAGTGGGTCGAGAACTATTGCTGGAACCATGGGTGTTTGAGGAGCCAAAACCAGTGCAATGACAAATGGGACAACCTCCTCAGAGAATATAAAAAAGTCCGAGACTACGAGTCCAAATCCACTTCCTCTAATGAATCATTCCCATCTTATTGGGACTTAGAGAAGCAACATCGAAAAGATCGAAACTTACCCTCTAATATGTCCTTTGAAGTCTTTCAAGCCCTCAACCAAGTCTTACAAAGAAGGTATTCACAAAGAAGTACACAACCAGCAAAGCCAGTAGTTTCTTTTGCTCATTCACCAGCTCCGGTGACTGTCTTGCCACCTAATCTTCCGGCTCCGGCGACTGAGGCGACAGTTCCTCCGGCGATTTCAGGTACTGCAGAAATGCCCCAGGTGAAAGAGCTTTTTTGTGTTTGCTTTCTGGAAAAAAAAAATATATATATATATATATTTGTTTATCTGTTTGGTCAAAGTTGCAGGGTTTGAAAGCTCTGTCGCATTTATTAGTAGTAACCCATTGTCTTATGCTATAGTACGAGCAATACTTTTTTGCATGAAATGCACGTTGATATGTGGACCGTTGGATTATTATTTTTTTAATAGTAAAGTGTTAGATGTTGGTACAGTTTTCAGTTCCATGGAATCTTTGTGGAGTCTACGGTGTAGGATATATAGGCTTTAGAGTTTTCAACCATTTTTTTTTTTGGTTGAAAGAATTTTCAACCATAAGACTCAAAAGTTTTCTGTTTTAATGGAGTGGAATCTTTAGTGCACGGATATTCGAGAAGTAATGAGATTTCAGATTAGTATTTAAATTGGTTTCAGAAAGGAGCTGGGGTTCACAATCATGCAGACCACTGTGTTTAACAGTAGCTCATGACATTTTTGTGATTTTTTTGGGCCCTCCAAGATAACAGAACTCTAAACGATAGGGAAACAATATTTTTCACTCTTTTTTACATGTAGATAATAATTAAGTTTTATCAGTAATATTAATTTTACATGAATATATCACCGATATTATACTACTCTTATTATAAGTTACAACAATCCCATAAAAGTGATCTATAGAGTATACTCTTTCTAGCTTAACCATTTTAATGGGCCATGAGGGTACGGTGGAAGCTTGAAAAATAATATTATCAATTAGCATACATTTTGACAAAGTATATTTTGACATAAATTTAATAAAAATGAATTCTTATTGCTCATAATTTGTTGAAGTATATCTAAAACATTGAAAAGTTTTAATGCCAATGTAAAGACTCCATAATATTTTGTTGATTGTTTTTTTTTTTTTTTTTTTGAAGTTTAAAGAAAATTTATACAGTTAAAATAAGTATGACCAAAGATTAATCATATTATTTTGATCAAGTATGTATAATAATAATTTTATACATTTGTCTAAGTAATTCAGATAAAATATTGAGTATAAATACTTAGAAATATAAGAACATTAAAACCATTCTGCGCCACTTTAATTTTCATTTCTTACTATTCATAGTATTATCTCCATTCAATTATGAATTTCAATCATCTGTCGATCGATAAAGGTTTAGAATTGAGTGATAAATGGAATTTTTTTAAAGAATTAAACAGGAAATTTAAATGCATGTTCAAAATTTATAACTAATTTGATTTCATTTCTTCGTAGCATATATATTATTTAGGGAAATTCTAGTTTACATTATACTAGCAATCTATGATTTGCATTATAGACTAGACTAAACAAATGTGTAAAATGTTGTATACTTTTTACAAATGTGTATAACATTGTATTTTTTTATATCATTATACATATTTATTTAGTTTATAATATAAAATTTACATTGATGATACAATATAAACTTATAATTTTTCTATTACTTATATATTGACAATATAAGGGCTCTTTTTATATCATTATACATATTTATTTAGTTTATAATATAAAATTTACATTGATGATACAATATAAACTTATAATTTTTCTATTACTTATATATTGACAATATAAGGGCTCATAATATTTTATTGAAATGACCCATCAATATTATTGAATTTCTAAGCCCCCTTTCTTTCCCCAATCTCCACGTGGTTCCACCACTGCTTATGGGTTCAATAATTCATCCAACAACGTCCTTTAGATAGAGAAACATTGTATCTAACGCAGATTAAAAAAGAAAAAGAAAAAAGAAACATTGTATCTAACCTTTGTTAACATATGTGAGTTAATATTAATTTTCTAAAGTAAAAAGTGCAAGTCTCATGAGATGAGATGAGTATGTCGTAGAAAAATACCCAAAAAAATTAAAAAAATAAAACACAAAAATTATGGACTAAGGGCTAGGGAGTCATAGTCTCATAGACTAGTAGTGCCTTACATGTCCTGACCCACTGGCAACAGCATATGCTCACATGGATTCAGATCAGGTGCAATACCTAGGGTATTACACTTGGTGCAATTGTAATCAAGAGTTGAGATTGAAGGTTGAAAAAGCAACTTTTAATCTCAACCATTAAATAAAATATATTAAAAAAGAGTTAAAGAGTTAAAATTAAGAAGTAAAACAAGTAAAAAAAAAAAATGTGAGGGGGAATGGGTGAATTGCACCAGGTGCAATACCCCTAGGTATTGCACCTGATCCAAATCCTGCTCACATGGTATCTAATACATATCTTTTTACAGATGTTCTACAAAGTACCAATAGATTTACGGTCTCCTACTAGTACCAAAAATCTAATTACAATGCAACTTGTATATTATGTTTGTATGCTATTGAAAAAATTAATTTATATATTACTTTCAAGTTAATGAGATTGTGGATAACTTCTTTGGTTAATACTTAAAAATTTAATTAATTTAGTGAATTTTAATTAGCTCAATTTGTAAAGTTTCTTATATCAGTATAAGAAATTTAGGGTGAGTGAACGTCATAGATTGAAACTCTGTTTAAAAAAAAAAAATTAATTTAACATTTAAGTTAGAGTTTAGTGCCTTTATGATATTTGTTAATAAGTTATTTTTAAAAATTTTGATATTATTTTTATAGGAAATATAAATAATTATTAAAAAAATTCCTTTTGTTTTTAATTTTAATTTTTCATAAAATTTTAAAATTTCCTAAATGAATACATTTAGGGTATCCGTTAACAAAATCATTTAAAATTTATATTATCATTTATCCATCATGTACCTATTAATCCTTTTTTTGTTTGCTAAGTTTGTTAAACCTATCTTGTTTATTTGGAAATTGGAATGTAATTCAACTTATTATCAAAAGAATTATAGAATAAAATTAAATAAGAAGTTTCAAAGTAGCCACAAAAAAAAACAAAGATTAAATTCTAGGACTCTAACTAATTCCACGTCCATTTTTACAACTATTCTATGTGGCAGACCGTAGTTAATTGTCTATTACTTTTATATGAATTCATAACTTTTTTTTTTTTTTCCCACAACTTACTGTTAGCTATATCAGATAGTTGTGAAAATGAATGTAAAATTGGTTGTGATCCTAATTTTTGTTTTCCCAAAAGTAATGTACATTGGCAATATTACTTTTTGAATGAGAAAGTTTATAAACACAAATAATTTGACATCTACCAATGTAACAAATTGTTAGTGATATTAGTAGGAGGCTCTCAGACGAGAACCAATACAAACTTATAATGTAACAAGAGTAAAAGATATTGTCAAATTTGGTGTGTGAGAGCGGATTGCTACTTTCTGAATTAGCCGAAGTACATAGTTATTTAACTCATCCCAAAGCCTACTAGGTTTTTGAATGACACACTTTTATGTTTCTGATCATTTTCAAAATGTTGTATGATTCTAGAAAAGTCAGACTCGACCGAGACAGAGTCGAGTGAAATGCATGACTCCAGTTCAAAACGCAGGAAAGTTAGAAGAAGAAGCATTGGTTCGACCATAATGCGTAGCGCATCGGTATTGGCCCAAACATTTCGAGACTGTGAGGAGAAGAAAGAGAAGAGGCACCAAGAAGTAATGGAACTTGAACAACGAAGGCTTCAGATTGAAGAAAAGCGAAATGAAGTGAATAGCCAAGGAATGACCAGTCTTGTAGCGGCCATGACCAACCTTTCAGGTGCAATTCAGTCACTCATTTCGGCCAGCCATGACAATGTCAATATGTGACATGAAACATTTATTTTATGATCAAATACATTATTTCCTAGAATAGCCATTCTTTCTTTAAATTAATTGGCAACTTCAAAATTAGATTTAGTTGTATCTAGGGATTTATTTTTTCTTAAAAAAAAAGAGGGGATGTATAAATGGAATCATGGTTTCACGTGGTTGCTTTTAATTGTCTTTTATGTGGTTTGAGAGCCAAATATGGCTGGTATTTTTGTTTTATTTTTTAGTTTCGACTTATAGCATTTGTTTCTAATGATTATATACTTTATCATTGGACCAAAATACCATTTAACTTTGTTCTATAAGAAATATGAAAGGACTACAGGGAAAGTCTATATTCTAGAAATAGTTAGAACAACTTCAAAGCTCCCAAGAAATATGAAACAACTATAGGAAAAATCTATATTGTAAGGAAACTGTTCTAATGTGAACGCCTCTATGATTTCATTACAATTCATAACTTCAACAAAGAAATTTAGCTAGGTCCTTTTTTTTTTTTTTTTTTTTTTAAGAGAGAATCAATCAGCTTGGACAATTGGGTATTCTACTGTCTAGAGTTTCACAAACCAGAAATTGCAATTACATAACACATGCATCAGTAGAGCGAAGTAGACAGGGATCAAATTCAGGACATTCTGCTCTAATACCATGTTAAATTAAGAATTGTCTCAAAAGTTTAAACTATTGGAATATTGTAAATCTAATCATTTAATTAATACTTCTAACACATTCTATCAACAATAGATTATGGCCTCCTGTATGGAAAAAATAAATGTCAAAATGCATTCAATCAAGAATTTTATATGGTAATTTTTAGACTTTTTTAGCAGTCAATCAAGCAGTCTAGATGGATTTTGATCTGTTCCTCTTCCCAGATTATATGCACAGTAACTGCAAAATGAAATAAATTTTGTAACAATTTCCGTTTTACTATACAAGATAAAAAGATTTGTTAAAAATTGTCTTTCATTATTTTATTGAAAAAACTTTTGATAATATTAATGCTTGAATGCTGGTTCTATATAGTTGTAGTAAAAACTAAAATATTTAGCATACTGACAACCAACCAATAAATAAGTTGGTTTGCTATTGATTTTCTGGTCTTTACTAGCTAATGTCACAATTCAAAAAATATTTAATAACTTTTTAAAAGTACTGCAGATGTGGAACTATATTTAGGAGAGGCCTCTAACCACAATTTGTGGGTAAGTAACCATTTTCAATTTTGGGTTGTTTGGGCCTACTTTCAGTTTCAAGAGGCTGAATTGGTCTAGTTGTAGTGTATCCAGCCAATCTCCTCAGGGCCGAATTGTAGTTATTACAACCCACACTTCTTTAGCACCCTTTTTAAGACTTCCTCGCCTAGTGTTTATAATTAAAGAACTATAAGGTCTTTTCTGATGCATATTGTTTTCTCCCATCATGTATATCTTGATCAAGGCCCATCTTCACCAAACCAACTTAAATTTTGATTGTTTCTCTTTTCTTTTTTTTTTTCTTTTTTTTTTTTTAGAAGAATTGTTTGTGTTATTTTGTTGTTTAGCAGGGTCCTCAATATATATATATATATATATATATATATATATATATACAATGATGAGGGCATTTTCGACATAAAAAGCATTTATAAACGAATGGCAAAGAGAGTAGATGGACTTTATAGGGTCATCGGCTTTAAGGTGACGAAAGATCTGTAATAAGCTGACGGCACTTGCAAGACGGACAATGACAAGGTCGACGACTATGTCTCATACTAATGGGAAGAAATGAAGTGACGAAAGGCTATAAGACCGACGGGTTGGAGAGGCCGACAGTTCCAGCATGGCTACGCGTGGTCCCCACGCATGCTCGTATATGGAAATGTCTTGTGCATCATGTACCAAGGCCTCATTACGTGTCTTTCTCATATGGTAAGACACCTTATAATCATGGAAACCCTAATACCAAATACCCTCCACAAGGAAAGATCTCTACTTTTGGGGGATCTCAATTCACTACTCACCACTATATAAGCACTAGACCTCCTCTTACCTCAGGTATGCAGAAAATCCATAGCTCTCTCACTATAGAGTTCTTAGAGATTTCTCAATCACTAACTTGACATTGGGAGGGTTTTTAGCCGGTACCACTCTGGTGCCTTTTGTTTGGTCCATTTGTTCTTATTCCTTAAGCACCCATTGGAGCGCTTTGGAGCCTACAACTCACTGACTATTTCAGCACATCATTAGTTGGCGTTGTCTGTGAGAATTCTTGAATATTATAATACGAAAGAGTTGCACAGTCCAGACGCGTTCAATGGCTACCATCAATTAGGAAATGGGGAATCCACCTAACGCCCTAGAAAGACAAGTGCAAACCCTGGTTGTAGCGGTAAAGCGACTCACCCAGCGTAACCAGGAGCTGGAATAATAGCTGAACCAAAGGAACGAGTGACGCCAGGAAGGCCTACAAGAAAAACGAGATATTGACTAGCAAAATGGCAGTTACCTACCTACAGGGGGCAAGCAAGAGGGGGAAGACTAGGAAGAGAGCAACTTCCCTAGTAGAAGGGATAGTGCGAAAGACAGAAGCCGTCCTTTTGAAATAGAGGTCAATGCGATGCGCATGGCTCAAAACATGTAGATGATGAAAGAGAAGATGGACATGATGATGAATGCTATGAGGGGACGAGTATCTACCAACTTGGATAAGCTGGTCCACCAGATCGACTGTTCTTTCACTGCTAAAGTAACATCCTCCCCCCTTCTAGTGAAGTTCTGGATGTCGCAAGTAGAAACATACGACAGGTCAATGGATCCACTCAACCACTTGGAGTCATTCAAAACCCTAATGCACTTGTAAGGGGCGCTTGATGAGATTATGTGTAGGGCATTCCCTACCACGTTGAAAGGAATAATAAGGGTGTGGTTCAGCAAGCTTACCATAAACACAGTCTCCACCTTCAAGGAATTGAGTGGCCACTTTGTTACACACTTCATTAGAGGACAAAGACACAAATGATCCTCCGCGGCCATACTGAACATCAAGTAATGGGAGGACAAAAGCCTAAGGTCATATGTTACCCGTTTCAACAAAGAGGCCCTCTTGATCGATGAAGCCAACGATAAGGTTCTCGTCACCGCCTTCACCAGTGGACTAAAATGGGGAAAGTTCCTATTCTCCATCTACAAGAACGACTTGAAAACAATGGTTAAAGCATTGTACAAAGCCACGTAATACATGAATGTCGAGGACGTGATGATAGCACTTGGAGATGGATTAAGGAAGAGAGAAAGACAGGTTGACCTTCGCCCAGATCGAGGGAGGAAGTTAGCCGAACAAATGACAGAAGAGACGACAAGAGATCAAGACCCCCGTCAGGGAGAACAACAAACTTCACCTCCCTGAATGCCCTGCTAGATCAATTCCTTATGCAAATAAGGGACAACACGGCATTAACTTGGCCGGACAAGCTGCAAGGTGACCCAAACAAAAGACCTAGGAACAAATACTGCCGCTTCCATTAGGACAATGGGCACGGCATCTCCAAATGCTACAACCTTAAGCAGTTCATTGAGATTCTTATCCAATAAGGGAAGTTGCAATGGTTCGTCAGAAATAGGGAAAATCCACCAAGGGACCCTAAACCCTACCTATGGGTTAAAGAGAGACCCAAAGCCCCACTTGGGGAGATAAGGGTGATCGTAGGAGGGAGCAATATGGTGGGAACGTGTAAAAAGGCGAGAAAGACATACCTACGCATGGTACAGAGCCTCCTAAGGCAACCAGACTTGACAACCCTACCATCAGCATCTTTGAGGAAGACGCTAGGCGACTATACCACCCTCATGACGACACCCTTGTCATCATCTTGTCCATTGCGGACTTCAATACCCGACGGGTGTTGGTAGATAACAAGAGCTCAACAAATATCCTCTACTACCTAACGTTCTAGTAAATAAGGATCAGCTGAAAGCGTCTCCTGCTCTTAGACACACCCTTGGTAGGATTTGGCGGCACCAAAGTCTTTCTGGTAGGGACCATCACTTTACTAGTGATGACCATTGAAACTTACCTTTAGCAACTCACCAAGGATATCCACTTCCTTGTGTTTGATTGCTCCTTGGCCTACAATGCCATCATTGGACGTCCCACACTTAATGTATGGCAGGTAGCCACATCCACATACCACCTACTGGTGAAGTTCCTAACAGAGTATAGGATAGGAGAAGCGAGAGGGGATCAAATGACTGCTCGAGAGTGCTACATAGCCCTGCTTGAAATGGATGATCACTTGCAAGCTTTGAACATCGAAGAAAGGAAGGTTACTATTGTTCTAACGGAGGAACTAGAAGAAATCTCCTTAAATGATGACACCCTTGGCCTAACCACCCAAATTGGCAAACAAGCCGACCTTTCGGTCTACGAAGAACTTGCCCTCTTCCTAAAAGATAATCGAGACGTCTTCACTTAGAGTCATAGGGACATGCTGGGGATTAGTCCAAGCACCATGGTACACATGCTTAACGTTTGTCCGTCCTTCCCCCCAGCCCGGCAAAAGAAGAGCGTCTTCACCCAAGAAAGGGACAAGGTTATAGCCGACGAGGTGTGCAAACTATTGGAGGCAAATTTTATCAAAGAGGTCTACTACCTCGAATGGTTGGCCAACATGGTCATGGTAAAAAAAACAAACGATAAGTGGAGAATATGCGTGGACTTCATCGACCTGAACAAAGTATGCCTAAAGGATAGTTATCCCCTTCCATGTATTGACCTCCTCGTGGACTTTATGGCTAGTCATCAGTTATTAAGTTTCATGGACGCTTATTCCAGGTACAATTAGATCAGGTTAGATAAAAGGGACCAAGAGAAGATCTCATTTGTCACAAGCCAAGGACTCTTCTGCTACAAAGTCATGTCATTTAGTTTAAAGAATGCGGGGCGTCATACCAAAGGCTTATGAATATGGTGTTTACCAGACAGATAGGGCGAAACATGGAAGTATACATAGACGACATGCTCGTAAAAAGCGCGAAGAAGGCTAGCCACTTAGATGACCTTCGCGAAACATTCGGTACCTTTCACCTCCATGACATGGAGCTCAATCCCCATAAATGTGTTTTTGGTGTAGCGTCGGGGAAATTTTTGGGCTTTATGGTGTCACAAAGTGGTGTAGAGGCCAATCCCAACAAGGTTTAAGTGATAGTGGAGATGGCCCCTTCAAAGAACGTCAAGGAGTTGCAAAGCCTGAACGGAAGGGTTGCAGTCCTCAACAAGTTTGTCTACAGAGCAACAGATAAGTGTTTACCCTTCTTCAAGATGCTGCAGAAAGCTTTCAAGTGGACTAACAAGTGCTAGAAGGCTTTCAAAGAGCTGAAGACCTACCTCACGTCTCCCCCATTGCTTAGCCTATCTAAACCTGGTGAAGAGCTTTCCCTCTATTTAGATGTACAGTTACCTATCTACTACACCAGCCGAGCGCTACGAGGAGCTGAGGAATGCTATACTCCAATGGAGAAGTTGGCTCTCGTGCTAATCATCGCTGCACGAAATCTCAGGCCATATTTCTAAGCACATACCATAATGATCCAGACAAACAAGTCACTACGAAAGACGATGAATAACCTAGAGGCGGTCGGACGATTGGTCCTATGGGCAATAGAGCTTGGCAAGTTCGATGTTCGATACCGACCCTAAGATGCAATCAAAGCGTAGGCACTAGCTGATTTTCTGGCATAGTTCACGACAGGGGAAGTTGAAGAAAAAGAACCGATGGCATGGATGGTGTGGACAAATGGATCATCTAATCAACGAGCAAGTGGGGCTAGGTTCTTGTTACGAACACCAAAAGGAGATACAGTAGAGTGTGTGGTGCACCCCCAGTTCTCAACAACTAACAACGAGGCAGAATACAAAACGGTCCTCTTAGGTATCGACTTGGCTAAAGTAACAGGGGCTATGTCAGCAATCATTCATTACGACTCGCAGGTCGTGGTTGGACACATCACTGGTGATTATGAGGCAAAAGGAGAGCGGATGAAGAAATATCTGAGCTTGGTCAAGAGAAAGACAAGAAATGAGTTTTTAGTCAAGTTCATACAGATCTCGAGGGGGGAGAATGAGCAAGCAGGCCAACTAGCAAAAGCTGCGTCTGCGGAATATACGAACACCAGTAGTAAGGTATTATCCTTCACTCAATACACCCCTGCCATTGAAGAATTGGAAGTACAGTTCATCCCTTCAAGGACAGACTAGATGACGCCTATCATAGCCTACCTTAAAGATGGGACACTACCAAAAGATCGCAACGCTTCCCGTAGGTTGAGGGTGTAGGCTAGATGAATTGTAACAATTGGGGACGTCCTTTACAAAAGGGGGTTTATCCCATCCGTATCTAAGGTATCTATCCTCTAACGAAGCTGACTATGTCATGAGAGAAATACATGAAAGAATATGCGGGAACCACTCGAGGGCATGCTCACCTATCACTTGCCCTAACGTAGAAGGATGCCCAGTTCTACTTAAGTAATATCATATGACAACCAACAGAGGAACTTACACCAATGAGCGCCTAACTGTTCGCGAAATGGGGATTAGATATAGTGGGACCGTTCCTTCTCGTTATACGGCAGCTCAAGTTCCTTGTCGTAGGGATTGACTACTTCATTAAATGAGTTGAGGCAGAGTCGCTGGCTACTATCATAGAAAGAAATGTTTGAAGCTTCATTTGGAAGAACATCATTTTCTGCTTCGGAATTCCTAGGGTCTTCATCTTTGACAATGGCAAGAAATTCGACAACGAAGTGTTTAAAGACTTCTGCCAACAGTTGGGAATTAAAAATCACTACTCCTCTCCTACTCACCCTTAGGCCAATGAACAGGTTGAAGTCACAAACTGATCCCTACTCAAAATGATCAAAACTCAGCTTGAAAGGGCAAAGGGTATATGGCCAGACGAGTTACCCAGTATCCTTTGGGCATACAGAACAGCGTCTTGCACACCTACAAGAGAGACACCTTTTTGCCTAGTGTACGGGCACGAGACTGTCATCCCTGTAAAAATAGGGATGACTAGCTATCGAGTTTCCCACCATGATCACGAAAAGAATAAAGATGCCTTGCACTTGCAGTTAGACCTCCTTGACGAAGTCATAGCAATGACAGAATGGCTTATTATTAGGACCTAATGGAAAAACACTACAACACCGAGGTTAGACCTCGTTATTTTCAGATTAGGGATCTAGTCTTAAGGAAGATAACAACAGCCACCAAGGATCCCTCACAAGGCAAGTTAGGCCCTAATTGGGAGGAACCCTACAAGATCATCGACTGCCGTAGAAAATGGACCTATTACCTGGAAACCCTCGACAGGTAGAAGCTCCACCACTCGTGGAACACTGAGCACCTGAGAAAATACTACTAGCAATGGTTTTGAACATTAAAAGATGTCAGGATGCTAAATTTCTTTTTGAACCTCGCTATTATTAATACGATTTGGAGAAATTATCAGAAACATTACTCTTTTTCTCTTCTCCTTAAAAAATGTTATTAAGTCCTACTTACGGGGTGGATGAACGACCACGGATACCAACAAGTACTTAGTCCTAAAAAATTATCCTAATCCTACCTACAGGGTGGACGGATGACCACGGATATCAATGGGTATATGGTCCTCAAAAGTTATCCTAAGTCCTACCTACTGGGTGGACGGACGACCACAGATATTGATTGGTACGTGGTCCTCAAAAGTAGTCATAAGTCCTACCTACAGGGTGGACGGATGACCACGGATGCCGACAAGCACTTGGTCCTCAAGAATTATCCTAAGTCCTGCATGACGGACGGGTAAAATGGAATATTGAAAACTCACATGTGACAAAGGCATGTTCAAACAACAAATGACACCAAGTGCAAGTGACGGATATAAAAAGAGAAAGATAGTAGATAAAAGCTCATAGAGGGTAAAATGTTTACATCAAAGCCCAAAAACTAAGGGGCATTCACTATTGTCTTAAAAGTAAGATAAAATGCTTAAGTACAAGTTAAAAGTTAAAAAACTAAGACGGAGAAGCATCCAAGGTAGTCGGGTTCACAATGTTTTGGCCACCTTCAGCAGATGGGTCCATAGTAGGTGAGACCACGGGGGCGACAGGACCTTTAGGAACAGGCTAGACAATGACCAAGCCGTCATCCTTCAGCTCTTGCTCCATCATGTGGGCAGAATCATAGGGCTCCTCACTAACGGTGTCATCTCCTTTAGGAGTCGGCAGTACCGTGTTGTTTATTGTGATCTAGGATAAGTCCAAGTCGGGGTAGACAGACCCAACTTGCTTTAAGCAGTCGTCGAATCCATCACCGTAGTAGACGCCGCAAGCGTCAAAGAAGGGTTGAGAAACTCGAAACTCCGCTATAGCATTGGCCTTCGCCTTATCCACCTTTCCACAGAGGGTAATTAGCTCAGTCGCCAAATCAACCTTCGCCTTCTCCACCTCTTCTTTGAGGCGGGATTCCTCCTTTAGCTTGGCAGTTGTGGCCATTAGCTCCTCGTTGAGAATACGAACAACCTCTTTGTATTGGTCCTGCTCCTTGTTTTCAATCTCTTGATGCTTGCGGTATCAACGGATCGCCCCCTCGTTAGCGATGCATCTATCTTGAAGCGCCCTTATCCGCACTAACACCTAAATTAAAACACCCGTCAAAGAAAGAATGAATATAAAGTGAATAAAACCATAACTTGAGAGGAACAAACCTTGGACAGGTCGTAAAAACCAGACGCCCCCAAGTCCTCCGTGGTCTAGTCTGCACAAGGATCCAAGTTCGTCTCTTTGATGATCGAGTCGACTATCTCGCCGACGTAATCCTTGTGTGTAAGCAATTTACGGATAGCTCCAAGAATGACGGGGCCCTTCCCTATCATCAGGCCTTTCCCAACCCCATGGCTAGGTTTAGGGGGCCAGGGGTGCTTCAGTTGCTTGTCGTCGAAGGGAGGGCTTGTCCCCTTCTTATTTGGATGGTCGTTTTTGCCATCATTTTTTCTTTTAAGCGTCCCTTTAGCAACGACCTTGGAGGTCTACACCAAGGATCCACCCTACTGCTGCTACTTACGTGCTGCAACAGATTTCCTCACCAGCGCCCTTTGTCTTCTTGCTTCCATTTCTGCCAAAGAAAGGAATAGACATTAGAAAAAGAAAAAGAAAGACAGTTTGGAGCAGATAATGAGTTTGGAACTTACGTTGACGAGAGATGGTGTGCGGTTGTCAAGTTACTAGTGTTGGCTTTGGGCCTCCGCAGTACTCGTGAAGGGTGTTAAGGGTGACGAGGTCCTTCCACTTCCTTTGACCAAGAGGAATCTCTAGTACACGACGAATGAAGGCCTCCTACTCGTCTGTTATTTACGGGTGGACCTAGGTTGAAAGAGAAAATAGATGATGTTAAATGCATAACAGAGACAAGTGAGACAAGGGTAAAAGGACGTAGACAATGGCACACCTGCGTCCTTCACAATACCCCATGTATTGTCAAACCCGTTAGGCATACTATCCCATTCCTCCCGTCTACACACCTAGTTTGTCCCTTGGACGAAAAAGTACCTATTTTTCCAAATTCTGTTTGAATCAAGCATATCCGACACTAGCCTAAGCGACATCTTTCTCGCTAGAAAATGGTAAATCCTTTGAGATGAGGAGATGTGCTGGGGTTTGTAGCAATAGAAGAACTCGTCGAGGGTAAGCCGACGGTTCCCACCAATAACCTGACCTTAGATTATTTCAGCTCCAATAAATATTCCCTAAGCATTGGGAGCGATTTGGCTGACGGACAGGCCTAAATAGTCGGCCAGTTAACGATGTAAGTCCGTTAGTGGCAGCCTCAACCCTACAGCAAACATGGTGTCATACATGCCAACATCCGCAGTCTTCCCAAAATGACACCTTTCAAACTTTTCGAGTAGATGGAGAGAGATATTCTCAGGGACTTGGTAACGATCTCGAAGGGTGTTGAACACCTTATCGGACATTGTCGGCTAGAAGTCATTGACTGTCCATATCGTAGGGAGAATGAAGGGACGAGCACCTCCGTCCTCCTGTCCTACTGATTCTACTCCCTCAGATTGCGTCCCCCCGTCTTCCTCATCCTTCTTGTCTTCTTTATCCTCCTCTCCCTCGTCATACTTATCTCCCTTGACATCTTCCTCATCCTCTTCCTCCTTATTCTCCTCTTCATCATTGAGGGAATGGGCAGGCGGTTCCCTTTTTGGGGATCGAGGGAAACCTTCCACGGGCTCGCGCCCTTATGAATAGATCTCATTGTAGCTCGCACCTTCACGAACTGACGACTACAGTTCACTCATTTCTTCTCTGACGTTTATCCACCTATAAGCAACGAAGATTTTCTAAGAACCTATTTTGACAAGTCTTAAAACATTAAATGTGACTAGTCGCAAAAGTAAAAGTTAAAAATAAAGAGAAGGGAACTTACCAAGATAATAGACGAAGGATCTGGACGATGGTTCTCTCTAAAGGCGACAGTTCCCAAACGACGAGCAATATGATCGACGGCGCGATAGCTCTAGGTCTCACAACGCTTTCAGAAAGAAGTAATGGAAAATAAAAGAGGAGGGGTGGAATTATTTATAGAGCCAAAGGGCACATTATTCGAAGCGATGCCTATGATTGGAAACGAGGCCAACCAGCTAATGCCACGTGTCACCTAGCATTTAAGCTAAGATTGCTTAAGGACATTTAATGGCACCTTTTTCGAAAAAAAGTTGTAATTAATGCTAATACTCCACGACCTATCAGCTAGAACTGACCAAGCCATGGAGTGGGGGGCAGGTGATGGGGGCATTTTTGGCATAAAAAGCATTTATAAACGAAAGGCTAAAAGAGCAGACGAACTCTGTAGGGTTGTCGGCTTTAAGATGATGAATGATTCATAATAAGCTGAAGACACTTGCAAGATGGACGATGACGAGGCCAACGGCTATGTCTTGTACTGACGGGAATAAATGAAGTGACGATGGGCCATAAGACCGACAGGTTGGAGAGGTCGATGGTTTCAGCGTGGCAACGCGTGCTTGTATATGGAAATGTATTGCGCATCACGTACCAGGCCTTATCACATGTCTTTCTCATATGGAAAGGCACCCTATAATCACGAAAACCCTAAGACCATCCACAAGGAAAGATCTCTATGTTTGGGGGATCTCGATTCACTATTCACCACTATATAAGCACTAGACCTTCTCTTTCCTTAGGAACGCAGAAAATCCCTAGCTCTCTCATTGTAGAGTTCTTAGAAATTTCTCAATCACTAACTTAAACTGCGGAGGATTTTTGGTTGGTACCACTCCGGTGTCTTCTGTTTGGTCCATTTGTTTTTATTCCACAGGTACCCATTGGAGCGCTTTGGAGCTTACAATTCACTGACGATTTTAGCACATCATCAAAAAATATCTATATTTTCATAGATGAAAAGTGGATTTTGATGGTGTTGAAGAGAGGGGAGGGAGGTGGTAGTGGGAACATGAGAGATTGAGGAGTGAGGAGTTTGGAAGGATGTACACTTGCACTAACTTTATTGTTATTGAGAGTCATTTGAAATAGTTTGGTTAATAGAAAATATTTTGTTTTTTCTCATATGTGTTTGGTTAGGAGGATTGGAAGGTGAAAAGATTAAAAACTCATTTTTTTGGTTAAGAAGAAAACTGAGAGGATAAAAAATGAAATTGGCATAAATTTACAATTATGTCCCTATTAAATAAAACAAAAAGTAACACTTTTTTTCTTCAAAATTTGTATGTGAATTGTACTTGATTTATATATAAAAATTAATAATAATAAAGTGACGAAAAAAAAAACCATAACCGTTGATCAAAGAAAGAATAACTGGATTAGCACATAAAAAAAGAATAAAAAGAATATATATATATATATATATATAATAATATAATAATAATAATAATAATAATAATAATAAAAGATGAGGGGATAAGCACCAAAGAAAAAGAGAAAAACAAGACAAAGAAGTGATAAGATCAGCACAAAACAAAAAAACGAAGAAACATATTGAACATAGAAAAAGGCAAACGGAGCAAAGAGGAAAGGAAGAAAAGGACCCTTAACCAAACACACCCATTATCCATTTTCTCTCTTATTTTCTATCCCTCCTATTTTACTTCCTACCGAACACACTCTTAGAGTAAGACTTGATTAATATGGTTTGATGATATTCTCAACTCGCCTATACCTTCCCCACGTATTTTCACACCTGTGATACTATTAATTTTTTTTTTTTTTTTTTTTTTTTTTTTTTTTTTTTTCAAGTGTAACTGTGAAAGTAGGGAAATTCGGGATTTGATTCCTTAATCTAAAATAACCAAAAAGGCGGAATAATGGCATTAGATCATAAACTTTTCTCTTTTAAGATCTTTGAACACTGCTTACCATCTAATCGCATGTGATAACTGATAATTGATCGGCTTTTGCTAAAGTAATGGTGATGCATATGATTATGGTTCTATGAATCATGCGAGGAAAATTTAAAATTCTCCTTGCATTAACCATTGCTTCTACATTATCTATCTAGTTCTACATTTCTTTAAAGAATACACTGTGGAATGGATGCTCAATAGTAAATAAAACTCATACTTGACTTTCTCTTTTTTCTTTTCTTTATTTTTTTTTGGCTAATTATAACTTATTCACCTGTAGTTTAGTCGAAATTTAAGTTACCTGCTTGTGGTTTGAAATTTGACATTTTGGCCATCTGAGATTAGCTCAATTAAGGTTTCATAACCCACTTCTGTTGAAATTGAGGCTAAATATATAATTTTGCTCTCATTTTATATCTCTCTTTCTCCCAAAACATAAAAGAACATGGAAAAATAAGATAAAAAGTGAGACTTTTGAACAAATAAAGAACAAACATTTGACTAGTGAGGTTCACTGATTTTAATTTTTACAAAATTCTCACTTTTTTATTTTGTTTTCCTTGTTTTTGTATATTTTTTTATGTTTTGGGAGGAAAAAAGAATAAAATGGAAGTAAAATTACATATTTAGTCTCATTTTTAACAAAAGTGGGTTATGAAGCCTAAATTGAGTTAATCTTAGGTGGGTAAAATGTCAAATTTTAAATCACGGATAGACAATTTAAATTTCAAACAAATCATAATAGATAAGTTGTAATTAGACTTTTATTTTTATATTTTATTTTTATATAAATATTTAATAAGAATCAACCCATACTTGAGCTTGAAAAAGGGTGGAGCTAGGAATTGCTGTTTGGGAGGCCAAGTTGTGATACTAATATATTTATCAAGACAACACACACACACACACACATGTTTTATAATTATATAAATATATACACTTTTTTATTCGATAAGTTATATATACACACACCCAACAAAAAAAAGGCTTAGTATTTTCAATCAAAATTATATTTGATGGCAATCTTTCAAAAAATAAAATTCATTTTTTCCATTTTCATAATGAAATTATTCAAAAGCTTCATTTTAAATACAAAGTATCAAATTTTATACTAAATTAAGTAAAAAATCTTTCAATTGAACTAATAAAACTTTCAAAAATATAAATGGTCCAAAACTTGGAGGAGTACATTAGATTCTAAACATGGTTGAAACTATTTTGCTCTAACATATTATGTGGCAACTAAAGACACATTTCATGTGTAGTTTTAGTGACAAAAGATAGATTTAAACATGTTTGATATCAAACTTTATCAAATATATAACAGATGGTACATTTTACAATAAAAAATAGAATTGCAAAAAATAAATTTATATTTTTATAACTATTAGACCAATTATTTTTTTAAAAAACATTATTGAACTAATTCAAATATTTAGAAGAATAGACTCTTATTTTTATAAAATAAATTTTAAAATATTAAAATAATTATATATATATTTTTAAAAATTTTCAAAATGGGGGCTATGGTCTCCACACCCCTCAAAATAGCTCTGCCTTGGAGCTTGAGAGCATGTTTGGTATATGTGTTTAGACACGTGTTTTCAGTTTTTAAATAACATTACACTTATTTTTATATACTTTTTCATCCACACGTATTTTCCAAAAAACTAAAAATTGTTATTTAAACAAACGCTAGCCTCATCACACGCGCGAAGCACGTGCGATGATGTTTTTTTTAATGGTTCTATTTTGTAGGAAAAAAATGTGTTTTTATTTATTTATTTTATATATATAATTTTTATTTTGAAAATCTAATTTATAAGTAGATAAATTAATTTGAAAATTAATAGGAAAGTGGTCATATTTTTTAGGCAATGTTATAGTGAGAGTTAGACTTGCATTTTTACCAGATTGTCTTGTAGTTTTATCTCTACTTAAACATAGGGGTACAAAGCTTTTTTTTTAAGTGGTCCTATTTTGTAGAAAAAAAACTGTATTTAATTATTTTATATATATATAATTTTTATTTTAAAAATCTAATTTATAAGTTAATAAATCAAGGCGAAAAACCCATTTTAGTCCCTACATTTTCACGCGATTTTCACTTTGATCCCTAACTTTTTTTTCCACCGATTTTAGTCTCTATCCTAGAAAACGCGTCTCATTTTAGTCCCTCATGTTACATTAGAGACGGAAATTGCATAGCTAGCAAACGGAAAAAATTAAAAATATCAAAATAATGCCCACTGTGTCCACATGGCTTTCCACGTCAGCCTCTAAATTAACAAAAATTAATTTATTAATTTTAACTAAATAAAAAAATTAAAAACAGAATTAAAAACCAAACCCAGCAAGAACAGCAAATTAAAACCTAGCAAGAACAAGATCAACAAAACACAAACCCAACAAATTTAAAACCTAAAAAATTAAATTCAAACCCATATTTCAAACACAAAAATCAAATCTAGATTTTCAGCCCCCAAACCCAAAACTCAAAACCCAAATTTTCTTATGCTTTCTGAGAAACCAAACACAAACCTCAGATTTAAATCTTAGAGTTGAAACCAAACCACCTCCAACCTCAGATTCAAAACTATCAAACCTAAACGAAATCAACCTCACTTGACAACAAAACCATCTCCTCTCTTAGCCGATGCTGCTTTCTTCTTGCTCGTGTTTGCCTGGGATGTGGGTTTGCACGGAGGTGCTTTCATGGTGGAGATCGTGGGTCTTGGGTTTTGGGTCTTTGGTCATGGAAATTGTTTTGTAGATCGGTGGGTTTGGGTTTCTTGCTCATTCTCTGTATGAAACTCATCGAAGAAGATGAATCGTACCATTGTTGTTGTTGTTCGTCTTCGCCTTCGTCTTCGTGAAGCTCTCTCCAGCTTTGAGTTCTTGGCCACCTCTTGCGCCGTATCGCTTCAAGACCACGAGGAAGAACCAGTTCTCGTTGTTGTTCTCGCGATTGCTTCAAGACCACGAGGAAGAACCAGTCTTCGCTGGTGGCGACTTGCGCCATCTCCTTCCACTCCACTCGTACCGGCGTTGAGGTTGGGTTTGAATATAATTTTTGAATATGGGTTTAATTTAATTTTTAATTTTTGAATCTGGGTTTGAATTTAATTTAATTATGGTGTGGGGGTTTGAAATATGGGTTTGAATTTGAGTTTGAATTTAATTTTTTGGGTTTTAAATTTGCTAGGTTTGTGTTTTGTTGATCTTGTTCTTGCTGGGTTTTAAATTTACTGGGTTTTAAATTTGCTGTTCTTGCTGGGTTTGGTTTTTATTTCTGTTTTTAATTTTTTTTATTTAGTTAAAATTAATAAATTAATTTTTTTAATTTAGAGGCTAACATGGAAAGCCATGTGGACACAATGGATATTATTTTAATATTTTTAATTTTTTCCGTTTGTTAGCTGTGCAATTTCCGTTTCTAATATAACGTCAGAGACTAAAATGAGATGCATTTTCTAGAATAGAGACCAAAATTGGTGGGAAAAAAAAGTTAGGGACCAAAGTGGGAATCGCGTGAAAATGTAGGAACTAAATGAGTTTTTCGCCATAAATCAATATAAAAATTAATAGGAGAGTGGTCCTATTTTTTAGGCAATATTTTAGTAGGAGAGTTATATTTTTATAGGATTATTCTTTAGTTTTATCTCTGCTTAAACATAAGACTGTAGGAGCATTTTTGAACTAAAAAATGAGGAATCCAAATAAGGAAAGTCCCTTAAATAGTAACTAGTCTTATCACACGTGCTTTGCGTATGTGATGAGACCTTTTTTTTAGTAATCATATTTTGTAGAAAAAAATTGTGTTTTTTATTTTATATATATAATTTTTATTTTGAAAATTTAATTTATAAGTGGATAAAGTAATTTGAAATTTAACTGGAAAGTTGTCATAATTTTTAGACAATGTTTTAGTAGGAGTTAGAGTTGCATTTTTACCCGATTGTACTTTAGTTTTATTTCTACTTAAATATAGAGGTATATAGGTATTTTTGAATTAAAAAAAATGAGGAATTCAATCAGGAAAAGTTTCTTAAATAATAATAATAGACTAGCCTCATCAACGTTTTGCACGTGCAATAAGGCTTTTTATTATTTTTATTTTTGTGTCATAATTTTTTATTCATTCTAATTTGGAGTTTACATATTTTTTCATTAATATTATGTATTTAGAATTATTAATACAACTAGAGGCGTCATGAATCTTAGTGGTCCTATTTTGTAGTAAAAAAAACATGTGTATTTATTTTATATATATAATTTTTACTTTGAAAATATAATTTATAAGTGAATAAAGAAATTTATAAATCAACAAGAGAGTGACCCTGTTTTTTAGGTAATATTTTAGTGAGAATTAAAGTTATATTTTTACCAAATTATTATTTAATTTTATTTTTACTTAGACATAAGAATATAAGGACATTTTTAAACTAAAAAAAATTTAAACAGAAAAAATTCATTAAAAAAAAAAAAAAAGTATAAATATAGATACCAGACGGGCCTAAGTACGCGTGGATGCTCCTAATTTCACTGAATGTAACGTTCCAGAAAAGTACCAATTGTCGGTAATGGTTTTCTTACTTTTCTGGAACGTTTTTTTAAAACCATTACCGACGTTCTAAATATAAATAAATAATAAACAACCGTTAAATTTGTGTAGGCAGAAGTCAAAAAAAGATTTCTCTTTAATTCTTTAAAGTTGTCGATAAAGTTTCACTTTTCTTTTAAAAAGCTAGATTTAGTGTTGGCGTTGGAAAATGGACATCATTGCCAATTCTACTATTGGACTATCAGTTTTGTTTTGTTTTGTCTTTTTTTTTTTTTTTTTTTGATGGGACTCCTAACATATATCAGTCTTGTTATTTGTAGCTTTAAAGTTGGTGAAAGTGGGACTCCTATTATCCTATACATGATCTTATCCCATTGAAGTAGAATTGGGTTACTCACTTTATTATGTATTTGATTTTGTTTTTTAGTTTCGTGTAGCATAAGAAATCGGATGCCACGTTCAATTTTGACATCTTGTATTGTTGTACCATATCACAACTTTGATTTCCTACGTGACAAAGTTGAAGGCAAGTCTATCGGCGCAAATATATTCCCCTTTCCCAAAAAAAAAAAAGAAAGAAAAAGGTCTATCTGCGCAAATTTTTCCGTAACTTTGTCATTGTCACAATTTTGTTACATAGTAACTCATTAAGTAAAATTATAAATGTATATAGACCTATTATTTTATTTTCATCATTCACAATCACCAAATAGTAAAGCTGTGGAAAAATTTATAGTATTCCAAAATTTATATACGAGCTCCACACAAAATTCTTGTTAACAACTTATATTTCTATTTCACATAATTACTTTATGAAAATATTTCATATTAAAGGATTAGTTGCACTGTGCAATTAACCCTCACCCTCTCATAATAATTTTTTACTTCTTTACTTTCACTTTTTACTTATTTTTTTATTTATTTAATAGTTGAGATTTATAGTTTAAAAAAAAAACTTCAAAAACTTTAATGGTGAATTTATAGACCCACATGAACTCACTATTTTATTTTTACCACTCACGAATCACCACGTAGTAAAATTATGAAAAAGTTTATGACACTAAACTTACTTCAAAATTTACATACGAGCTCCACACAAAATTACCGTTAATAACTTATTTTTCTATTTTACAAAATTACTTTTTGAAAATATTTCATATTAGAGGATTAGTTGCACTGTGCAATTAACCTCTCTCCCTTTCACAATAATTATTCATTTATTTATTTATTTCTACTTCTTTACTTTCACTTTTTAACTTTTTCTTATTTTTATTTATTTAATGGTTGAGATTTAAATTACACAAAAAAAAAAAAGTTTAAATCTCAATCATTCATATCAATTACATCAGGTCCTGATCTTAATCCTCAATTTTACACTACATTTCATTAAAATATTAAATTTTCTTAATTTTTTAAATTGTTTCTCTTTCTTTATACACAATAACTATCATTCACTCTCTTCATTCATTTTCAAGATACATAAAAAAGAACTAGCCTTGTCACACGTGCTTTGTGCGTCCGATGAGGCCTTTTTTTTTTTTTTTTAGTGGTGGTTGCCAAAAAAAAAAAAACTATGTTTTTTATTTTATTTTATATATATAATTTTTATTTTGAGAATCTAATTTATAAGTGGATAAATAAATTTGAAAATCAACAAGAAAGTGACCCTATTTTTTAGGCAATGTTTTAGAGGAAGTTAGGGTTATATTTTTACCGGATTGTTTTTTAGTTTTGTTTCTACTTAAACGTCGGGATGTAAGGGTATTTTAGAACAAAAAAAAAGTCTGGTATAAACAGGAGAAGCGCCTTAAATAGTAGCATAGATAGATATATCATTTTTATTTTGAGAATCTAATTTATAAGTGAATAAATAAATTTGAAAATCAATAGGACAGTGACCTTATTTTTTAGGTAATGTTTTAGTGGAAGTTATGGTTGTATTTTTACTAGATTGTCCTTTAGTTTTGTCTCTACTTAAATATAGGGATGTAGGGATATTTTAGAACAAAAAAAATCTCGTCCAAACAGGAAAAATCCTTTAAATAATAGTACAAATAAACAACAAAATGCAAAATTAACAGTGTTAGTGTAAATTTACATAGTTATTGTAACAAATTTGTAATTTTACACAGTTACTATAACAAACTTGTAAATTTATACAATTATACAAGGACTTATGTGGGTCAATTTTAGGCAAAACTATATAAATTTTACATATTTTTTTGTTATACACAAACTGATATGAATACTCTCATGGAAGAGTTGTTTAGTTGTATTTTGGGTTTTGTTGAATTTTGTGAGAGAGGTCTTGTGTCACATTTTCTTAATGACATTTTCTGTTGAACACATTCTGTTTTATATTTGTGATTCCAACGCCACAACGTCCTCCTTTAGTATTAGTTAACTAAAAAAATAAGAAATTATTAATAAGATTACATGAAGTGACATTAAAGGAATTAAAACTAAAAAGAAATCTGATATACCCAAAAATTATGTTGATGAACTAGATTTTGAAGAGCTAGATTTCATGCAATTCCACTCTCCATTCTTCAACATGCGGATCTCTATTATTCATAATTTGTGCTTTTCAAAGTTAAAAAAAAAAAAAATTTAATATATTTTTGCTATGATTAATTATTTGCCAATTGTCTCAAGGAGATTGCAATTATATTTATTTATTTATTTAGTCATTTTTCAATGGTCTAAAATGGATAAAGTAGTCTTCATAAGGCCAGGCGATACTATGCAGGCTGCACCGACAATAATCGAGGATTTCTATCCCAGATTGTAATTGTAAAATTGTAAAAAAGGAGCGAATAAAAAATAGTAAAATAATAAGGTAAACGAATTACAGTAGTTATGTAAATATATATAGTTACTGTAGCTCATAAATAAATACATATATTTTTAGATATTTTTATACCCATTAATATAAGTATTTTTTTACTTAAAATGTATAAAATTAATAATTATTTGTATTTTAAAAATTTTTACACCCAATAACGTGGATGCTCTAAAAACCGAGAACCAAGCACGCTGATTACATACCCAATACCATAATTAAGCAAGCACACCGCAATGGCGCGTTAGATCTGCATAAAAGAAACTGTCTCGAGCGAAGGAAGGAAAAAAAAGAAGAAAACGTTACAGCCTACAGGTAACTCGACATGCATGTCACTAGTGTCATTGTCAGCCATAAACAACAGCTGTCGATGACAGATCAAAAGTAAAGCAAAAGTTGTACTACAGACAGAGTAGTCATGACACATTCAGGCGTATTTATTGTCACCTTTTGTTTTAACGGAAATGTTAACCAGCAACAATGCGGTGCTTGTTAACGTTTTCTACTCATTAATTAAAGATGACAAAAAATTATTAAAAAAATTATCAAAAACATATAAAATTATTAAAAAATTATCAAAAAGTTAAAAAAGTAGTATAAATAAAATAAAAAGCTACAAAATATTGTTTATTGTCACCCTTGTTTTAAATTCCCCCTCCCCCACCCCCCTCCTTTTTTTTTTGGGCCATGAACGGTAATCTTTTTCTCCATCTCTTATGATTTATACCGGTAAAAGAAAAAGAAAAAGAAAATAAAAACCCAACTCTAAGGAAAAAACCAGTTTAGTTTTGAATTAGAATAATTTTATTTTGAAATTTTATTTCTAATTTTTAAAAATTAATTTCAGTTGACATGTACGTAAAACTTTAAATTTAAGGGAAGTGTAAATTTAAAAATTCAAAGTTAACCTAAATTTACAAGAGATCTATTTTAATTTGTTTGACTTTGAATCAATTTTTAAAATAAAAATATCAAGTAAAATTAATTATTTTTTTCTGAGTCCAATGAAAAGATGTGTCCTTTTTTTTATTATAATTTTTTATTAATTTATTAAGTCAGTAAGAAGTGATCATAATGGTGTGTTTTGATCAACTTGATTGATAAAATATTTTAACCTAAAAAAATAGGCTTCTAAATTTTGTTTACACTATGGCTACCTTGATTTAACAGTAAAAAACAATTATTAGGAAGCAAATACAATAAAATTTAAATTATATTGTATAAGTAGAGTTATGATTAGGGCAACAATATTTTATAAAAAACTTGTTATTATATCTGTATATATTAAAAGGATTCAGGAAGTTAGTTATTGATTTTTTTTTTCCTGTAAAAAATACCTCTAAATTAATTAATCAACAATTTAAAAATGGGATTAAAATAGTAAATTGGCAAAAGAAAGTTAGTTATTACTTTTTTTATTGTCAAAAATACCCCTACCTAAAACTTAAAAATGAGGTTAAAATAGTAAATTGACAAAAATAATAAATTACTACATCTACGTTGAAATGTCTTCCTACTTTTAATAAACTCCAACTTTTACGTTGATTTAAATTCTTACATCTACTCACTAACTCCCTACAAAATAGAATCACTCTTTGTTAGTTTTAAAACTCCTCAAATCTACAAAACTTACCTCATGTATTTATCACACCTTTAGATTTTTTTTTTTTTTGTGTGATTAGAAAAAGAAAAAATTTCAAATTATAATAAATGCAAATTATTAATCTTTACCCAAAAAATAGAAGAGACTCTGAGCATGTACTCAGAAGCTAGTCTATTTTATACTACTAATTAATATTTGAATCACAATAGTTTTAAAAAAAGAAAAGAAAAGAAACATTGACTGTATTACCATATGATAAAGGGTCTGGTTAACATACTTTAGTAAATCTTGTGAAAAATACCCAGGGAAATCCATGGCAAAAATGGTGAATTAACATTATTTTTCAAACAATATAATTAGTAAGCAAGGTTTTCAAATTATATTTTTTTCTAACATCTCGAGTCTAAGAGACTCGATTTTGGGTTTATAAATTGAGTGTTTGAGACTCGATTTTCATGGTCTGACCAAGTCTGATGTGGCATTTTTTCCACGTAGCGACCACCTGAAAATTGAGTTTCTAAGACTCGATTTTTATCTTATATCTATAATCTTATTTTCCTCCTTATTTTTTCTGCCTTTCACGTCTTTTCATTGTGTCTCTCTCCTCACTACCTCTCCATCTGCATCTGCTTCTTTCTTCCTCCTCCATGCTGATTTGCACAAGCCCAGCCGCCACAGACCCATTGTCGCCGACCCAAGCCGCCGCGCCTAGGTCGCACGACCTAGGCTGTCGCGCGACCTAGGCCGCTGTGCGACCTAGGCCGCTGTGCGACCTAGGCCGTCGCGAGACCCAGGTTGCACGTCCAAGTCGCGCGACCTAGGCTGCGCGCCTAGGTCACATGACCTAGGTCGCTGCGCGACCCAGGCAGTTGTGGATTTGGGCTTGCTTGCCTTGGGTTTTTTTTTTAATTTTTTTTAATTTTTTTTTTATGTGTGTGTGTGGTGGGTTTTGCTCGGTCAGGTTCTTCTACAAACCCCACGGTGGTGGATGGATTTTGATGTGACTTTTGGTGATTGTTGTGTATTTCTGAGAATGGATTGTAAAATACTTAGACTTAATTTTTTTAGCTTGAAATCGAGTCTTAGAGACTCAATTTCCAGGCAAACTCCACGTGAAAAAAATGTCACATCAGAAGTGATGAGACCATGAAAATCGACGCTCAAAAACTCAATTTTTAGGCCCAAAATCGAGTTTTTTAAACTCAAAATGTTGATAAAAAATATAATTTTGTAACAATACCTACTAATTATATTGTTTAAAAATTATTACTAATTTCTCATTTTGGCTTCATTTAAAACAGGGTCCACACGCCTATTTAAAGGCCTTGCTTAGCTACCTTTCTTGCATCAGCAGTTCAGCACTCAGCAGCTCTCTCACTTTCGAAGAAGAAGAAGAAGAAGAAGAGATGGAGCGATCCATGCGTGTGTTTTCCACAGTTTTCGTCGTGCTGCTGCTTCTTGTGGCCACAGGTTGTTCTTTCTTATACACTTATTTGCTTTCTACTTATATAGCTCTAAATCTGTCTTAGAGTTAAGTATATAACATAATTGCATAGTGCAAACTGCAAATATATATAGTTGACAAGGCACTTGTGAAGTAACTCTTACCTGTGTTTGTATTTTGTGTGTGTTCCTTTATCCCCACAAAACGAAAGGACAAGCTTGTCTAGCTAACTCCTCAAGCTTCAATATAGAAAGTTTGATCGTAGTCATTTCTTCACATGGTCTACAAATTCATTGACGGCATATGACCATTTCTTTCAAAAAGTTTGTGAAAGAAACTCGATTTGAGGGAAAATAAAATGGAAAGGATAAATTGTTTAAAGAAAATAAGAACGTTTTTTTTTTTTTTTTTTAATTAAGAAAATGAATTATCTGTTTAGATAAATTTTTTATCTTCAGTTTATTTTAACTCAAAAATCAAAATAGTTGTTTTTTGAGGAAACAAAACTAGTACTTTTATAAAACATTTTTAATCTGCTGTTTAGGGGGAAAAAAAAAAAAGGAGACTTTTGAAATCTTGCTTCTCAGAGACCTTAAATTGTGACGATTTTTCTTTTTTAATTTGGGACTTCCTCGAATAAATATGCTCAATTTTTTATTTTAATAATGAAAATTTTACTTCTTCAAAATTTTAATTTTGATTTTTTGAAACAAACATGATTATAGATTATTTATGACACATCTAATAAAGTAAAACACGCTTTAAAAAGATTACTATATTTTTACAATTTTATTAATGTTTAGACAATTTCAAATCGAGATATATAAGTTTGGGTTGAAAAACTGTAGTGAATATAGTGACTATAGTTATTATTCATTAAAAATTAAGCAATATAAATATACACATAAAAAAACTATGATATAAATTTTTTCCCGGTTAAAATTAAAATTTCCTTCGAATCCAGTTAGGAACATTTTTCATTCTCAAAAGAAAAAAAAGTTAGGAATATTTTTGTCAAGAAAATTGACAAATAATTATTTATAGTAAAATAAATTATGATTCTGGGGTTTGAAGATGACAAATTATAAAGGTGAGAAATTTAGATATTAAGGAAAATAGCTGTTTAGCAATGTTATTTTTTTAAAAATAGACGCCGTAAAGATGTGTAAGAAAATACTTGTAATATTATAAATCTGTTTAGTAATCAAATCGCTTGCATGAAATCCCAAGCCTTCGAGATTCAGATTCTGTGCAGGTGTAAAAGTAGTACCAAGGAGATCCTAATCCAGATCTCACTATTTTTTTTCCCTACCAAAATAAATTCAAATTTGAACATCTGGATTTAACTTTTTTACCAAATTTGAATGCTCAACATATGGATTGATCAATTTTTTATTATTATTTTAATTAAGGGCTTTTTTTTTTTTTTTTTTTTTGCTGGTAATTGAAGGGAATAGAATACCTGAGCTGGAGGTTACCAATGAAACCGGGTGCCACTAGGCTACAAGGCCCACTGTTTAAGGGCTTTTATGTGGCATTAACAATCTTATAAAGATAAAAAAGGCAAACATTCTTATAATGCGGTTTATAATCTGTAGTTTCCACGCTATCATGCTAAAAGATAGTGTGGATCTTATATTCTTATAATCGTTTCAAATATTTATTATTAGTACACGTTAAAGTTATACATAGATTGTCACGCTTTACCACTACTAAAAAAGAAATGTTTGGAATTATTTTGGTGTTTGAGCAGAGATGGGGCCAATGGTAGCCGAAGCTAGGACATGTGAGTCACAGAGCCATCGCTTCAAAGGCCCATGTGTGAGGAAGAGTAACTGTGCTTCTGTCTGCCAAACGGAGGGCTTTCATGGCGGCCAATGCCGGGGCTTCCGCCGCCGATGCTTCTGCACTAAACATTGTTAGTGTGTGTATGAGATCAGCTGGAAGATGATTCATGTTATCATCTCCCTTTAGCTTGTGTGGACCGACAATAACATGACATATGGTTGTTTTTTTTCTTTTTCTTTTACCTTGTGTGTCCCAAGAATAATAAGACCCTTCAGTGTGTATAAGGGGTTTCGTACTCTTCTATGGTGTGATTTTCATCAGCTGTTGTAATGTATCATTTTCTCAGATAATTTTAATGTATTATTATGCGTCTCTCTCTCTCTCTTTTATTTTTTATTTTTTTGGGTAGAAGAGGCTTCTCATTAACAAAAACTAAAGCGCCCCATTGGAGCTTGCAGTCCGGTTATACAAAACACCAGCAACATCTAAACTAAGCAGCAACCCAAAGGCCCCAAATAAACAATAAAATCCTGAGAGATACAGTAGAGCTCCTCTTCTAGCAAGAGCGTCAGCGCACTTATTAACTTCCTTAGAATGGTGTACCACGGGAATCTGGCTAAATTCCTCTTTACAGTAGGCCAGAATAATATCAATAGCATGGGACGACGCTTCAGCTTTGCACAGTAGATCAAGCACCAGCTTGGCATCCAATTCAATCTGAACAGCTAGCAGATTCACAAAGAGGCAGAGGTTTATACCATCTCTCAAGGCCCACAACTCCGCTGCAACGCTCGTAGTACTCCCAATAGCTCTGGCGTACCGTCTGACCCAATCTCCGTTAGCATTCCTTATAAGGTATAAGCCCACCTCCCCCGGCTATACCAGGACTTCCTAGAGAAGAACCATATGTATTGAGTTTCCACTAATTAATGGGTGGGCAAATCCACTTCACCTCGATGACAGTCTGAGACGAAGATTTCTGCTCTTTGCCCCATCAAAGATGAATTCAGTGGCTTTTCTCTGGCTTATATTGCGAGTCTTTTGTCTAAATAATGCAAAAATAAAGTTTTTTATGGTTATAGGTACTGTTGAAAGTTATTTAGAAGAGTGAGGAGAGAGAGTGAATTTCGGCAACACTGTTGCCGAAATTCTAAGAAAAATAGGAGAAAGAAAGAGTAAAATGAGGTGAGAGAAAATTTGGAATTTCGGTAACGCTGTTACCGAAATTCTGCCTGCCCAGTCCCTGCCCGTGCGTTAGTGTGCGCGAGTGACTGAAGGAAAAAACTAAAGAAAAAAAATGGAGAATTTCGGTAATGGCATTGCCGAAAATGGGGAGGGAAAAAAATGGGGAATTTCGGTAATGGTATTGCCGAAAATGGAGAAGAAAAAAAAAAATATTTTTGGCAATCCCATTTTCGGCAATGGCATTACCGAAAATGGGATTGCCATATAAAAAAAAAAATTCATTTTTGGCAATCCCATTTTCGGCAATCCCATTGCCGAAAATGGGATTGCCATGTAAAAAAAAAAAAAAAAAATTTTTTTTAACAATTTTCCCATTTTCGGCAATCCCATTGCCGAAAATGGGATTGCCATGTAAAAAAAAAAAAATTTTTTTTTTTTACATTTTCCCTCCATTTTTGGGAATGGGATTGCCAAAATACTTTTTCTTTTAAAAAAAAAAAAAACTTTTTTCCTCCATTTTTAGCAATGGGATTGCCAAAAAAACAATTTTTCTTTTTTAAGAAATGATATATCCACAATATTTTCACAACATTTTTACAACAAATCTTAGGTGGTAAATTGTTACAGGTTGTTATTGTCAACCTAACACTAATATTACTTTTTTACCTTAACAATAACAACCTGTAACAATTTACCACTTAAGATTTGTTGTAAAAATGTTGTGAAAATATTGTGGATATATCATTTCTTAAAAAAGAAAAATTGTTTTTTTGGCAATCCCATTGCTAAAAATGGAGGAAAAAAGTTTTTTTTTTTTTTTAAGAAAAAGTATTTTGGCAATCCCATTCCCAAAAATGGAGGGAAAATGTAAATTTTTTTTTTTTTTTTTAACATGGCAATCCCATTTTCGGCAATGGGATTGCCGAAAATGGGAGAATTGTACAAAAAAAAAAAAAAAAAAAAAAATTTTTTACATGGCAATCCCATTTTCGGGATTGCCAAAAATGAATTTTATTTTATTTTTATTTATATGGCAATCCCATTTTCGGTAATGCCATTGCCGAAAATGGGATTGCCAAAAATGAAATTTTTTTTCTTTCACATTTTCGGCAATGCCATTACCGAAATTCCCCATTTTTTTCCTTCCCCATTTTCGGCAATGGTGTTACCGAAATTCCCTATTTTTTTTCTTAGTTTTTTCCTGCGGTCACTCGCTCACACTCGCGCACGGTCAGGGGCTGGGCAGGCAGAATTTCGGTAACAGCGTTACCGAAATTCCAAATTTTCTCTCACCTCCTTTTACTTTTTCTCTCTCTTATTTTTCTTAGAATTTCGGCAACAGTGTTGCCGAAATTCACTCTCTCTCCTCACTTCCCTAAATAACTTTCAACAGTACCTATAACCATAAAAAACTTTGTTTTTTGCATTATTTAGGCAAAAGACTCTTATATTGCACTATAAATTTCATTTTACTTATATTTATATTTATGTATATAAAATTTATTCGAACTTTAATTATTAAACTAGTCTTATTTTTAAAAACAAGAAATGATTTTCCATGGTTGATGTTTAATCACTTTAATGTAAATGAGTTTGTGTCAAAGCAAGTCTATCCACTTTGATGCAATTTTCTATAGACCTCTTTGGCCTTGTAATAAATTCTAATTGATCGGGTGCTCGTGTTAAGATGAATTAATCCGTTTTAATACCAACTCATTTAACTCATAAATTAGCTTCATTTTTATCCACCATGACTTTTTAAAATTTAAATATATGACTAAGTAATTAAAAATCTTATAAATGATTTTATTGGTAATCTTTTAAATGCTTTTAAATTTCCGATTTTTTTTTAAAGGAATTTACGATTTCTATTAAATGCTTTTAATAAAAATCCGAAATTCCTTAACCCTTTTACATTAAAAAACTTTATTACATTCACAATATTTTCATAACAAATTATAAGTGTTAAATTGTTAATTTAATTTTTCTTAGATTTTTTAATTCTAAGTTTGGATAGAATTTCATTGTATTAAAACAAAAATATTTTGACTATCTATCTAATTAATGCTTTATATAACTCCGCATGTTTTTATGATTAGTGTAAAATTTTTTTGTTAAGAACTAATCTGAAGCTTATGAATAGGAATAGAGCCAGCACTTTGAATTAGGGGGGCAATTTTACAGTTGACTGTGTGCAAGTAAAAAAATGATATAAGTAGTGTGTCTATATGCAAACCAATAAGAATTTGCTACAAAAACAATTTGTAAAGCTGTTATAAAAAGTTTGTCAGTTTGTCAGTATAGCATTACTTTTAAAAGAATCAATAATATTGTCAAAGAGAAATAAAATATAATTTTATAGAATAAGATTGTTAAAATTAGTGCACATATATATATATATATATACTAATATTTTTTAAAAAACTAGGGGGCATAGCCCCCTAGTCAGGGTAGTCCCGTCCCTGCCTATGAATTTTTATTTTATGTGGGTGTGTGTAGGTTGATGGCTTGCATAATATATGTTCATAGACTGTTCACAAGTTTATGGAATAAGAGCATCCACAATGGAAAATGCCATCCAATTCTATTTTACCATCCCAAAAAATTACTTTATCAATTATACCATACCATTTTACAATACACCCTACATTCCAAAACTCTATTTTTTCCCATTTTATTTAAATATTATTTTTTATTCCTTTTTTTTACTATTTCTCTTTTTCTCTTCCTTTTCCTCTCTTTCTCCCTCAACCTCTAGCACTGGCCACAACATATAAAAAAAAATTAAAAACCGTAGCCACCACCAACACACAGTCACCAACACACAGTCACCCCCACATATCCCAGCATCACCCACAAGACCATCAAACCAAAACCAAAGCTAAAACCACATTAAAAAAGAAAAAGAAAAAACCCACCCATTAAAGATTCAATTCAAACCAAACCAAAACCCACATAACCCAGCAAACCCATTTAAAAAAAAAAAAAAAAAAAATCACAATTGGAGCTACCGACAAAGCCACACACACAGCACACATCACAACAGCTCTTTTGGGTTCTCTCTCTCTCTCTCTCTCTTTCTCTCTGTTTTCGTTATTTTTCTGTTCAAAGCTCTCTTTTTGGTTAGTTTCTTTGGAGATTTGGGTTTGGGTTTTCAGGGACGAATTTTTGTTGGGTATGGCCGAATGGTGTTTGTGTTTACCAATCCACCCACTGATCAACAGATCCACTGATTCAAACCTACCGATCAACCGATCCAAACCCACAATCAACTGATCCCAGTCCACTGATCCAAACCCACGCCACCACGATCTTTGTTGATCCCAAATCCAAAATCCAAAACCCAGCTCCGATGCAAGCTTTGAATGAGAGAGAGATGTGGGAGAGAGGCAGTGAAGAGTGAGAAGCTGAGAGAGAGAGAGGAAGTCAAAATAAGAGAAAAAAAGAAGTAAAATTAATAAAATATAATATTTTCGTTTACAATTATGCTACAGTGCAATCTTATATTTAGGAGTGCTACGTAGTACAATTGCAAATATTTTTGCAGTTGTAAGAGTTTGCAAGTTCAAATATTGGGTGGTTTTTGAAATTTAATGTTAAATTATTCTTACATGGACATTTGGCAGTTCCTTCTAAGAGCATTCTTATCAAAGGTTTTAAATGCTAAAAATCTTATTTTTTTTAGCATTTTTAACCCAAAAACTCCCTCCATCAAACTTCTTAAATTGTATAATTTTTACAATTGATGAATAGTGCAATCTCATTTTTGAGACTCCACTATTCACCAATTGTAAAATTGATATTATTTTTTTATTCCATGGGGCCCATTTTCTTTTAAAAAAGAAAGAGAGAGGATGAATAAAAAAGAATAAAAAATGATAAAGAAAGAATATTTAAATGAAGTGTTAAAAAAATTAGAAGTTTTGATGTAAGGTAAATTATAAAGTGGTATGTTATATGTTATAAAATTGAGTTTTGAGATGCTAAATGTTAAATTTTTTAGAATGTTTGATGAGAATGCTTTAAGGTTTGGGTTTTGTATTGATAATTTGTTCTCGTTGTTCTCATTTCTCCGTACTTCAAATGATAATTAAGAAGTTCCAACCATTTTTCGCACAGAAACTTTTGAAAGAAGTTCCAATTCAGCTACAATAGGAAATTTTTTTTTTTGGTGTGGGGGGGGGGTAAATTAGTAATTACGTAATGTATTTTCCGTAGGTGCATTATTAATTATTAAGGCCTCCAGCTCCATGTTCGTGGGACCCTCCAAGGATAAACGAACGGAATCTCTCAAGCCTGGAGAATATTCGCATGTATGTCTAGAGAGGTGTATACAGCCATTGCTTAAGAAATCTAAAAGTAATTTATATATTCATATCAAGTAGCTGGAATAGCTCAGTTGGTTAGAGCGTGTGGCTGTTAACCACAAGGTCGGAGGTTCAAGCCCTCCTTCTAGCGGATTTTGTTGTTTTGATATTTTTAATTTTTCATTAATCCAAATTTAATAATTGATATTTTTAATTTTTTAATTTTCAAATTTTTTTTTATTAAACCAAACTTAATAATTGATTCTAATTTTCATGAATTTTCTTCCTAGTCTGTGTATGTATTTTATGTAGCTAATTTATGTTGTGGAATATCAAATTGTTTAATGTAAAATTCAGCCACATAGTGAATTTAAAATTTTGGCCTTCAAGATCACCGGATTATTTTGTGTCTAATTTTCAAAATTTTTTTTTCTATAATTTTGTATGTGATTTTCATTGGTCGACAAGGTTCAAGCTCGCTTTCTTTGGACCGATTTGTATGTTTATGACTGAAATTCCAAATTGTTTTATTTAAATTTCAGCCACATGGAGAATCAAAACACCATGGCCTGCCAAGATCACATGACCAATTTGTGTATGTGATTTTTATTACAAAATTCCAACTTTTGATTGGGTTGGTAGGTTGAATGCACATCTTATTTTGAGATAATCCTTATGAATAAAATCATTTTTTCAATCAATCAAATCTAAAACAAGAAATATTTTTGCCTTGGAAAGCTTATGAACAGATGAATAATAATGACTACTGATGTACACTTGATGTACTTTGAAAATGATCACACAAAAATGAACTAGTAGGGTGTCATGAGTATCATTAAACTCATTTTACACACCCACTATTTATTGTTTAATTCGAGAAGAATGAATTAGAAAAAAATTGACACACCAAACGAATAAAAGTAACAAGCAAATTAGCTGACAATTTAATTGACAACATTGCAAAACTTTCGAATCTGTCCTTCAGAACCAGTCTTAGGATCAATATCTCCCATCTTTACCATGGCAGCAGCAAAATCAGAACTGAAAGTTGAAGGGCTCTTGCTATACTCTGTAACAATGCTGTCTGTGGATTCTCCACTGAAGAGTATTTGATCAGATTGAAGAAGGCCCTTCTTCTGAATGAGATTCTTGAAGTAGTTATTATCAAAAGAATTGGGTGTCACCAAATCAAGGGGCGCTAGATTATCACTGCTAGCATCATCAAGTGAACACCTGCGCTTTCTAGTGCTAGCAAAGCCTGCATCGATATCACTTGCATTGTTATGTATCCTATCACGGAATGTCACACATCTTGCTTGACCAATTGTATGTGATCCTGCATTTCAATGAAGCCAGTTCAGTTAACCATGTTGCACTTATTGTGACGCAAGTAATTAATTTTCATTTATTATTTAGTTATTTATTTATGTCATATAGATTTAGGCTCAAACCTGAGAGGGCAACCATGTCTCTTTGACTCAAACCTTTGCTACCAAACAAGGATGTTAGCCTGTCAAGGCTGTCTCTAAAGCTTGGAAGGTTGCTCTCAGCTAGGCTACGGCTTGCGGTGGTTGAGTCTCTTCTTCCAAGTTTCACTGACCATGTTGGTCCACCCACCTGATTTCATATTAAGAAATTGTGATTAATAATTTGTAGATTAATCATAACACAGCATATGCTTATGGCTACCACAAACAATATTAGTGAAGATTGGCAAGGTTGATACAAGTCTATGTTTCAATTTTTTATTTTTTAATTCAAGTGTTGCAACAAGTGAGGGAACATGGAGTTTTGAACCAAGACTCTCTTTATAAAAGAGATCAATAATGCTATTGAGTTACAAAACTTTTGGTGATAGGAGTACTAATGATTATAAATTAAGGGATTTGTTAACCAGCACCGGTTCGGTGCTTGTTAAGGTGAAAAAGGATAAAAAAACCTATTAGAAAAAAAAGTAAAAAAGAACACCATATAATGCTTAAAAAGTTGAAAATTTGACATATAGGTGAATAAAGGCAAAAAATTTTGTCAGAAAAAATACAAAAATATTGCTGTTAACAACTCATAAATTAATAGTACTCACAGTGACAGATGCATCACGAGCAGCAACTGCAACAATATCTGCACATGATACAATGCCAGGACAAATGCTCTCTACTTGGGACTTGGCATCATCAATGACCTCGTATCCTCTAATTGAATCATCATTGTTTATTGCCTTTTTCTCGCTCGAGATTGAGGGAGCATCATCAAGCAAGATTGATGCATCACAACCCTGCAATAATCGATTTATAATTATTATGTTAAATTTACTTATGTTCGTGTGAAAATTTAAGATGATTTCACGAACTTAAATTACCTGAACAAAACAATCATGGAAATGGAGCCGAATGAGTGATGCTGCCATTCTACGCTCACGAGAAACCGCTGTTCTGATAGCTGATCGGATCGTACTAAGTGCATTTGGACATGTTTTGTCATAGAATGTGGAAGACAGTTGTGCTTCACATTGCATATTTGCGAGAAACAATAACATAGAAAGAAACAAGCATACACTTGTACGAGTAGAAGCCATGTTCCGTTCCTTTTAGATGAAAACCAAGGTTTTGACTGTGATAGAGGCACCAGCTCAGTTATGGAAATGGAATACAAAATACCAATAACGTAAATATTAGAGCTAATCAAGTAGAAGTTTAGAGGGAAGTGGAGGATGGATTAAAAGCACAAGCCTCGTATCCTATATACAGGGACGGAACCAGGATTTGAATCTGGGGGAGGCCAAAGCTTAAAACAAATTTTTTTAGGATTCGAACCTGAAAGAGGTCAAAGCTTAAAACAAATTTTTTTTTTATGAAAATAAAAACTAACATCTATTTTATATTTAACAAAATACTACATATAAAATAAGTGTTTCTTAAACATTTCAACACAATTATCAAAATGGAACTCGACGTTATTTCAAAGGAGATCCTTATATATATATGGACAAATCTTAATTTTTCAAATTAAATATGTATACCATTTAAAAAAAAAAAAATTGGGGGCTATTAAGACCAAAATTTAAAAATTTCAACACACACACATATATATATATATATCCCATTGGGGGGGGGGGGGCAATGGCCCCCCCTGCCCCACTGTAGGTCCGTCACTGCCTATATATATATATATATATATATATATATATAGTGCTAATAGAAGTAAACACATTGCCTTGTTACACTCTGCTTGTGCATGTATGTGACCTGTTCTTCATAATCTTTCTGACAATGGAGAATTCATAAAATTCAAACGACTATTACAGCGCCTCCATTGAATAGTCTCTGTTTTACCTTCTCAATGTATTCCAGTTCATTGTTAGAATGAATCAAAAATTTGAACAATGAAACTCTAGTGGGGCAGCATGGAGTGCTGGAGTGTTTGCTTTCAATTAAAGCACACAGATTAAGTGTAAAAAATGTGCAGCTTGCAGGTGATTAATTTCGACTGGTCAAAATTTTCAAAGGTCAGAATGTGACCTTTCGGGGGCGGTTGACTGTCTTTGGTTCTAAGTTCTAACCTAAGAAAATTCCAATGTTGCTCCAATACTGTATCATATACTCATTTATGATTTAAATTTTAAGTATTTAACTGGCTATGAGTCAATGACATGGGCAAATTATATTATAGCATCAAATCAATGGTTTAAAAACCTTTGCTCAAGTGTTCACAAAAAAAAAAAAAAAAAAAAAAAAAAAAAAAAAAAGAAAAAGAAAAAAACCTTTGCTCAGGTCTTGGCCTAAAGGCGGACCTTATCCAAAAAAATGGATTTGGATGGAGAAATTTGGGAGAGAGCAAAAACATAATAATAATAATAATAATAATAATAATAATAATAATAATAATAATAATAATAATAATAATAATAATAATAATCAAAGAAAAGAAAAACATAAGCTAGTGGTGGGATTTTGGAGCCATAGTTTTCAATTCATAAATGGATTTACACAATGGTGTACGTTGGTTGTGAATGGCGTATACGTATCGTGTTAGTATATAGTCAAAATTGGAAGAAAATTCAATTAAATTGTAAATTTGAGTTTAATTTTGTACCGCGTGTCCCATTTAATTTTTAAATTTGTGTGACAAGTGAATTATTAGGTGCAAAAATCAAAGAATCTAAATTTAATTAGATTTGAAATTGAATTTTAATTGGAGTTCAAAATTGCGCCACGTGTTCTATCTAGTTTTTTACTTTTTGTGGCAAGTGAATTATTGGGTGTAAGAACTGAAAAGTCTAGATCTAATTGAATTCTAGATCCAATTAGATAATATATATATATATATATATGTGTGTGTGTGTGTGTGTAATAATGATTATTTTTAAATGTACCCATGCATATGCAAAAGATTAAACACCAGTGTACTATTAATTTTGAGAGGAGACTAAAGGAGGTGGAAATGAAGGATTGAATGAGATATAGTTGAAACTTGAAACCCGTGAGTTAACCATTATTTTTCGAATGACTAATCATTAAACCCCAAAAAACTGAATCCAACTCTCAAAGAATATGCCCTATCACTTTATAAAGGGAGGAAAAACAAATATAAATCCAATACTATAGAGTTTCGGTATGGTTTTTTGGGTTGTCTTCAACTAATGAAAATGAGGGTGTCGGGGGATATTTATAGGCTTTTAGGCCTTTTAAGGAGTTGATGCAACAGCACCGCCCATGTTGGGCGGAATAGTACTTCCCCAAGCCTTAAAGGCTTGTGGGGTTTGAGGACCTAAGTTCAAGTGGTCTTGGGTGGGGAGGGGGTGAGGGTAGCATATTAGGTTCATTAGATTAGGATTTCTATTTGAGTTCATAAAAAAGGAGTTGGTGCAACATTCTCTCTAGCGGGGGCAATTGACCAAAACTATTCCCTAAGTAGAAATGGAAAGTGAGCAATTTTAAGGTTCTTATCTCTAAGTAGTATGCACCATGCGCGCACTAGTGCATGCCACTTCAGTGGTGTAGTTACTAATAGACACGATACTGATAATTTTGGTAGTGGCTGGGTCTTCTTTGTTATAGGATTGGGAACCTCGATTATGGGTTGGATCAAAATGGGATATCTACAATCCATGTACCTCATGCAAATTGTCATTTATCAAAAACTGCAAATTTAATTTTTGATCCAAAATCTTTCCAAATCAATTAGGAAAATAGAACTCCCAAACCAAAAATCTTACACAAGGAGATTGTGTTCGCATGCATGGTAAATTTTTTATTTTTATTTTTAAAATAGAAGCATCATAACTTGCATGATGATATCCAACATGATATCATTTTTGGGGCCAACATGCTCCAATAAAAATTGTTTTGTAACGTAAATATGGAACAATATAAAATCAACAAGTACAATTCCTAAATAATATTATTGCACAACTTAAAACAACATAATTAAAAACCAAAGTGACACACCACTGCACACCTTTGGTGCGGTGGTCACTTTATAAGTATAAATGTATGTGGGGTGTGAGGGGCAAGCCTGAGGTTTAAGTCTCTAGGAGGGAGCTTCACATCCATATACATTTTTTTTTTTTTTTTGAGAATCACATATATATACACTTAAATTAGACTAGAGTAGAAATTCTATCTTGTATTAGAAAAAAAAAAAAAAAAAAACAAAGTGACACTTTGGAAATTCTCAAGTAGTGAGTCTTGTTATTGCACCAATGCAAACATTCCTCCAATTGATTCGGAAAAATAGATCATGTTAAAAAAATCAGACATAACTTAATAGTTAACGTGGTAAAAAATAACATCGAAGAGGATGCTTAACAATCAAATAGGTAGGTAATCTAATCAGTGGCGACTCTAGGAATTTTTCTTAGGACATTCCTTAAGAAGCATAAATTACCCATGTAGTTTGTCTTTTATAAACTATAATTTGTTGTATTGTTGTTTCATTAATTATAAAATTATTAATTGTTGTTTAGCCTAACATAATTTAATTTGTTTGCCTTTTATGATGTATTGGTTAATTAAATTATTAATTATTGTTGTTTAGTTCCTTAATTATTTTTTTTACTAACTACAAGCATTCTAGCACACACCCCATTGTGCATTAGCACACACTAGCTCGCACCCCATGTGCATTATCCATGGTTCAACCCACTACCTAGTGCCTAACATAATTTAATTTTGTCTTTTATAATGTATTGGTGCATGCCTCTGCATGCCTTTACTTCCCCCATTCAAATATCCCACCCCACGACCCCATGGCCCCATCCACCCCCACTAAACAGACGAGAGTCACAAGAGGAGCTAATCAGATAAATTCACAATACACTAAAAGACAAACTCACCAACACACCAATGGATAAAGTCAAAATAGGGGCAAATAATTATAAAGTTAAAAAGTAAAGCTCTAAAGCCAAGCCAATTACAGTTCAAAGAGAGAGAGAGAGAGTCTCATTTTAGTTCAAAGAGAAAGACTCTCTCTCTCAGACCAAAGTCCACAGCAAACCCAAAGATGTAAGAGAGAAAGAGAGAGAAGTAAAGTGTAAAGAACTTAAATACCTTGAGGGAGGCCTGAGGGGCGGCACCGTGGGCCATCGCAGCACATTAAGGCGAGAAAGGACTCGAGGCCAAGCGTCGCATGCCCTAATCCGATCAGACCGATCTCAGATCTTCGATGCTCGATGTGCTCTGTTGTTCGAGTTTCTGGCGGAGGTGCCGTGCGCTGATGTGCTTGGTCTGTTGGTTGTTGTTGTTGATGAGGTTTTGTTCTTTAGGCTAGGTTTCTAATTTTAGTTTTTGCCTTACCATTTGATGAATCGGCGGACGCGTATTTGGTTTTGGTTGGTTTTTTTTTTTTTTTTTGAGAATCCATTTGGGTTGGGCCAATTGGGTATTTAGTTAATAATTATTTTGATTTAAAAATCTGGTTGGGGTTAGTTTTGTTTAGGATTTATGTTGGGTTTTTTTTTTTTTTTTTTAGGTGGGCTTGCTCTGTTACATTTTTTTTTTTAAGTGGGCTTGCTCTGTTACATTTTTTTTTTTTTTTTTTAGATTTTAGTTCAAAATTTTTGAGCTTTTTCTTTTTGCTTGAAAGTAGAACAAATAATCCACCAAAATTTAATTTTATTGGCATAAAAAATTTTTGAGGGTGTTCCTAATTTTTTTTAAGGGTAGATAAATAAAAAATTTTAAATTATTATATATAATTTTTTTTTAGGCCAGGGTGGTCCTGGGACCTCCTTGGCCTGAACATGGTGCCGCCACTGGATCTAATGCATAAGAATAAGGTTATGTTTGGTACTAGTTTTTGTTTTCTATTTTCAAAAACTTGTTTTTAGGAATATAAAGAAAAAAAAATTTTCTTGTATTTTTGAAATCAAAAACATGTTTGGTTAGTTGAAATTAAAAAAAAAAAAAAAGATAGTTTTTTGAAGAAAAAAAAAGAAGAAAATACTAAAATATGTTGTTACTAAGATTTGAACTTTAATGCTAACTCATTAAAATGAGATAGATTCAATAAATTAAATACATATTTTCATTGACTTTTGAAAACTAGTAACTAGAAACAGCATTTTGCATGTTTTTAGGTTATGTTTGGTAACAGTTTTTGTTTTTTATTTTCAAAAACTTGTTTTTGGGAATATAAAGAAAACAATTTTCTTGTATGTTTGAAATCAAAAACATGTTTGGTTAGTTGAAATTAAAGAAAAGATAGTTTTTTGATGAAAAAAAAAGAGAAAATACTAAAATATGTTGTTACTAAGATTTGAACTCTAATGCTAACTCATTAAATAAGACAAATTCATTAAATTAAATGCATATTTTCATTGACTTTTAAAAACTAGAAACTAAAAACAACATTTTGCATGTTTTTAGGTAATGTTTGGTAACAATTTTTGTTTTTTATTTTCAAAAACTTGTTTTTGGGAATATAAAGAAAAAAAAATTTCTTGTATTTTTGAAATCAAAAACATGTTTGGTTAGTTGAAATTAAAAAAAAAAAAGTTTTTTGAAGAAAAAAATAGAAAATACTAAAATATGTTGTAACTAAGATTTGAACTTTAATGTTAACTCATTAAATGAGACAGATTCATTAAATTAAATGTGTGTTTTAATTGATTTTTGAAAATTAGAAACTGAAAATAGCCTTTTGTATGTGATGTGGCATAAACAAATGCAACTCTAAATTTGTCCATGGAGATCGTCCAGGACTAGCAAGGTGCTCAAGACGAGATAAGTTGTCATGACATGCTCAAGACGAGGTAAGCTGTTACGACATGCTCAAGACGAGGTAAGCTGTCTAGACGTGCTTAAGATGAGGTAAGCTGTCTTGACATGCTCAAGACGAGGTAAGCTGCCTTGACGTGATCAGGACGAGGAATTATGGACGACACGTGGGCACTTGGAAAATTTATGGTGTAAAATGTCCCCATATTACACGAATAACCTCCAGTGACCGTTGCACACAAAAAGGATAACTCCTAAACAGTTGGAAGTTATATTCAAATACAAACCTCCTCAATTCAAGGGGAAGTTACAAATCCAATAACCGCTCTTAAGACACTATATAAACGCTGGTTCAGACCAAGAAAGGGTACGTGAAATCATTTCCCAAAAAGTTGGAACTTGAAAGTATTTGAGAGAAACTGACTTTGTCATCGGAGGGTTATTGGCCGGCAACCCCGGTCACCTTTGATTTCTTCTCTTTCTTTTTCAGGCTACCAAGATCAACCGTGAGCCCTCTCTAGTCTGAAGCATCCAGCCTACTGATTTTCTTCGAATCATCAGTTGGCGCCGTCTGTGGGGACTTAGAAAATAATCCTCGTTTTCTTTTCGTTATTTCGATCATTCTTTGTTCTTAGACAAAAAGGCTGAATGGTTCTGACAAGATCAAGGGCTACCAGCCCAGACCACCAGGAGAGTAGGGATGCTTCTAGTAATCCCTACCGTGATCGCCAGTCAGCGCCTGCCGCGCAGCCGCCATCCCTTCAACAAGTGCAGTCCATGGCTGCTGCTATGGCGGAACTGACCCGCCAAAATTAGGAGTTGAATCGGGAAATCAACATAAGGAGGCAGCACCGTGAAGGACATGCAGAAGGACGACCCCAGGGTCAGGAGGGTAGAGGAGAAAACGTTGAGTCCGAGAATCAAACAAGGGGTACTACTTCAAGAAGGGTGCCACATATGGAGAGAGAGATGGACCAGATGAGAAAAGCCATAGAAGAAATGAAGGAGAGTATGAGGCGGGCGAACCTCGTGGAAGATTTGGTTCACCGAACGGACTCCCCGTTCACGGCTTCCATCAACAGTCATCCTTTACCTCCTAAGTTCAAAATGCCTTCCCTGGATTCATACGATGGAAATAGTGACCCATGTGATCACATTGCCACTTTTAAGACTACCATGCACCTCCAAGGAGTTCCAGATGAAATCATGTGCAGAGCATTCCCTACCACACTTAAGGGACCGGCGAGAGTGTGGTTCAGCAAAATACCCCCAAACTCAGTCGGGTCATTCGAGGAGTTAAGTAAAATGTTTGTTACAACTTCATTGGAGGACAACGCCACAAGCGTTCTTCTTCCAGTTTGTTAACTATTGAGCAAGGAGAGAATGAGAGCCTACGATCCTTCATTACCCGTTTCAATAGGGAGGCGTTAACGGTTGATGAAATGGATGACAAGTTATTGTTGGCTGCTTTTCACAATGGGGTCAATTCAGACTTGTTCATTCATAAACTGTACGAGCAGGAACCTCAGACCATGGCGGAACTCGTCCATTCAGCCCATAATTTCATGAACGCTGAGGACGCAATAATAGCCAAGAAAAGGAAAAGGTCAGAACGCTCGGAAGCTGGTCACCAACGACATTCAGATCAAGCTCCTCGTCCTAAGAAGGCCCAGGTAGGAGAAAAAAGGGATAGGGATGGTAGGAAGGCAAGTTTGTCCTTAAGAAGTCAGCAGCACACTTCCCTGAATACCCCGCTAGAGCAGGTCCTTATGCAAATCAAGGATGATCCGTCCTTGAAGTGGCCGGAGAAAATGAAGGGAGACCCTAACAAGCGTAACAAGAACAAGTATTGTCGCTTTCACAGGGACCATGGGCACGACACGGACGAGTGTTTTGATTTAAAGCAACAGGTAGAGAACCTCATCAAGCAGGAAAAGTTGAGGAATTTTCTTGGACGAAACCACAAGGATGAGAAGTTGAAAGCCAAGGTGGAAGAGTCCTCACGACCCCCGCTAGGAGAAATAAGAGTTATTGTAGGAGGAACCTCAGCAGTGCAGTTATGTAAATCGAGGAAGACATACCTGAAGGTGGTGCAAAACGTCCAGCTGTCAGGATGATCTCCAAGGACGAGGGAAGCTGACGAGCAAGCAATTACGTTCACGGACGAGGATGCTGGAAGAATTCACCAACCCTATGACGATGCGATTGTCATTACTTTACTTATTGCGGACTATACAACCAGAAGGGTGTTGGTAGACAATAGCAGCTTGGCGGACATTTTGTATTACCCTGCTTTCCAACAAATGAGGCTAGGACGAGATCAGCTTCGTCCAGTGAGTTCGCCCTTGGTAGGATTTGGGGGAATGAAAGTACAACCGGTGGGCACCGTCACACTACCCGTAGTGATTGGGGTATACCCACAGCAGATAGCCAGAGATGTAAACTTCCTCGTAGTTGATTGTTCATCGTCATATAACGCTATTATTGGAAGGCCTACTTTGAATAGTTGGAAGGCGGTAACCTCAACCTACCATTTGTCCGTCAAGTTCCCAACTGAGCATGGCGTGGGTCAGGTGCAAGGAGATCAGTTGGTTGCTAGAGAATGTTACCTAGCCATGTTGGCGATGGATGAGTGTTTACAGACAATGAGCATAAACGATGGTAGAACCACAGCGGAGCCTGTGGAGGTGTTAGAAGATGTCCCCTTAGACGATCATAGAGCTGAGAAGTTTACTAGAATAGGGGCGAGCATGGAAGAAGGGGCGAAGAATGCGTTGGTCCAGTTTTTGAAGAAAAGCCTTGATGTCTTCGCATGGAGTCATGAAGACATGCCTGGCATTGATCCGAGTGTTATTACTCATCGTCTGAATGTATGTCCATCCTCTAAACCCGTGCGTCAGAAGAAGAGGGTATTTGCTCCTGAGCGAGAAAACGCCATCAAAAACGAAGTACAAAAGTTGATTACGGCGGAGTTCATTAGGGAAGTTTACTACCCGGACTGGTTGGCGAATGTAGTCATGGTAAAGAAGGCCAATGGTAAGTGGCGAATGTGTGTAGACTTTACCGACTTAAACAAAGCTTGCCCGAAGGACAGTTATCCGCTGCCACGCATTGACTAGCTGGTAGACTCGACGGCTGGTCACAGGTTACTCAGCTTCATAGACGCCTTCTCAGGCTACAAACAAATAAGGATGGACGAGACAGACCAAGAGAAGACTTCATTTACCACCAACCAAGGACTGTTTTGCTACAAGGTAATGCCTTTTGGTTTGAAGAACGCGGGGGCAACTTACCAGAGGCTGGTGAACCAAATGTTTCGTCCTCAAATTGGAAGAAATGTAGAGGTCTACGTTGATGATATGCTGGTAAAAATTTTGGACGAGGGAAAACATCTGGACGACCTTTAGGAGACCTTTGACACACTGCGACGGTATAACATGAAACTTAATCAGAGCAAGTGCGCCTTCGGCGTTTCATCAGGGAAGTTCTTGGGGTTCATGGTTTCACATAGAGGCATTGAGGCAAATCCAAATAAGATCCAAGCAATACTCAACATGGAATCACCGAAAAACATCAAAGAAGTCCAGTCCCTTACAGGACGAGTTGCCGCTCTCAACAGGTTTGTTTCGAAAGCTACTGACAAGTGTTTACCGTTTTTTAAAGTCCTTAGGAAGGCGTTTGACTGGACGGACGAGTGTCAAAGGGCCTTCCAGGATTTGAAGACTTACCTCACAAAGGCACCATTGCTAAGTCCATCCGTACCTGGCGAAGAGCTGTATTTGTATTTGGCGGTATCCTTGCATGCCATAAGTTCCGCACTGGTCAGGGAAGAGGAACAAGTGCAGAAACAGGTATACTATACCAGCAGGGCACTTAGAGGAGCGGAGGGACGGTACCCAATGATGGAGAAGTTAGCCTTTGCCTTGGTCACGGCTTCAAGGAAGCTGAGACACTACTTTCAAGCTCATGTCATCATTGTCTTAACGAATTATCCCCTAAAGAAAGCAATGAACAAATTAGAAGCTGCAGGACGGCTAGTCCAATGGGCAGTGGAACTCAGTGAATTTGATGTCAGGTACCAGCCAAGGAAAGCAGTCAAGGCGCAGGCGCTGAAAGACTTCATAGCGGAGTTCACTCCAAGCCAAGACGAGCTAGCCAAGGACGAGCAAATAAGAAGGTGGGTCATAGACGTGGATGGATCATCTATGATGTACGCAGGAGGGATTGGAATCATACTCAGGTCCCCGGAGGGAGATAAGTTAGAGTATGCAGCCCGTCTACAGTACCAAACTACTAACAATGAAGCTGAATATGAAGCACTACTCAAAGGACTAGAATTGGCAAAGTCCTTAGGAGCAGAGTCAATAATAGTCAGAGGAGATTCTCAGCTAATCATCAACCAAATAAATGGAATGTGTGAAGCCAAGGAAGATCGAATGAAGAGATACCTCAGCAAGGTGAGGAGGCTTGTACAAAAATTTTCAGAAGTTAGTTTTGTTCAACTCCCGAGGGAGGAAAACATGGAAGTAGATGCGTTGGCAAGAGCAGCGTCGGCAGGTGGAATTGTGGACGAGTATAGCAAAATCCAATACATGCCAAGCATAGACCTCCTGGAAATACAGCAAATTGGAGGGGAAGAAAATTGGATGAGTCCAATTGTAATCTATCTGAAGGATGGAAAGCTTCCGGAAGACAAAAACGAAGCTAGGAAACTAAGGGTTAGGGTTGCAAAGTACATGCTTATAAATGAAGTGCTTTACAAGCGAGGCTTATCTCAGCCCTACCTAAGGTGCCTGGCTCTGGACGAAGTGAATTATGTTTTGAGGGAGGTTCATGAAGGAGCATGTGGTAATCACTCGGGGGCAAGATCATTCGTCCATAAGATCATACGTGCCGGCTACTACTAGCCCACGGTTTAGGCAGATGCTAAGGCTTATGTCAAGGTGTGCGACCGATGTCAGCGTTACAGCAACGTCCCTAGGTAGTCGTCGGAGTACCAAACCCCGATGATGGCCCCGTGGCCATTTGCGCAGTGGGGACTGGATATCCTAGGCCCTTTCCCCCCAGGAACTAGACAAATGAAGTTTTTGATAGTAAGAATTGACTACTTTACTAAGTGGGTGGAGGCTGAACCCCTCGCAAAAATTACACAGCAAAATGTCAAGAATTTTGTTTGGAAGAATATTCTGTGTAGGTTCAGGGTACCGAGGGTACTGGTATCGGACAATGGACGACAGTTCGACAACACACCATTCAGGGACTTTTGTGAGCATTTCAGAATCAGAAATCATTACTCCTCACCCTTCCACCCACAAGCAAATGGACAGGCAGAAGTGGCAAACCGATCCTTGCTGAAAATCATCAAGACTCGGCTTGAGGGGGTAAAGGGGGTATGGCCAGATGAGTTACTAGGCGTTCTTTGGGCCTACAGGACGACGGTGAGAACCCCAACAGGAGAAACCCCCTTCAAATTAGCCTATGGGAGCGAAGCGGTCATACCGGCAGAAGTTCATATGGCTAATCATCGAGTGATGAAGTATCAGGAGAAAGAAAATGAAGAATTACTCCGTCTTGACCTCGATCTCATTGATGAGGTAAGGATGGATGCGGAGCAGAGGACAGCAAGGTACAAGAATCTTATGGCCAGGCAGCATGATGCCATGGTGAAACCCAGGCGCTTCAGCGTAGGGGACCTCGTTCTCAAAAAAGTATCCTTGGCAACTAGGAACCCAGCTCATGGAAAATTAGGACCCAATTGGGAAGGACCATACAGGGTAGTCAACTGCAAGAGGCAGGGGTCATATTACTTGGAAGCTCTGGACGGGCGAAAGCTGGAGCATCCTTGGAATGTGGAGCACCTGCGAAGGTACTATCAGTAATGGGCTTGGACGAGGCTACTTAGGATGAGGTTACAATGACGAACGACTCTACTACTATGTGTTCAATAATAACTACTTTTGTGTTCTTATTACTACTATGGTGTGTACTAAGAATAAAGGTGCACTAGTTCTTAAACTTTTGCACCGTCTACAAACAAGTTTGTGAAAGACGAGGTTATGTATTTTAAGTATTTTCCTAAGTACTTTCATAAGGCGCTAGCTTCTAAGCAGGTGCCATGTTTGTGAACAATGCTTATGTAATGACATAGTTTGGATTTTCAATGTATTTTATGCATAAAATCTAACTCCCATGGCAAAACTTACGAGGGGGGCAAAACCTTAAGACGAATGAAAAATCCTTGGACGCAGGGATGTAACATTTATAAGCTTTCCTCAAGACGAGGATAAAGTGTAAAATAAGCCAAGGCACAAAAATTACAAGTCCATGGACGAGCATCTGACCAAAACAGATACTCTAGGACAAGTCAAACGCTAGAAAACGTCCTTGACAAAAGGCCAAAGAAAGGCTAATGGACGAGGTAAATAGGCCAAAACCTATGGACGAGTAGAATGGGCCAAACCTATGGACGAAGGAAACGTCTGAAGGTTGTCATCAACTCGTCTATAGAAAGACGGATGAACTAATAGTATCGTCCATGGGAAAAATACAAGGACGACCCTTCAATACTTAAGAAATATACAAATTTCAATCACAACGACAAAGGGCAATCACGTCCGTACAAAAACAAACAATGAATAAAAATAGACATTCATTGAAATAGAGGAAAAGGGTAGACGACGATCGTCCAAAAACCCTTACATAAACTAACCCTTAAGGCAATTGTTAATAAACCCGTCTATAACCCTCTAGACGAGGTAATTGTACTCTAATACATTGCAATAAAAAGAAAGAAAACAACAAAACGGATTACATTAAAGCAAAGATAATTTTAAACAAACGGTGTGTTGGCGTTGGGCTCGTCCTGAGGCGGCAAAGTGGTAGCGTCGTCCTCCACATTGATATCTTCAGAGCTGGTCTGGACGAGAGAGCTTGTGGACGCCCCACTAAGGTTGAGCTTAATAGAGCTGAAGTCCACTTCGGGGAATTTTTTCGCGGCGTCCATCCTAAAATCTTCGAAGCCAGCCGCGTAGTTGGCGTCCATTGAATCAGTAAATTCTTTGGACGCCTTAAACTCAGCGACGACGTCTCCTTTAGCTTTCTCCACAATGGCTTCTAACTCGTCGTGCCTCCTTTGAAGGAAGGAAAGACGGTCATCCTTCTGGTGGACTTCATCCTCTAGTGTAGCAACGCGTTTTCTTAAGTTCTCGGCATCGTCCTTAGCTTTCGTTGCCACCTCTGCCCACCTCTTAGACTCGTCCCTTCCTTTTTGGACAGTTTTCTCCAACAGCACCCTCGTCTTGTCCAGTTCAGTTGCCTCTCTAGACGCTGCAATGAACTTAGACATTGCCTGCACAGCACAAAGCTTCATTAGAATGCATGCATAAGTTAATTGTAAAACGAGACAAACATATAAAAAGTTACATACCTTGAAAAGGTCATGGACGCTGGAGCACTCAAAATCCTTCAACGACATGTTGTAGCATGCCGTCACGTCCTCATCTGTCACAACCTTCTCAAATTTCTCCCAAGCCAAGTCCTCGTCCTCAAGAAGATTGTGAGGAACTTGGTGAGAAGGTTGAGATGAGGATGGGACTACTCTAGGCGGGAGGGGTGGAGAATGAAGCTCTGGTTCAACGTCCAAAATTTGAACTGGATTGGTAGGAGGGACGAGAGAGCCAGGTTGATCCTTGGCTTGGACGTCTTGAGGCTTGGACGACTTGTGCCTAGCTTTCCTCTCCTTGCGCCTACTTGGGAGGTTTCCCAAGTCTATGCCAAGAGAGAGGCTCTTCCTCTTCTCGCCAGAAGCTGGACGAGGGTTGGATTCCACTCCAGGCCTAGTCTCCTCGTCCATCGCATCCTTGCCTTTATTTTGTTTCATCGTCACCATTCCTGCAAGTAAAGACGTCAGTAAAAAAAAAAAAAAAAAAAAAAAAAAAAAAAGAGAAAGACGAGGGTAAGGACGACTTACGTCTTCTCACGGTAACTTCGTGGGCAATTGCCTCGTCTGAAGGGTCAGGACCTAGACCCCAGGTGGCAAGATGCCGTAAGTTAACCAAAAAATGGAAGGTCCTATCACTGTAAAGACGAGCTTTTTGGACTCGTTCCAAATAGAACCTATCCAAATGGGGTCGTCTAACACCTTCAAAACAAAATAAACAAAAAACACGTTAGACGACCATTATTAAAGACGAGTGCAACAAATACAATGAGAAATGCATATCTTCAGGACGAAGGTTCCCTATCTCCCCTGTATAGGGAGGGAATGGATCCTTGGCAGTGTCATTAGGACGGCCAGCCCAAAAACCAGAGATGAAGAAAAACTCCGTCTTCCAGTTTCTGCCGGACGTGACTAAGGACTTAATCAATCTACAATCTTTCCCTCTGGCTGTAAATTGATAAAAGCCAAGGGACTGGTTAATTTCGGAGGGTTTATAGCAGTAGAGGAACTCGTCCACGGAAAGAGGACGGTTCCCCTCAAACACTTCCCTCCACAAAACTTGCATAGCTACTATTAGACGCCATGCATTGGGGTTAAGTTGGCATATTCCTATACCTAACCTAGAAAGCAACTCCCTGGCGAAGGCATTTAGAGGCAACCTCAAACCCCCTAGTAGGTAAGCCTCGTAAATGCCAACACCAAAACGGGGTTGACAACACCACTCGTCACCGATGGGTAGCCTAGGGTTTAAGCTATCAGCGATTTGGTACCTCGTCTTGAGAAGGTCCAACTTCTTCTCGTCTATCTTGGAACCAACCCCTATAGCACAAGTGTAAACTACCTCCTCCTCCTCATCTTGAGCAGAAGATGAGGGAGCACTTGTGCCAGCCCTAGAACCGGACTTGACCCTCGTCCTATGTTGTTCCTTAAACACCTCTAAAGGAACCCCTGGGACACCAGACGTATACTCGTCTGTGGTGTTCCCATCACTACTGCTATTACTACTCCTAGAACTATCACTAGAGCCACTAAAGCTACTTGGGTCTTGGTACTCGTTTATGGCTTTGACAGTGCTATCGCTAGACGAGGAAAGGACTATAGACATTTTTAAGGAAGAAACTTAAAATCTAAGGACGAAGATTGAAGAAAGTACCTAGAACTAGACGAGTGGAGACTAACTGACGCAGGAAACTTCTAGACGAGGCGCTAAGACGAGGGAGGTCGAAGAAGAAAATTTGAGAAAATGAGGAGGGTAGCGGAGGAATTCAACTATTTATAGGCATTGACCCCAGTACACGAAGCGACGCGACCAGCCAAAAAGCGACAAATGGCACGTCCCTCGAAAAACGAGCTGACATGATTGGTCTCCAGTTAAATCATGACAAGTGGCACCTACAACAGCTGGCATAAGGACGCTTGTCCAAAAAACGGCGTTAGTAGATGTAAATCCTAGACGACCCATGGACAAGGGGGCAACTGATGTGGCATAAACAAATGCAACTCTAAATTTGTCCATGGAGATCGTCCAGGACTAGCAAGGTGCTCAAGACGAGGTAAGCTGTCACGACATGCTCAAGACGAGGTAAGCTATCACGACATGCTCAAGACGAGGTAAGCTGTCTAGACGTGCTCAAGACGAGGTAAGCTGTCTAGACGTGCTCAAGACGAGGTAAACTGCCTTGACGTGCTCAAGACGAGGTAAGCTGCCTTGACGTGATCAGGACGAGGAATTATGGACGACACGTGGGCACTTGGAAAATTTGTGGTGTAAAATGTCCCCGTATTACACGAATAACCTCCAGTGACCGTTGCACACAAAAAGGATAACTCCTAAACAGTTGGAAGTTATATTCAAATACAAACCTCCTCAATTCAAGGGGAAGTTACAAATCCAATAACCGCTCTTAGGACACTATATAAACGCTGGTTCAGACCAAGAAAGGGTACGTGAAATCATTTCCCAAAAAGTTGGAACTTGAAAGTATTTGAGAGAAACTGACTTTGTCATCGGAGGGTTATTGGCTGGCAACCCCGGTCACCTTTGATTTCTTCTCTTTCTTTTTCAGGCTACCAAGATCAACAGTGAGCCCTCTCTAGTCTGAAGCATCCAGCCTACTGATTTTCTTCGCATCATCAGTATGTTTTTAGTTTCCTTCACAAATTGAGTTTTGAAAACAGTTTTTGTTTTCTACCTATTTTGAGTTGCCAAACAAGTTTTTTAATCTCAAAAATAGAAAATCGTTTTTGAAAATATAAAATAAGGGGAGAAACAGTTACCAAACATACCCAGTTTCCTTCAAAAATTGAGTTTCAAGAACGGTTTTTGTTTTTTTGTCCATTTTGGGTTGCCAAACAAGTTTTTTAATCTCAAAAATAGAAATTGTTTTGGAAACAGAAACTAAGGAGAAAAAGCAGTTACTAAACATATCCTAAATGTTTAGGAAGGGAAAATTTGCTATTTTTTAGTACCACTTAGAATGTCTATTGATAAACCATAATCACAAATAATTAATGTGTATCAAAAACTTTTCTGCTGTACCTTATATATATATATATGTGTGTGTGTGTGTGTGTGTGTGTGTGTGTGTATAAAATTATTGATAATAAAAAGAAAAATACTTGGACTAGGCGTGTATGTATGGATGTTGGGCCTATGGGAATATTAAAGGAAGGAGCTAGGTCCATCTTGCGTAAAAGAAATACATTGGAGGTGTTTTCTACTGAGGATACAGAGGATGAAAAATGTAGAGGAAAAAGGGGGGAAGGTCAGTGATGAATCAAATTTGAATGAAGCGGCAGGGGTGTTGAATCACCCTTGTTGAGAGCAATGAGGCTTTTAAGTTGGAATTGCCAAGGGCTTGGGAACCTTTGGATAGGCCTTCACAAGTTAGTGAGGGAACAAGCTCTCGATATATGCTTCTTGATGGAAACCAGGTTGGATAGAGGCGGGTTTGAGAAGCATTGTGGTGATTTACCGTTTAAAAATAAATTGATAGTAAACAAGCCAAATTCAGGTGGTGGGTTGGCTTTACTCTAGAAGGAGGAGATGATATTAGATGTTATTAATTTCACTAATAATCATATTTTAGCAAAGATAGTGGAAGGTGATGGTTTTGTGTGGTATCTCACAGGATTATATGGGTGACCAGAGGCAAATGAAAAGCGGAAGTCTTGTGCTCTTTTATCCCATTTATGGTCTTTCATTGAGGGTCATTGGTGTTGTATAGGAGATTTCAATGCCATTCTTCATGCATCTGAGAAGCAAAGTGTCCATGCACCTTATTATAATTAGATTGAGGACTTTCGGGGTGCTTTGGAGGATTGCAGGTTGACTGACCTAGGGTTCGCAAGGCATAAATTTACATGGACTAGTAGGAGGCCAGGTTCGGCTCACTCAAAACAAAGGCTGGATAGAGCTACTGCCAATAGGGTGTGGAATGACAAATTTCATGCAAGTTCGGTCTCCCATCTGTTCAGCCATGCTTTTGATCACATTCCTATCCTTTTGAAAACCATGATTGATAGGCGGGTTAGGGAAAGGGGGGCTGGTGGTTTCAAGTTTGAAGAGAATTGGTTGCTGTGGGCAGATTGTGAGGAAGCCGTGACTGAAGCTTAGACAATGGGAGGTTGTTGTAACTCGGGTTTGAGTGGTGTACAGGATCAAATCCAAGCTTGTGGGGTTGAACTAAATTTATGGGGTTCTTCTAAGACCAAACCCAAAATAGAAGAGATTAAAAGGCTTCAAAAAAAAATTGGAGGTGATGAATGAATGTGAGTTGACTGAAGAGAGTAGAAGTGAGTTTCTGCGTCTAAGCAAGCAACTCGATGACCTATTGTTGAAGAAGGAGATATTTTGGCGTCAGAGATCCTGAGTGTCATGGCTAAAACATGGCGATAGGAATACAAATTTTTTTTCATTCCAAAGCCTCCCAAAGAAGGTGGTGGAATTATATTGAGGGAATTAAAAATGCTAATGGGGTTTGGGTGGAGGAAGTTAAGGATGTGGCTGGGGTGGCGTCTGATTATTTCATGAATATTGTTAATGCAGGCTCTTATGACAGAATGGAGAAATGTCTCAGCACAGTAAATCACAAAATTACAGTTGATATGCTAGAGGTGCTTTCCAGGCCATTTAGTAGTGAAGAGGTTAAAGCAGTGTTGTTTCAAATGGGACCAACAAAGGCTCCTGGACTCAATGGAATGAATGCACTTTTCTATAAATTTTTTGGCATATTGTGGGTAATGAGGTGATGATGTTGTGTTAGATTTTTTTACATTCTGGTAATATGGAGCCTAATATTAATTATACTCATATAGTGCTGATTCCTAAAGTAAAGAAATCGGGAAAAATGGCACACTTCAGACCAATTAGCTTATGTAATTTGATTTATAAAATTATTTCAAAAGTTTTGGTGAATAGATTGAAGTTGATCTCGCCACATATTATTTCTCCATCTTAAAGTGCATTTGTACATGGTCGCCTTATTACTGATAATGTGCTAGTAGACTATGAGACTTTGCATGCCATATTAGAAAGAAAGGCAAAGAAAGGGCATTAGCTCTTAAATTGGATGTGAGTAAGGCCTATGACAGGGTGGAATGGGGTTTCCTTAGGGGTATGATGATTAAATTTGGATTTCCGGAGGTTTGGGTGGATAGGGTTATGAAATGTGTTTCTACACCTTCCTTTTCAGGTTGGATCAATGGAAAAGCTTATGGGAATATTTGCCTTCTAAAGGTATTCGTCAAGGGGATCCGCTATCCCCTTATTTGTTTCTAATTTGTGTAGAAGGTTTTACATTGCTCCTTGCTAAGGCAGAATTAGATGGGAAGTTTCATGGAGTGGCAGTCTGTAGGAATGCTCCTCGTATAACTAATCTGCTTTTTGCTGATGACTCTTTGATTTTTTGTTAGGCTAATAACGATGAAATGCAGGTTATATCAGATGCTATATAGCTATATGCTAAAGCTTCTGGCCAATGCATCAATCTTGAGAAGTCTTTAGCCTATTTCAGTAGCAATGTAAAGGTGGAGCAGAAAGCATGAATTGTTGACCAACTGAAGGTAAATGAGGTGGCGAAGTTTGATTCTTATTTGGAGTTGCCAATTTTGATTGGAAGAAAGAAATATGACAATTTTGCTTACATTAAGGAAACGGTTTGGAAAAAGATTCAAGGTTGGAAGCAGAAGTTGCTGTCAAGGGCTGGAAATGAGGTTTTGATAAAAGTAGTGGCTCAATCTATTCCCACTTATACGATGCAGGTGTTTCAATTGCCTAGAAAATTATGTGATGAATTGGATGCTATGTGTGCTAGATTTTGGTAGGGCCAAATTGGTGAGGAATAGAAAATTCACTAGAAGAGTTGGAGTCTTTTGACGCAGACGAAAAAGGAGGGAGGGATGGACTTCAGAGATATTCGATCTTTTAATCTAGCTATGCTAGCTAAACAAGGATGGCGATTGTTGTAGAACAGAAATTCTCTTTTGTATAGCTACTTTAAGGCAAAGTACTTTCCACGGTGTGAGTTCCTTGAGGTGAAGGATTATTAAAATAGCTCTTATGTTTGGAAGAGTTTATTAGCGGCTCAATCGGTATTGAGAAAAGGGTGATATTGGAGAGTGGGGCATGACACTTCTATCCACGTTTTGAAGGATTGTTGGTTACCTACTCAACCAACAAAGAGGGTTTTTTTCCAACCTGAGGAGGACATATGGGAGTGGAGGGTTTTGGATTTGATTGATTGGCAGAACCACTAGTGGGATAGAGATCGAATCCTTGCTTTGTTTCACCCGAATGATGCTGAGGTCATTCTCCAAGTTCCTTTGAGTAGGCGGATGGTGCAGGATGTCTTGGCTTGGTCCTTTACAAAGAATGGTAGGTACAATGTGAAGTTAGGGTACAATGTGGCTAAGCAATTGAGGTTGGTAGAGAGTAATTTTGGGGAGGCTTCGGTGCAAAGATCAAATATTTTCTTGTGGTCACGGATCTGGAAGGCTAAGGTTCCAAATAAGGTTATGATTTTTTCATGGAGAGCATGCCATAATATATTGCCTACGAAGGACAACCTGGTGCGAAGGAGAGTGTTGAGGATGCTTGGTGTTGTTTCTGTCATAGAGCTGATGAATCAGTGCTGTATGTGCTTTGGAAGTGTGGGGCAGCACAGGACGTTTGGGCTAGTAGTGCAAATAGGTTTCAAAAATTCAGTACTGTGCAAGTGGATTTTGGACAGCTGGTTGCTAGTCTCATGTCGAGGTTGTCACTTGAGGAGTTGGATTTATTTTGGGTGATTTGTTGGCAAATCTGGCTTCAGCGGAACATGGTCTTGCATAGGGGTGCTTTCCAACATCCATCATGGTCATACCAGTGGGCTTTGGATTATTTGAGTGAGTTTCATAAAGCATAAGAGCATCTGAATGTACCTATGACAGTTCATGTTTCAGCAGGTCAGGCATGGCAGCCACCATAAGGAAATTTATTCAAGCTGAACTTTGATGGAGCATGTTTTAATAATGGAAATGCTTCAGGTTATGGGGCTGCGGTTCATAATGGGAGTGGCGAAGTGATGGCTGCTATTTCGACCAAGGGTGGAGCTGTGAGGGATAGTGAAGAGGTGGAGGTGCTGGCTTGCCGCAAGGCTCTTGAATTCGGTATAGATGTTGGTTTAGGGAGGTGATTCTGGAAGGTGATAATACAATGGTGATGAAGACAATAGCACAGGCTCAACCAAATTTAGCTCAGCTTGGGTTTATTTATGAAGATATTTGGTGCTTGATTGCAAGTTTTAGGTCCTTTTTAGTCAATTGTGTTAGGCGTAGTGCCAATGGTGTTGCTCATGCGTTGGCAAGATTTGCTAGATTATCTGATAATGAAACTGTATGGTTGGAGGAGGATCGTCCACCAGCAGTTGATACTCTGTATTTGGATTCTAGTATTCTGCATTAATGAAATTCTTTTGGTTCCGGTTTCCAAAAAAAAAAAAAAAAATTATCATATACTAAATCAAGAAATGTATTAAGGCATCATAAGTCTGTCCATTTGATATGCGTTGGCCAACTTGCCCATGATAATGGCAATTTAGAGCTTTAATTTTGTTTTTCCATTATTTAGACATTTTGAAATGAATGGTGTGAGAGTATATAATGCATGTCCACCATAATAACAACTATTGGGGTTGATTTGAGGAAAAAGTACAACCATATTTTTCATACATATGTGCATTCACGTTGAGAGAGAGAGAGAGAGAGAGAGAGAGAGAGAGAGAGAGAGAGAGAGAGAGAGATTTAGAACCATTTCCAAATTTTCTTCTTGGTATGCCGAACGTAACAATGTGTTATGCAATGTGATTGACAGTAGGGATATTTTTTCGCTCTTTTTGCATTTATCTTGGTATGATTTAACAAGATTATATATTGGCTCATTTAGATACGATGGTTTCTTTATGCAGTTTTCAAAAGACTTCACAATTCATCTATAAAATTTTCGACCATGTATATTGGCTTTCGAGAACAACCTTCAACTTCATAGACAATGCACTCATGAAGTAGTAGGGGATGTTTTTCACGTTTAGTGAGATGAACAATTGGGACTGGATGTGGAGGTTGATGGATAAAGATAGGGGAATTGGTTTGCCCTTCAACATAAATTAAGATAATTAACACCATCATCCCTAACAAAATTAAGATAAATTTTATATTCATTGATTCTATCTCACTTTATAATTCTTCTTATTTTAACGTTCTTTGAGAATGATTATTGAAACTTATTAGAACTATTATTTTGTATAAACTATTAAACAATTATAAAAGTTTGAAATACATATAAATTGATGATTCTTTATTTTTTTCTCCAATAAGTGTTGTTTAAGAAATGTGACTTTTGGAAATATGAGTAATTTTAAAATTATTTTCATTTACTTTAATTAATGTCTTTTCACTTGCATCACTAGATTTTACTATAAATTTTATGTTTAATCTATAACTTTATTTCAAGAGTAATGTATTGCTAGTAAGAATGCAATAAGTTTGAAGTGAACAAGTGAGGAGGGCAAACCAATAGCCACAATGTATTGGATAAAAAAACCCATTTTTAAAATTTTTGAAAGAATATCTATATTCATAAAAGAATGATAAAAAAAATCATATTAGAGTAAAGGCTTAAATACACTTTTAGTCCCTACATTTTAACGTTTTTTCATTTTAGTCCCTACATTTTAATTTTACCATTTTTAGTCCCTAATTCAATTTACGCGTTCCATGTTAGTCCTTTCTGTTAGCCCACCAACGAAAATTGCTGATGTGGCTAACGGAATGATTAAAATATTATTAAAAATTCACTTTGGCACACATCACTCATGCCACGTGGGTTTCAGTTTTATTTAACAGTAATTTATATATAAAAAATGCTATCTCAGATAATTTTAACAGATATAAAATTGAAAAAAACAAAATTAAAATCTAAAAAAACCAAAATTATTATCTATGTTCATCTGTAACAAAAATACCAAAGAACACAAACCCAGATGTTAAACGTAAGAACACTTGCCCAGATTTTCTTACCCTTTCTTGTCAACCAAACACAAACACAAACCCAGTTGCAGATCTTCTCAGATTTTCTCAAACAACAAAATCCAAATATACAAAATCACAACTCAAACTCAGATTTTCTCATCTTTCAATCAACAACGAAACCTTCAGTAAATAAAATTCATAAACCCAGAAACCCATTCCATCAAAGTCCGTTCCATCTAAACCCAACTCCAATCAAATCCAAATCAAAAAATTTATCTAAACCCACTCGGTTACATACACATTTACATTTATATGTACAAAACACTTAAACGATTTACACGATATACATATATAAAACACAATTTGCAACATAGATTTGCATTCCCAGAAATTCGAACCCAAGCAGATCCACTACCACACAAACACCCACACCACCCTAGACTGCCATCTGGAACCACCAAACCCATTGCTAGATTTGAGGCAACATTTCCTCCTCTTTTAGGCACCACCGCCTAGGGTGTGGGTTTGAGAGGGTGAGGTAGACCGTGAGATCTGGCTCAGTGAGAGAGGTAAGAGAGGAAAAGAAAGTTTCTTGAGAGTGAGAGAGAGAGAGTTTGAGAATTTACAGATCTAAGCCGAGTGGGTTTTGTGTCTTCAAACCCTGCAACCACCTCCATCTCTCACACCCACTCCTCCTTCTCCTCTTCCCACCACCACCACATCACTCCCCCTCTACTCAGCCTCGTAGCCGACCACCACGTCGTCCGGGCCCACCTCCGGGACTCCATTTCCCTTCTCCTTAGCGTAGGGCCCCGAATCCGCTTCATCTTCGTGCTCCGGCGAAAGTCTGACCAGCGTGTTGTTAGCGCCGACGGTGGTCCAAGGATCCTCAACGCAACTACCTTCGTCATTGTCATCGTTGTCGAGATCAATGGCGAAGATTAAGGACGCACGACTTCATGGCCGTGGAGGCTCTGAGAAATGCTTCCACACAACCCTTCGTTGTTTCCATGATTTTTTTTTTCCTGAATCGTTGTTTCTATGATGCACTTTTGTTTGTGATTCTGTTCTTTGGGTTTGTGTTTGTGTTTATTGTTTTTAATTTTGTTTTTTCTTTTTTAATTTCGTTAAAAGTAATTAATAATTTTTTATTTAAAAACTGACCTGGCATTTTTTAATGTTAATTAAAATTTTTTATTATTATTTAATTGGCCACGTCAGCATCAGTTTGCCACGTAAGCAATTTTCGTTGGTGGGCTAACGGAAAGGATTAAAGTGGAATGCGTTAATTGAATTAGGGACTAAAAGTGGTAAAATTAAAATGTAGGGACTAAAATGGAAAAACGTCAAAATATAAGGACTAAAAGTGAATTTACGCCTAGAGTAAATAATATTTAAATACCTTACTGTTTGATATAAATGACAACTTATTGTTGACATGTATTTTGTCCGACCCCGATTAATATACCAAAATATCTGTTTAAGCTCTAAAAGGCCAAAACTGTTGTATATATAGGTATATATAAGGATAGATTGTAATAATGATATAAGGTTGGAGAGTATTCATTTGTAAAATGAAAAAAAAAAAAAAGGAATTTCGAGATCTGAATTTTCTTTGAGAAAATTCAAGTTTCAGGATGTTTGATTGGTTGAAGCTTTTGCTCGATTGATCAAGAAAATTGATTTGAAGCTTCTGCCTGACTCGATTAATGCTCGATTCTTGTTCGATCAATCAAAAAGAGCCTTCGATTGATGCTTGATTCCTCTCAATCGATTGAGACTGGTGAAAGACTGAATTTCTATAGATTTTTCTGATAACTGTTCTGAACGTTTGAAAAAGTTTCAAGTCTTGTGAACAGTTTTATGAGATATCGTAACTCTCCATACATACCTTTTCAAGAGTTATAATCCTATGGGTATAAATAGAGGTTATTTATCACTTCAAAAAGCAACACAAGAAATCTTGTGGGAATTCTCCAAAATTGCTATTTGTAGACCCCAATAAGCTTGGTTGTATCCTGAGGATAAGTTTGTAGAAACCCTTTAGCAACTTGCGTATGGACACAAATATTGTCTAAGGATAACATTTAATTGTGCCTCTAAGTTAATCACTAATTTCTATTTACTTGATTTGTTCATTTTGTTCTTTCATTATTACTACTTGATATGGTAAAATCCCCAACAATCTTAGACAATATTTGTTACAAGACAAGGAGTAAATGATGGTACAACTTTGAAGATGTTGAATCATGATTTGGTGAAATTGGATCACTTTGATTGAACCGATTTTACACGATAGAAAGAGCAATTGGCTTGGACTTGAACAGGTCTTCAAATAATGAATCGATCACAATGAAGATTCAAAGGAACAAGGTTTAAAGAAACAAGTTTCTTTGCTGGCAAGAAAAGGTGATGATTCTTTTACATTGTGGATGCATTAAAAGCCACGTTTATAGTTTGAACATTGAAGGTACAGATTTCTTGTTTATGGGCAATTTGAATTTCAAATTGATTGATGAGTTTCTTTGTTAGAATATTTGCATGTATTGAGAATTTATTTGAATTGAGATATACGAATGAAATTTTGACATGTTTAAATGTTAAAAAGTGAAGTAGAAAATCTAAAGGATGAGAATTTTTTTTAAACTTTTAAAGTGATAGAGTATGTTAATATTTTCCTAAGCTATTTTCTAAACTATGTGAAAACAATAAATAACATGTTAGAAGGTCTCACTTTAGATCAATTCAGAGAACATCATTGAATTAAAGAAGAAAGTCGAGTTAGAGGTGAAACTAACACCGATTCTAAAGTGATTATGAACAATGTTCCTAGTGGGAGTTCTAGGAAGGCTGATAAGTATTTGAATGTGAATAAGAGTGTGAATGGATTTAAAAGAACAACTCCAAGAATTGCTATGATGGCAAGTGGTGTACATCATGTTTCCTTTGTGGAAAGAAAGACCATTACATTTAAGAATGCAAGTTCTTAAAGAATAAGGAGGATGAAGATGGAAATGCCAATGAAAAGCAATTTTCATTAAGGACATTATTGCTATAGTGAGTGATGTATGCAACAATATGATCATTGTATTTCATATAGCTGTAATTACAAATCCTTTTGATTGGTGTTTTGATTCAGATCCAATATTGCATATGTGCAACAACAAGGCAAATTTAAGACTTATGAGGAGTCTTCCCTAGAACTAGAGGTCCTTGTGGATTTCCACATTATAGCAAAAGTTCATGGAAAGTGCATTGTTGAAGTGAAATTTAGTTTTGGCTAGAAGTTTTCTTGATCATTGTTTTCATGTACCTGATATCAAGAAAAGTCAATTTGTTATTTAAGAATGGTATTGTTTAAGAATGGGATATTAGTTGGCAATGGATATGCCACTAATGACATATTCAAACTGAGTATTATTTATCAATATGTTTTGGCTGTGCTTATATTGTTGATTTTGATTTGTGGTAGGTTAGATTGGGACGTTTAAATTTCAAATACTTGAAGTTTATGTCAAAGCATGATATAATTTATTATAAGCATGATGATTTGAGTTGAATGGTGTATTAACTAGAGATGATGAATATCTCTAAATATATATTTTTCTTTGTGAGGAATATGTCATAATACACCAAAGTGCAGTCCTTTATGCACCTTAATAAAATGATTTGGTCAAAAGAAAAGAGAAGAGAACTCTATTTGATATGGTGAATGCCATAAACTTGAGTGCAATAATAGAGTTTCATCTCAAAGGTATTTCATATATGTTATAAAATAAGAGAGTGACCAAATGCTTATCATTTTAAACTATGGGGGTGTTTAACCTTTTGTAAAATGATAAACCAAAGAGAACTAATTAGTCAAAGAGCTATATAAAGTGTATATGTAGGTTTTGATTAAATTCGAGGGTATGTAGTTTATTAGACTTAGTGCCTAATATAAGAGTGAAATCAAAGGATATTGACCCCAACAAACACTAAAGGAACAAGTATTGTTGATTCCATCGTAACTAAGGGCATGGCACGTTTGAGTGCTATGACTTAAACCAACAGATTGAAGCCCTCATCAACCAAGGGATGCTACAACGATTCATCGGACGATAAAGGGTTGATGGGAACCCCCTAGGGGTCTAAAGCCCAATTGTAGGGCGGAAGAACACCTGAAAGCACCACTTAGAGAGATAAGAGTAATTGTAGAGGGATAATCACAACTTAAGAACAAACTTAATTGAAAAGGTTTTAGAAAATGAATTGGGAAAATAATTTCTGCCTTAGAACTAACAAAAGAGAAGTTTTTAATCATTAAAAAACGTGCTTAGGTGCTATTGTGTGAGTTTGGAAAAGAGAATTAGGATTTTAGAGAAGATGGAGGCCAAAAAATAACTCTCTCTAGCTAGAGTTTTGATTGGAGACATAAGATGAGTATTTATAAGTTAAAATTAGGGTTTTTGGGACTTTTTAATGGTATTTGGATGTTCCCAAGGGTCTATAGGCTAACCTATATCAAAGAATGATGTTTTGGACCCTTAAAAATTAAGTTCCACTACCTAGAAAATTGGCTTACTTATGCATCTTTCGAGGGTGCACACGCACCCTTGATTCATGTGTATGCCTTAATCCTGACAGTTTTGATGGCCTAACTTGAAACGGTCATAACTTACTCAATATAAATCCAAATTAGGCAAAATTTTTGTTCAAATTGAAGCTGAAGATGTCTACTTTCCAATAAAACAAACTTCACTCAAAAAGTCTTTATGGATCAAACGTTATTGTCAAAAAAGTGAGAAAATATCATTTTTCAGAATTGTTTTCAAAGCGATTTGGGCATTTTTTAGTTGTGACTACTTCCAAACTATTGTGAACTCTTTCAATAGTCTTGGTTGATATATGTCAAGCTCATCATTGGGGTCGAGAACCAACATTTATTAATAGGTACAAAATGAGATGTTTACACCGGGGGTGTGGTCTCTTATAGTGGTTAGGAAATCACTAGAATTCATGTCATTCCTTAAAATTTATTGACGACCACATTAGCTAGGGCTATCCACGAGTTAGGTAGGGTTGGATTAGGTTTTGGGTTGAACCACAACTAACCCAATTGAATTAGGTGAACAAAAAATGGACCCATGTCCGACCAAATGTTCAGGTCAAGCTTAGTGGCACGAGTTATCGGTTAAGTGGTCGGAACCATCAGGTGATTTCAGATCTAAATCACAACAAGATAGAAACCAAAACCCAAAAAACAAATAAATCAAAATCCAAATAACACAAACCAAGACCAAAAACACCATATCCGTGAGACTAAAACGAAAAAGAGGGAGATAAGACTAAACCCAGACCACCACCACCATTCCTTCTCCCACCATCACCACATCTACAAGATCAGTACCATTTTTTTTAAACATAACATTTTTTTAATAACCCACAGAATGCACAAGATCAAAGGAGATTTCAAGTAGATTAGAGGATGGATTCATCAATATGTAGCGTTTCAAGTTGAACTTTAAGTTAGCGATGACAGCAATAGACCCAAAGTTTCATAGAGGAAAGTTTTGGATGCCTTAAAATGGGAAAAAATCTTATTTTGAGGTTAATGGATCATTTAAGTTTGACATTAGTGCATATAAATAAAGAGTGAAACATACTTGGACTCTTTAAGATAGAACAAAATTGGACTTACACCACTACAAAAAAATGGGGCTATCCCAGCGTTTTCAAAAACGCTGGGATAGCCCCAGAAAGCGCTAGAATAGGGTCAAAATTCCTATCCCGGCGTTTTTTTTCCCGGCGGTTCAAACCGCCAGTATAGGGTCGTTGGACCTGTACCAGCGCTTTTCAAAAGTGCCGGGAAAGGCATAAGCTCTATCCCAACGCTTTTAAAAGCGCTGGTATAGGTATTTTAAATTATATGCATTCATGACCTATACTCGCACTTTTGAAAGCGCTGGCATAGGCAGTACCTATTCCAGCGCTTTCAAAAGCGCTGGTATAGGTCATGAATGAATATAATATGAAAGACCTATACTAGCGCTGTTGAAAGCACTGGAATAGGTACTGCCTATGCCAGCACTTTCAAAAGCACTGGTATAGGTCATGAAAGAATATAATTTAAAAGACCTATACTAGCGCTGTTAAAAGCGCTGGGATAGGCAGTACCTATTCCAGCGTTCTAAAAAGCGTTGGTATAGATCTTGAATGAATGTAATTTAAAAGGACCTATGGCAGCGCTTTCAAAAGCGCTGGTATAGGTCATTTTTTTTTATTTTTTTATTTTTTAGTAACTGTAATGTTCCTAAAATACATATTTTCCTATTCCTATTTTCTAGCAATTGTAATGAACTACAATTCATATTTTTCAATAGCAAATACCATACCACATTAAACCAAGAAACTAAATATATTTAATTACACCATATCAATAATGACATCCCAAATGTCTAGAATTTTATACACAAAATAATACATCCTAAATGTCTAGAATGTTATGAACAAAATAATATATTCTAAACAACTATGTACAATGTCCTACACAAAAGAAAACATTCTACTGTGTATCGCCTACTCCAAAATAAGTGTCCAAAGTATCGCCTACTGCGTATTATTAAATGATAAGCGTTGAGTACCAGGAGACTGGATATCCACTGCAGAATCACCATCATTATCACCATCCTACGAATTAAGAAACACACAATGAATTAGTGTACTAAACAACAGAGTTAGTAGCTGAATGACACAATATCACTAGTATTACTACCAAGTGCCACATTAGCAATTAAAACACACTCAAAATGACTGATTTCAGTTAAGCATATCAATTGGGTATTAGTCTCAATAAATTTCTCAAAAAGTGATTAGTGAGCAATTTATGCAAAAGATTCAATAGTGATTACTTACACATATTCTGTAAAGCCTTAGAGGTTTCATTTCTACTTGATATTTCTATGTATTTTATGTGTTACAATGAACCCTAAACTAGTAGATATAAAGATTAGGGTATACATTAATAAAAGAGTTGAGAAGGTGGTAGTTGGGAGTTGAGGGGATACATTAATAAGGAAAGATATATTATATTTAACATTAACCACGAGTGCTAATAAACATTCTACAGCAAAGTTCCTCTACTTGGAGAGGCAGGGCAGCAATGTAACAACTATCACATGGTAACTGAAACTACAATCATGTCCTAAATTCCCAACCAAAAATCAAAGAACAAACATGAGGCCAGTCTTTCACAAATTAGACATCCAGTCACCAATATAATATAAGCAAATGCAAGTGATGATCCAATACAGTTCCTGCAACCTTTTTTGTTTTTTGTTTTTTATTGAGAAACCAGTTCATGCACATATTATGGGGGTACCCCATGAATGTTAGCATTGATTATAGGCAGCCATCTTTCAAGCATTCATTCCTATTAGTTCTCATGCCTAGTAAGCACTTGCTGCACTTCTTGCCATATATTTAGAACTTCAAAATATTTTTATAATACAGTGTAGTATTAGATACATGCATCTTTTCAAAGCCTTGATTTTGCAAAAAGATTTACACAAATGGTAAAAATAATCTATGTTATACCAAAATACATATCTCTTTTAATGTATATTACAAGTACATGCATCAAGATTCCAAATATTATAAAGTCCACAATAGTTCCAAAATCATAACATGATAACATGAATACATCAAAATGAAATAATAAAATTCCACATAGCACCAAGTTCATATTCTGCCAAAACAAAACAACCATATGTCACAAAGGAAGGCAAAAAATCTACACAAAATGGTATAAAAAAGAGAAGTAAAAGGAAGGAACAATGTGTCACTGAGGAGATTACCAAACCCTTGCAAAAGGGAAAGACTAGAAAAAATAGGCCTACACGCACCAAGAGAACAAAAGGCACAAAAGTTTTTTTATCTGCATTGCTGATTGAATGTGGTTTTGCCTTTAAGAATCATATGGAAAAAGAAAGACTTGTTTCAAAGAAATTGTGGCAAGTCTTAAAAAGAAAACACTATACTGTTTTCCAATGATCTCCATGGAATGGCCAAGTCTGGCACTTTTTTCAAAGGGGTGGTTGTGGAAGGTGATTGAGGGATGTTGAGCAATAAATGTGAGATAAATTAGTAAAAGCACAAATAACTTGGCATACAGAAATACTATATTAATGTGTTAGCAAGCAATAATTTAGATCTAACAAGAATCTATGATCTTAAAATGGTGTAATTCTTGTGATATTACACCAATTGTTACTTATGCCCATCTTTTTTTATATATATAATGAAGTAAGAAAAAACTTGTTTTGTAGATATAGTTTTCAACGGTACACATAATATTCACCCACAATTATTAAAATTAACCATTGATATTTTCCATAACGCATTTCATTTTTATATAAATAGACCAAACTTAAGTAGAAATCTAAGAGATGGACCCCTTACTTCAGGGTGTCCCCTTCAGGTGAGGTTATGACGACTCCGACTCTGCCCCTTCCTTTGGTTGACGATATGTCAGTTTATACTGTCCATGATTCTGCGATGCTCACCGGGATGTCTTCAGGCATGGTGAACTCGAAGATGAAGTCTGCCAGTACCTGAGCCTTTATTACTGTTCAGTGCCTGTAGTCAATGTCAAATTGGCTTAGCTCGACTGCCCATTGTACCATTCGGCCTGCGGCATCTGGTTTGTTCATTGCCTTCTTGATTGGCTGGTCCGTCATGACAAGGATTGGGTTTGCTTGGAAGTAAGGACGCAGCTTCCGAGAAGCGAAGATCAGAGCAAAAGTGATCTTCTCGATGTGCAAGTATTTTGCCTCCTTTCCCTGAAAGGCTTGGCTTACATAGTATACAAGGCGCTGGATCATTGATTCTTCTTGAATGAGGGCTATACTTACTGCCGTTGCAAAGATAGATAAGTATAGGAACAAGTCTTCGCCCTCTTTTGATGGGCTCAACAATGGCGGGTTGCTCAAATAACATTTTAGCTCCTAGAATGCTGTTTCGCATTCGTCAGTCCATGTGAAAGCCTGTTTGAGAGTTTTGAAGAAGGGGAGGCATTTGTCTGTTGGCCTTGAGGCGAAGCGATTCAATGCTGCTACTCTCCCCTTTAACCTCTGTACCTCCTTGACTTTCCTTGGTGAAGTCATTTCTAGTATGACTTTCACTTTCTCCGGATTGGCTTCTATTGTGACACCATAAAGCTGAGGAACTTTCCCGAGGAGGCTCCGAATGCGCACTTTGTTGGGTTCAACTTCATCTGGTATTATCTTAACGTTTCAAAGGTTTTCTCAAGGTCGTCCAAGTGGCTTTCTACCTCTTTGCTTTCAACAAGCATGTCGTCCACGTATACCTCTATATTTCTCCTGACCTGCTCATCGAACATCTAGTTTACTAACATTTTGGTAAGTTGCTCCTATGTTCTTCAATCCGAATGGTATGACCTTGTAATAGTAGAGTCCTTGACTGGTGATGAAGGCCATCTTCTTTTGATCTTCTTTTGGCATCTGGATATGGTTGTATCCTAAGAACGCGTCTATAAATGTTAGGAGCTTATGTCTCGTCGTGGAGTCAACAAGATGGTCAATTCGTGGTAAGGGGAAATTGTCTTTTGGGCATGCTTGGTTTAGATTTGTGAAATCCACACACATCCTCCATTTTCCATTTGCCTTCTTCACCATGACGACATTAGTTAGACACTTCGAGTAGTACACCTCATGGATGAATTTTTGGCAGCCAGGAGCTTATTGACTTCATCCATGATGGCCTTGTTTCTTTCAGGTGCAAAGCCTCTTCTTCTTTGGTGGATGGGCTTTTTCCTTGGATCCACATTTAGCCGGAGTTGAATAACATTCTTTGAAATGCTTGGCATGTCCTCATGACTCCATGCAAACATGTCCAGGTTTGCCTTTAAGAACTCCACTATACCTCTTTTCATATTTGGACCAAGATTTGCTCCAATGTTTGTCACCTTCGTGGGCTCCCCTTCTACTAGTTCCACCGTCTCTAGAGTTTCCATCATCTCAGGGCTCTTTTCTTCAATTATCCACGTGTGGTTTTCCTTTGATGCTAATATCACTTGATAACACTCACAAGTCAGAGCCTAATCTCCCTTGATTACTCCTACTCCATTTTCTGTAGGGAATTTCACCTTTAAACAGTATGTCGAGGTTGCAGCTTTCCAGCGGTTAAGTGTAGGTCGTCCAATGACGATGTTGTAGGACAAGGGACAATCTACCACCAGGAAATTGAGTTGCTTCGTTATTTGCTGGGGGTACAATCTGCGTTCATATACTTTTGAGCCTTTATGAGCAAATCTATCATTGATGCTTAAGGACTCTTGGTGAGTGCCACTATGAATTCTTTGGATCTCAATCCTGCCTTGAACGTGGTTAACTGCACTTGGTCCTCTGCTTCATCTACCTCCAATACTTCCCTGTTAAATCGCTTCACGTAGGATCTTTGGGACTCTCCTTCTCCTTGTCTGATCGTTAATAAATGATCTAATGGTCTTTTTGACGTTGCCTTCCTACGAAATGACTCACAAACAGGCTGCTAAGCTGATCAAAATTGTCAATGGAAGATTGAGCCAACTTACTGAACCATACTTAGGCTACTCCCTTGAGGGTGGTTGGGAAGGACTGACACACTATTTCATCCAGGGTTTGCTACAGGCTAAGGGTCATCTTAAAGGTGGTGATATGATCTAGTAGGTCTTTCAACCCGTCATATGATTCCAACTGCGAAAGCCAGAATTTTGGCGGTAAAGGTAATCGAGGACTTTCTGCGTGAATGAGGAATCTGTCCTTCTCACCATCCTGTTCAAGTCCTTTGCCATTTTTCCTTTCATCGCACTCTTGAGCTCGTCCATCTCTTTCCCATGCTCCTCAGGAGGTCGTTGCTCGCCTCGTCAGACCGCTCTGTCCTTCTAGAGCCGTCTCTCCCTTGGCTTCCTTCTGGGTCTTGCACCTCGTCTTCATTCCCGTTGTTTTCCATTCTTCTTGGCGAGCGGTTTTCTTCCTATTGCAATCATTGCCTCATCTCCTGGTTTTGTTTTGTTAATTCTTCCACACTGGCCATGAGAGCTTGGACTTGCAACGCTAGGGCAGCTGACTCTGGTTGTGCACTGGACTCACTCTGGATGACAATAAGGGTAGAGCAATGTTTTTGTCCTTAGGATTAGGAAAAAGAAAGTTGTTTCCCATAGATAGTGCCAAGCTGATGATGCCAAGATCGTCAATTGTTGAAGTCGTCCAGATAGCTCCATTATAACCTACAAGAGGGGTGGTAACAAAAATGGTTACGGGTGTGGTGCCTACTGGCAAATCTCTAATGATAAAGTCAGAATGAGAGAGAGAGAGTTTGGATATAATAGCTAGTGAGAGTATATTTCTGATTGTATCCATTACCTTTGGTGGAGTGTGGTATATATAGGCTTCTTTTCTACTAGCCATTGGAACCACCATTAATGGTGGTTTAATTCTCTCCCTGGGTAACACCCATGGCATTCAATGTGGGGATATGGAATCCTCTGACACTTAATGCATGGACATGAAGGCCTCTGAGTTGTCTCTTTACTTCGTCCAAACCATAACGGCTCGGCTAATAATGGTGGCATTTATGGCTCGTTCCTTGTCCTTAGCTGTCTTTGGACGATCGATGCCTTCGGGCTCATGAGGATTGCATTACAAAATAAGGGCTCATCAAGAGGTTATGAGGTCATAAATAGTGCAAAAGCTCAGGTAGAGAAGATATGCCCTGGAGTTGTATCTTGTGCAGATATTCTTGCAGTGGCTGCTCGAGATACTTTAGTCGCTGTGAGTAATATATATAAATCCTCACTCTTCTTACCCTATATATTTAATTTGTAGTTCTGTGTATGTGTGTCTATATATATATATATATATATATATATATTATGCTAGGGGTACTGTATATAAATTTTAATATATAATCCTCATTGGTCATCACCAATCGCCAAAAAAATAAATCAAACATTTATTTTCTTATTTTATAATTAATTGTAACAAAAGATGATAGAGGGATTTAAATCCTTGTTCTAGAAGATTTATCAATGCCATCAAATTACAAGACCTTTAAAAACATTCATTTACACATTTCAAAAAAAATTCATTTACAAGGATATTTAAAAACATTCGTTTACAAGGTTATTGAAATCTGCCAAATCACTTCTAAAATTGTTTCTTTACAAAGATGAATATATAACATAACATTGTTGTAATAAAGGTTCACACACACTAGGGCAAGCTCAATGTTCCTCATTTCGTGGTCGGATATACAACGGGAGTAACATCGATGTTGGATTTGCTAGCACACGAAAGCGTCGTCGTCTGGCTACTAGCGGGCAACTTGGGGATTCAAACTTGGCACCACTTGACTTGGTGACACCAAATTCTTTTGACAACAATTACTTCAAGAATTTACTGCAAAAGAAGGGTCTCCTTCAATCAGATCAAGTTCTTTTTAGTGGAGGGAGCACAGACAGTATTGTCTCAGAATATAGTAGAAGCTCTGCTACTTTTAAATCTGATTTTGCATCTGCCATGATTAAAATGGGAAATATTGGCCCTCTCACTGGTTCATCTGGGCAAATAAGAAGGATCTGCAGTGCTATTAACTGATTTAGGCGTTTGTCCCATTCCTCTAGTTTGTCATTTTTTGGTATTATTCCTTATTCTAGTGAATAAAATCCTTTGGATTACAGCAACTGTAAAAAATATTTTATTGTATGTTAATTTTAATGTGATTCATTGTGTAATTCCAGCTTCAAATATAGAAAGAGCATGTTACATAAAATTCTGAGAGATTAAAAAGAATTTTTCATAAAAATTTTTATTTGTTACAAGGTTCTTTATTTAGTTTTTATCTTAAGGAAAATTTTGAAATCTCATTTTTTTTAAGTATAAATGTGTTTTGGTCTAATTTTAATAGTAATAAAAAAAATAGCAAAAAGTCAAATAAATTTACCCACCATAAACAGATACAAGCAAATTTTTTTACATGTGGAATAGATCAAACATTTGATGTAATACCCTTTCTTAAATGTGCTTGGCATTAGCTTTAAACAGGATAAAAATTTCCTAGTAAATTTCTATTGGCTACATGGGGCTAGACCACCTGCTGTAACTAAAACCTGTAGAAGATTGAGTCTGAGAGGGAACAACAAATAATTGTATGTTGTTGGAGTTCAAAAATGTGATGATTTTCAATAGAAACCATAAAACAGGTGGTTGGCGGATATAATACGAAAGGATAAGATTTGAGCGGGTATTGTACTCCAAAAAAAGAAGGGGTATTGTAGAATGACCCTTTAAACTTTTATATCTGACAATTACATTATAGTTGCACCATACAATTGTTTACATGGATCTATGATTCATAATTTTAAAAAATAAAGTAAAAATCAATAAGATTCTTGATCTTGAATTAATTGAAGAAGATAACCAACAAAAGAAAAGGTTGAAGTAGAAAGAGACCAAAACAAAGAGTTTGCAAACTGAACAATTTCTTTTTATATTGAAGTTTTAGCTACCACATAATAATATGGTTTATATGATTTTTCACGTATAAACCATATAAATAAATAAAAAAACACGGAAAAAACATATGGGTTTCAATCCTGCATTCCGTAGGCCTATGAACCAATAATAAAGGGCCCCAACACTTAAGAATAACTAATTGGTCTAAAAAAGACACAACCTGGGTTGTATATTCTTTTTCATACCTCTAAAAGGTTCCAAAATATTTGGCCCTAACTCAATTGAAACTCAAAACTGTTCCAAGTTCCAATAGAAACATAATCCTTCTAATATTCTACATGACCACAAACAAAACAATTTCTCTCTCAATAGCAACACAAAAATCAAAATTGAAAAATTAGATTTAAACTTTACTTAATCATGGTTATGTGTGTTCCAGTTAACTAAACTAGTAAATTAATAAATTCATCAAAAAGAATTGAAAGTAATGATGCAATTTCCATGAACGTTTAGGAGTGGAATGGTCATTTTGTAAAGGTTTAAGGGTGGAATACTAATTTTGGTAAGTTTGAGGGTGAAATGGTAATGATGTTTAGGGGTAAATGATAATTTATGAAGCTTAAGGGTCGAATGGTAATTTTGTGCAATGTTCAAGATAAAATAGTAATTTAGAAAGTTCTAGAGGAGTGGGTAAAATGATAATTTTTTTGAGTTTAGTTGTAAAAGTCTAATTTTTTTTTGGATGGATAGGGGATAAATTTTACAAAATTTAGGGGTACTACGAGAATTTCATGAAATTTTGGGGGTGAATGAAGAATTTGTCAAATTTAGTTGTAAGAAGTTGATTTGATAATGTTCGGGGGTATGACACTAATTTTATGAAGTTTTGGGGAAAATCATAAATTTAACACAAATGGCAATTGACTGAAGATCATAAGATGATTTTACCTAAAATTAATTTGTGGTTTCTTTTCTTTCTTTCTTTTTTCCCAGTAAAAGTTAGTGTCATAATTATTTATTTATTTATTTTTTTTTTTTAACTTTTGGATAAGTTTGTTTTGAAAACATGGATTAGTAGGAATATGTCTTATTTTATAACCATTTTAAGTGGAGTTGGAGATATATTTTTACGAGGTTGTCCTCAAATTTTTTCCCTGTAAAACGTGAGATTTAGGGGTAATTCTAAACCGCATAAAAGTTCAGTTCAAAGAATAAAATCCTCTTATAAATAATATAAATAAAGGAAAAATACCAAATTCAAGGTTACAAATCCTTAGTAGTCATAGACTAAATTTTAACTTTGTCCAGAAAGGGAGAAAAATAAAAAGACTAAAGCTTAGAAGCTATAAAGGCTTGGTCAGTTTTAGGGCTACAAGTTTCTGGACTTTTTTTCTCATGAGATTCTTCATTCTCTTGCTTCTTGCAGGGCTTTTCCATAAAAAACAAGTTGTTACATTTTTTAGTTTCTGAAATAGAGCCTTTCTTCTTTTGCTTTTTGTAGGGTTTTTCACTTTTTCTTGCAAAAACAAATCCTTGATTCTTCCAGTCGTAAGAACAGACAGATCAAGAAAGGATCTCAATTGACCCGCACAATATTTTGAAAGACCCCTCCTTATCAAAGACTATCTACATTATGAACTCTTTTACACACGGTGTGTTTGTCCCTAGAGAGAAAATATTGGTTAATATGTTATATTTTAGTAAGGTGTGTAGTTTTGTCTTTCTTGTGTAGCCTGTTGGGTTTGTGTTAAGAGAATGAAAATATAAAGAGAAAGGATTTTGTGGGTATCAATAATTTTTCACTTATTTTCCCTCTAATTTTAACTAATCCACAACATTACTACTGTAAGGTCACACTTTGGTGCCTTGGCCCAACAAAAAGGAGGACGAAGACCCAAAGAGCCCGAAACAATGAATTTGTAGAGTGTGGGCTAGAAATCTTGATTCTAATGAGTTAGAACAGTCATGACAATGACCCAAGACCATAAAACCATATAAATGAACAAGTTTATAAGATGAAATTTATCCTTGGACTCAAGCCCCCCCTTTTCTTTACAGGACCTCCTCTTCTTATAGTCCCTTTTTCCTTTCTCTAGATTCAGATTGCTCCCCTTGACACTTGTCCCATCTGCCTCTTTTGGAAGTCCCTAGATAATAGCTGTAAGGCTGACTCCCACTGTTCAGGTATTACTTCCTTATAAATGCAGCCAGAGACTTTGGCACAGAGCATTCAATGCGGTGGTAGCAGCTTTCTCTAAGATATTTTCTTTACCCCTTGTTCTCTGTGCCCTTTTTTTAGCATATCTTCATCCCCCAGACCTTCTAAACTATCATTCTAATTAACATGATGCATCCCTCGATCCTTACTGTACTCAATTGAGGAGATAGTCTTCCTCGAATTATTTACATTTACCTTATCTACCACACTTGCTTTCGGGGCTATAAGTTTGATATCGTTATTACCATTAATTTGTCCTCAGACAATCAGACGTCCTCGGCTAAGCCCATGGCCCATAAACGTATCTTGGGCCTTTTGCCCCCATAATAGCCCCTCAAAACTTCATTTTTCTTCCCCATTCGAGGATAAAACTGGAATTTTGACCAAACGCAATGACATTTACACACTTCCCAAATTTCCACACGTGAGAATGTCATTTCCCTCATTGGAAACCGTTCCCATCACTTCGAAGCCCACGACGCTCCCATTAAATGCTCCAGGCGGCGCTCTGTCCTCCACGTTCAATGGTAGGATGTAGATCTAACGGCCAGGATATATCCCCTAAATTTTTAGCGGGATAATTCCCACTGTATTTACACCTTTCATATAAAACGTTTTTGGAAGGGTGTAACTTTCTTATATTTCGTCACTTCGCAAATCAATCAGCCCTGAAGAATTCTTTTCTCTCTTAGTTTCCAAGAAGTCCCTGAAGAGTCATCCATTCTTTTCTTCGTAAGTTTTCACGCTCCGAAATTCTTTTTCTCCTCGCCCATTCTCCTTGGCCTATTAATTTTACCTCTTTTTCCTTAAATCTTCATTTTTATTTCATCCAAATGGGTAGATTAAATTGTTTAGTAGACACTCCTGCCGGTATGGAGGGCTTTCGAGCTAAATACCACATTCCCTAGGGAGTGGATTTGAGGTACTGTGTCCCTGACCAAATATATACCAATAGGGAAGAAGGGGAAGTTGTCACTCCCATAATCACATTTTTAGAAGGAGGAATGACACTTTCCATAGGGAATGTAACCTGTATAACCATAGATTATGCCCGCACTAATGTGTGCCTAACGTATTTAGAATCTTAGGTTGTGTCGACGCTCTCAATGAGCAGATGGGCTTGAGACTCACATGGCACAATGTTGTCTATATGTATGAGTGTCGCTCATTTAAGGAAATGGGGTATTACCTCAAGTCAAGGTCTAACATCGTTAGGCTCATATCGTGACTTCCCAAATCTAACAAAGGCATGAAGGACGACTACCTAATCGCTTCCAGGGAGTGGTATGATGGTCCTCACTGTCCAGTCGATGAGGGAACACCAGGTGTGACTCCATAGGATTAGGTCTGTCTATATGGGGTTTATTTCTTCTAACTTTATCATTCATATTTTTATTGTACTTTAGTTTCTTTTTGGGTCGCCGTCGTTATCGGTCTAACCATGTTTGGCTTCCCAGATGTTTTTGCAGATAAACAACATGCAACACCCCACTTGAGTCTCTCTAACATCTAGGACTTTAACAGAGTTTTAAGGCTCAAGCTGTTTATGAGTGAAGATGGGCGGTTGAGGGCAACCCATCTCATCCTGGGCTTTGAACCCCTATCGACTACCTTCCAAGACATTGGTAACGCGATCATCGCAGGTGACCGTAGGCGTAGAAGGATAGACGTCTCCAAATCAAGATTCCTTGCCTCATAGGAACTGCCTGACGGTCCCTCTATCATCCTTTTCATATGCCCAATAACCGCAATTCCCCTTAGACACTCCGAAGTAGTAGCTCCCAAGAAATAGTCTTCCTCCTCTCAATTGTCACTTGAAGAAGAAATAGATAAATTTCAACTAGAAAAGGAAGAAAAGGAACGGATTAATCCTATTGACCTCTCGGACACCGAGAGTGAGCCCGACAGGGCAACAGCTAGTTTTCCCCTTCTGGTAATTGCCGAAGTAGATAGCGAAGCCGAGGAGGAGTCGATGGCTTTAAATCAGAGGAAAGGCTTGAGGGATATAATGGCCGGTAGGACAAGAGGGTCATCTTCTAAAGAGGCCCCAAAAACTCAACGTCTGCCAACTTTACCCCCCGTCCTTCCCTCTCACTCAACCACAATCGAAACCAATCAGCTACCTGTAGATAACCAGAAGAAAAAAGGAAAGAGTAGGAGAAGGAGGAAGGAGAGATGGTGCCTAAAAAGGGGGCTAAACAACAAAAGATGATGAAAGATAAACGGGTCACCCTCGTAGATCATAGGGATGATCTGACTGCAGTCGAGGCACTCTCGCAATATGCCTGGGCTCCGTGACAGGAATTGGATGGTAAGTCCATTCCACGAGACTTTTCTATTAAAGAGTTCCAAAAAGGGCACTCGGCTTACCTTGCGGAGGTCTTAGAGCAACCCCTTCTCTTGTCGAAGGACATGGATGCTCTGAGGAACGTAAGACCGCAAGACCTCTTCATGTCATTAAAGAGAGATCTTGGATCGGTATGTTTTAAGACTTTATTTTCATATTCTCTATTTTTTTTTATTATATATATTTTTTGTTTTGCTTTTATATGATAGACCCTTCTGTCCTTCCTATATAGATTATGCAGGAAGTTTTTATGGTTGAGGAATGGGTTAAGGATGTTCGGAGGAAAACCCAGACTGAGGTTCAATTCCACGCCCAAACCATAAAACCTTGGAGGAAGTTAAATAGGAGAAACAAGTGCTGGCTAACAAATTGATCGTCGAGGAGAGAGCACGGAAGAGTGCTAAATCTGGCATAGCGAGTGCTTAGAGGCAGGCTGAAGATCAACGCAAGCAACTCCATCTCAAAGAGATTAATCTTGCCACTATGCAGAAACTGGTTTTGAACCTTAGGGCTAAGTTGGAGAAAGCTAAAATCGCCACTCGGGCTGCTAAGGACATTGCGGAGGCCACACGGCTAGCTTCATACACCCAAGGAGTTGAAGAAGCTGAAATTTGGCTAGCTGAGGAGCTTGCCGATGTATGTAGGGACTACTGCAAGGAGACTTGGGAAAAAGCCCTCAACATTGCAAGGGACCCTGCTTCCTCGGAGTGGAGGCAGTCCAGGAGCATATACTACCATCTCGACATTCGTGAAGTCCCAACTGCCTATACTCTTCCTCCTACCACTGTCTTAAAGTCTTCTAAGCAGCCCTCAGCTACACAGAACCTCCCTCTTCCTCCCCTTGAGGCCCCCAAAGAATTTAGCCAGGTTGGTGACTAGAGCAAAAAAGATGGAATGGAGAAGGACAAAGGTAAGGGCAAGGAAGTCAGGCCTCCCTCAGAAAACGAGGAAGCTACCAAGGCCAAGGCTAAGGAGGCTGCTAAGGCGAAAGAGGCAAAGGACAAACCTAAGGAGGTCGAGCCCAGAGCGAAAACCACTAACACTTCCGAACCAAGCAAGAGATATGGCCCCCCTCCTCTAGCCAAAGAAGATCTTGTCCCTACATCCAAGGCTTAGACCCTAGGATTTCATTTTCTTAGTAATTAGTTTAATTTTCTTTATAACCTTTTTGTTATATCCTTTCTCTTGTAACTATACAAGTAGATTTTTGTAAGCATATTGACCTTTTCTGAGAAGTAAATCAATGAAAGAAAATACAATTTCCTTATTCAGGATAGTTATGCATGTGTGCTTCCTTTGTGTAATTCTTGTCTTTCTCAGCACTTAACTAGGTCTCTAGATATTCAATAGATCAAAACAATATATATTTTGTATTCACAAATACTTCAAGTGATGCTCATGGACTTCTAATTATCTATGTCACTTTTCTAGGAGTCCCCAAGATATATGGTCAAAGAGACAGAACATAATCAATATGAATACCAACACTTAGAAAAATGGCTTAAGGTGGTAAATTACCTGACGTAGGCAACTCAAGGAATCAATTGTAATTAAAGATCCATCCAACAACTTAAATAAAAAGTTAACACATATAAATCTTCCCAAGGTACGTGGTCTGAGGAAGCAGAGATAGTCGAGGTTCTGTTTGATTCTTTAAAGATACAATGAAAGATATCAATTTACCCAAGGTATGTGGTCCGAGGAGCCAGGCATAGCCAAGGATTTAGAAGATATCAGTTTTCCCAGGGTATGTGGTTCGAGTAGCCAGGCATAGTTAAGGTTCTGTTTGACTCTTAGATATAATAGAAGATATCATTTTTCCCTAGGTATGTGGTCTAAGGATCCAAGCATAGCCAAGGTTTTGTTTGAATCTTAGATATAATGGAAGATATTAATTTTTCCAAGGTATGTGGTCTAAGGTGCCAAGCATAGCCAGGGTTCTATTTGACTCTTAGAGATAATGGAAGATATTAATTTTCCCAAGGTATGTGGTCCGAGGAGCCACGCATAGCCAAGGTTTTGTTTGACTCTTAGATATAATGTAAGATATCAATTTTCCCAAGGTATGTGGTCCGAGGATCCAAGCATAGCTAAGGTTCTGTTAGACTCTTAGATATAATGGAAGATATTAATTTTTCAAGGTACATGGTCTGAGGATCCAGACATAGCCAAGGTTTTGTTTGATTCTTTAGAGATACAAGGAAAGATATCAATTTACCCAAAGTATGTGGTCCGAGGAGCCAGGCATAGCCAATGTTCTGTTTGACTTTTAGAGATAATGGAAGATATCAATTTTCCCAAAATATGTGGTTCGAGGAGCCAGACATAGCCAAGGTTTTATTTGACTCTTAAATATAATGGAAGATATCAATTTTCTCAAGGTATGTGGCCCGAGGATCCATGCATATCCAAAGTTCTGTTTGATTCTTTAGAGACACAAGGAAAGATATCAATTTCCCCAAGGTATGTGGTCCGAGAAGCTAGGCATAGCCAAGGTTCTGTTTGACTCTTAGAGATAATAAAAGATATCAATTTTCCCAAGGTATGTGGTCTGAGGATTCAGACATAGCCAAGGTTTTGCTTGATTCTTTAGAGAGACAACAAATGTAATTCATAAAGTAGTAGATCATATTTAGAACTGAAAATACCTCATTAATAATAATACCTACGTAGGTTATTTACATTCCAAGGATAGGGTACAACCCTTTTATCCAAATCTTTCAGATAATAAGCCCCTATTCCAGCTACTAAAGTGATACAGTATGGGCCTTTCCAGTTTGGTCCCAATTTTCCCTAGGCTGGATTTTTTGTAGTACCTAAAACCTTCCTTAACACCAAATCTCCTATCGCCAGTGGCCTTAGCTTCACATTTGAATCATAGCCCTGTTTAAGCTTATGTTGATAGAATGCTAGCTGAACCATCGCATTTTCCCTTCGTTCCTTTGCTAAGTCCAAAATTTTTTCTAACAATCCATCATTGTTGCTCGGATTAAAAGAGCTCGTCTTCAGCATTAGGAAACCTGCCTCAAGAGGAATTACTGCCTCAACCCCATAGGTCATTGAAAAAGGAGTTTTTCCTGTGGACCTATGAGGTGTAGTCTTGTAGGTCCATAGAACATGTGGCAGTTTTTTCACCCATCTTCCCTTGACATCATCCAACCACTTCTTAAGTCCATTGACTATTACTTTATTAATAGCTTCGGCCTGCCCATTCCCTTGTGGATAAGCCGGAGTGGAATATCTATTTGTAATACCCAAATCGCAACAATATTTTTTGAAATTTTTACTATCAAATTGAACACCATTATCTGAGATAAGGGTATAAGGAATTTCGAATCGGGTAACTATGTTTTTCCATACAAACCCTCCTGCATCCAGGTCTCTTATTCATCCCATTTAGTGAAATAGTCCGTGCCGACCAGCAAAAATCTCTTATTCCCTACTGCCTTTGGAAAGAGTCTCACATTATCTAAGCCCCATTGAGTGAAAGGCCAAGGACTAGATAGAGGATTGAAGACTCCCCCTGGTTGATGAATGTTCGGAGCAAACCTCTAGCATTGGTCACACTTCTTCACATATTTCAGCACTTCCTTTTGCATATTAGGCAACCAATATTCTTGAGTAAGGGCTCTATGAGACAATGATCTTCCTGTATAACTTTCAAAAATTCTTTCATGCAATTCTTCTAGCAGCAATTCTGTTGCTTCAGGATGCATGCAAAGCAGATATGGTCTAGAAAAAGAGCACTTGTATAATTTTTGGTCCTCGGATAACCAAAACTGGGGAGCATTCCTTTGTACCTTGTTGGCCTCAGATTTCTCTTCAGGTAAGACATTCTCTTTAAGATACAGCACCACAAGGTCCATCCAGCTAGGTCCCACTTTGATTTGATGAACCCGGACTACGTTTACATCTGTCTTAGTGGGCATGTACAAGTCTTCCACTAGAATAACCCAAGGTAAAATTTGTACCGAGGATGTTGCCAAGGTGGCTGGAGAGTCGGCATGTGTGTTCCTGTTTCTAGAAATTTGCACCAAAGTGAAAGATTCAAAATTTGATTGCAATTCTGGCTTAAATACTCTTGCATCCTTGAGTCTCTGGCCTCTAGCTCCCCTTCCACCTGGCCTACAATTATCCTTAAGTCTGAGAACATCTCCACATTCTTGCCTCCCATTTTCCCAACCATACTCATCCCTATTAACAAAACTTCATACTCGGCTTCATTATTTGTGGCTGAAAAACCTATTCTCAAAGACTTTTCGATGACGATCTTATCTAGAGATATTATGACCAGCCCCGCTCCAAATCCTTGTTGATTTGCTGCACCATCCACGTACACCTTCCATGACAAAGACTCCTTCAAGGAGATCATGCCAACTGATTTTTCATCCATGTCTGGCCTCATCATATGTTCTTCTAATGAGGTAGTAAATTCGGCCACTAAATTAGCAAGAACTTGATCCTTCATAAAGGTGCGTGACATGTACTTTATATCAAAAGCCCCCAAGATCGTTCCCTACTTGGAAATCATTCCCGTATAATCAGAGCTCCTAAGGAGAGACCTGAGCGGAAGTTGGGTTAAAACCACAACTGTGTGAGACTGGAAGTAATGGGGAAGCATGGCGTGCACCATGGCCAGAATGGCTTTTTCTAGCGCTAGGTAGCGAATTTCAGCTTCGTGTAATGATTTACTTAAGTAATAAACCAGTCTCTGAACACCGTTGTCGACCTTTATTAGCACCAAGCTGGCAGCATGGGAAACTACAGCGACATAAGCAAACAGTATCTCATCCACTTCTGGCATAAATATAATAGGTGGCCGAGAAAGATACTCTTTGAGCTGTTGAAAAGAAAAAGCACATTCCTCAGTCCATTCAAATCCTTTCCATTTATATAGCAGCTAGAAGAAAGGCCTACACCTATCCGCAGACCGAGAAATAAACCGATTTAAAGCAGCTATCATTCTTGTCAACCTCTGAACCTCTTTAGGATTACGAGGTGGCTACAGATTGTTAATAGCCTTAACCTGATCAAAATTAATTTCAATTCCACGATATGTGACCATGAAGCCCAGAAATTTTCCAAATCCCACGCCAAAAGAGCACATGGAAGCATTCAAGTACAACTTATATTTCCTTAGCGTTTTGAAGGCGTTTTCAAAATTCCCAGCATGCTCGGACACCTTTTTACTCTTCACTACCATATCATTCACGTAAACTTCAACACTCTTCCCTAGCCGCGACTAAAAAATTTTAGTCATCATCCTTTGGTAGGTGGCCCCTGCATTTTTCAAATCAAAAGGCATTACCTTATAATGATAATTTCCAGTAGGAGTAACAAAAGCTGTTATTTCTTGATCATCCAAAGCCAAAGGTATTTGGTGATAGTCTTGAAAGGCATCTAGCAAACTCATCCGAGGATGCCCAGCCAGTGAAGTCGGTACTGTACCGTACCATACCAGCATGTACGACCAGAATTCTTCGTACCGGTTAATGAACTGGTACCAAAACACCTTCAAAATGTACCGCTCAAGATACCTGCCTATATCGGACAATACCGGCCGTACCGGAGTATATTGGATGTTTCGTCCGAAAAAGAGAAGTTCGTCCGGTACAAAAACTAAAAGGAAAAATAGAAGAAAGGCATGATTTGAACAAACCCCAGTGCAGCAAGTTGCCACCACATTGACATCGCCGATCGGATCTTCTTCTTCCTTTTTTATGTTTTCTTCTTCTCGTCTGTTGTCCACTGCTCTGGTTTTTTTTTTTTTTTTTTGAAAGGTCCACTACTTTGGTTTCTTCTCATTTTTTTTGCTAAACAATGAATAGCAAGTAGTTTTTCTTTCTCTGTTTTGTACTTATTTGAAATTTCCTAAGCCCTTTACACGTGACTAGCCTTGGAAAGGTTGAAAACTTACATTTTTTTAATAAAATATGGGCTAAATGGTTCAGCCTTTTCTTCTTTTTCAGTTTAGAGCCCCACATTAAAAATCACATCAATTGAACTTTTATTTATTTATTTATTTATTTTAGTTTTCAATATGAAAAAATGTACAAAAAGGACTTAGTACATTAATATATTCTTAAAAAAAATTATTATCAATATTATTATTATTGGAAATGATATTTTAAGTTTGAGATTTAACATAATTAGTGAAATATGAATTTGAAATTTTATAGTTCTTAATATAATATATATTATATAAAATAGCGGTAAACCCGAAACGGTATATCGGTATTAATTTGTATTCGAAATATATCGTATCGGTGGCCAAACCGGTACAGCCTCCGGTACGATATTGACTTCCTTGTACCCAGCTGTGGCATCCACCAATTGATCAATGCGAGGCATGGGGAAAGGATCCTTAGGACACGCTTTATTCAAGTCAGTAAAGTCTACGCAGACCCGCCATTTGTCATTCTTCTTCTTAACTACCATAATATTGGCCAACCAATCAAGATAAAATACCTCCTTGATAGCTCCCGCTTTCTTAAGCTTAATTACTTCTTCTTTGACAGCGTCAGAATGCTCTTTAGACGATCGTTGAGGCGGCTGCTTCCTTGGTACCACAATAGTGTTGACATTTAAATGATGACATATAAAGCTTGGATCGACCCTTGGGGTCTCATAAGCATCCCAAGTAAAGACATCAAGGTTTTCCTTAAGGAACCTCACCAATTCCTCCTTCTCATGAGGAGGCATCTGGGCGCCTATCTGAAAATACTTTTCTTTATCATCACCTATAGCAACTTGCTTTAGGGCTTCACACCCTATTTCCACCGATAGGTCCTTTGATAACCTCGGCTCCCTTAATTGCTACAAATTATGATTATCTGATGCCGATGACCCAGCTCCAGACTCATGTCTAACCGTAGCCACCATACACTGCCTCGCCATAGATTCGCTTCTGATGAGCTCTTCTACCTTGTCCCCAGATTGATATTTCACCTTCAAATGCAAAGTGGAAGGGACAACCCCCATGGCGTGAAGCCAAGGTCTCGCCATAATGGTCGTGTATGGAGAATATGCGTCCACCACCATGAAGTTGACCTTTATAACTTCTAACCCTGTCTGTACCGGCAGCTTGACTTGTCCCATTGGTATAGCCATCTTTCCATTGAAACCTACTAGAGGTGAATCATAACTAGTCAAGTATTCCAGTTTTAATCCTAAGCCTCTATACAAGTTAGGATACATAATTTCTGCCCCAATACCTTGATCCACCATAACACGCCTCACATCATACCCCTCAATCCTAAGTGTGACAACCAGAGCATCATCATGTGGTTGTATAGTTTCAATCTTATCCTTCTCCGGGAAACTCAGTTCCAATTGTAGTGCAACTTTTTCTCTCTTTAGCCCATGATTAGAGTTCTCGAAGAGTGGTCGAGCCACAGTCATTACTTGGGAGGGGCACAAATTCGCCTTTCCAAGGGTTACAATGATGACATTAATGGTGCCCAATGGAGACCTCGAAGAGTTGTTCTCTTAAGTACCCGAACCTACGTGACCAGCATGCCTATTGGGCCTATATAGGAATTGTTGCAACTTTCTCTCCATAACCAATTGCTCTAAATGATACCACATATTTTTGCAATCCTTGGTGGTATGTCCACGCTCCTAGTGGTACTGACAATGAAGGTTCTGATTGCGTCTTATAAGGTCTCCATTCATCTTGTTAGGCTATTTGAAGTATGGTTCATGCTTGATTTTCTCCAAAATCTGATGGACTAGCTCTCAGAATATTGTGTTTACAACCTGTGGTACAATACTAGTTCCATTCCGCCTGTTGAAGTCTTGCCAAGGACGATTGTCATTGTATTTGTCCAACCTGAAGTCCCTCTTATCCTGAGAGACCACCTTCGCCTTTCCTTTACCTAACTGCTGGTCCTCCTCAACTCGCTTATATTTATCAATCCGGTTCATAAGCTAGTGCACAATTCTGACTGGTTTCCTAGTTAATGACTTCCTCAAACCATGCTTGGTGGGTAAGCCCACCTTAAAAGCTCTAATGGTCACATCATCAAAGTCCCCAGCTATCGCATTGAACATCTCCTAATATCTATTTGTGTATGTTTTTAAAGTTTCACCCTCTCACATCGCCATGGACAGCAAAGAATCCAGAGGCTGAGGCACTTTACTACATGTAATGAAGCAAGACCCAAACACCTGAATGAGTTCCTTAAAGGAATTAATGGACGCTGATCGCAATCCATCAAACCACCTCATCGCTACAAGCCCCAAGCTGGATTGGAAAACCTTGCACATCTATGTTTCATTTTTGGAGTGCACAGCCATCCTTTGGTTGAAATGGCTTACGTGTTCTATCGGGTCCGTTCGGCCATTATACATGGTGAACGTTGGCTGAGTGAAACGCCGAGGAAGCTTTCCCCCTTCAACCTTACGTGTGAAGGGAGACTTAGAAATTTGATTCAGTGCCCTACCCATAGCATCAGTTCCTAAACCCCTGGTGGATGAACTCTTATTTCTGCGATTATGGTGGCTATCATCTTCATACAAATAGGACTCACTAGGGGGAGTTCTCGACCTTCACTTGTAGCTATCCCCCTCATTCTCATTTTCACCAGAAGAAGAGTCAGAGATGGATTGAATCCGCCTCCGTCGTTCGGGATGTAACTTTCTTTTCAAACTGTCAATTTCCACCTGCATGGCTCTGGCCCTCTCTTCATGGGAGATTCTGCTTCCACCTCGTGACTAACTCCTACTTGTATGAGTAGTATGCACACTTCCCTCCCAATCTCCACCTTGTTCAATAGTGTGAACATTATCTTGAACTAAGACCCCCTACTCTCTACTTGGTGTGGACCTGAATTTGCCATGAACAGACTTTAGACTCCTTGAAAATTCAAAATTTTCCACGGATGGCGCCAATTGTAAGGTTAAACTTTGGTGCCCTAGCCCAACAAAAAGGAGGACGTAGGCCCAAAGACCCCGATATAATGAATTTGTAGAGTGTGGGCTAGAAATCTTAATTCTAATGAGTTTGAACGATCATGGCAATGACCCAAGACCACAAAACCATATAAATGAACAAGTTTATAAGATGAAATTTATCCTCAGACTTAAGCCGAGAACCAAATGTTTATATTTCTTCTCCATTTAAAAATTCTTTACAAATATTTTCTCCCCCCTCCCTTTTTCTCTACAGGACCTCCTCTTATTATAGTCCCTTTTTCCTCTCTCTAGGTTTAGATTGCTCCCCTTGATACTTGTCCCATTCGCCTCTTTTGGAAGTCTCTAGATAATAGCTGTAAGGCTGACTCCCACTGTTCAGGTATCACTTCCTCATACATGCGGTGGTAGCAGCTTTCTCTAAGATATTTTCTTTACCCCCCTTACTCTTTGCGCCCCTTTTTCAGCATATCTTCATCCCCTAGACCTTTTAAACTATCATTCTAATTAACATGCTGCATCACTTGATCCTTCCTATACTCAGCCGAGAAGGTAGTCTTCCTCGGATTATTTACATTTACCTTATCTGCCACACTTGCTTCCGGGGCTATAAGTTTGATATCGTTATTGCCATTAATTCGTCCTCGGCTAAGTCCATGGCCCAGAAATGTATCTCGGGCCTTTTGCCCCCCAACTACTATATCCTTGGAAAGTTTTGATTTTTCAAGTGAAATTACTTCTATATACTCATATTAGTTATTAATTTACAATTTTAAAGGATTAAAGAGTAAAAGAATTTAATTTTTTTTTTTGTCCATTTCTCTTCACCTTTACACCTAAATACATATGTGAAATTCGATAAAAATAAATAAATAAATAAAACTCAGATGTAAAAGACCATAAGTCTTATAGCATAGGGGCATTTATTGTTCTCATTTGTAAAGAGAAACAAATTTTGAATCTCCTCTTTTCCACTTGTTGTAATAATTTATCCAAAATAAATAAATAAATAAATACATGTGAAACAGGTTTTATTTTTCCTAACCTGTGACTTTTTTTTCCCCTCTTCTCATTGCTTTGCTTTTGTGGAATTAAACAATGGAGAAAGTTTAGCTACAAAATTGGCTGTAATCTAAAGTTACGGTTTTACTCAATATCTTTTTATTAGATACTACAAGAAAAACAACCTATTGTGGTGCATTTTTGGCCCGCTGCTGTACATGAGATCTATTGCGGCATTCTATTGGCTTGTCGCTAAAGGTACCCACATATAGCGGCATTTCCACTTGCTGCTAAAAGTGCAATTAGTCCGTTTTAATTAATTTCCTATAGCGGCGCCTTGTGCCCGTCGCTAAAGGTGGACACCAATTGTGGTGTACATAACCAGCCGTTAAAAGTTAATTGACACGAATTTGAACGTCGTATGGCAGCAGTTTTATACCTACCGCAATAAGCCAAAACCGCAGCTAAAAGGTGTATTTACAGTTGTGCTTTTTGTTACCACCTCAATAGATCTATAGCAACACCGTAACGATGGTCGAAAGAACCGCCGCAATAGCACCTGCTGCTAAAGGTCAAATGTACCTTTAGCAGTGGTTTTTGGGGCTTCAGTGGCATTTTTGGCCCACCGCCATAGGTCTTTTTTTTTTGTAATGAGATGTGAATTTTGATAAATCCACCATTAGATTACATTTTCTTCTTATATTCTCCATGCTTGCAAAATTTGTAGAAAATTAAAGATTAATAGGTATATCATTAACAAATTGTTTAAATTGCAAGTTTTTGTAGATTAAAATTATGCATCAAATATAAACTTATAGATCATCTAGTAAATAATATTTGATTGGCACAAAATTTGACTTGTACTAAGAGTGTAAAGAACATGCAATTAAACGGTTAGATTTTTGAAATAAGTAGTAATTTTAATGATATTGAGTAAGGTTGTAGCCTTAGACTACAACAAAATTTGTGGCTAAACTTTGTCTAAAAAGAATAATTATATATCAATAAAATGCCAAATATGATTGAGTCAGATTTAAATCTCAAGATATGTTGTATTTATCTTCTTCATCAATAAAAGTTACAATCTTCTCATAATAAAAAAAAAAAAAATTTATAAATTTTTTTTTCTTATATTCTCCATGATTGCAAGATTTATAGAAAAATAAAGATTAATAGCTATATCATTAATAAATTTTTTAAATTGCAAGTTTTTATAGATTAAAATTATACATAAAATATAAATTTATAGATCATATAGTAAATAATTTCGATTGGTACAAAATTTGACATGTATTGAGAGTGTAAAGAACATGCAATCCAACGGTTAGATTTTCGAAATAAGTAGTAATGTTAATGATATTGAGTAAGGTTGTAGCCTTAGAATACAACAAAATTTGTGGCTAAACTTTTTCTTAAATGTGATGTAAAAAGAATAATTATATATCAATCAAATGCCAAATATGATTGAGTCAAATTTAAATCTCAAGATGTATCGTATTTATCTTCTTCATGAATAAAAGTTACAATCTTCTCATAATAAAAAAAAAATGGCAGTACAGAACACTTATGAGCTAACCAGCGAGGATATTGTTCAACTGGGGATTCCTCAATAGCCATGTCTTCTTCTCCCCAACCATTTTTGGCCATTTCTGTTTGTCTTTCTTTTTTATGTTACTAAAACCACATTATAGAGGTAATTGTTGGGTTAAAATGAATCGACCCATTGCAAATTAATTAATTATCCAAGTTAATTAATTAGATCAAATTATATGTAATAGCGTGGTAGCACAAACAAATCGCCAATTATACTAAATGCAGATGAAAATAAATTTGACACGAGTAATTTGTTTATGAATGGGGCAAACTACTGAGGCAAAACCCTACCAGATAATTTTAAGGTCACCACTCCCAAGGATCCAATATTTTCGTATAGATTTTGTTTGTGAGACAAAAACAGTCCTACTAGAGGAGGCAATATGAGAAGAGTTAGAGAGTTCATACCCGAAGCTGGTTCTATCAGAAGCTAATTTCTGGAGATTCAGCATTTCATCCATCTTTGCACTGGAAGTCCTCTCCAATTGAGCTCGAACTTGGAACAATTCTGCTTCAAGCTTCTTGGTTCTTTCAGCTAAGAAGTTGTTCTTGAACTTTAGTGCTCCAATGGTTTGACAAACTTTGTGGATAGCTCCTCTCGTTCCAGCTCCACTTTACTAAGCTTCTTGGTACAACTTCTCATACTTTTCAGATACCTTATATAACTTTGCATAGGCTATATAGATGTCGTCCTGTTCATCCATCTTCTTCAACTTGGATTCTACCAAGTCCTCTTTTTCATCCACTTCTTCTATGATCCCCTCAATAGGATCCACTGTGGCAGTGAAAGCACTCAGGATTCCCTCATCATCACTGTCATTTGACTTAGTCTCAGGCTCGATATCACTCAAGGTAGTGACAAGAGCCTTGCTTTTCCTAATCAACTTTAGATAAGTTGGACATTCTTGTTTCATGTGTCCAAAACTTTGACATTCGAAGCACTTTAGTTCGAAGGGAATAGTATACTACCACCATCCTTAACCTCCTTCTTCCCTCTATCTTGACTTTTGAATTAAGAAGAATTGGATTGCTTACGGTCCTTGTCAAAACCTTTCACATTGGCATTCTTCATGAACTTCTTGAACTGCCTAGTGCTGTAGGACTTCATCTTAGAATCTTCATCTCTGAAGACTCATTGGTCTCATTACTTTTGGCCTTCAATGCCATATTCTTACTTTTGGTTCCTTTCCCAAGTTTAGTCAAACCCAATTTATAGGTTTGCAAGTTGCCAATCAGCTCCGTCAAAGGAATGATGTTAATGTCCTTTGATTCTTCAATCGTTGTTATCTTGGCATGAAATCTCTTAGGGAGAGATCTAAGCACATTTCTCATAATCTTGGGCTCGGGAATATGATCCCCAAGATTGAATGCTGAGTTCACTAGGTCCTTTAGCTTGGCATAGAACTCATCAAATGTCTCATCCTTCTCTAACTCTATCTCCTTCTTTGGAGCTTTGAATCCTTGACAGCCTTAGTTCCTTCATAAGTTGTCTGGAGGATGGTCCATCTTTCCTTTGCAGTTTCAATTAAGGATATTTTCTTGAACCCTTCATTGGTCACCGCACTGAGTAGGGCATTCAATGCTCTGCTGTTGAAGTTTACCGCTTTGATCTTAGCTTTATCCTAATAAACTAGCACTTCTTTAGGCTTCATTTAGCCAATTTCCACAGCTTGCCAGACCTTCTCATCTAAAGACTGCAAGAAAGCTCCTATGCGTACTTTCTAGTATGCATAGTTAGTGTCATTCTAGTATGCATAGTTAATGTCATTCATGCATACTTTTCAGTATGCATAGTTAGTGCCATGAAATAAAGAATGTATAATAAGAGACTGTCCTTTATCTATAACAAACAGAGATCAATATATCACACATAAAAGATTAAAATCTAATCAGAGTGTGCCTGCTCTGATATTACTTGTTGGGTTAAAATGAATTGACCTCTTGCAATTAATTAATTACCCAAGTTAATTAATTAGATCAAATTACATGCAATAATATAGCAGCACAAAAAAATCAACAATTATATAAAATGCAGCGGAAAATAAATTTGACACAGGTGATTTGTTTACAAATGCGATAAACTACTAAGGCAAAACCCCACCAGGTGATTTTAAGGTCACTACTCCTAAGAATCTACTATTATCAATCACAAGCGGTTACAAGTATAAGAAATCTTATCAAACCCTTTAGTCTATCTCAAAATATCAACTTACAGTTGAACCCTTACCCCAATACCCAATTGGACTTGTATTGTAGCAACAATCTTTTCGTTCAATGCATGAATCCTAGTACAATGATGCACGAATCTCGGTATGTGACTAACTCTAGCAACTTGAAGAAGTTGTTGGCTGCAAAGTTCTTCAATTTATCAATAGTGAAGATCAAGAAGCTCCTTGGTCACAAAACCCTTGGCGTAAAGACATAGTAACTTTTTCAGAGAGAATGATGAACCAGGGGACTATCTGCATGCGCGACAGCCTTTGAAATAATCCTTATATATTTCTAGGGTTGTGTGAAAAGAAAACTTATACAAATATACAAGCATGGCCTAAAAGTTAGATTTGGAATTTCTTATTTCGTAAGTCTCGATAGAAACAGCTTGTGTCGGGCTTCGACTTTAAATCTCGATAGAAGTCTTTCAGTCAAGATTGTTGTTGAGTTTTAATGAACAGCTCTTCTTCACTTGTTTCTTAATTAGATCTTCATGATTTTAACACTTGACTTGAACAACATATTTTTTAAAGTCCTAAACTCATCCTAGATCTATCCAATTACAAGTAAAATGCATTTTGCCAAAAGATTAGCGAATTGCATAAAATATATCCCTAACAGTAATATACACATATATACTGGAAGATCAAGTGAGATTCATTGATATATGAACTTTTCAAAAATAAAATTTCAAAGACGTTTCATCACTATCTAAAGATTGGTAAAAGGCAGAGAACATTTTCGTGATTTTATATGACATGCAAGTGTGAGATTCTTCTGTCAACCATATCCATTTTTTGCCCTACATGAGTTACTTAGTAAGGTTGACCTGTTAGACAAGCTGACTTAACCACATTAGATAATCAACCGTGACCTTGTAAATATTTGGGGATTTCCAAAGGTGGTGTCTGAGTGTTCTGACACTATAATAGTATGTATAATTAAAGCAAAATTTCAATTTGAGGTGATGCTTCCATCTCATCACTTTCCGGTAAGATTTATAAATAAATCCAATAAGAGTCCGGAATTAAAAATGATAACCGACAAAAGAAAAAATAGGTAGAAAAAGGACCAAAACAAAGATTTTGAACAAAAAATAACACAAAAGCTACATATTGGTTTCAATTCTGCCTCTTTCCAAGTGCTAGGCCGACTCTTGGCCTAGGTCTAAGGACTCATTTCAAAAGGTCTTAAAATTTAATATTTTATGATTTAAATCGGTAAGAAAAATAAGGCTAAAATTATATTTTGATCTCTATATTTTAGAGTCATTGTCAGTTCAATCCTATATTTTAGTAGCATTTGATCTAGATTACTTTTAATTTGCAGTCAATTTGCAGTTAATTAGTTGAAATTAAAGATCAAATTAACTGCAAGTTGAATAAAATTATCTAAATTAACTGTTATCAAGATTTATAGACCCAATTGATAATAACCCCCAAATTTGTTCGACTAGTATAAGCTGTGTTGCTGTACCTACGTTGCTAGTTGCTACATTCAACTCGGTTTCTCCGCCAAAAGTATAAAAGCCTCTGATTTTATTTGCTTTTCCCAAAGCCACCTGACTCTCTTTAATTCTTATCTCTGGCTTATTTTGCTCTATTAATTACTTTTAATTTTTTATTTAGTCAATTGCTTGGATGGGCAAGTGTCAACTTCTAGTGGCATAGAGTTTAATTTACTCCATTTAACTGATTACATGGGTCATAAATAGAAATTTAGCTATTCTTTAAATGTATTAACAAATTCTTTGAGTCCTGAAGAACATAGAAATCGTAGTCTCTAAGAGAATTATTATTATTATTATTATTATTATAAAATAGCAGTAATCTTGAAACGGTACACCGGTATAAATTAGTATTAAAATATTTCGTTCACATAACAAAACCGAAATAGCCTTCAGCACGATATTGACTCCCTTGATTAGAACTCAAAATTATTTTATTAAAAAAATGTTGTAAATGTGGCAAATCATTGTTGACAATTAATTTCTCATAATAGCTTGAAATTTTCATTTTTGTAAACCAATCTTCTATCTGATAAATATTGACCACCTACTCTTTATATGACCACACACCAAAACCCCAATTTCATCGTTACACCTGAAGATCCTAATGTTTTTTTGCTGTAAGTCAAGGGTTTTTGCTTATCGTTTGATCTCCAAGTGCAAAACCTAAGTTGTTATTAATACCATTCAAGGAAAGTGTAAATAATCATATTTCAGCTATCTTTTACATTATCTCTTTAATACGTGTATATCAACTTTTTGAGAAATATGTGGGTATTAAGATTTTTTAAAATCTTTGCTATAAACTGATGTATCACCTTATGTGCTCTCATGTGCCTTTCAGTTTTTTCATCAAGCACATATTTCCACATGCCAATCGCCAAATACAAAGAAATTGGGGCTGTATGATCATATTGTAGAACAAATCATCAAGTACCGCAAAACTAAGAAAAATAATGTTTTGTAGCAATTCATCTGGTTCTAATGGTAAAAATTGCAATATCATACAACAAAAATTTTAATATACACTATTTATATATAAGAGAGGCAATCAATATTTTAAAAAAAGAAATGTGCTTCAATCTGAGTACATTTTGGCAAAATACTCCTGCAACCATTTGGCTTCGACTTGCATCCCAGACTCCCTCAATGCATTCAACGATGATCGATAAAGCCTTCCATCTAAGCGTGTTCCTTCAGATTTCATATCCCGTAAAAGCTTCACCAACTCATCGATCCGACTACTCCTTGAAAAAACTCCAACCATAATTCCAGCCATGACCTTGTCAATCTCACCCCCATTGATCCTAAACTCATTGTAATATCTCAGGCACGTCTCAAACTCCTTGGCTTTACTATAAGCACTAATAACACTAGTGTAACTAACCTTATCTGGTGCAACCTTTCTTCGCTTCATCTCCTTCCATAGCTTCTCAACCTGCCTTAAATTATTGGCCTTTCCATGCATTTCCATCAAAGAATTGTAAATCCAAACATTTGGTCCACACCCTCTTTCTTTCATCTTGGCCAAAAGCCTCATTGCATCTTTAGGCCTCCCCGTTTTGCCATACATTACAATCATGCTAGAATAAGCCACAACACACTTATCAAACCCCTTTTGTTCCATCTCTGAAAATAACATTTCTGCTTTCGAATAGAGCCCAAGATGACAATAAGCATTTATAACCGAGGAGTATGTAACTTGTCCTGGTTCACATCCCTGAGAAATTAGCTCTTCGTATACCTTAACTGCAGCTAGAAATCCTCTTTTCTTTGAGAAGCCATTGACAATTGCACAGAATATACAATCAGAAATTCTTAACTTTGAACTTTTCATTGCTTTAACAATTTCAAGTGTCTTCTCCATTAGTCCTTCTTCCACATACATCAACACTAGTTTTAAATACAGCCCCGGATCTCTCAACATTTCTTTGCTTTTCCCTTCTTCAAAAAGATCTTCGGCCACCTTTACTTCTCGCAAGCTTGCCAAAGAACAAATCAAAGAAGAGTAAACCGAAGAATCCTTGGAAATTCCTTTCCTTGTCATTTCTTTGAAGTATTCAAGAGCTTCAAAAGCTCTTCCTGATTTGCCTAGGGACTTAATTAGAGTCCCATATATACGAGTGCAAAATGGTGATGAATAAAAATCTAGTTGACTACTTTGTAATTCACGAAACAATTCAACCACTTTCTCAGAATCACCAAGCCTCATATAAGCTTCAATGATATGGCAAGAACATTCAGAATCCGGAACAACTCCGGCAGATCTCATTTTCCCAAATGCTACAATGGTGCTTCTATACATATGAAGCTTGTTATAGCCTTTTATTGCAGAACCGAAGGCCAATACACTGACTTTACCATTAGATTTGAAAACTTCAAGCAAAGTCTCAACAATTTTGAATTTTCTTGCTCTAATGCAACTACTAACCAATTTTGAACAAGTGGAACTATCAGGCAACACATTGTAGTTCTTGAAATCATCACAAACTACTAAAATCATACGCCATTTCTTTGAACGTAACAAGTACCTGATTACATGCTTTAAGGTTGATTTCTCCGGTTTAAATTCTGGGCTTCCTCTGATTTTTTCATAGTACTCGAAAGCAAGATCCTCGGTTTGAGGACTTCCAAATAACCCACGTAAGAAATCATTTAATTTTTCAGAATCTGGTACTGGGTTTCGCTTAGAATCTTGAAACGGTATATTCAACTCGATCACTGGCAAGTTGCTAGAGGCCTGTTGGCCCTCTTCTAATATTGGAGAAGAGCAACCGGTGGTGTTGACCTGAAAATTTTGGACTTTTGAGCATGAAATTGCAGGGAAAAAGGGAAGGGTTTTGCATGTTGGGATCAAAGTTAATATGTGGGAATTTATGTGACTGCGAGAGTGAAGGCAAGCTAAAGACCAGTCTGAATATGAGGAAATGGCCATCTTGCAGATAAGGTTTCAAGCTGTGGGGGAGAGATTGTGAGGTTATATATATACCTTATCCTTACAAGATTTTTGCTATGAATGTGAATTTTATGAGCCATTAAACAAGCGACACGTGGAAAAATTATGGACCAAAGCTTTCCACGTCCTCCAAAGTAATGTCTGGAGAGAAGGAATCTTCCATTTCCAATGATTATTTTATGGGCATCACATTCTTATGTATCCTCTCTTTCTTTCCCAATGTGTAGCCCCCACTATTACTTGAGGTTAACATGTAGTGCAATAGAGAATACATATGCATATATGTATGACGTAAAAGATGTGTTTTCATTTATTTCCATTGAAATAAAATCCTATTCCAACGTACCATATGCAAACTAGTTAGCAAAAATCAATATGTGAACCATCTCAGCTATAGCTATCCTCTCTATATGCTTCAAATGGCGATTCATAACATTTAAATCAGGGTTCGTATTTAAATTTTTATGAATCTTAGGTTACATAGGATGCCATTTTATAAAATCCAAATTCTATCTAAAAGTGAATTTAACCCCAATTGATTGGTCTTAATTGAATTAGTTAATTTGATTATTTAATTACCAATTATGCTAGTAGAGTTCCAATTAATATAGTTAAACATGCGTACAACCATATTGCAAAGATTATAAGCAGTGAAAAATTAAAGGACACATGTAATATGTTTACGAAGAAAAACCTTGATAAGAAAAACCCTCCTTCGATAACAACCCAATGAAAGAATTCACTATAGTAAAATGGTAGTACACAATACAAGAATATACCTAATTATAATATTACTACCTGCAATAGAACTTATTAACGCCACCATACACATCTTCATCAACAAAAAAAAAAAAATGTCACCATACATATCTTCAACTCCAGTTAAACTCTTCTACTATCGTGGATCAATTCAACCCATGAATATATGATCCATGACAAACAGCACGCAACAACTTGAATCACTTGATTGTTGTAGTCTTATATAGTAGCTTCCAATTGGAACACCACAAGATTTTCAATAACGGTGTTGGACACTTCGCGTGGTACCTATGGTAAACAGAAAAGGAAATCCGAGATTGAATAATGCGTCGGTGAATATTATTGATTGGGGATAATCGTATTTATACATAATTGAGCTAGGGAAAGAAGAAAAAGCTAACTAACAGAATAACTGACTCTATTAACTCCATAACTAACTCTACTAAGCACCACTAACAGACTCACATGTGGAGCACGTGTAAACTTAAACACTTATTACATATTGCTAAGCTGCAGGTAGTTTAGACTGCTTAAATGCTAAGCTACTTGTCGTTTTCATTCAGCTTGCAGTCTTCAATCTTTGCAACACTCCCCCTCAAGATGAAGCATATGTAAATGTTGTTTATGCCCATCTTGAGAAGAAGGTTATTGAACTATTGATGTCCAGGTGGCTTTGTGAGTAGATCTGCCAGTTGATGTTTGGTTGAAACATGGAAAGTCTTCACTACCTTATCTTGTATCTTCTCACTTACAAAGTGGCAATCCAATTCAATATGTTTTGTCCTCTCATGATAGACAGGATTTGCTGCTATGTGGATTACAGCTTGGCTATCACAATAGAGGAGGACAAGCTGAGTACGATCAACTCCTAGACCCTTAAACAAGGAAATCATCCTCACAAATTCACTCACAAGAGCTGCCATTGATCTATACTTTGACTCTACAGAAGACCTTGACATTGTGTGCTGCTTTTTGGACTTCCGAGATGTGAGAGAATCACCCAAGAATACACGAAAACCAGTGATCGATCTTTTGGTATCAAGACAGCTGGCCCAATTAGAATCACAATACCCTTTAAGGTGTAGCTTAGAAGTAGCAGAGAAGAACAATCCCTGGCCAAGTGTGTCCTTCAAGTATACTAGTAGCTGCTTGAATATGTGGCTGCCTTCGCTATGAAAGGAACTGACTAACCTGATGTACACTGAAGTTTATGTCAGGCCTGGTCAAAGTCAGATACAACAGCTTTCCAATTAGTTTCCTATAATGTGAAGGATCTGTCAATAACTCCCAATGATAGTTTGACAGTTTCAGGTTTTGTTCCATTGGTAACTTCTTTGGTTTGATTGCAAGTTGACCAATTTCTACAAGCAAATCTAGTACATACCTCCTCTGGCATAAGCTGATGCCTTTGGAAGTTCTTACCACCTCCAATCCCCAGAAATACTTTAAAGTACCAACATCTTTCAGCTCAAATTGATCATGAAGAAACACTTTAAAATCTATATAGCTTGTATACTATTGCTAACCACCAGAATATCATCTACATGCACTAGAATGACAATGATAACATCACCTTGTACTCTGGTAAACATGGAATAATCATACTTAGACTGAATGAAACCATGACCAATGATAGTAGTAGACAATTTAAAGATCCATTGCCTACTAGCTTACTTGAGACCATACACGGATTTTGTGAGATTGCAAACCAAGTTGCTGTTCTCCCTCTTGCTACCAAACCCATGGAGGGAGCATGTATTTTAAAATATTATAAGAATTAAAATAATAAAAATATGGATGATTTGTTGTTTTGTTGCCAAGGAAATAAAAATGAAGATTAGGGTGTGCATGGGTCGGGTTGAGAAGTTTTTTCAACCCAACCCATCATGGTAGGTTAAAAAAATCCCACCCATCACAGGGGTCCAACCCAACCTACGTGGATCGAGTTGGACCCATGGGTTGGATAACTTTTATTATTATTATTATTATTATTATTATTATTATTATTATTATTATTATTATTATTATTATTATTATTATTAAATTAAGTATTATAATATCACCACAAATAAGAGCAAATTTATAATCAAATAATCATGAGCATAGCACCAAGGCAATACAAGTTGGTAGCATAGTGGGTGGCCGGCATGGCAAGGTGGCGGCATGGTAAGGTGGAGGTGTGAGCGAGAGAGGAGGGAGTGATAGAGGAAGAGAGTAAGAGATTGAGACCCATGGGACTGAGATGAAAAAATATGTATGAGGAGAGAGAAAAAGATTAATTGTTTTAGCATTTGTGTCTTACCATTCCAAATTTGGAATGGTATCATTCACCTATGTTAAATCTTTTAGCATATTGAACATCTGATGTGAGTTTTTTTGGTGTTTGGTGTGCCAAATGCCAAATTTTTTCATTTGGCACACCTAATGCTAGTGCTCTTAATGTCACTATGTGACGTGAAAAAAGTCAGTGAGAGTAGTATGTTTTCATTAGTCATAAGCAATGATAACAATGGAAGATTTTAAATTCGATAAGGATCTGGCATAAAAGTAATGTAAAGTTGTAATTTACAACTATTATATGTTGACTTTAATTTTGTGTCAAATTTGATTGTAATTTTGTTCAATCTTTTGTACCCTGTATTTTATGTGGGATTTATTTGTAAGGGTTATGTGTGTGAGAGAGAGTATGAAGACTCAAGGCATCTATTGAAAACAAAAGGAGTTTCTGCGGGTAGCTCGCGACTAGCCATCCCCCGAAGTGATGCATGTACCCAGCACATGATTAGAATGCGAAGACTCAGGACAAGATGAAGACAGCTGGTTTTTACGAGTGTCTTGCGGGTAAGGCCTTCCCGCGAGATACCCACGAAACAGTTTGTTTTAATATTTTGTCATATCTGCTCCACTACATCCTCATACACACTATATATACCATCATTACCCACATATTGAGTAGAGAGTTTTTCAGAGAAGAAAACCCTAGCCATAAACCCTAGCCACAAACCCTTGAAATTGTGAGACTGTCATACCCACAATTCTCTACACCATCCATTGTAGTTTTTCTCTACTTCTACCTCTTCATTTCTAAATCCTTGAGAAGTTGATAGCCCAAACACTTACCACACCCATACTGAATGTCCAGTGAGATTTTGGTGCTGCTAGGAAGTATTGAAAGAAGCCAAGCTTTGGCGGATGAAATCGGGTGCATTGCGGGATCCGGAAAGCTAGATAAGACACAATTTCGAGAAGCTTTGTTGGAGTAGGAACTTAGAGGGCTTAGGTGCACTGGGTAGATTAGGCTTGGAAGGTCTCTTGCTATTCATGTATCCCTACCTATTGTCTAATGGATCAATTTACTGCTCGGAGGGCGGAGGAGAAGTTTTTCACCTAGTTCTTTGGTTTTCCCTTCGATAACACACCGATGTGTTATCTTGTGTTTGTATCTCTCTTCCTTACTTTTTTACCTTTCATTTTACTGCTGTGATTTGTTGAATATGGCTTAGAGAATTTGTATTGTTTGTTCGCTCGCATTTACTCTATTTCGCACTTAGTTTAAGTTAGAGTAAAATCAACTGAGTTGTAATTTTTTAATTTGGGGTCTATACAGCTCTTGTGTTTTTAACACAAATCCGAGCTTTCAAGTAAAATAACACCTTATTTTTAGAAACAAACACATGAACAAAAGGTAAATGAGTGAGGTTCTAACATAAATGTACACCACAAAAAGTTACGTGAGACCCGTGTGACTTTTTTTTTAATCCAAATTTACTGCCAAATAAAAGGTAGGGTGCAAAGTGTTACACATACATTAGTTTAAGGGGGCGTTTGGTTCGCATGATGCTACATTATTGTAATGTTAGATTCATGCATTCTCGTTACAATTGTATAACTTTACTATGTTTGATTGGCTCCTAACATTCACAGGATCAATACAATTTTTACTTTTGAATTTCCAAAAAATATCCATTTTACAAAATTTTAATTTTTAATTAAAAACCAGAAAATAACGGAAAAAATATTTATCACACTTTCTCTTACTAACCAAATAATTCAAATCCATAAAAATTAAAACATTTTTCTTTCCGTTTCCCACACTTTCTCTCCAACCAAACAACTTAGATCCACAAACAAAATTTATTCATTTTCTTCACTTTCTCACCAAACAAACAAACAAAGAACGAACCAAAATTCAAGAATGTACTCCAATCTCCACAATCCCTTAGTGGAGAGAGAGAGAGAGAGAGAGAGAGAGAGAAAGAACACCGGCAAAATGTAGATGGAGGAGACAAAATTGAAACCCTAAGGCTTAATATAGATAATCAAAAATTGAAATTGATATTTGCCCAATGAAACCGAATCTAAAACCTTAGGAAACAAAGACTATGGTGGTGTCTACTGTGGGAGAGGAAAAATAAACATTGATGAAGAAGAGCACCAGAGATGATATCGATGGTGGTGTTTGTCATCGGTGCCAGAGTCTTGAGAGAGAGAGAGAGAGAGAGAGAGAGGAGGATGGGATTTTTTTTTTAAATAATAAGTATTTTAACACACACATACACAGGGAGAAAGGAGAATGTCTTAAAGAAACTAGAGGCTAAGATTTGAGTTTGATGAGAAAGAGGCTAGGGTTTAATAAAAATATATTAGGATAATTTTGAAAATAAAATTCATTAGCATGGGCAATTTTGTCCATTCAATAAATTATTATATCTTACCCATCATTAATGTAAGATTACCCTCGTTTAAGAAAGTAATGTGATAAAGGTGATGTGATATATATATATATATATATATATATATAGCTTTTTTAAAAGGAATTTTTTTTTGTCTACTCTTAAATGTGTTTGGTACCAAGTTTTAAAGCTAGCTTTTTGCTTTTTAACTTTTATATACAACATTTTTAAACCTCATTATTTTTAAGTACTAGTATACTTTAACACACTTTTAGCAAAGAAAAATTCAACAAAGAAGCTAAATAAATTGTTCTCAAACAGATACTACAGGACAAAAAGTACAGTCTGGCCTGACAATTATCTCGCGACTCAAACTCGCAACTTGTCCCACTTGCAAGACTAAATCACCAGAATGCCTTGTTATGCAGAAAAATGACTTTTCACATTCCTCACGTTTACTACTATAAATATCTTTATACCCACAAAATGTAGAGAGTTTCTTGAGAGAATTTTGCGAGAGCAATCCTAGAGAAAAGCAAGATTGACTCATCTACAATCTTAGACATTTAACTCTCCAAATTTCTCTACTCTTACCCTTTTCATTGACATATATTTGAGAAGTACATTTACCAAATCCTTATCTCAACATACCCATATCAGTGAGAAGGTATTTTGGTGTTTGGGAAGCAGTTCGAAGATGACCAATTCATTTGGTTGATGCAATGGGCTTATTGTCGGATCTGGAAAGCTAAAGAAGACACAGTTAGGCTTTACCCTTTTAGAGTAAGAAGCTTAGAGGGCTTAGGTACATTGAGTAGATTAGGCTTAGGTACATTGAGTAGATTAGGCTTGGAGGGTTTATCGCTATTCGTGTATCCTAACTTTATTCTTTAATGGATCATTTTACCGCTTGGAGGGCGGCGGAGAAGTTTTTCCTCGAGATCTTCAGTTTCCTCTTCGATAACATGTGCCGGTATTATCCTTGTGATTGCATATCTTTAACCCTTTCTCTCTACCTTTAATTGTTGTTAAGTTGTGATTAATTATGGTGTAGAGTTGTTTATCTGTTTGGGTTTTTGCTTATACCTCTCTTTTTGCACATCTATTGTTTTGGTATAAGCTTGTGTTGGATATTTGAAATTAGGGGTCTAAACATTCATTAATGTTTTTCACACTAATTGAACTTTTAATTTTTGTTTAGTCCAAACTTAATAAAGAGTGAAATTCTATCTCTCTAAAAAGTTCAACTTAAATTCAAACTCAAACGTTGATAATTTATTTCCAAATTTATAAGGTTAATCATGAACACTATAAAAGCAGTACAAGCCCCAATATATATATTAAAGCCGAGTAGAAGTATGAACTCTTTTTCTTTTATTTTCTTCTCCTCTACTTTGTAAAATATATATATATATATATATATATATATTTTATGGTTTTTCATGTCTTTTTTTTTAAATAATTTTCGTATATGAACCACCAAACTCTCTTTAGCCGTTTTTTACAAGATAAAAAACTTTACAATAACTGAAATTTAAGGTTGATGCTACTTCATATGTCTTCGTTTTACCTCACGATATGAAAGTATGTTAATTTCTTGGGCAGAAAGCTTATATATGATATATTAAGAGGAGGTATATGACCTTTAATATTTCAATGTGGGCTCTTGTTCAACATTTTTTAATGTGGGCCATATGCTGATAAGGTTCATTTAAAGTTTAGACTCGTTAAAAATTTAAAACTTAAAACTTATTGCTTTATGGATTCGTGTACCATTTTTTTAAAATTTTTTTATTTCTCTTTTGAATTGTTTCAATAACTTATTCTTTAATTATATATATTTTTTTGGTATTTTGAAAGTTTTAACATCTAAATTTGTGTAATCTCACACACACACACACACACACACACACACACACACACACACACACACACACACACACACACACACACACACACACACACGTGTGTGTGTGTTATCTATAATTTGTAGGCTTTAAATCTTTTGATTCCTTTCAATAATTATAGTCATGGATTATTCTTTTGAATGTAACCCATCTTTCTCTTATATTTCTCTATTGTTTAGTCATATATATTTTGTTTTATTTCATTAATTTCTAAGCAATGAAATTCTAATTCTTTAATATTTTTTGTTCTTTCAAAAGTTTTAATATCTGAATTGAGTTATTTTTTTTTTTTTGCAGTATATGAAACCGTCTAACAATTTTTTTGTAAACCATTGCACATTCAAGTAATGACTTCTTCGTCAAATTGTAACACAAATTTGAAGTCATATAAGAGCAAATCATGCGATAGTGTAATTTCTTAATCAATTTAAGATTTTATAAAATTATTTTAGTTTATTTCACAAATAGGTAGGTTCTCGTGCATAGCACAGGTTAGCGAGTAGAATTTATAAATAAGAAAGCAAATGATTCTTTAATAAAATATTAAAATTCAAATCGTACGAGGGAAGGGTCAACAGCTTGTATAACGTAAAACACAGGACCAAGGTTGCTCCATTAGCTCTTTTATTTCCTCCAACAAACAGCCCTAGGTTGCAAAGGAAGACCTATCCACAACAGGCATGGATTTGCTGTCATCCTATTCAATTTCTACATCTAAGATACCAATGTCCACATAAAACCCAATAGTTTCCAACGCACCAACACACAAAAGAATCCAGGCGTGAGGCAAGTAGTGGCGACCTCGAACTTTTAGCACCTTTCACCCTACCCTGGGAATCTTCCAAAAACCTCTCATTTCTAGCTGGATGTGTCGCACACGTTTTTTTTTTTTTTTCATTTTTAAATACCACATATCTTAAGTATAAATAAAAATTGGAGGGAATCGAAAGATTCAATGGGAGGGAATCTTATCTCATAAAAATAGCAAGACCCATTAAATCCAAAGCCTTATAATGTAGAGCCCAATTTGGTTTATATCTGCCTAAAGTCTGAGGTATCCATCTGATCTGGTCTGCAATCAAATCAGCCATTAGCCCATTACTGAGGGAGCCCAAGAAGATTGACTAGCAGCTAAGTCCTGCAACAGCTTCATACTATCTTGAACCATCATTGAAGGATCTCCAAATTGTTCACCAAGAAAAATAGCTATTGCGATTGAACCAAAATATGCCAAGCTGTAATTGCGAACAGGTCAAAATCTTCCTTGGTTAATCTTTGTATCAGATCATCGGATAATTCTCGCACATCACCATAATTACGCTCGCATATCTGAAATTTTATTGTAGAGGCAACAAACAGCATCTGCCCACTGCACAGAACCTCGGTGTATGAACTAGAGATTTATCCTCCTGATGAAAAATAAGATCCAACATTCCACCATCGCACATCCCTATCAATGAGATTCAAAACTTTAGCATTGTGATCCTTCCATATCGCTATTGAATTGCCATTACCAGCTCTCCAACACAATCCTCTCTCTGATAAAGGCCTCCTAGCTAACACGCTGCACCCAGCAAAAGGAGCACATCCAAGCTTTGATCAAAGACAAATTTTCTCCAAATCTCTATAGAATCAGTTGAAGAAATTTTTTATAGGCAGTAAGCATATAAAAATTGACATCTTTTTTAGTAAAATATTAGTAGTCAATACTCTTATATCAAGTAACATAATAAGAGAGCAATGGAAAATTGGAAACATAAAAACAAAACCGAGGGCAGATATTAATAGGAAAAGGGTGAGCTTCACAAAGCACAGCACCCCTCTCCTCTTTTAATTGTACATATATTTTAATTTCTATTTCCCAAGATTACCCATAAATCTATTAATTCATAATAATATAAGAGGTATCAATGTTAGTAAACGTTGTACCAATTCATATTGGACACAAAATACAAAGAGTACTTTACAAATAAACACAAAAATAAATGCCACTAGACTAGTCTCTACCCCTTGGAATATTCCAGCTCCATCATCTGATAAGTATTTTGTACTCCCCCAGACATTGCTAGTTTCATTCCCACTTCTATATTGAATTTAGAAAGCGGCCTCTCTCATCAGCCACCATGACAGTTTTCCTTGGCATGGCATAATTTGCAATACATGAGCTGTAATCAACTAAAGGACAAACTTGCTACTTATCACTCTACCCCAAGTCACTGGTAATGCTAAAAATCTTTCATCGACCAAAGGAAGCCATCCATTACCTAATACCAAGCAAAGATTAATTTCCTTATCTCAAAAAGAAAGTCTAATACAAGAAAATATATTTATATATGGATTTTACTAATGTGTACCCTTAAGAGATACAATAATTAATCATTTTTAGAAATATTTTTTTGAAAATTGAAAAAGTATTGACAGCTTTATCAATTCTCAAGAAAATATTTCTAAAAATGAATGGTTTAAAATGTGCCCCAAGACCCAAAGTGTATATATGAAAATGGTATAGGCAGATCAATACTCACCCAACAAATCAATAACAGGTTTCAAGTCCACAGGTCCTTCCTATCAATCATTCACATCACAGTTAGTAACGCAACGACAAACTTTTCTAAAGAAATAAAATGATGATTTTTTTTGTCATAGTCAAAATGGAAGGATGAACTTACTCCAGACATTATGATCCCAGCTGGGGATATCCAACGCGAAACAGAAGCTTTGAAATCCTTAATATCCGTCACAAACTTGTCAAATAATGCCACTTGAGGTTCCTAATATACAAATACTTCTAAATGTCAAAGCCCTCAAACTGCCCTAGAGCTCATAAAAAAATTAACACTTTCCTTAAGAATGACAAAAAGTTGTACGAGTCCACAAATCTTAATATAATAAAATAAACCGACATAATTGCCCAATTGGCCAATTTTCTGTCAGAAATGAAAATGGTATCCTCATTATTTTGCGCACCCTGCCACATCATCTAAAATGGGCATTTTGAGATACATTCATTAATCTATGTATATAGTTAAATTCAAACTGAGAAAGTCCAATTAAATTTTAAATTGAAATTTAATTTTGTATCATATGTCTCATCTAATTTTTAAATTTTTGTGGTAAGTAAATTATTGGGTACAAAAGTTGAAAAATCCAAATCCAATAAGATTTTAAATTATTTATATATATATATATATATATATAGTAATAGAATTCTCAGTTTGGGTTTCAACATTTTGCTTGCTAAAATATCCTCACACATATTCTTAAACACACTAAAATACCCCTATCTTTTTGTTAAATAATTTTAAATTAAAAAACACAAATCTGTTAAAAGAGTAATATAATGTTCCTAAGTTTTAGGCTTTTTCCTTTATCTTCTTCATTTGGCCTAAAATGTAGGACACTATATTATCTCATTTTTAAACCGTGTTCGACGATACCTTACCTCTTTTTTTTTTTTTTTTTTTTTTTTTTTAAAAAAGGGTAAATTACAAATCACACCCCTAAAATTTAGGGATGATTGGATTTTACACCCTGAATTTTCAGAATTCGGATTTTACCCCTGAAGTTTGGGGTGGTTTGATTTTGCACCCTAAAGTTTCAGAACTTGGATTTTACCCCCTAAACTTTAGGAGTGTTTAGATTTTACACCCCAAATTTTGAAACTTTAGAGTGTAAAATCCAAACACTCCAAAATTTTAGGGAGTAAAATCCAAACACTTTTAAACTATAGGGGTAAAAATCCAAATTCTGGAACGTCAGAGTGTAAAATCCAATCATCACCAAACTTTAGAGGATACAATCCAAATTCTGAAACTTTAAATTTTTTTTTTTTTTTTATATGAGAAACCATTACAAATTTTAAAAATTCATGACTTAAAAAATGTGTAAGTTGTAACTTTAACATCATATATAATTTAAACTCATAGAAGTATATAATTATGATTGTTTTTAAACGTACTTGCGCATTATACATTAGTTTAATATAATATCAATATTTCTACGGTAAAACCCCAATTAGAGAAAATTGGCATTGCCAAATTTGTCACCTTTACTATTCGTAGAAGTGGGGCAGCCTTTGGCATAGCCTCAACTTTTAATCCTGGTACATAACCTACTGTCAAAACAATGCCATCATTTATATCTTCTATACACTCACCAACTTCATCATCTGAATCACTAGTAATATCTCCCCACATGACCTACATTAACATTTACGGAATAAATTACTAAAAATAAAAAACATTTAAGTAATAAAAAAAAAAATCAACAAAAGTAAAACCATTACCTTTTGCTTCCCCCAAAAAGAAAAAAAATGACAATTTATCAATAAAAAAAGTAGCAAATAAGAAGAGATGTAAACCTCTTTAAATTCATTGGTAAGAGCATCCCTTCCAATTATTCCACCAGCAACAGAAATAATAAACGGAGTATTTGATCCCAATCTTTTTGTTATCTGCACTATAATAAGCATTAGCAAACAATTACCTCTCACAATTTATAAAGACTAAAACACAATTTCCATCCCAATTTAAATATATATATATATATATATAATTACAATTCAGTCCATGAAAAATTCATAAGTTATCAATTGCATCCAGGGACGGACCCAGGGGGGGGGCCTAAGGGGGCCCGGGCCCCCACTGGGCCCAAAAAAAAAATTTTATCAGCTAAAGTTTTACCTTAAAAATTTTTTTTTTGAATTGGGCCCCCTCAGTTTTTTGCTCAGGCCCCCTCCCAAAATCCAAGCCCAGCCGTCCAGGAAAGAGTGAAGAGCCCATGCCCAAAACTCAGCAATTAAACTGTAAACCTAAAGCCTAACGGAGAAAGCCAAAGGAAAAAAAAAAAAAACAAAAAAGAAAGAAAGAAAGGAAACAGAACAGAGAGTGAGGCTGAGGCGAGAGTACGAGACAATTCAAAAGGCGAGAGTTGAGCCCAGACGCAACGCGACGCGAGTCCCTGCGCCCCACCCACGCCATCGAACACCGGTTCGCCATCAACGCGAGCCCTCCTCAGCTGTCGCCGCCGCCGGTTGCTCTGAGGCTTTGCCTTCAACTCAAGGTAAATCAACTGCTTTACTGATTTGTGAATCAACTGCTTTTACTGATCTTGGGCTGTGGTTTGTTTGTGAATGGCCTGTGGCTGTGGTTTTTTTTTTTTTTTTTTTGGGCTTTTTGGCTTTGTGAGTTGTTACTCTCTGTTACTCTGCTTCTGCTGTGTCTTGTATTATATTTAGAATTATATATAGATAAGAGAGAATGAGACATAGAGAAAGAGAAAAGTTTTTAGAGAATAGATATATTTGTTTGATTGTCGGATTGTTTGTGGCACAATACCGGTCAACAAAGCACAAAGTTTGTGCTTTGTTGACTGGTACTTGGGCAGAATAGGGACAAGCCTCAGAAAGTAAAATTTTGTTAGTAGTGCTGGTAGAACAAATAAAGAGTGTCGGCCGTAGTGGGGTTGGGTTAGTGGGTCAATATCAAAAAAATGCAGAAAAATATAGACAAAGATAAATAAAGGCAGACCAAAGATAAAAAGAAAAAAACAAATCATATAATATTTGTTATACCAAAAATTGTCAGATTATAATGTTGAAACACGTTGGAGTTCGCATTTTAAAATTTTTTTTGTAAATTGTCACACTATATGGATGCATATTTGAAAAAAAAAATTTTGCTTATCTCTGGCCCCCCGGACTTGAAATCCTGCGTCCGTCCCTGATTGCATCATTCTAACTATTTGCCCAATAAATAAATTCCATGTCCCTCAAAAAAAAAAAAAAAAAAAAATTACATGTGGCAAACGAAGAGTTGATCTGGCAAGTTAAAAAGTTGATGTGGCCTAAAATAAATTCAACAAAAATTAGATGGATTTGAAGGATAAAAGTGTAAATTTGTTAAAGTAGAAACATACAAGCCAAACGCCAAAGGCCTCAAAGAGTCTGAATCTGCTGCCAATATTTGCTATGGCGAAATGCGGTCGAATCGGCTGAGACAGCACCTTATCAACAACCTCTTGTACAGCAATCTATCAATTTTTTTAACACACAATTACCAAAACTAATAGAAAAAAAAAATCCAATTATAATTAATTTCAAGTTGTGCGTGAAGAAGTGAGAGAGAGGGAGAGAGAGAGGGAAGGGTAGATTGGTAAAATTACATGAGGGGAGGGGTTGAGAGAGAGAGCAGAAGAGATCTTAGGGCGAGAGAGGATGCGATTGCAGAGATGGTTCCAGGTTTTGCTAACGCACGCCGCCGATGCGAACGATAACGCCGGTAGCTTCTCTAGAATCTTCTGCAATACGTCATCGTTTATCAGCTCAAACCACACTGTACATGTAGATGTAGATGTAGATGTTGATGTTGATGTAGTAGTACGGTGCGTTTTACTACTTTTGTTGGTCTCGCTCTTCGTCCTCGAAGACGACGACGATGCCTTACCCATCGCTGCGAATAATTTTAATGAAATTAAAAAAAAAAAATGAATAAATAAATAAAAAGCTTTTGATTTGAGTATGTAATAGCCGGAACCAAGACCTCTCTCTGATCGCTATGCTTGTCAAAGCCCTCGTATTTGACTTTCACACCTCATCCTAATCCATTCAAGTAACAACACACACTAAAGCAAAATAAACTATACATATTCCCGCCATTTGTTTTCTTTTATCAATAACCAGCCGTTTGTTTTCCCAACATTTTTATCGGCAGAAATGTTATTTTCCAAACATTTTCCCAATAGAATTTAAGTAAATATGAAAAAAAAAAATTATTGGTAGATTCTAATTCTAAGCGTGGTGAAAATATTATGAATTTAATATATTTTTTTTATTAACTATTGAATTGATAAGTTTTTATTAGTTTTCGTATGCACCTACTATTAACTTCACTTTTTACCAGCTATTAACAATCTACAGCATTATAATTTTATTTTTTTCAAGTGTCAAACTTTAGCAAAATTTTTTTTATATAATTTATTTAAATATAAAACTAGCATAGAATCCTTGGGTATACAAGTGTGGATGGCAGAGGGGTAGGTTACTTTCCTATTCTTTGCCCCCCTCCCAACTTGATTTTTGGGCAAGTCATTTAGGGCCTGCTTGGTTTAGAGAGTTTTTATCACTTATTACTTAATTTTCATAACTCACCACTCACTTTTTTTGGGTCTAACATTAGATTGTGTTGTTTGATTCTATTTTCATTCTCAATTTACATTGCTCATTACTCAAAAAACTGAGTTAGAGTGATGGAAATTGAAACTAAATTTTTTGTGTTTTTGGATTACAAATTATGAGTTACGATGGCATTTTTGTAAATTTAATCACATGTGTAGGACTCAGCTAGAGTCTTGTTTCATCAACTCAAACCACTCTACCTCGTGCTCTCTCTCTCTCTCTCTCTCTCTCTCTCTTCTCATATATTTCTCTTCTCTTCAAACCCATAGCTTTCTCTCCTCACTGATCCTCCATAGCTTCTCCACAAACCACCACTCGCCACTACCAAAGCTACCACAAGCCACCATAAGCCACCCATCTTCCCTTTTTCTCTTTTATTTTATTTTTATTTATTTATTTATTAGATTTTCCTCCTTTTATGGGCTGAAAGTTCCTCCTTTGTAATTGTTCATAGGTTTAGCTTTGAGGGTTTGAAAAATGGAATTTGATTTTGGGTTTAGTGTTTCAAAAGAAAAGATTTTCGTTTTGTGTAATTGTTTTGGGTTTGGAGATTTGGTTGATTTAGATTGGAGGATTTGAAAATGGAATTTGATTTAAGTTTGATGTTTCAAAAGAAAAGATTTTTGTTTTGTGTAATTGTTGTGGGGTAATGAAAATGCACTTAAGGACCTCGTTCTTGATTACAATCATGTTCCTATAATTACCATATCAACTAGATTTCAAAATAATTACCATGGTCTTAAAAACTGAACTAATCAAAGAATCAAAAAAGAGGTTAGTTTCCGGTTTAACCCAATTCTTGACCCCTTTTTTTTTGGCCAGTTTTTTCAAGTTTTGAGCTGACCAGTTCTAGGTCCAATTTTTGGTTCAATTGGTTGAACATGCCAATCTAATCCGGTTTTTAAAACAGTGATAATTACCATATCAACAATAATTCAATATAATTTTCTCACATAACACACCATGAAGTATCAATATAAACCTAATATGATGTCATAATTATGGTTTTAAAAACCAGATCAGACCAGCCAATCCGACTGGTTCAATTGGGAACCAGATACTAATTCGGTCTAATAAAACCACCTAGAACTGGTAAAAAACCAATAAAAGATGGGAATTAGGTGCAAAACCAGTTCATTGACCGGTTCAGGTTTTAAAACCATGGCCATAATCAATATAACACAATAATTTCCAAAAAAAAAAAAAATTAATGTTTTCTCAAAGAAAGAGAAAACATTAATTTAAGTATCTATGATCAAAACCATATCATTATCTTTCTATCCTTTTTTTTTTTTTTTTTTTGTGTATCATTTGTCCTCAATATTCAATCAACTAATTCATCAAGCTATAGGTGAATCACTCTTTCAAAAACAAAAAAGCAATTTTGCAAAAATTACTCGATTTTTAAAAGCAAGTTGCAAAAGAGAAATTTTAAATGATTCTTAAAATTTTATGAATTAACGGTAAAACAACAATAGTTTATAGACAAAATTGAACTATCACCCCTAGTTTAGGATGAATTTTAAATTTTTAGATTTAAACTTAAAGTACTCAAGTACAGCTCCCCTCCCATTAAAAACTCTCACAATCTCTCTCATTATTTGTTCTCTTTCTTTCTCGCTCCAACATCTGCTCCTCTTGTTTGCCCTCTCTCTCCAACATCACCATTGTAGCATAAGAAATTTGACAATTAGAGCTTACCCTAGATATTCTTCGAAGGAAAAGATTTGACTCTAATCACCAATAGAAACATGACATGTGCAATGACAAAGAATAATATCATCTTCATATTGATAGATAAGTTCGAATTTGGTAAGTGTTAGGAGTCCAAGTTAAGTACCATAGTTGGGATTGGGTTGTAATTGTACTGTACTGGTTATATTGTAAAGTTCATGTCAGTTGATGTAAGTAGTTACTGATGAGTTGGCATGAGAGTTAGTTAGTGTTTTGGTTAGGTTAGTTAGTTGTGTGGTTTGGTTAGTGAGTGGCTGGGATATATAAGCTGTAAGTACAGAATTGAGGATTAAGCAGAAACTATTCAGCTATTTCTCTTTCTCTTATCTCTCTATCATCTTCTTCCCGTAACCCCCCTTCTTGTGTCCAAAATTCTGGAGGTTAGTTCCCTCGAAGTAACTATCTTTCTCTGCCTTTCTCTGCCATAGTTCTTGAATTGTCAAGAACTTAACAATTGGTATCAGAGCCTACCTTCCTATGACCATGATTGAAACTAGGTCTTCCACTTACATCAACGAATCCTTGTCCCTTCTTAAAACTACCACAGACCACCATGGCCACTCGTTGCAAGAAATCGACAAGAAATTGAGTGCTACCACTGATCAATTGAATGCCAATACGCAGCAACTGAATGTCAATAATCAACAATTGAAGGCCCTTACTTTGGCTCTGCAGAAACTGACTGAAGCTCAAGAACAGAGACAGCAACAGGTCATGTCTCCAAAATCTTCATCTCCAAAATCTTCGTCTCATTCCCCAAATACTCCAAGTGCCCATGTGGTTTCTTTACCTGTCTCGCAGTTGTCAAAGGGTGTTCGATTAGATTTCCCTAGATTTAGGGGTGATGACCCTGTTTCGTGGATATACAAAGCAAACCAGTATTTTAGTTTTTATCACACTCCATTCAATGAAAGATTGTTAATGGCCTCTTTCCATATGGACGGTGATGCACTGGTGTGGTTTCAAGATAGTGATGACAATGGATTGTTTGTAACTTGGGAGGGGTTTATGGAAGCTTTGTTGACAAGGTTTGGAAGTAGTGCTTATGAGGATCCTATGGAGTCATTAACAAAATTGAAGCAAACTACCAGTGTTGTGGTTTTTAAGGGTCAATTTGAAGCATTATCAAACAGGATTAAGGGGTTGTCCGAGAGCCACAAATTAAGCTGCTTCCTTAGTGGCCTTAAGGATGAGGTACGGTTGCCAGTAAAGATGCTTCATCCCAAGAATCTCAATGATGCATTTGGATTAGCAAAAATCCAAGAGGAGTACCTTCTCAGTTGCCGTAGAAGTCAGAAATTTTCTCTTGAGTATGCTAAGCCCTCAATTTTAGGTCCCAAGCCTGAGGTGAAGGTGGATTCTAAATGGAAGTTGCCCTTGCAGAGGCTGTCACCTGCTGAGATGGAAGAAAGAAGAAGGAAAGGATTGTGTTTCAATTGTGATGATAAATTTCAGCCTGGACATCAATGTAAGTCTGCTAAACTTTTCTTATTAGAGGGTCTTTATCCTTCCCAAGATTCTGGTTCTAATATCCAATTAGTAGAGCTTGATGAGTCTGAAGCCACCTTCTTGCAATTGGATGAAAGTAAATCTGTTGACAGTAGGCCTGACTCTAAAGGAATGGATGCTAAGATTACATTATATGCTCTGTTAGGAAGTCCCTCTCTTGGTACTATGAGAATTAAGGGAAAAATTAATGGACATTGGCTGATTATTTTGATTGACACAGGAAGTACACACAATTTTATAGATGTTGCTATGGTTTCTACCTTGCAATTGTCCTTGGATCCTTCTATGACCTTTGAAGTAAAAGTAGCTAATGGGGCTTCAATTAGAACACAGGGTGTTTGTTCTAATGTCAAGGTTAATATGCAAGGTCAGGTTTTTTGTGGATTTGAATGCTTTGGCTTTGGGTGATTGTGAATTGGTTTTAGGCACTCAGTGGCTTAGGACCCTTGGTCTTATCCAATGGGATTTCCTAGAAATGTCTATGGTGTTTCATTATCTCAATTCTTCTGTGAAGTTAGTTGGTTTACACCCCACTGGTTTGACAATCCAAGAGGGTACTAAGTTTTTTAGGCCCCCTGTGAAGAAAGGACTCATGTTAAAGATTATTTCCCAAGTTGTTACTTGCCCGTCTACCCCACAGTGTGTTCCTGAAATTGAAGACTTATTGGCTGAATTTGCTACTGTATTTGAGACACCTACTGGCTTGCCCCCTAATAGAGGACATGAGCACCAGATTCTTTTAAAAGAGGGCATTGAACCTGTGTGTCAGAAACCTTACAGGTATCCTCACTTCCAGAAAAATGAGATCGAAAAGATTGTCACTGACCTATTGGAGGTTGGGTTCATTAGACACAGCCAAAGTCCTTTTTCTTCCCCAGTATTGTTGGTGAGGAAAGCTGATGGTTCCTGGCGCATGTGTATTGACTATAGAGCTTTGAATCAGGCTACTGTTAAAGACAAGTTTCCAATCCCTGTTGTTGATGAATTACTTGATGAATTAGCTGGTTCTAGCATTTTTTCTAAGCTTGATTTAAGGTCTGGTTACCACCAAATCCGTATGAAAGATGAAGACATTCCTAAAACTGCCTTTAAAACACATGAGGGGCATTATGAATTCCTTGTTATGCCATTTGGCTTGACCAATGCCCCCTCTACATTCCAAGCTTTGATGAATGTTGTTTTTCGACCTTATTTGAGGAAGTTCGTGTTGGTATTTTTTGATGACATTTTGGTTTTTAGTAGTAGTTTGGCCTTACACCTTAAACATCTTCGGATTGTTCTTAACTTGTTGTTGCAACATCAGTTATATGCCAAAAGGAGCAAATGTGTCTTTGGCATTTCTGAGGTGGAGTATTTGGGCCATGTGATCTCTGGTCAGGGTGTGAGTGCAGATCCTAAGAAGATTTCAGCTATGCAAGCTTGGCCCTCTCCAAAATCTGTAAAGGCGTTGCGTGGATTTCTTGGTCTCACTGGCTATTATAGGAAATTTATACAACAGTATGGTCAGATAGCTGCTCCCCTAACTGCCTTATTGAAGAAGCATGCTTTTGTGTGGTCTCGTCAGGCTGAGGAAGCTTTTCAGAGGCTTAAGGCTGCCGTGTGTCAGCCATCGGTTTTGGTGTTACCTGATTTTTCTAAACCCTTCACTATAGAGTGTGATGCTTCTGGGGTTGGTTTAGGAGCTGTGTTGATGCAAGATCACAGACCAGTTGCTTTCCATAGTCAGATATTGAAGGGTAAGGCTCTACATTTATCCACTTATGAAAAAGAACTGTTAGCTTTGGTTACTGTAGTACACAAGTGGAGACCTTACTTGTTGGGTAGTCCTTTTGTCATCAAAATTGATCAACAGAGTTTGAAGTATATCTTAGAGCAAAGGATTGCCACCCCAGCTCAACAAAAATGGTTGGCCAAGCTGTTGGGTTATCTATTTGTTGTAGAGTATAAGAAGGGCTGTGAGAATAAAGTGGCTGATGCTCTCTCTAGGCAAATGGATGCTGATCTTGGTGATTCCGTGGATCAAATTGCTGATGCTCTCTCTAGGCAAGTGTTAGGAGTCCAAGTTAAGTACCATAGTTGGGATTGGGTTGTAATTGTATTGTACTGGTTATATTGTAAAGTTCATGTCAGTTGATATAAGTAGTTACTGATGAGTTGGCATGAGAGTTAGTTAGTGTTTTGGTTAGGTTAGTTAGTTGTGTGGTTTGGTTAGTGAGTGGCTGGGATATATAAGCTGTAAGTACAGAATTGAGGATTAAGCAGAAACTATTCAGCTATTGCTCTTTCTCTTATCTCTCTATCATCTTCTTCCCGTACCCCCCTTCTTGTGTCCAAAATTCTGGAGGTTAGTTCCCTCGAAGTAACTATCTTTCTCTGCCTTTCTCTACCATAGTTCTTGAATTGTCAAGAACTTAACAATAAGGGTGGAGGTGTAAAACTCATGTTTTACAACATACAATAAGAAACTGTCACATCAGTTTTTTACTTAAAACTCAATTAATTCTACCACACATAATAACATCTCAATAAACTTACAGTTAAGTTGGATTTTCAAATCGATATTAGAATTGATTGAATGTTGTTGTGTTTATTTTTTAATATGTGATATGATGATGTAACATGCTGGGATTGGAGGGGTAAAACTAATCTTTTGTGATGGTTAATTCCCAAGACTCTAAATATGCTTGGAGCGGGAATATACTATCCTGGGGATATACAACGCAAAATAAAAGCTTTGAAATCCTTAATATCCTTCACAAATTTGTCAAACATTGCAACTTGAGGTTCCTAATATATAAATACTTCTAACTTGTCAAAGCCCTCAAACTGCTCTACAGCTTATAAAAAAAATTAACACTTCCCTTAAGAATGACAAAAAGTTGTACAAGTCCAGAAATCTTAATCTAATAATCTTAAATGACATAATTGCCCAGTTTGCCAATTTTCAGTTAGATATGAATATGGTATCCTCATTATTTTGTTGGCGTGCTATACTCTTAGTGCAAATAAGATTCACAACTTCCTTTGTCGAAGAAGTGCCTCTTATTTTCTTGAAGTTATCATTGCTGATTTTAACTTTAGAGGGAGACTAAAAACAAAACAAAAAAGTGCACCCAAGAATTTGATATTAGTAAATGTAATTGTTTTTACTTTTTTTAACCTTTAACATCAAAATTTGTGTATATATTTGTGACGTTTATGGTAACCTGGTTTGAGCATTGATTGTTTGGGTAGTAGTTTTGATCAATGATGATAGGATTGACAACATTTTTCATGACAACATCCTCGAAATATATATTGGAAGCAACTCCAGAAGAGGAAGAAGGTCATATTTTGATTATAACACCATTATCTGTATTGCTAAGTGTGGCACCAGTAACTCTGATTCTTGAAACAAGTTGTTCATTCTAGTACTTTCCAAGACTTCCAATGTTGATACCATGGCCAGGCCCACAAGTTACTTGATTAGTAGTAAAATCTTAGGTTCCATCACTAATGGAGATGCAATCATCATCTATTCCAATATTAGCATTGGTAATGGTGATCTGAGATGAACGTCTCACGTGGATTCCATCAGCGTTGAGGTTGTCTACTGGTGCAGTTATGGTAACATGTTGGAATTGCAACTTCTTGCATTCCAAAAGGTTGATGTGGAAAAATTTGCTATCCTTCATGTTGGAAAAACATGGTTTGTATCTCATATAAAACATTTACAGCGGAAAATTAATGGATCTACTTTATTCGCAATTGATAACAGGTACTATATAAATTTCAGAATTTAAGAACAAGAGAACGTATCTTGAAGCTGTAAATTTCAAAACAAAGATTAGAAGAACTTGAGAATACTTTTAATCTTCACTCCAATTCCACTAACGCCCAAGAAGTGTGGTTCCTCAAAATCAGTTTCCAAGGGAGTATTAGAAAGTAACTTTCTCTCACACATACACACCCTTTCACAATAGTGTCTCACATACACTAATATTTTGTATGTTTCTCCCTTTGTATCTAACTGATTATCTAATTGGGCTGGCATTTTGGTCCTTTCCAATTGAGCTTTAGTATGTGGCTTGGAGTGGGGCCAAAAGGGACCAATAAGACACTAGCTCTAATGGGTTTTGGGCTTTTCTGTCAACTCTTGACAAGTCCAAAATTACCATTAACTATATTTTATACTACTATATAAATATAGTTGCACTCTAGGCTATTTATCATATATTTATGAAATCCAACTAAAGTGGTTAGGCCTAACTCTCTGAATAACTAAACTCATTATACTTATCTCAATGGAATATTTTATATCTCCGCTAAGAGACTATGAATTCTATCTTAAGAATATATGTTCCATCAACACTAAATATGGCTACCCAATATACTAAGGTTTTGATCGTTACTTTAGATCTCATTCCTGATATATCAAAGCAACCTATACTTCATGATCAAGTCCATTATTCTCTCAGGATTAAGAGTTCATGTAAATAAAAGTCATGAGATTTGTTATTTATTTGACAGTCATTAGGAGAATAATAAATCTCACAGCGGTCCAGTTCAATATATCTTAACTCTTAAAACATATCAACATACCAACTAGAAATCTCTATTTCCATGATCAAGACAAATCATCTTAGTTGATATGTTATAGTCTTTGCAGATAAAATGCCCAATTTCATCACCGACTACAAACTAAAATTCTGAGATTACAAAGAACTTGTGATTTATATCTTCTGTAACTTTTCACATAAATCACATACTATACATCTCATGGACTATATGATAATATTCTAATATTCATGTTACCATTATTTTTAGATAATAATAAAACAACTTTATTAATCACAACATTAATGTCATACATAATATTATACAATAGGATTTAAGGGCACACATCCTAATACTTCATGTAATGACTTGGGCTTTTTAATTTGTGACATTGTTGAACCTTATATTCTGTTCATGTTTACAAGTTAGATAAACTAAAACACTAAATATGAGCACTTGAGTTTCATTTAAAAACATTTTAATTAGTAAAATGCTAATGATTCTTTGAATTATACAAAAATAAATAAAATTTTGTTTGAAAATAAATTTGATCATTAAATCAATATATATATATATATATATATATATATAAATGGTAAAGTTATAGCAAATATTATTAAAAAACTTACAGACTAATGTGTTTATGAATGTGGTTGGTACTACTTCAATAATATTATATTATATAAACAATTCTTCATAGACCACAAGCTTTGACAAAAGATTACATGTGCAATTGTGATTGGGGAATTATCACTTTTAGATGTAACCATTGCTTTTTCTCTATCGCTTAAAGCCACAGATGTTAGTGTCGTGGCACAAAAAGTTGTGAGAATACTCCATAAACTTTCTCATATATAAATTTTAAAATTAATTGTTTTTTTGAGTTGTGACACATCACTTCACTATACAAAACTTGTCAAATTATTAGTAAAACATCATTTAACATATAAATGTTTGAATTATTTTTTTCAATGGGTAAAGTTTGTAAAGTTGTAGTGTCTATGTATATCTACGTAGAAAATGGAAATTTAAATGCTAATTAATTAATATTGAAATCTTACAATAGGAAGTATGTTGCAGTTTTTGTCTTTGTTACACTCATTTTTTTTACCATGCTTATTGTCCTTTGCCATAAAAAACTCCACCACCTGACACAGTGAGACCGTCGATACGTTCAAAAGCAACCCAACCATCTTTACCATTGAAAGAGGCAACATTTGATGGGGCCTGTAGGGTTCCCTAAAGATTAAACGCAATAGTACCTTTGCATGGACCTAACAAAGTCACTAAACCTAGTTTGTATACCCTCGCTAAAATCACAACTTTGCTTCCTGCTACTATGCACGCAACTTTCCAAGCTTTTGTCAAAGCCTAAACACATTATAAAAAAAATCAAGATCAGTATATAATAATCATTTTGCATGTTAATGTTTTATCATTTGGTCATGACATTGATCAGTTCTAGTGTAAACGGAGTTTGAACTTGAGTTCTCTTATTCAATGTTAAAAGGCTTTACTAGTTATGTTAACTGGAACGCATTCTTCATGTCAATTAAGTATAGTTGATTGCACTCACATATTTATACCTAGGCTATATCAGCATTAGGTTGTGCTCCATATGATTTAATATCAAAGACCTGTTGGGCTTTGGTGCATGCCAACACCAATAGCAAGGAAATTGTTGCAATGCTTAAAATTCTTTCCCATCTTATTGATCTTTATTTCCTTTCTATTGCCAATTTACTGTACGAAATGATGGTAACCCCATTTGGTTTGAAGCTATTATACTTCAATACCTGAGCTCCACGCCATTGAAACTACCCAACTAATATTAACTAATTTAATGCAAGGTTGCTTAGAACTCTCTTGCATATACTTCAACCTCTGTACTATTATTAGTTTTTGTGCTTTCTCCTCCACTAATTAATTATCGTTTGTTGTTGTATAAGATAAGATTATTTTACTTTAATATGTCATCTTAACTTCTTGGATTTAAATGGCATGCTGTAAGCCACCTGAAATTTGTCCATTTTATCATGTAACCAAAGTGAATACTTCCATTAGTACAGGGGAAAAAGTCTAGTAAAATCATCGTCTACCAAAAATTTCCAAATATTTCCAAATTTAGTATAGGCAGCATGCTTGGCTACGGTTTACAATAGCAAATAATGAAACCCACCAATATTTTGCTCTTTTTTTTTTTTTTTTTTTACTGTTTCGAGGGTATTTTTGTAAATTTATTTTGGTTTTGGGGGGTTATTCCTATCATTATTTAGGTTTCGAGATGTATTTATATCCTTTTTTAGGTTTAGGGGGGTATTTGGTCATTGTCTTAGGTTTCGGGAGTATTTCGGTTATTTGTTTTCTGTTTAGGGGGTATTTTGGTCAATTTTTAGGTTTTAGGGGTATTTCAATCATTTTCTAAGTTTCAAGGGTATTTTGATAATTTAAATGGTTTTTTTAGCATATGTGGTCTTTCTTTAGGTTTGGAGGGTATTTTGGAAATTTTAAAGGATTTTAAGAGTACTTTAGTCCTTTTCAAGTTTTAGGGGCATTTTGGTAATTTTGATTATTGGGTAATTGGGTGGGTTGGGGTTTACCCATAATAATTGGGTTGGGTTGGGTTTGGGTTAGAAGTAATTAGTTATATGGGTAATAAATGGGTAAATGAGTTTTCCCAAGCCAATTGCCCACCCCAAACCTACCCATTTGACACCCCTAGTATTGGGGATAAACCACCATTTAACTTGATTAAATCTGGTGAATGGGTTAATTCTGCTCTACCCCTAGGTCTCTCAGTTTGTTGGTTGGATGGGGCAGAATGTCGGGTGCCAAGGTCTGGGCGGCAATCGATAATGATAGTATCAAAGCAAAAAAAAAAAAATCCAACCATTCTTTAACCACTTGTAGCCCAGATCAGGTCAGGTAGTAACACAATAGTGAGTATTTTTGGGTTTATTTGATTTGAACCCATACATGTAGTTCAATGAGAAAATGAGAAAATTAGAGATGAGAAACAAAGAAAATATACATTGATAAAAAATGATATTTTTGCAAACATATCTGTTACGTGACAAAACATGAAACATATTATATTAGTTATGTGTCAATATTTGGAACTTGAGTTTCACTAGAATCATAAATAAATAAATAAATAAATAATCTATAGTTTTTTTTTTTTTTTTTTTTTTTTTTTCTGTGAATCTAATCTAACATAGATATACAAGAATGACTTCATATAACCTATTTGTATGCTTTAAACACACACACACACACACACAAACACACTTGCTTAAAAGAAAAAAGGGACTTACTCAAGGGCAGAAGAAGGGTCATCATTCTGCTCATATATATTTGGGTTGATTTTGTTGACGTCCTTAAAAGAGCTAGGGAATGTTTGTTTGAGCGGAAAAGAATGGGTACTGGAACAAAAGATGTAGGGGAATAGATTTTTCTTTTTTTTTCCTTTGCACAACAAGCAAGAAATAGGGAAGAGAGAAATCCCTCTCCAAAATTAATTAGGTAAGTTGATGTTATTAACAATAATGATTAATTGGATTGTTGAGTGTTTATGCCATTAGATCTCATTATAATCTACAATTTAAAAAAGATTGGGCTGTAAATCCATCAAACAGTTAGAGCTCAATTAGGAAAATAACTTGTTTTATATTCATTGGTTTAGTAAACAAGTCAAGCTCAAATATAGTATTGTATTCATAAACACGATGATTCAATTTTGATAGGAACCCCTATATAGATAATAATTGTTGCAATGTTGCATTTAGATAGTTGGTTAATTAGTTACAATTGCAAGCATGTTAATCACATTTAACACATGTTGGAATTATTAATGCACATAGGGAATAATAAGACCATTATGATAAGGCCATGAGAGCCAACATAATATTTTTATGGTTCTATAAATACCTACTTGTAATTACATTTTCATTATTGAAGAATAAAACCAACTCATTGCTTATTGCAGTAGTGTGTCTTTCTCTCTTAATCTCTCTCTTTCTCTATGGAGGGTGACTACCTCAAAATAAGTCAATTTCCCTACAATTCCTATTCATCCCCATTAGGAACCACTAGGTTCCTAATAAGTAGTATCAAAGCCATCGATCTTGAGACGAGCAATTGTGACTGAAGAAAACTTAAGAAAGAAATACAACAAATGGTGAACAAAGCTTCAGAGGATGTTAATGATATTTTAGAAAAGGTCAAGGCCTTGGCTGAATCTAATGAAAGAAGAGCCCACAAGATTGCAAAAGGATCTTGAGAACATGATGAAAGAGGAGTCGCAGCTTCTTGAAGGTACAAGTGACAAGTTTCAAGTTGTTGAACCAACAAAAATTGCCTCTGATATTGATGGTGCAAGCAAAATTGAAATTGGTCACTCGTTAAGCCAAGAGCATGAGGTGGGGCTTTTGAACTAAAAGGCTTCTCCATCTCTTGATTTAGACCAAACAAATCTTGAAGTCGTGTCAAATGTATGCGATGGACAATTCTTTATCTCTTCCAAAGAAGTGCTCTTAAGATTGCAAAAGGATCTTAAGAACATGACGGAAGAGGAATCGCAGCTTCTTGATTGTACAAGCAACAAGTTTTAAGCTGTTGAATCAACAAAAACTATCTCTGATATTGAAGGTGCAAGCGAAATTGAAATTGGTTGTGAACATGACGAAAGAGGAGTCGCAGCTTCTTGAAGGTACAAGTGACAAGTTTCAAGTTGTTGAATCAACAAAATTGCCTTTGATATTGAAGGTGCAAGCGAAATTGAAACTAGTCACTCGTTAAGCCAAGAGCTTGAGGTGGGGCTTATGAACTAAAAGGCTTCTCCATCTCTTGATTTAGAGTAAACAAATCTCAAAGCTGTGTCAGATGTATGCAATGGGCAATTCTTTATCTCTTCCAAAGTATCCATCGAATAAGATTCTTGCTTTTCAGCAAATAAAATTGATATGAGATAATCAAATAATGTGATGCCAAAATGCAAAGCGTGGGTTCCATCATCAATTCTTGGAAGTAATATGAGATCAACAAATTCATTATCATTCCAAAGCCAAACCTAAAAAGCTTATGAAGTTCTATAGCCTATCAAGTCTATCAAGATTTGTATATAATTCCATTCAACTATGATTTGGAATGTAATAGAAATGAGGCTGTCCAACACATATCAAGGAAGGAACACTCCCTTGATCAAATTGTTTTAGGACCAATCTGGAGTGCAACAAGATTCACTATGATTGTTGCAATTGCCTCTTGTGATTCTTGGGCTAATGATCGAAGAGCAAAGGTTGAAAGAAGTTTTGCTGACAATATGATCAAATGCTTGGAAGTATTTGATGAGTTCAACAGTTGAGATACTTTGGCGTATTGTGTTAGTGGTCGATTTCCCCACATTAAGGTGTCATTTCAAGGAACACCTTGTGGACAAGGTGTTTTGAAGGGGAGGGAAATGATAGTAACTCGTATATAGATAATAATTGTTGTAATGTTGCATTTGGTTAGTTTGTTGGTTAGTTAGTTACAATTCCTAGTATGTTAATCACATTTAATACATTGCTTATGGGAAAAACCAAGATTTTTATTTTTATAAATTGAGTAAGACAATTATGAACTCCCACCTTTGGGCCCAAAAGAGTAGAATTGTTTTGACTCGCAAGAATAATAGTAAGATAAAATTGTTTTGAACTTCAGTTTGAAAGGAAGTCCTTTGCACTTCAATTTTATATGAATTATTAATTGAAGGCCTGTGTTGTGCCCTGCATGGTGTTAGGGTCATAATTATTATTTGTTGGTATATTCTTAGACAAAATGCATTTTACTTGTAATTTGGTAGATCTAAGATGTGCAGTGTGTTGAGAAATCAAAACAGGTGATATCATTGAAGTCATGAAGATTGAACGAAAAAATAGGAAAGGAAAAGTTGAAATAATGAACCTTGACATTAGTTATGACATAAGCTCGACACTAGCATCTATTGAGATTAAATGATAGAACTCAACACAAGCTCGACACCTCTCGATATATTGAGCTATGGAGATCTAGAATTCTCATATCAAAATTTTTTCCCATGATAACTTGGATTACTATGGTTTGGTTTACAAAACTCCTAGAGGGTATAGAAAGTTTATTTTAAAAAGTCATTAAAGAACTCATATACTTTTGGAGAAGCTATTGCATTCTTGTGTTCCTTAGGCTTTTGTAATCGAGTGCTTCTAGATCTGCAACGTGCTTTGAAGTGAAGAACATTGCTTTCAACAACAAACATCAATTGCTGGGAAATTAGTCACGTACTATGATCCATGCAAAAAGAAATAAGTCTCTACAAGATTAAGTCCAATTGCGTATTGGAGTAAAGGTCAATTGTAAGTTGGTATTTTGGGATAGGCCATAGTAGTGGTCAGATTCTTTATATTTGTAACCGATTGATTATTGATTAGTGGATTCATGAAAGTGGCGACTTGAACATCACCTGATGAGATTTTTGCCTTGCGAAAGGTTTTTCCCATTAGTCAACAAATCACCGTGATAATTGAATTTCCGCTGCAATTTAGTTTATTTGATGATTTGTGTGCTCTTCCATGATTTTGCATGTAATTTGACCTAATTAATCAACTTGAGTAATTGAATTAAATAATTGGGTTCAATCTATGACTCGACACATGACTTTTAAAATATACAGTAATTGTATGGAAAAAAAAAATTAAATGTTACCTAAATTGAAAATGAGCATATTAAAAAAATGAAGCATTGAAAAAAAAAAAAAAAAACAACCGTTGACAAAATCTATTTTATTTCCTATAGGTATAGGAATCCTATTCCTATTTCATTGGTAAACACAAAAGAAAATTTTGTATTCTTTGTTAATACATACAAAGGAAGCATTCCACGTTGTGGATCACAAGAACAACATAGATGTGGACAGGGTGTTTGAACTACTAGACTATCTCCAACAGCATATTCTGTCTTATCTTTCCATCAATGAAGTTTTTCAATCCTCTATACCATTTAAGAGATGGAAACATGTATGGACTGCAATCCCAGTTCTAAAAGTTCACACAACCTTGTTTGGTTCTTCCGAGCTGATGAAAAATATGGATATCCAGAGAAAGTTACGGGACTTTTATATTTTGGGGGAAAAAACTTTAGGAAGGCATTGTAAAGAGGTTAAGTATAAAGGAATTTTCACTTATTCACTGCTTGGATAATCGCAAATCATTCTCTTGTTGATCATTGGATTAACTATGTGGTTAAGAGTGATGTCAAAAAGCTGTCCCTAATCTTTGTCCCAGGATAATGTATCTTAGATCAAGATTACTATTATGAAAGGTATCAATTACCTTAAAGTGTTTTGGTTGTAGAATCCATAACTGTGTTGACTCTACGTTGGTGTAAGTTGGACACAAACTGTGGTAATATATACTTATCCTCTTTGAAAATACTATCTTTAGCTTGCATTGATGCATATGATAAACTATTCAAAAACTAGTTGCTGGGAGTCATGTCATAGACGACATGAAATTTATGAAGCACCATGAATTGGAAAGTATAAAGTTCTCCGGTCTTATTAAAGCCAAGTTGACTGAGGTGGAACTCAACGATGATCTTGAGAGAGTTGAGTTGAAAGCATCAAATCTTTGTCCAGTAATTACACGTTAGCCTGAACATTGTGAGATCAATCTGCTCTCTTGTAATAATTTGAGAATGTTAAAATTTAGTGCACCGAACATAACAGAGAAGTGGTTCCATAATCATTTTTCTCAACTTCCACTAATCGAGTACTTGAGCGTAGACCATTGTCGTACAGTAGAAGGACTGAAGATTTCAAGTCCTCGTCTTTAGACATTGTACTTAATGCACTGGGGCAGTCTAATTGAAGTCTTCATTGACACTCCTAACTTATGTAAATTCACATAATGTGGGCAAAGTGTACTACCATTCTCGTCAAATGCTTTGGCTCTGTCGGAAGTTACCTACTAGATGCAGGACATTGCTCCTTAGAATGTTGAAGAGATTGAATTGTTGGGCTTTGTGGAGCCTAGTTTATGTTTGATCCGGTTGACGACCCAACCCGACCCAAATAATGTTGCGTGGTTTTTAATGGAAGATTTTCTGAGGCTTAGTCTATGGAGCGAAGGCTTGGGCCAATAGGCCCAAGCCGGAGTGCTCATGGACATACCTCTTGGGGGTCCGAGGGCAGGATGTAGAAATCGCTATTTTGTGATTAGGGTTTAGTTGTTTTCGGTTTTTTGAGAGAAAAAAAAATTGTAGCCGCACTTTGTATTTTTCCCTGATAATAGTGAAATCCCTGCAACTCCGTGGACATAGGCAAATTGTCAAAGCACGTAAATACTGTCTTGTGCGTGTGATTATTTTTCTTTGGCGAGTGTTTTTCTCTATATTTTGTTTTTCACAAGTTTAGGAATTCGTACAAATTCCCTTCAACTGGTATCAGAGCCTAGGGTTAGGTTTGAGTGGGAGCAATGGTAGAGGAAGCAGGAAAGGCGTCTGGAATAGAAAAGTTTGATGGCACAAACTTCACGTATTGGAGGATGCAAATTGAAGATTATCTCTATGGGAGGAAATTGCATCTGCCTCTTTTGGGGACAAAACTTGCGACTATGAAGGATGAGGAATGAGCTTTTCTTAACAGACGGGTACTGGGAGTTATCAGGTTAACGCTGTCTAGGTCTGTTGCATACAATGTTGTGAAGGAGAAGACTACTGTAAATCTGATGAAGTCTTTGTCTGGTATGTATGACAAGTCATCAGCAAATAATAAGGTACATTTGATGAAGAAACTGTTCAATCTAAAGATGGCAGAGAATACATCAATAGCACAACATTTGAATGAATTTAACACTATCAAAAATCAATTGTCGTCTGTAGAAATTGATTTTGATGATAAGATCTGTGCACTGATCGTTTAGTTTCTTTGCCAAACAGTTGGGAGGCAATGAGGATGGTAGTAAGTAATTCTACAGGAAAAGAAAAGCTGAAGTACAACGACATACGAGATTTAATTTTGGTTGAGGAGGTTCGCTGAACATATGCAGGTGAAACCTCAAGATCTAGTTCTGCCCTAAATCTTGAGACAAGAGGCAGAGGTAATGATAGAAATTCAAACCGGGACAGATCAAAATTTAGAAACTCTAATCGGAATAGATGTAAATCTAGATCAGGCCAACAAGTACAATGCTGGAACTGTGGGAAAATAGGTCACTTTAGGAGGCAATGCAAAAATCCTAAGAAAAAGAATGAAGATGACTCCGCTAACGCTGTAATAGAAGAGGTACAAGATGCATTACTTCTTGCAGTAGACAGTCCACTTGATGATTGGGTTCTGGACTCAGGAGCTTCGTTTCATACCACTCCACACCAAGAAATCATACAGAATTACGTTCCAAGTGATTTTGGTAAGGTGTATTTGGCTGATGGTTTAGTCTTGGATGTTGTGGGTATAGGAGAAGTCTGAATATTGTTGCCCAATGGGTCTGTTTGGTTACTAGAGAAGGTTTGACATATTCCTGACCTAAGAGGAATCTGATTTCTGTTAGACAACTTGATGATGAAGGGCATGCAATACTATTCGTTGGTGGTACTTGGAAGGTTACAAAGGGAGCTAGAGTATTGGCTCGTGAAAAGAAGATTGGTACTCTCTATATGACCTCAAGTCCAAGAGATACAGCTGCAGTTGCTGAAGCAAGTACTAATACAAGCCTATGGCACCGCAGACTTGGTCACATGAGTGAGAAAGGGATGAAGATGCTGCTGTCGAAAGGAAAACTACCAGAATTGAAGTCTGTTGATTTTGACATGTGTGAAAGATGCATCTTAGGAAAGTAGAAAAATGTGAGCTTCTTGAAAACTGGCAGGACACCGAAGGCTGAGAAATTGGAGTTAGTATACACTGATTTGTGGGGGCCTTCTCCGGTTGCATCCCTTGAAGGTTCAAGGTACTACATCACTTTCATTGATGACTCAAGCAGAAAGGTATGAGTTTATTTTTTGAAAAATAAATCTGATGTATTTAAAACCTTTAAGAAGTGGAAGGCTATGGTTGAGACAGAAACAGGTTAAAAGTAAAATGTTTGAGGTCAGATAATAGAGGAGAGTACATAGATGGAGGGTTCAGTGAATATTGTGTTGCACAAGGAATTAGGTTGGAAAAGACCATTCCTAGGAACCAGAGCAGAATGGTGTGGCTGAGCGCATGAATAGAACTCTCAATGAGCATGTTTGAAGTATGAAGTTGCATGCTGGACTACCAAAAACTTTCTGGGCTGATGCTGTTAGCACTGCAGCTTACCTGATAAACCGAGGACCATCAGTTCCTATGAAGTTCAGACTTCCTGAGGAGGTTTGGAGCGGTAAAGAGGTAAAGTTTTCCCATTTAAAAGTTTTTTGTTGTGTTTCTTATGTTCATGTTAATTCTGATGCTCGTAGTAAACTTGATGCAAAGTCTAAAATATGTTTTTTCATTAGCTATAGTGATGAGAAATTTGGCTATAGGTTTTGGGATGAACAAAACAGGAAAATCATCAAAAGTAGAAATGTGATATTTGATGAACAGGTTATGTACAAGAAAAAGTCAACTATTGTGCCAGATGCTACAGAGATAGATCAAAACAAATATGAGTTTGTCAACTTAGATGATTTGACTGAAAGTACTGTACAAAAAATGGGTGAAGAAGATAAGGGGAATGCAGATTCATAGGTAGATCAGAGTACACCTGTAGCTGAAGTCCGTAGATCTTCCAAGACCATTAGACCTCCACAGCGTTATTCACCCGCTCTAAATTTCCTCCTGTTGACTAATGGTAGTGAGCCAGAATGTTATGATAAAGCCTTGCAAGATGAGAATTCAAGCAAGTGGGAGTTAGCCATGAAGGATGAGATGGATTCCTTGTTGGGGAATCAGACATGGGAACTGAGTGAATTGCTAGCAAGAAAGAAGGCTTTGCATAACAAGTGGGTATACAGAATAAAGAATGAGCATGATGATAGCAAACATTACAAGGCTAGATTAGTTGTTAAAGGGTTCAAACAGAACTAGGGCATTGATTATACAATGATATTTTCTCCAGTTGTGAAGATGTCAAGAATTAGTCTGGTACTAGGTGTAGTGGCTGCAGAAAATTTACATCTTGAGCAATTAAACGTGAATGCAGCTTTCCTTCATGGTGACTTGGAGGAAGACATTTACATGATTCAACCAGAAGGGTTCATTGTTCAGGGACAAGAGAATCTAGTTTGCAAACTGAGAAAGAACTTGTATGGCCTAAAACAAGCTCTTAGACAGTGGTACAAGAAGTTTGATAGTTTTATGCATAGAATTGGGTTCAAAAGATGTGAAGTTGATCACTGTTGTTAGGTTAAGTTTTTTGACAATTTTTACATCATTTTACTGTTGTATGTGGATGATATGCTCATTGCAAGGTCTAGCATTGAGAAGATTAATAATCTGAAGAAGCAATTGTCAAAAAAGTTTGTAATGAAGGATTTGGGAGCTGTAAAGAAAATTCTTGGGATGGGAATTATTAGAGACAAAGCTAATGGTACATTAAAGCTTTCACAGTCAGAGTATGTGAAAAAAGTTCTTAACAGATTTAACATGAATGAAGCTAAATTAGTGAGCACACCCTTGGGTAGTCATTTCAAACTAAGCAAAGAACAATCACCGAAGACAGAAGAAGAAAGGGACTATATGAGCAAGGTGCCCTATGCCTCAACTATTGGCAACTTGATGTATGCTATGGTGTGTACAAGGCCAGACATTGCACATGCAGTGGGAGTTGTGAGCAGATTCATGAGTAGGCCAGGAAAGCAGCATTGGGATGCAGTCAAGTGGATTCTAAGATATCTAAGGGGTTCATCAGATACATGTCTTTGCTTCACAGGTGCAAGTTTGAAACTGCAGGGTTATGTAGATGCTGATTTTGCTGGTCATATTGATAGTAGAAAGAGTACTACTAGGTTTGTCTTTACTCTGGGTGGTACAGCTATATCTTGGGCCTTAAATTTGCAAAAGATTGTTACTTTGTCTACTATAGAAGCTGAGTATGTTGCAACAATTGAAGCTGGAAATGAGATGATTTGGTTGCATGGTTTCTTAGATGAATTGGGTAAGAAGCAAGAGATGGGCATTCTACATAGTGATAGTTAGAGTGCAATTTTTCTTGCTAAAAATTCAGCTTTTCATTCAAAGTCGAAGCATATACAGACAAAATACCACTTTATCCAGTACCTTGTTGAAGATAAGCTGGTAATACTTAAGAAGATTTGTGGATCTAAGAACCCGGCAGACATTTTGACTAAGGGTGTCACTATTGAGAAGCTGAAGCTGTGTGTAGCTTCAGTTGGCCTCCTAGCTTGAGGATAGGAGGGTGAGTTGCAGGGATGAGAGATTTGTTTTTGGAAGATAGCGGTTGATGTTGGTGATTGAACTAGTCTCCAAGTGGGATAATTGTTAGGCTTTGTGGAGCCTAGTTTATGTTTGTTTCGGTTGACGACTCGACTCGAATAATGTTGCGTGGTTTTTAATGGGAGATTTTCTGAGGCTTAGTAGTGGAGGATTAGGCTGATAGCCCCAAGCTGGAGCATTCATGGACAAGCCTTCTGGGGGTCCAGGGGCAAGGCCCCCAGGAAATTTTTTTGGCCTATTTTGTAACCCATTGTAAATCCTGTGCACAGGATGTAAAAAACACTGTTTTGTAATTAGGGTTTAGTTGCTGTCAGTTTTTTGAGAGATAAAAAAAAAATTGTAGCCGCACTTTTTATTTTTCCCTGATAATAGTGAAATCCCTACAACTCCATGGATGTAGGCAAATTGTCAAACCAGTAAATATTGTCTTGTGCGTGTGATTATTTTTATTTTTTTTTTGTGTGTTTTTCTCTATATTTTGTTTCTCACAGGTTTAGGAATTCATGCGAATTCCCTTCATGAATTTCTCGCAAAGCTGAGAAATTCCAAACTATTGACTTTGACAACGAAGTCAACCAAGGTATTTTTTTGCTTTCTCTGATTTGATATCTTGCTCCTTATCTTTGTTATTTCTGTACATCATTTATTCACATATCTTTTAAAACTGTTTCTAGAATCTTCCATTGTAAAGAATATGGTTATACCAAAATGATTTAGAGAGGGTCAACCATCTTCATCATATAAGGTCTAGCAATTGAAGGTGAGAATGTCATTGCAACGTACTGACGTAATGGAGATGAAATCATTGAACTTGTGGATAGCTTGCTCTGGATTTCTCCTCTTCCAGATATCCTACGAATAGCATATTCGGTTCATAAGGAACCTGGGAAGGAAACCATATCTTTCAAGGTATAACAAAAATTCATCCTAAATTTAGAAAACTTTTGCACACATGAAAAAATGAAAAAAGAAGAAACCTATTGAATGTTATGACTCGTGTGGATGCTGGATAGTGCTTCAATTCTTAAAACAAATTTACTAATTCGTTTAAATTTTTTGCTTCTCAAGGTTATTTTGGTGTGATGGACCTCTAGATGTTAAAAATCTCTCAGTAAAGATGATGTTGTAATCAATTGTGATGTTCACGTGGTTTATATGAAAATTTTTGCTGTGTACAGAACCTTTAAATTTGTTAATATTGAAAGAGAAATGGCAAAGTTTGGTTCAAGTTTTTGAGTATACAGTATAAGCAGAGATTCAAACATACGCATGTATATAGATTACCAAAAAATAACAAAAAGTCAAAACTCAAATAGAGTCAAGAATATGACAACAATACAGACACCATCAAAATCTAGATATAGTTAAGCTGATAAAATAATTTCAGCACTTCTTTCAAGTTTTCATTAAAATAACATGTTGAATTGTTCTTAAATCAATCATTTTGTTTGAGTTTCACTTTAGTTGCAACCAAATATCTGTGGGCAGACTTTCATGGCTTCATGCACATAGGTTTTTCTATTATGCTATAGATTTTGAAAGCCAGTTTATTAAACTACTAAAGCACTCAGTGACAACATATTGATTCAAATTTGTTTGTACATTTAGGGCAAAAGCCACAAGTAGTGTCAAGATAAATTAGCAATTATTTTTGGTAGGACATAATAGAAAAACGTAGTAGTAGTAGTAGTAGTAGTAGTAGTAGTATTTAAAAAAGCTTGTAAGGCCAGCAAAACTTGACGCTAAGAAAGGTTTCAAATAATATGTAAATCTATCATCCCACAAGTGTTTCTTCTTCCTTCCCCCCTTCCCCCTTTTTCTGGGGATAGGAAATTATGGCTTGTTCGAGCATAGGTGGGTAAATAAAAAGACATGTAAATGGCAGTTTGAGTAAAGAACGACGGAAATAATAAATTTTTAGTGTAAAGCTGATAATAGCATGTCAATAGGGAATGGTTCCTCCACTCAACTATACTATCTGCTACTGGTCTTAAATTCTGTCCTATCCTTAACAACCAATGGCTTGGCTTGGTAAGAGCTATAGCCCCTTCTATTGCCATGACTCTGTAAAGAATGAGACTTCTATCATTTTCCTTACTATCTTGGAAGTTTGTATATGTCCTGTATATCTCCTATTATACCTAATTTGCTAGTTTCTTGGAGTAGATGCTAAAAGTTATAATCATGGTATTCTAAACGAGTGTATTTATAAGAATAAATATTTCCCAATAACCGTTACTGCTTCATAATTTGATAAATATGATTCATTTTGTCACAAAAGTAGATTAATTTAACTACATCCAATCTCTTAAACCTTTTTTTTATAGCATTTTGATAGTGTTGCCTACTCTTTACTTGATTTCAGTTCTCCTATGAAATGCCTATTCTTAGAGGAGAAAAGCCTAGCTGTTGCAAACTCCTTCTAGTTTCAAGTTGGAGGCATTGCCTAAGTCTGTGATAACTGAAAACTCTAGGATTGCTGCAGATAAAGAAACTCTAAAGGCAGAGGAAACAGGGCTAGAGAAATATTTTAACGAGAACACATAAATTTTGGAGGGCTTCCAATTCCTTTCTGGCGTCGTTGCTTAAATATTGTCAAGATCAAGAGGTTTAAAGGATCTTCATACAAAAAGATTTTTTTAAGAAATATTGTTCTTACAATGTAAGGAATTATAAATCCTCTCATAATTGTTTGAATATTTTGTAAGCCTACTGTTGACACTTAGGAACCTCTTAAAGATGTTCTTAGGTTAGAAATTCTAGCACTATGCCTCTTAAGCATGGTGTCTTTGTGGCAGCATTACTAGTGATGCTGTTTCTATTCGAGTTATATCACCTGATGTTCTTATTAATTATGGCATATGAGAACACTAGCATGCGATTTACTGAAATGGTAGGGTGCTTGGCTTGGCTTTTAGTCTTTACTCTTTGAGTTAGAAATGATTCGCATACGCTTGATTAAAATTAACTAGCCTCATTACATGCGCTTCGAATGTGCGATGATGCTTTTCATTTTTTATTTTTTGGGTTTACACGTTTTACTCATGGGAGTTTTATTTTATTTTTTATTTTAAGAATAATTTTTGTTAGTACTTGACTACTAATGCAAGAGAGAAATGTGGAGGTGGGATAAAAATAGTTCGGTGATAAAAAAAGATGGTACGTTTGTGGAAAAAGGAAAATATTGTTTTATTTTATTTTATTTTATTTTTTTAAAGTTAGCTAAAAATTAGGAGTTTTTGAAAAACTAATTTTACATGTCTAACCCTATGATTTAAGCCTTAGAAACAAATGAATTTGAGAGTATTTTAGGCATCTAAACAGATGATCCCAAATAGGGTAATACCCTTAAAAAGTACTATAGATATGTGTTGAATGGGCTTTTGGTTTTGGCTGATGATGGTAATGCCCAGGGCTGTCCATATATGGGTCGAGTCGAGTTGGCAAAATCATCCCATGCCCATTTTCCCACACAAACTCACCAACTTAAATAGGACTTAAACCCACCCAATTATTAATTAGGTTAAATGAGTAGTAACCCAGTTAGACCCAATTATAACCAATGTTAATTGGGTTTTAACTAGGTACCCAATTAAGCCCAGATATTATTTCTACAAATCACCAAACTCTAAAGTACCCCAAAACCACTAAAAAGACCAAAAAACCCACAAAATTACCAAAATACCTCCCAAACTTGAAGAAGACATAAATACCCCCCAAAATCTTAAACTGACCAAAATACCTCCTAAATCTAAAAAATGATCAAAATACCTCTAAAACAATGAAATGACCAAAATACTCCCTAAACCCATCAAATGACTGAAATACCCTCGAAACCTAAAAAAATTACCCCCCAAAATCTAAGAAATGAACGAAATACCTTTAAAACCCAAATGACCAAAATAACCCGAAAACCCAAAAAATGATCAAAATTCCATCGAAACCTAATATTTTGCTCATTTTGTTTTTGTTTACTGACCCGATTGTGTACTAAATTGGATTGGTAGTAGATGCTTAACAATATTGGTGGACAATATTACTTAAGAATAAAAAGCATTTAGTAAGAGTTGAATAAAATTTTTTATTTTTATTAAGAATGATCTCAATTGCAATAATAGAACAATTACTATCTACAACAACACTACAGATCATACCAGATTTCAAAAAAAGGTTGAACTTAAACAACTCAAAAAATAACTAAAAAAATTCCCCAATTTCTTTAAATAAAGAAAAAGGGAACATGTTAGATGGGATTTTATTTAGAATAGAACCCGATAACCTATCTGCAAATTGTATTTGTTCATTCTACATTAGTTTTAACAGCTTGGGAAGCATTTCATTAATGTTTATTAGTACAAGCAGGAGGGTTTTGCTTGCCCGAAACTACAAGCTGGACGTTAGCACAAGTGGAAGTAGCAGATCCTCCACCTCCCTTGTATGCGAGATCAATGTTAGAAAGCACCACTTGTTGGCATGGTACACTCTTACTGCAAATAAGATTCACGGCTTCCTTTGTTGAAGAAATGCCTCTAATTTTCTTGAAGCTATTATTGCTGAACTTAACTTTAGAGGGAGACTGAAAACAAAACAAATAAGCGCACCCAAGAATTCAATATTAGTATTTGTAATTGTTTTTATTTTTATTTTTTACATCAAAATTTGTGTATCTATTTGTGATGTTTATAAAAACCTGGTTTGAGCATTGACTATTTGGGTAGTAGTTTTGATCAATGATGATAGGATTGGCAACATTGTTCATGACAACATCCTCAAAATGTATATCAAAAGCAACCCTAGAAGGGCAAGCAAGCCATGTTTTGATTCTAACACCATTATCTGTATTGCTAAATGTGGCACCGGTAACTCTGATTCCTGAAACAGGTTCTTCGTTCTGGTACCTTCCAAGACTTCCAATGTTGATACCATGGCCAAGTCCACAAGTTACATGGTTAACAGTAATATCTTGGGTTCCATCACCAAAGGAGATGCAATCATCACCTGTTCCAATATCAGCATTGGTAATGGTGATCTGAGAAGAACGTCCCACGTGGATTCCATCGGTGTTGGGATTATTTGCAGGTGCAGTTATGGTAACATGTTGGAATTGCAACTTCTTGCATTCCAAAAGGTTGATGTGGAAAAATTTGCTGTCCTTCGATGAAATGTCTTGGACTTTTGAATTTGTGATGTAGTCGAACCTTATATTCTGTTCATGTTTACAAGTTAGATAAATTAAAACGATAAATATGAGCACTCGAGTTTCATTTAAAAACATTTTAATTATGAGCGCTCGAGTTTCATTTAAAAACATTTATCCATTATTCTTTTCTATATCGCTTATGGTCACACAGGTTAGTGTTGTGGCACAAAAAGTATTCCATAAACTTTCTCATATATAAATTTTAAAATTAATTCTTTTTGGAGTTGTGACACATCACTATAAAAAACTTGTCAAATTATCAGTAAAACATCATTTAACATATAAATGTTTGAATTTTTTTTAACGGTTAAATTTTGTAAAGTTGTAGTGTCTATGTATATCTATGTAGAAAATGATGGAATATAAATGCTAATTAATTAAGATTGAAATCTTACAATAGGAAGTATTTTGCAGTTTTTGTCTTTGTTACACTCATTTTTTTGCCATGCTTGTTGTCCTTTGCCATCAAAAACTCCACCACCTGACATAGTGAGATCGTCGATACGTTCAAAAACAACCCAACCATCTTTACCGTTGAAGGAGGCAACACCTAATGGGGCCTGTAGGGTTCCCTGAAGGTTAAACTCAATAGAGCCTTTGCATGGACCCAGCAAAGTCACTAAACCTAGTTTGTATACCCCTTCTGAAATCACAACTTTACTTCCTACTATTGCGCACGCAGCTTTCCAAGCTTTTGTCAAAGCCTAAACACATTATTAAAAAAAAAAAAAAAATCAAGATCTGTAAATAATAGTCATTTTGAACGTTAATGTTTTATCATTTGGTCATGACATTGATCTGTTTCTAGTGTAAACGGAGTTTGAACCTAAGTTCTCTTGTTAAAGTTAAAAGGCTTTACTAGTGGCGTTAATTGGAACACACTCTTCTTGTCAATTACATATTTATACTTGGGTTATATCAGCATTAGGTTGTGCTCCATATGATTTAACATCAAAGACCTGCTGAGCTTTGGTGGATGCCAACACCAATAGCAAGGAAATTGTTGCAAAGCTTAAATTCTTTCCCATCTTATTGTTCTTTATTTTCTTTCTATTGCCAGTTTTTTGTACGAAATGATGGTAACCCCATTTGGTTTGAAGCTATTTATACTTCAATACCTGAGTTCCACACCATTGAAACTACTCAACTAATATTAACTAATTTAATGCAAGGTTGCTAAGAACTCTCCTGTATATACTTCAACTTTTGTACTATTATTAGTTTTTGTGTTTTCTCCTCCACTAATTAATTTCCGTTTGTTGTTGTATAAGACAAGATTAATTTTCTTTTGTATATCATCTTAACCTCTTTGCTTTAAATGGCACGTTGTTAGCCACCTGACATATGTTCATTTTATAATGTAACCAAAGTAAATATTTCCATTAGTAAGGGGGAAAAGTCTAGTAAAACCTACCAAAATTAGCATAGGCGGCGTGCTTGTCTACGCTTTACAATCGCATATAATGAAACCCACCAATATTTTGCTCATTTTTTAGGTTTTTGAGGTGTTTTGGTAAATTTATTTTGTTTTTTTGAGGATGGGGGGGTATTTCTATCATTTTTTAGGTTTTGAGGTGTATTTATGTCATTTTATTGGTTTAGGGGTGTGTTTTGTTCAATTTTTAGGTTTTAGGGGTATTTTGGTCATTTTTTAAGTTTTTAGGGTATTTTGGTAATTTTAAGTAGTGTTTTTTAGCATATTTGGTCTTTCTTTAGGTTTGGAGGGTATTTTGGAAATTTTAAAGGATTTTAGGAGTACTTTAGTTATTTTCAAGTTTAAGGGGCATTTTTGGTAATTATGATTATTAGGTAATAGGGTGGGTTGGGGTTTACCCATAATAATTTGGTGAGGTTGGGATTGGGTTAGGGTTAGAAGTTTATATGGGTACTAAATGAGTAAATGAGTTTTAACCAAACCAACAGCCCTCCCCAAAACCACCCATTTGATACCCCTTGTATTGGGGATGAACCACCGATTAACTTGGTTTGATCGGGTGACATCGTCTGGGTTGCAATTGATAATGATAGCATCAAAGAAAAAAAAAAAAATCCAACCATTCTTTAACCTCTTGTAGCCCAGATCAAGTGAAGTAGTAACACAATAATGAGTATTTTTGGGTTTATTTGATTTGAACCTATACAATTGACTCAACGAGAAAATGAGAGATGAGAAACAAAGAAAATGTACATTGATAAAAAATGATATTTTTGCCAACATATCTGTTATGTGACAAAACATGAAACATATTATATTAGTTATGTGACAATATTTGAAACTCGAGTTTCACTGGAAACTAAAATAAATAAATAATCAACAAAACTTTTTCTTGCTATGAATCTTATCTAACACAAATATACAAGAATGACTTCATACTACCAATTCGTATGCTTTAAACACACATTTGGGTTGGCTTTGTCGACGTCCTTAAAAGAGCTAAGGAATGTTTGTTTGAACTGTAAAGAATGGGTAATGTAACAAAAAATGCAGGGGAATGGACTTTTTTCCCCCCTTTGCACAGCAAGCCAGAAATGGGGAAGAGTGAAATCAATGTTCTCCAAAATTAAATAGGTAATTTGATGTTATTAACAATAATGGTTAATTGGATAGTTGAGTGTTTATGCCATTAGATCTCATAATAATCTACAATTTAAAAAAGATTGGGCTATAAATCAATCAAACAGTTCGAGCTCAATTAGGAAAATAAATTTTTTTATTCATTGGTTTAGTAAATAAGTCAAACTCAGGCTCAAGTTTAAGCTTAACTACAAAACAATTCAAGCTCAAACATAAGAATGTATTCATAAACATGATGATTCAATTTTGATAGGAACCCCTACATAGATAATAGTTGTTTTAATGTTGTATTTAGTTTGTTTGTTGGTTAATTAGTTAGTTACAATTCCAAGCATGTCAGTCACATTTAACACATGTTGAAATTATTAATGCACATGGGGAATAATACAACCATTAGGGTAAGGCCATGTGGACTAATAGAATAGTTTTATGGTTATATAAATACGTACTTGTAATCATATTACCATTATTGAATAAAAAAAAAAAACTCATTGCTTATTGCATTAGTGCGTCTTTCTCTCTTAATCTCTTTCTTTCTCTATGGAGGGTGACTACCTCGAATTAAGTTAATTTCGCTACAATTCTTATCCATCCCTATTAGAAACCACTAGGTTCCTAACAAGTAGTATCAGAACCATCAATATTGTGACTTCTATCATTTTCCTTACTATCTTGGAAGTTTGTATATGTCCTGTATATCTCCTATTATACATAATTTGCTAGTTTCTTGGATTAGATGCTAAAAGTTATTATCATGGTATTCTAAACGAGTGTATTTATAAAAATATATATTTCTGAATAATCGTCACTGCTTCATAATTTGATAAATTTGATTCATTTTGTCACAAAAGTAGACTAATTTAACTACATCCAATCTCTTAAACCTTTTTTTTTTTTTTTTAGCATTTTGATAGTGTTACCAACTCTTTACTTGATTTCAGTTCTCCTATGAAAAGCCTATTCTTAGAGGGGAAAAGCCTAGCTATTGCAAACTCCTTCTAGTTCCGTGTTGGAGGCATTGCCTAAAGTCTGTGATAACTGAAAACTCTAGGATTGCTGCGGATAAAGAAACTCTAAAGGCAAAGGAAATAGGGCTAGAGAAATATTTTAACGAGAACACAGAAATCTTGGAGAGCTTCCAATTCCTTTCTAGCGTCGTTGCTTAAATATTGTCAAGATCAAGAGGTTTAAAGGATCTTCATACAAAAAGGTTTTTTTAAGAAATATTGTTCTTACAATGTAGGGAATTGTAAATCCTCTCATAATCTGTGACTTTTGGCTTGTCTAGTAGAACCTTGCTGCAAACTCGTGTCATTTTTTCAAATTATATGAATACTAGTTGTCTGAATATTTTGTAAGACTATTGTTGACACTCAGGAACCTGTTAAAGATGTCCTTAGTTTAGAAATTCTAGCACTATGCCTCTTAAGCATGGAGTCTTTATGGCACCAGTGCTAGTGATGCTGCTTCTATTCGAGTTATATCACCTGATGTTCTTATTACTTATGGCATGTGGGAACACTAGCATGCAATTTACTGAAATGGTAGGGTGCTTGGCCTGGCTTTTAGTCTTTACTCTTTAAGTTAAAATTGATTCTCATAAGCTTGATTAACAGTAACTAGCCTCTTTACATGCAATTCGCACGTGCAATGATGCTTTTCATTTTTTATTTTTTGGGTTTACATGTTTTACTTATGGGAGTTCTATTTTATCTTTTATTTTAAGAAGAAGTTGCATTAGTACTTGACTACAAATGCGAGAGAGAAATGTGGAGGTGGGATAAAAACAGTTCAATGATAAAAAAAAAAATGGTACATTTGTGGAAAAAGTAAAAAACTGTTTTATTTTTATTTTTATTTTCTAAAAGAAGTTGTGTTAGTACTTGACAACTAACGTGAGAGAGAAATGTGAAGCAAGGAGAAAAAACTTTTTTTTTTATTTAATTTAGCTAAAAATTAGGAGTCTTTGAAATACTAATTTTACATGTCTAACCCTATGATTTAAGCCTTAGAAACAAATGAATTTGATGGTATTTTGGGAACAAAGTTTCCTTCCAAACTAGTTTGGAGAGAAACCCTACAAACTCATCATATATCTTTATATTGAGTGTGAATTTTGAAAATCGAATCGTTAAATTGCATGTTCTTTTTACATCCTTAATGCTTACAAAATTTCAAGAAGATTGAATATCAATTGCTATGTCATCAAATAAATGTTATAATTTCAAGTTTTTGTGATCTAAAGTTGTATATAAAAAATAAGTTAATTGATGAAATAGTAAATAACATCCCATTTGAACGAAATTTGATACGCATATTAAGAGCATAAGGAACATTAAATTCAACGGTTAGATTTTCAAAACTCACACTCAAAAAAGAAATATATGAGAAATTTGAAGAGTTTCTTTCCAAACTAGTTTGGAGAGAAACTTTTTTCGTATTTTGGGCAGTTAAATAGACGATCCCAAACAGGGTAATACCCTTAAATAGTACTATAGATATGTGTTGGGTGTGTGAGTACCAAGCTAAATGGATAAATCTAGCAACCTCAAAATATTTTTTTACAGAAGGATTGGCTTGTAATTTAGTGACTTTGTTAAAGAGATACAATTGAATGGGCTTTTGGTTTTGGTTAATGATGGTAATGCCCAAGGCTATCCATGGGTCAAGTCGAGTTGGCAAAATAAACCCATGCCCATTTTCCCACACAAACCCACCAACTTAAATACGACCTAAACCCACCCAATTATTAATTGGGTTATATGGGTAGTAACCCAATTAGACCCAATTATAACTAATGTTAATTAGGTTTTAACTAGGTACCCAATTAAGCCTAAATATCATTTCTACAAATCACCAAACTCTAAAGTACCCCAAAACCACTAAAAAGACAAAAATACCCATAAAACCTCCAAAATTACCAAAATACCTCCTGAGCCTGAAAATGACATAAATACCCCCCGAAATCTTAAAATGACCAAAATACCCCTTGAATCTAAAAAATCAGACCTCTAAAACATTAAAATGACCAAAATACTCCCTAAACCCATCAAATGACTGAAATACCCTCGAAACCTAAAAAAAACCAAAGTATCCCCCTAAACCTAAAAAATGAAAGAAATACCTCTAAAATCCAAAAATGACCAAAATACCCCCAAAACCTAAAAAACGATCCAAATTCCATCGAAACCTAAAATTTTGCTCATTTTGTTTTTGTTTACTTACCCGATTGTGTACTAAATTGGATTGGTATTAGATGCTTAACAATATTGGTGGACAATATTACGTAAGAATAAAAAGCATTTAGGAAGAGTTGAATAGATTTTTTGATTTTTATTAAGAATGATCTCAATTGCAATAATAGAACAATTACTATCTACAACAACACTATAGATCATAGCAGATTTCAACAAAAGGTTGAACTCAAACAACTCATAAAATAACTAAAAAAATTCCCCAATTTCATTTAAATAAAGAAAAAGGGAACATGTTAGATGGGATTTATTTACAATAGAACCCCGCTAACCTATTTGCAAATTGTATTTGTTCATTCTACATTAGTTTTAACAGCTTGGGAAGCATTTCATTAATGTTTATTGGTACAAGCAGGAGGGTTCTGCTTGCCCGAAACTGCAAGCTGGACGTTGACACAAGTGGAAGTAGCAGAGCCTCCACCTCCCTTGTATGCGAGATCAATGTCAGAAAGCACTACTTGTTGGCATGGTACACTCTTACTGCAAATAAGATTCACAGCTTCCTTTGTCGAAGAAGTGCCTCTAATTTTCTTGAAGCTAACATTGTTGATCTTAACTTTAGAGGGAGACTGAAAACAAAACAAAAAAGCACACCCAAGAATTCGATATTAGTATTTGTAATTGTTTTTATTTTTTTAACATCAAAATTTGTGTATATATTTTTTATGTTTATAATAACCTGGTTTGAGCATTGACTGTTTGGGCAGTAGTTTTGATCAATGATGATAGGATTGGCAACATTGTTCATGACAACATCCTCGAAATGTATATCAGAAGCAACTCCAGAAGGGGAAGCAGGCCACGTTTTGATTCTAACACCATTATCTGTATTGCTAAGTGTGGCACCAGTAACTCTGATTCCTGAAACAGGTTCTTCGTTCTGGTACCTTCCAAGACTTCCAATGCTGATACCATGGCCAGGTCCACAAGTTACTTGGTTAACAGTAATATCTTGGGTTCCATCACCAAAGGAGATGCAATCATCACCTGTTCCAATATTGGCATTGGTAATGGTGATCTGAGATGAACGTCCCACATGGATTCCATCGGTGTTGGGGCTATCTGCGGGTGCAGTTATGGTAACATGTTGGAATTGCAACTTCTTGCATTCCAAAAGATTGATGTGGAAAAATTTGCTGTCCTTCGATGTAATGTCTTGGACTTTTGAATTTGTGACGTAGTCGAACCTGATATTCTGTTCATATTTACAAGTTAGATAAATTAAAACGATAAATATGAGCGCTCGAGTTTCATTTAAAAACATTTTAATTAGTAAAATGGTAACGATTCTTTGAATTATACAAAAATAAATAAATAAATTGTTTGGAAACAAACGTGATCATAAATCAAAATAAAAAAGGGTAAAGTTGTAGCAAATATTATTACATAAAAACATACAAACTAATGTTTCTATGAACGTGGTTTGTACTACTTCAATAATATTATATTATATAAACAATTCTTCAAAAACCACGAGCTTTGTCAAAAGATTGCATGTGCAATTGTGATTGGTGAATTATCGCTTTTATATTTAACCATTTTTTTTTCTCTATTGCTTTTAGTCGCACATGTTAGTGTTGTGGCACAAAAAGTACTCCATAAACTTTCTCGTATATAAATTTTAAAATTAATTCTTTTTTGAGTTGTGACACATCACTATACAAAATTTCTCAAATTATTAGTACAACATCATTTAACATATAAATGTTTGAATTTTTTTTAAATGGTTAAATTTTGTAAAGTTGTAGAGTCTACGTATATCTATGTAGAAAATAATGGAATATAAATGATAATTAATTAAGATTGAAATCTTACAATAGGAAGTAAGTTGCAGTTTTTGTCTTTGTTACACTCATTTTTTTGCCATGCTTGTTGTCCTTTGCCATCAAAAACTCCACCACCTGACACAGTGAGACCGTCAATACGTTCAAAAACAACCCAACCATCTTTACCGTTGAAGGAGGCAACATCTGATGGGGCCTGTAGGGTTCCCTGAAGGTTAAATTCAATAGCACCTTTGCATGGACCCAACAAAGTCACTAAACCTAGTTTGTATACCCCTGCTGAAATCACAACTTTACTTCCTGCTACTGTGCATGCTGCTTTCCAAGCTTTTGTCAAAGCCTAAACACATTATTAAAAAAAAAAAAAAAAAATCAAGATTAGTATATAATAATTATTTTACATGTTAATGTTTTATCATTTGGTCATGACATCGATCCATTTCTAGTGTAAACGAAGTTTGAACCTAAGTTCTCTTGTTCAAAGTTAAAAGGCTTTACTAGTTATGTTTACTGGAACACACTCTTCTTGTCAATTACGTATTTATACCTGGGTTATATCAGCATTAGGTTGTGCTCCATATGATTTAACATCAAAGACCTGTTGGGCTTTAGTGGATGCCAACACCAATAGCAAGGAAATTGTTGCAATGCTTAAATTCTTTCCCATCTTGTTGTTCTTTAATTTCTTTCTATTGCCAATTTGTTCTACGAAATGATGGTAACCCCATTTGGTTTGAAGCTATTTATACTTTAATACCTGAGCTCCACACCATTGAAACTACTCAACTAATATTAACTAATTTAATGCAAGGTTGCTAAGAACTTTCCTGTATATACTTCAACTTTTGTACTATAATTAGTTTTTGTGCTTTCTCCACCACTAATTACTTATCATTTGTTATTGTATAAGATAAGATTATTTTACTTTTGTATATCATCTTAACTTCTTTGCTTTAAATGGCAGGCTGTTAGCCACCTGAAATATGTTCATCTTATCATGTAACCAAAGTGAATACTTCCATTAGTAAGGGGGGAAAAGTCTAGTAAATTCTACCAAAATTGTCCAAAATTAGCATAGGCAGCATGCTTTTCTATGCTTTACAATAGCAAATAATGAAACCCACCAATATTTTGCTCATTTTTTAGGTTTCAGGGGTATTTTGGTAAATTTATTTTGTTTTTGGGGACATTTCGATCATTTTTTAGGTTTTGAGATGTATTCATGTCTTTTTTTTTTTTTTGGTTTAGGGGGGTATTTGGGTCAATTTCTAGGTTTTAGAAGTATTTCGGTCATTTTTAAGTTTTGAGGGTATTTTGGTAATTTTAAGTGGTTTTTTTTTTTTTTTTTTTTTTTTTTTTGCATATTTGGTCTTTCTTTAGGTTTGGAGGGTATTTTGGAAATTTTATAGTATTTTAGGAATACTTTAGTCAATTTCAAGTTTAAAGAGTATTTAAGAAATTTTATTAGGTAATTGGGTTGGGCTAGGTTTGGGTTAGAAGTAATTAGTTATATGGGTACTAAATGAGTTTTACCCAAGCCAATTGCCCACCCCAAACCCACCCAAGCCAATTGCCCACCCCAAACCCACCCATTTGACACCCCTAGTATTAGGGATGAACCACCACTTAACTTGATTTAATCAGGTGAATGGATTAGGGATTTGCTACCAATTGAATGGCTAGTCAAATCTAGGTGTCTCAAGTTGGTTGGGTGGGGCAGAATGTCAGGTGACATGGTCTGGGCTACAATCGATAATGAAGTAAAAAAAAAAAAAAAAAATTCCAACAATTCTTTAACCACTTGTAGCCCAGATCAGGTGAGGCAATAACAGAATAATGAGTATTTTTGGGTTTATTTGATTTGAACCCATACAATTGACTCAATGAGAGAATGAGAAAAGTAGAGATGAGAACCGAAGAAAATATACATTGATCAAAAATGTTATTTTTGCCGACATATCTGTTATGTGACAAAACATGAAACATATTTCATTAGTTATGTGACAATATTTGGAACTCGAGTTTCATTAGAAACTTATATAAATAAATAAATAATCAACAAAACTTTTTTTTGCTGTGAATCTAATCTAACACAGATATACAAGAATGACTTCATATAACCAGTTCGTATGCTTTAAACACACACACACACACGTTTATTAATAAAATAAAACAAACTTGCTCAAGGGTAGAAGAAGGTGTGTCATTCTGCTCATACACATTTGGCTTGGCTTTGTTGACGTCCTCAAAAGAGCAAGGGAATGTTTGTTTGAGCAGAAAAGAATGGCTAATGGAACAAAAAATGCTGGTAATTTTTTTTTTTTTTTTTCCTTTTGCACAGCAAGCAAAAAATAGGGAAGAGAGAAATCAGTGTTCTCCAAAATTAATTAGGTAAGTTGATGTTAATAACAATAATGATTAATCATATAGTTGAGTGTTTATTGTTTATTGCTTATGTTCATGCACTAGAGTAGTTTCGGTTTATTGCGCTTCATTTACTCCTGTTCTGCATGTAGATAAGTTAGAGTAAAAACAATTAAGCCGTGTTTTTAAAATTAGAGGTCTAAACAAGCTATAGTGTTCTACACTATTTGAGCTTTCAGATTCTGATCTTCCTGCCGTCTAGAAAACCTATATTAGAATAAAGAGGAGTTCCACCAGCATTCGTTTTTGTTTTATCTAATGGTACAGCTTTGTTTATGCACAAAAGAAAGCACAAACAAACTTCTTTAATTAATCACTATTTAATCTTTCCAATTTGGCGTTGATGTTCAGAAATCTATCTAGTCTAAAAAGAATAAAGAATTCATACACTCGATGATCGCAATTCCCCATCGATGTCAAGTAGATTTCTTCACCAATTGTACATTTTTTCATAAAGCAAGGAGGAGACCAATGTTGCGGGTGCAACACTATAAGACGAGGAAGTAAAGAAAGTCAAACCAGAAGCTAGTTTCCATTTTAACTTGTACATTATTACAACGCTAAAACCAAACTTATTTAAGACTAAATAAGTCAATTTGCACCTCAGACATTAAGACCCTGATGCTACAGTATTTGAGTCGTTGAGCCAACTGCTGCTTCAGTCTTCGAGTCGTTGAAGCTAAATCACTAGAGCAGTTGAGCATACAAATCTTTAAACTTTTGAGGCAAGTGAAGGAAATTGAATACTTATGTAGCACAAGGATGATAAACTTAATGATTGACGTTTGAGTTTGTATAAACATTGAAATTGAATTGCTCAAATACAAATTTGGCTCTAACTCCATAACATTGAAGAAAAAATTTGCAGGCAATATGCATAAAAATACTGTCAGCTTTCTTAGTAAAATTTTAGAAGTCCATAATCTTATATCAGGCAATATAATAAGAGCAACAGAGACCTAAAAAAATTAAAGCGTGCATGCTAGCAAATGTCATATCAATTTATATGGGATATAAAATTTGAAGAGTGCTACATAAATAAACACAAAAATAAATACCACTAGATTTGTCTTGTTCCTTGCAAATATTAGAGCTGCACCATCTGATAAACATTTTGTACTCCCCCAGACATTTCTAGTTTCAGTCCCACACCTGTATAGAAATTAGAAAGCGGCATCTCTCAGCACCCACAATGAAAAATTTCCTTGGCATGGCATAGTTTGCAATACATGAGTTGTCATCGATTAAAGCATCAACTTGCCACTTATCGCTCTACCCCAAGTCACTGGTAATAGTAGAAATCTTTCACAGACCAAAGGAAGCCATCCAGTACCTAACACCAAACCAAGATTAACTTCCTTCTCTCAATAAGAAAGTTTTATACAAGGTATGTATATTCTGTATATGTAGATCAACACTCACCCAACACATCAATAAAGGGTTTCAAGTCCACAGGTCCTTCCTATAACATCATTCACATCACATATCAGCAACAAAACCAAGGATAAACATTTCTAAAGATATAGAAGGATGAACGTACTCCAAACATTATAATCCCAGCTGGGTCTGAAGGTGCCAAAACAGTTGCTGTGTAATCCCTAATATGCTTCACAAACTTGTCGAGCACCACTTGAAGAGATTCCTAATAATATCCAAATATTTCTGAATGTCAATGTCCTCAAACTGCTCAAGAGCTCATAAAAACTTTAACACTTTCCTTAAAAATCAATGATTGACAAAAATTTACACGAGTCCACATATCTCAATCTAATCTGAACTGGCATACTTGCTACATTTTCCAATTCTCTCAAAAATGAATGTTGTAACCACATTATCTTGCCTACCCTGCCACATCATCTAAGATGGGCATTTTTTGATACATACCTTATTTTAACATATTATCAAACAATATTTTATGGGAAATGAAAAAAACTGTCAAAACATTAATTACTTTATTTCATTTTCCCATAAAAACTTTCTTTAAATAGATTGTTAGAAAACCCCTATTGGATAAAATCAGCATACATTTTTCAGTGCCAAAGTTGTCACCCTTACTGACTGTCGAAGTGAGACAGCATCAACTTTTAATCCTGGTACATAGCCAACAGTCAAAGCAATCCTATTATATCTATTTCCTATGTACCCAACAAATTCCTCGTCTGAATCACCAGCAATATCTTTCCATTTGACCTACATTAACATTTATGTAAAATAATAAATAAAAAAATCAATAAAAGTAAAATCCTTATTCTTCTGTGACAACTTCCCCAGAAATTGACAATTTACCAATAAAAAGTACCCAACAAAAGAAGAAAAGAGATTTAAACCTCTCTAAATTCATTGGTAAGAGCATCTCTTCCGATTATTCCGCTAGCAACAGTAATAATTAATGGAGTACTCTGACCCAATCTCTTTGTTATCTGCGTTACAATCATTAACAAAAAATTATGTAACAATTTAAAAAGGCCAAAATGCACATTTTGTCTCTGAAATTTGATTTAAATTCAATTTTGGTCCCTCAAATTTAAAAAATTGCAATTCCATCCATGAAAAACTCAAAATGTAACAAAAAATTAACAATTTAAAAAGGCCAAAATACACTTTTTGTCTCTAAAATTTGATTTAAATTCAATATTGGTCCCTCAAATTTAAAAAATTGCAATTCCATCCATGAAAAACTCAAAATGTATCCATTTTGTCCTTCGACCTATTTGCCATTAAAGAAATTGCAGTATTGGTAAACAAAACAAAGTGCTGATGCGTTAAAAAGATGAGATGGCCTAAAATAAATTTAAAAGAAGGAAAATGCTAACATGAGTGACACAAAAATTTACAAATTTATCACCGCTACTGAGCTAACATATTGTGACTAGTGTATAATAGTAATATCAATGAAGAGTCTATACTCACCATCTGGAAGTGATGTTTCACAAATTAATTACAACTTAACGCCTCAACAATTTATGAAAAAGAAATATAAAAAATGCCAAAGTTATTATAAATATTTTACTACACAAGACTTACAAACTTAAGTGGCTATAGTGGGGTTCAGTTAGTTCAACTATTAACATTTCTGATTATTGAATAAGAGATTTGGGTTCATTTTCCGCTTACACCAAAAACTGATCGGTATCTTAGTCCGATGATAAAGACAAGGACGGAACTAGGATTCGAAGTCGAGGGGGGCACATATAATTTTCTTAAGGGGGGAAAATATAATTTTTCTTGGACTTATGTTCTAAAATCTTAAACATATACCTACCATTTAATATTTTAAAAAAATTTAGGGGGGGGGGGGGGGGCACAGGCCCCCTTAGCTTGTATGTGGTTCCGTCCCTGGATAAAGAGATCAATCATGAGAAGCAGATGACATAGATTGAAACTCTAAATGACAATAAATGTGATTATTGATTCAACAAATAATAAATAAATATCTTAATACCACTTTGTGATTGGTGATACATCAACTTACATGTAAGGTTTATGTACTTCTCAAAAATCCTTTTAAAAAAAAGGCTTAGAGCATCACCATCAGGTGTGCCAAATGCCAAATGCCAAATATTTGGCATTTGGCACACCAAACACCAAAAAACCTCTCACATGAGGTGTTCTAAATGCAAAAAGTTTTGGCATGAATGAACTGTACAGTTCTAAGTATACAACTGTATGGATAAGAATGCTAAACTTTTTAATATTTATTTATTCTACTTTTCTCTCTCTTCTCTCACCATGATCCTCTAATTACTCTCTCATCCTCTCTTCCTCTCCACAATCCTCCCAATCAAACAAAATCAAGAACTTAATCCGTGCCAGCATCCAATCAAGCTCCACCACCATCCAATCTCTCCTCTGAACTCGCTGCCGATTACTCCTCTGGTATCACCAGTGTCGTCGCCGATCTCATTCTCTACATCACCCCTAATCTCACTAAATGACTCTCACCAACCCGCCATCCTCACCCAGTTGCTGTTAATCGCCAAACCTCCTCTCCCTGAGCCGCCACCGATTTGCCCAACCTCCTCTACTCAAGATCTCGATCGTGGTGGGGTTTTGTGTGTGTGTGTGCAGGGGCTGATATTGGTTGTGGTGTTTGTTTCTTTTTTTTTTTTTCAATTTTTTTTTTTTTTTTTTGTAGCAGTGATTGATATTGGCAGTCGATGGTTGATTTTGTGGGGTGCTTGTTGGTTGTGGGCTGTGATGGGGTTATCTGTGAGTGGTGGGGTATTAATGTGTAGGAGTTTTTTTTTTTTTTTATATTATTTTAATGTGTTGTATATATTATTTTTAATGTGTTGAAGGGAAGAATAGAATATTTGATGAATGGTGTATTGTAAAGTGGTGTGTTAAAATAGAAAATGTAGGTTTTTATGTGTGAAAATGGCATTTGGGATACAACACCCGATGAGAATGCTCTAAGGTTATGTAAAATTGGTAATATCACACATATCAATAGCATTACCCTATAAAAATATGAAAAGTTTTTGGCTCTAGCATTGTTGAAATACTAAAGCTACTACTAATTTTACTATCAAAAATCAAAAATTGAGATGAGAATGAATATGATTGGTACTGCATCAACAACACAATAAATAAATTTCTAAATTATTATTTTTTTGTTATTTGTTCAAAAATTGATCTATTTGTTTGTTTGTATGTAAGGCTTATGTAATAAAATTTATAATATCTCTAAAATCACTTTTGTAAATATAAATTTCAAAGATAAAAGTGCAAATTTTTCAATTTGAGTAACAAAAATCCAACTTACAATTAGTAATAATAATAATAATAACTGATTTAATCACTTAATTTTACTTCAATTTTCAAATTAGTCCTTAAAGTTGAATTGTTAATCAAGTCAAAATGAGCCAATCTTGATCATTTTGTCCAAATTTGTTTGCAAATAAAGTAGTTTCAACATTTTTAGAAAATAATACTCATCGAACAAAAATATCAATTAAATGGGGCAGTTTAATTTTACAAAGTGAGTAACAAAAATTAAAATTTAAAGAGTAATAATTTCATTAGTGAAGTAAAAGCAAGAGATAAAACTGAATTTAGCCTTATAATAATATTAGGAACAAAAGTAAGATTAGATTCTCAAAAAGAAAAAAAAAAAAAGTAAGATTAAGATGAAACATACAAGCTTAAAAGCCTCGACATGTTTGTGTTTGTAGCCTATACTTGCAATAGCAAAATGAGGTCGAATCGGCTTGGAAAGCACCTTATGAAGAACATCTTGCACACCATCAATCTATTAAAATTAAAGACAGAAATTATATATGTTATTAATTCTAATAATTGAACCAACCCAACCCAGTAATGCTATATATGATTTGAATAAAATAGTAAAAAAAAATTATTATGATTATGAGTAGAGAAGAGTATGAGTGAGTACATAGGTGGAGGGGTTGAAAGAGTAAGAGAGAGCAGAAGAGAGCTTCGGGGAAGAGAGGATGTGATTGCAAACTCTGTTCCAAGTTTTGCTTACGCACGCCGCTGATGCGAAAGACAGCGCCGGTAGCTTCTCTAGAATCATCTCCAATATGTCGTCGTTTATGATCAGCTCCAACCTTCCTCTACTTTTGGAGTTGGAGGCCTCGCCGGCGCCGCAGTTCATCGTTGCCGTTGACTTTCCAATCAAAAACGCTTTTGCTTAATTTCGACAATCACACTCTCTACACCTCCATTGCTTTTACAAAGCCAAATTATCCTGCGTTGGGAAATGATTTGGCTACACGTGGTGCATTGTAATTTTTTTTTTTTTTTATATAACGAAAATGAATTTTTAGTCACTACATTTTGCATCTTTTCTATTTTATTCTCTACATTTTTATTTCACCACTTTTAATTCTTAAATCAATCAACACGTTCTATTTTGGTCCTTACCGTTACTCACTTAACAAAAATTGCTAATGTGGTAAATGAAACCCACTGTTGGCACATTAAATACTAGCGCGACTAATAAAATAATATTAAAAAATTATTTAGTATTTAAAATATGTCACTTCAGCATTTTAATTTAAAATTTTTTAAAAATCAAATTTTAATTTTGCAATTCTAATTTAAATTTTAAAAAAAGAACATTTTTTTTCTTTTCAGTTTCAAAGATTAAGAAAAAAAGCTTGTAGTAACTGTCTCAATTTTTCTTAAATTTTCTTGTCAACTAAAAACAACATTATCAATAAACACAAAACATAAAACTCATTTTCATTTTCCTATCTCTCTCCCTCGGGTCAAACACTCAAATTCCGCTCTCTCCCTCTTTGCTTTCTCTCATTTCTTTTTCTCTTTAAGTTCAGGTTGTAGTTTTTGGGATATGGCTTTGATCTGGGTTTAGAGAAAGAGAGGCTGAGATGTGATGGTTTGGATTTGGGTAGAAAGAAAGGGGCCGAGGTCGGCGGTGGTTTGGATTTGGGTTTAAAGAGAGAGAGGCTAAGATCAGCGGTGATTTGAAGAAAATCGACTGTGAACTCGGCCTTTTCGCTCTTCCCAGCGATGTCTTCTGACCTTGTGGTGGCAGTAGCAGATCGAACCTTGTGGTGGAAGATCGACCATGGCAAGCAACCCCTCGTTCATTTAGGTTGTGCTTGATGTTCTATTGTTGCTAGATTTGTAGTGAAATTTTGGGAATATTTTGTTAAGGTTTTGGGTTTGATTTTTTAGGTTATTTGATGAGTTTACAGAGATATTTTTGGAGATTCGTTTAGGATTTTTTTCTGGATTTTTCAATGGGTATTTTTGTGGCTTTTCTATAAATTTTTCATGAGTATTTTTGGCTAGAAATTTAAGTGTTTTTCTATGGAGAGGTAGAGACGAGAGAGGGGAAATCTTAAGAACCGAGAATTTTTTTTTTTCCTTTTTTTAGTGGAGTTATTAGGGATGTTTTTGCTGGTTTTGGTGCTGTTTGGTTGGATGTTTTTGCTGGTAATTTGTGTTTGGTTCTAAGTATAAGAAAATGCAAGAAGGGTTTATGTTAGTATCATGTTCTTGTTGGTAAATTTATTTTTTCTGGATTTGTGTTATTCTGATTGAATTTTATGGGTTTGTGTTCTTTCTTGTTCATGTTTAAGATGAAACTAGATCTCAATTCATGTGTATTTTGGGTTCTAATTTTGTTTTTTTGTTTTTCATTTTTCATTTTGTTTAAATTGATAAATTAATTTTTAAAAATCAAAGGTTGATGTAGATGCTAATGTGTCTTTTTTAATTATTATTTTATGATGATGTGGCATTTTTAAATATTATTTTATTAGCCACGTCAGCATTTAATGTGCCAACAGTAGACTCCGTTTACTACATCAGCAATTTTTGTTAAGTGAGTAACGGTAATGACCAAAATGGAATGCGATAATTGATTTAGGAAATAAAGTGGTAAAATGAAAATGTAGAGACCAAAATGGAAAATATGCAAAATGAAAGGACTAAAAGTGCATCTACTCCTTTTTTTTTTTTTTTTTACTTTGTAGTAGTGGATGCTTATGCTAGCTTTTATCTTACATCTTATTTCAGTACAATGACTACAGTCCTTCCATCAAAAAATAATTATTACGGATTTAACTCTACAATATAAATGGAATGAAAAATATTATACGTTATTTAATGAAATTTGTATATTAGATATCCTTTTTTTAGAGAGTTTCAACCTATAGCGTCCGCTCCTGATAATAACTATTTATTATCAGACCAAGACACCAATCAGTTTTTGGTGTAGGTAGGGATTGAACCATAAATCTCTTATATAACCATCAGAGACTTTACCAGTAAAACTAACTGAAACCTACTTGTATATTAGATATCTTAATGATATCAGTTAAACTACAAAATTTTTGAAAATACAGAAACTATAAAATAACCAAAACAAAAATTTAGAGAAAAAAAGGGTAAAATCCATTAAACACTCTTGAGATTTATGGTAATGCCAAGCACATCCACAAAATTTCAAAACTAACCAATATAGTCTATAAACACCAACGGTTTGTAATGGTATTTGCACACTTTAACTTACCTCCTCTATTCTCTTTTGTTTTCACACTACCATTCATTCGTTCACCCTTCACAAACTAGTTGGTAGCAACAACATATCATGGATGAACTCAAAACAAGTACCACAAAAACTGAAATTTCAATTTAGAGTAGAAAAAACCCAAAACCCAAAATTCTGGTTTTTCGTAAAATTGTAACTTAACCTCTGATCTTCATTGACACTGAAGCACACAGATCTCTACGATTGAAAAAGAAAGAAACATTAAGGTGATGCCGCGTGATTACACTACCTTTGGCTCAAGAGGTATCCAACAAGTTTTTCCAATTCTTAGCTTTATCCCAAGAAGAACAAAGAAAGGGAAATGGCAGAGATAGTTGAAAAAATTAACAAAGCACAAAATTTTGATGTTCTTTATCCACGATTTCTATTATTTATGGTATTAAATTAGCTATACATGTTATATATTCAATTTGGTTGATTTGTGCCTCTTGATCCATATTTCCTGTCCCCCCCCCAATGTTAAGGGTGGTTTTGTTAGAATGATGTGCCCTCAACAACAATACTATGCAGTTTTTTTTATTTTATAATAAATTATATTTTTACATACATAATTATTATGGGTATATATCATTGTTTAAATGTGGCATGTGATGTCAAATCTGTAGAAAAATCATGTTAATGGTTAAGGAATCAAAGACAAGGAGTAATGATTTTTCATAGATTATTAAATTGTTCTAGGTTGTGAATATTAATTGAATATCACCACTGAAGCCTACACTTGTTGTGCTACTATATGATAGGATGATTTACTCCATCATTGAGGTAGTGACTTTAAGCAGACAAGTGGGTGTAATGTAACAAGTACATACACTGAATCGAATCCGATCAAGAACACCTTATGGATTGATTACCGTTAGTTAAAAGGTTGTTCTATCACACTTTTCCTATTGTCCTCAAACATGAGAGGTTTGTGTATGCTTATTTATTATGCACATAACTTTGATAATGTCAATTGCTGATGCTCTTTTATAAAGGCTATATACAGACATGTTGGGTTTTGTGTGTAATGAGTAAAATATGTAAATGCTCAACAATGAATCCATCAGTCTCTAAAGAAGAAGTATATTTAGTTGATTTTCATATTGAAGTTGGACTCAAAACAAAACCAGCCAATGACTTTTTTCGAAAGTGTTTTTCATATATATAATATTGTGTGTGTGTGTGTGTGTGTGTGTGTGTGTGTGTGTGTGTGTGTGTTTTTGGGATAATTACACTTTGCCCACCTGTGGTTTGCCTTTATTTCAATTTGCCTACCCGTGGTTTAAATTTTGACACTTTACCCACCTGTGATTCTCTCTGTTACTATTTTGTAACCCGTCTCTGCCTCAGCCGTTACTCTAACACATATTATGTCAAAAAAAAAAAATCTCAAACAGAACAAAACACTCCTCCTCACTCCACTTGCTCACCAAATGAAAACCCTAGATCCTACAATGCAATGCGCTTAAGACTCTAGACTGAGAACTATCTGGGCTTTGATCATGGTTGTAACCCGAGGAAGAAGGAGCTAGTTTATGGGTTCATCTGGCTTCGGTGAGTTCATTGTCCTTCAAGCTTAGATCGTGGTCATGTTTATTCAAGAATCTAGGTTCATCTTCAAGCTTGGGTGAGCTTCAAGTTTTGGTTTTGGGTGAGCTTCAAGCTTGGGTGAGTTCATTGCTCTGTTCATCTGATTTTTTGAAACCTAGGGTTTTAATTTTTTTTTTCGAAATTAGGTTTTTGCAAGGATGAGGTTGGGTTTTTGGGTGAGCTTCAAGCTTGGGTTTTTGAGCGAGCTTAGGTTTTTGGGTGAGCTTCAAGCTTGGGTTTTTAGGCAAGCTTAGGTTTTTGGGTGAGCTTCAAGCTCTTTTTTGCAACATCAACTTGCAAAATTCATTGTCCTTCAAGCTTGCTTTGTTTTTTTTTTTTTTTTTGTGTATTCATCAATGTGGGACTGCTGGGCTCATTTATAGTAATAGTTACAAGAGCTAATGTTGTGTATTGAAAATGTTATTTAGGTCTTTCTGGAACCAAGCTTATTTGTGAAGAGTGTGATTATCCAAAAATTGCTAATCTTGAAATAAAGTACTAAGGCCTGAATGTGAATTCTTCACTTGTATAATAGTTGTGAATTCTTCACATGAACCAAGTTTTCTGGAACCATGTTTGCTTATAGTTATGATTATGTGAATTCTTGAATGGTATAAGTCCATGTCTCCCCCCTTATATGTTATATGGTGTCTTCTAGTTGGTATGCCTCAATAGTTGTCTTGGTATTGAAATTTATGAAAGGTTTATTTACTAATTTTATTTAGTAAAAGAATTTTTAATCCTTAATATATACTCTGGTTTTCAAACCAAATGTGAAGCAAATTTTTGTTCCAATTATATCCATTTTGAGTCACTAGCAAAGGTATATGCTTGTCATAAAAAAATTGAAAAAAAAAAAAAACAGAACAAAACCAGAACCAAATGTAGGAATATGCTTTTCTGCTTTCCCTTTCCATGGGTTTGTCTCCCAAAACCAGAACAAAAAATTTTAATAATATTGTTTGTTTTTGTGTTGTGCTTTGTGTGGACCATAGGACCTCATGATACTTTTCCACATGCAAGCCTATCTCATACTTTATTCTATTGTTTTTTATATGCAGATGGCTGACTTGACATTCAATTTTGAAATTCATCATGCTGGCCAGTTTATGTGGAACCCAGATTTGGTATATTTAGGAGGTAGTACTTCTTTTATTGATAATGTTGACCTAGATAAACTTAGTTATTTTGAAATACAAGATATTTGTTCTGATGTGGGGGCAGTTAGTACAAGTAGATTTCATTATCTTATTCTTGGAGGTAATTTAGAGCAAAGGTTAAGGCTTATAGATGGAGATGATGATGTAGTTTATATGTGTGAGACTCATACTGCATGGCCTACAGATAAGATGATACTATATGTTGAGGGTGGTGAGGAGCCACTTGCAGTTGAATAACCATTTGGTAATGAGGAAGTAGCAAATGATGATAATGTGCATGAGGTGAGTCAGAATGATGATGATGTGCATGAGATGCATGAAGGAGGTAATGTGGATGCTGAAGGAGGTAATGTGGATGCTGAAGGAGGTGGGACAAGATTTTGATTGGTTGGAGGAAGGGTTTGAAGGGCCATATTTTGATGATGATGTATTTGGAAATGTAGATAATTGGCCATCTACACATGATGGAGTTAGTGTCAATGCAGCAGCCCCACATAGGCCCTCTGAGGGAGATGATGGGCCATCTACACATAAGGATCCACCTGTGTATGCAGCCCCACATAGGCCTATTGCAGCTGACAATGACCCACCTCTTGAAAAGGGTGAATGGATTGACTCACCTCTTGAAGATGACATGGAAAGTCTAGTAGGGTCTGATGATCATCCACCAACTACTGCAAAAGAACCTGAGTTTAATGTCTAAACTAACATGAGAAAACCAGAGTTAAGGAAAGGAATGACGTTTCCAAACTCTAAGGTATTTAAGGAGGCTTTGAGGGAATATACTATACACAAGCCAGTAGATATCAAGTTCGAGCTAAATGAGAAGAAGAAGATATCAGTTTATTACATAAATGAATGTGGATGGAGGTATTATGCATCTCAACTATCTGGGGAGTTGACATTCTAAATAAAAACATTCAATCCAGAATGCACTTGGCCTAGATCCTTCAAACACAACCGAGTGACTACAAGTTATGTTGCAAAGAAGTTTATGCAAGAGTTTGACAAAAATCTCAATTGGAAAGTGGCTGGTGTTCAACATCATGTGAAGCAAGCACTCGAAGTTGACATAAGTTACAGTCAGGTGTATAGGGCAAAGAGGAAAGCTACAGACCTGATTATTAGGGTTGAACAGCTGCAATATGGGAAGCTTAGGGATTATGCAGAGATGATAAGATTGAATGATAAAGGAAATAGGGTTATTTTGCAAACTGAAATGGAAGATGAAAATGCACAACCCAAATTTAAAAGAATGTATATTAGGTATAATGCACAAAAAGGTGGTTTTTTGGGAGGTTGTAGACCAATCATTGGTTTAGATGGGTGCCACCTAAAAGGGAGATTTGGGGGACAAATACTTTCTGCCACATCTAGAGATGCAAATGATAACATTTTCCCAGTTGCATTTTCTGTTGTTGAGCAAGAGAAAAAGATTCATGAGTATAGTTTCTGTAGTAGTTTTCAGATGACATTGGGAGTCCAAATCAACCTAATTCGGTCTTTATCACTGATAGACAAAAGGTATGACCTACAATTGTATACATGCCTCAGTTCAATAATACATGACTCAGTTCATCTTAACATGTTTAACTAACATATTTACTTGATCTTTTTTGTATATGAATTAGGGCCTTATACCTGCAATTGAGATGCTGTTCCCAACTTGTAAGCATAGGTATTGTGTGAAGCATATCTATAATAATTTTAAAGTGGATCATAAGGGCTTGGAGCTGAAGGATGCATTATAGAGATGTGCTGGAGCCATAACAATCAGGGAATTTGAGAGAAGAATGCAAGAACTGAAGGATTTGGATGTCAAGGCATGGGAGTATCTTGCTGACATCAATCTTGCACAATGGTCTAAGTTTCACTTTAGTAGTAGAGCTTTGTGTGACTGTTTAGCTAATAACTCGATTGAGTCTTTTAATGCCATGATCTTAGAAGCTAAGGATAAGCCAATTTTAGCAATGTTGGAGTGGATCAGAGTTAGGCTCATGACCAAATAGTACAAAAAGATGAAAGGTATAGCAAAATACACTGAAAAGGTGTGTCCTTATATTCAAGAAAAATTAGAGAAGTTAAAACATGAATTTATACCTTTCAATGCTACTCCAGCAGGCAGCTTCATGTATGAGGTTGATAATAGTCGTGAGAGACATGTGGTTGACTTGGTTAAGAAAGCATGCAGTTGTAGGATTTGGGATTTGACAAGGCTTCCTTGCAAACATTTGATCTTTGCTATTGTTAAGAACCTGGAGAGAGTGGAGGACTATGTGCATCCTTGTTACTTGAAAGAAACATTTATTGAAACCTACAAAGAGATAATACAGCCAATTCCTGGCCAGTCTAAGTGGGTTAAGACTAACCAACCTGCTCCTGTTGCTCTTCATGTGTATAAACCACCTGCCAGACCACCAAAGCAAAGAAAAAGAGATCCTAAAGAGCCAAGGAACCCTTATAGAGTTTCTAGGATGAACAAGACAATCAAGTGTGGGAAGTGCCAGAAAGAAGGACATAATGCAAGAGGGTGCAAGGCAGGCATCACTGGTGAAACTCCATGGCAGAGAAGAGATAGATTTGCTAAATCAAAAGCTGTAAGTATCTCCATTCTTTGAACTATATTCAATTCCTCACATATTTCATGTGTATGTAACTTGTACAACCCTTTTTGTAGGCATAAGGCAGTAAATCTACAAAAACAAAGCAGACTACAACACCTCAAACTGCATCTCAGCCACCAAGTACTAGATCTCAGCCTGCATACAAAGCTTTTGGTCAAATTGCATCTCAACCTGCACCAAACAATAGATCTGAGGCAGCAGCTCAACCTCCAAGTACATTTAGGGCCAATTGGTTCTCTTCGTCCTCACAACCGAGCTTCCATACCCCTAGAAAGACATAGGATTCTTTACCATCTTAGGCACTTCTGCTTTCTTCTATTTTGTTTATTTTTTTCCTCTTACTTGCTATTGTTGGACCATCTTGCTAATTGCTAGATTTTGGTTATGCAGCCAAGTGCATCTGTGAGCACTAGTGGTGTACCAAGTCAAGGAAGTGGCGGTGGTGTTGCTAGGGGGTTTAAAGGTAAAAAGTTTGGTGTATTAAGGCCAACAAAGTTTCAACCAGCTGGTGGAAAGGGCAAGAAGGCAGTTGACAGTAAATGAAGATGGAAGATGTTAAAGTTTCAACCACTTTTTTTGTTATACTTCTCACGCTCAATGTAACTAGTATTTGCTTAACCATGGTCAAGTGTCAAAAACAATATTGGCAATTTTGGTTGGAAGATGTGTATGTCTGATGCCCTTAAATCCTATTGTATGATGCTATGTATGACTTAATGTTGTATTTAATAAAGTTGTTTTATTTTTATCTAAAATAATGGTAACATGAATATTTGGACAATATCATATAGTCCATGAGATGCATAGTATGTGATTTATGTGAAAAGTCACAGAAGATATAAATCACAAGTTCTTTGTAAACTCAGAATTTGTAGTTCGTAATCGGTGATGAAATTGAGCATTTCATCTGCGAAGACTATAACGTATCAACTAAGATGATTTGTCTTGATCATGGAAGTGGAGACTTCTAGTTGATATGTTGATATATTGATATATTTTAAGAGTTAAGACATATTGAACTGGACCGCTGTGAGATTTTTTATTCTCCCAACGATTGTCAAATGAATAATAAATCTCATGACTTTTATTTGCATGAACTCTTAATCTTGAGAAAATAATGGACCTGATCATGACGTATAGGTTGCTTTGATATATTAGGAGTGAGATCTAAAGTAATGGTCAAAATCTCAGTATGTTGGGCAGCCACATTTAATGTTGATGAAACATATATTTTCAAGATGGAATTCATAATATTTTAACGAAGATATAAAATATTCCCTTGAGATATGTTATTAACATTTCCACATAAACAACACTTTCAATTTGCACAAAAACATCACTTTCCATTTTCACAAAAACAACATTTTCAATTGAATATATAATAACATTTTCAATTTGCACAAAAAAAACACTTTCCATTTCAGGAGATAGATACAATAATTCAATTACCCAATTACATTTCAACATCTCCCCTACCCAAACATCATGGCAGATTAAGGTTCCTCACCCTTACATTGTTGTTCACTGAGGCAAAACACAACAAAAACATTACAAAAATGAAAAATAACCATAACAAAACTAGTGTCACCTTGTACAATCTCTCACTCTCTCTAACCCTCTTAAGTTTTTCCCTAGCTTCTACATAAAGCTCATGATTCGTACCGCTTAAAATACCGGTCCTTACCGAACTATACCAGACGTACCGCCAAATATCGGACATCTCGGCTGAAAACTGGAAATCCGACGGTACTAAAACTTGAAGAAAATGGAAAAAGTTTACAACAAAAAGCTCACAATACCGTCCTCACTGGTTGTTTTCCCATGTTGTCGGCCATCCCCTTGGCCTTCCTCCTTCTGTTTTATCCAGCCACTTCTTCTTCTTCTTCTTCTTCTTCACTTCTGGCCGAGACTAAAGCCGAACTCTCTTCTTGTGCGTTCTGTTTTAGTTGTGTGTGTGGCTCTTGTTTTATTGTTTTGTGTGAGTTTTAGTTGTGTGTGTGTGGTTCTTGTTTAATCATTTTGTGTGAGGTCTGACACACCCACGTGAACTCTAATGGCCATGGGTTCAAATTTCAAATACTTTGACTTTTTGGCTGGCACATTTGGTAAGCATTTTATGTTTCTTTTTTTAAGAATTAATATTATCTTTTTATTATTATTACAATCTAGTATATCAGCTTACATTATTGGGTTGATATTTAGCAGAAATTAATCGTATTAAAAATAAGCAATTAATTTTGAGAAATATGCTATTATAAATTTAAGGATTCTTATATAGATTTATAAATAATTCTAAATAAATAATCAAGTATGTCTATATATATATATATATATATATATATAATAATAGCGATAAACCCGAAACGGTACACCGGTATTGACCGATACCCGAAATATATCGTACCGCTGACCAAACCGGTACAGCTTCCAGTACGGTATTGACTTTCTTGGTAAGAGTGGTGTTACTATTATTACTTATAATGTTGACAAAGTCAAGCACGAAATTTACTTATGCGCTTGCCAAATTGTCATTACCCCAAAATTGCCCTAATGGTCAGACAAGAGTGAATGAAAATTCCAAAAATAAAATGTTGTCACCAGTTAAATAAAAAAAATAAAAGAGAAAAACATTACATAATAAACTTAATTAACCCACCCAAATACCCATTATTAAACTTTGTTGGGTAGTTTATACCTTAGTTGTATATTATGCAACCATTTTAATCAATTGAGTCCAATTATGCTGATTTCGTTAATTTTAACCAAATAAAATAGATTAATCATATGGTACATTGTGTCGCTGATTGCATATAAGTCAATCAGAATCAAACAGCAATAAGGTGATGAAGAAGTAGAAAATCCAAGGAATACTATCTAAGTAAATTAACCATTAGAGAAAACATAATGGTAGCGGCCAACAAGTGACCCATTAGCTTGAGTATTGAACTCAATTATCTAAAAAAAATACAAGGTTTAGTCGCTAGCTTATCAAAACATGATTCGTGTCATGGTCATAAAAAAAAAAAAACCCTAAAAAGAATTTAATTTACTTTGATCTATTAATGTTTCCAAAACAAGAGGGAAGAGAGAAGAACATGGGCTTTAGCATTAGTACACTGAAGCCACCACTGAAGGGAGAAAGTACTGATTTTAAAGTGAAAGCATAATGTTGCTTTGATGTCAATTATTCCATTCAGAAATCACGGTTTGTGGTTTTCTAGAGGAACATCAACAAACCAAAGAATTTGGAATGCACTACTGCACATGTTTGGAAAGACGATCATCAAGGAAATTCTCTGCACAAATGTGTGGAATTCTAGTTATGAATTCTATTTTGAAAGAAAATTATTAGATATTTTTAGAGAACAACAAAATGATGAATAAGTTAGTTCCTTAGTGTGGTTGTAGCCTGAGTTTATGTCAATCTTTAGGGGCGTTGATGGAGGTGCTAGAGGAGTCTTGAAACGACCCCTCCGCGGCCGCGTGCTACACCTCTTTTCTCACGAGGGGCTATGGTTATATCAAGGGATTTTCAGAAATAAAAATAGTAAATGAGAAGAAATTTCTGGTTATACTTCGAGAGATATTCGGGACCTCCTTAACAAGCAAAGCTTACTTTTCACTAAAATATTCTGATATCTATTTGGTATTTATTATTCATAAAAGGCCTTATATAGGCTTACAAGTTACAACTGAACGTAGAAACAAATCAACACCTATAAGATAGAAACAATTCCTACCATTGCTATCCTACTAAATAACAAATACTTTGAAATATATTGAAATATTAGATAACAACCAATAGCTAAGATAAAGATAACTCCTAAGCAATTCAAACTACCACATAACTTATTAGCTTGAAACCGTCCTCTCTTGTCATAACAAGTCTCATTTGTGAGGCTTGAACTCAGTTGGTTCCTTTGTACGAGTGATTGGTCATTGCCATTTGCCATCTATGATACTAATGACAGCCTATAGAGGCTTTGTTGGCAAAGGAGCTTTCAGTTTTGTGGCTCGACCAAATTTAAACTAGGTTGAAAGTTTGTTGTGGTCCGGCATAATATGGTTTAAATCTTTTAATTGTGTCCACAATTTAGACTAGGACTTAACTAATTAAATGACTTTGCAAATATGTTTATACTCGACCTATAGCACGACACTATGCCAACCTTATAATTAATATATATATATATATATATATATATAGAGAGAGAGAGAGAGAGAGAGAGAGAGAGAGAGAGAGAGAGTTACTTTGGCCTTTTGCATGTCAAGTTTAAAGAATTAGGAATTCTTGTAGTGAGAGATAGTTCCTTTATTGTATTTAGGGTTTGGTTATTGTGAGATTGTATTTGTATCACCTTTGTAATTTTCTTGTTTTTTTAGTGAAACTTTCTCCTTAAACACTTCCTATGGAACCACATAAATATTTGTGTTCCATGTATAATTGTTTCTTTAATCATTTTATTTTTACTTCACATAAACTCCATGCTCACAAAAAATTGATATAAAAACTTTTGCTATTTTGACCATTTTCAAGACTAATATAATTGAATGCATAGTTATTGAACTAGAATTGATCACGTTGATTGGATTGGTAACCCAATGAACTTGTACCTAAGCAAATCTAGTTGTTTAATTAGACCACTTATGCTAGCTATAGAATCAGTAAAACCTATCAAACCACTGGATTTTGTAACCTATGTAACCCATATGGGTTGTGTAAGGACACAAATCGAGCCTTGGACCCAAGTGCGTGACGGGCCAACCCAAATGGCCTATACAATAGAATTTGTAGAGAGTGGGCTTGAAACCTAGACTTCTTGGGACGGTAGAAAGCAATGACGTTTGGGTTAAGTCCACTATTGGCGTGCAACGAGCTAATGGAGTAACTTTGGCTTTCCTCGAACATGGGCTGAGGAGTCTCTATCCTTGCTTCCCTTATGCTATACTGGAGAAAAATCTTCTTCTTTCCAAGACCGGATCCCCTTCCAATGGCCTCCCCTTCTCTTTTTATACTCCTCATTTTCTTTGTTCCTCTTCATGGAGCCATCAATGCAGATCCCTTTCCCATCCATTGTCTTCTTGGAACTGTCCATCATGGCCATAAGGCTGATTACTGTCCTTTCAGGGGTCACTTCCCCATTAATGCGGCCAGGCGGGTAGGTGGAAAGCCTTTAATGCGGTGGTAGTAGCTTTGTGCAGAGCACGTCCCACTAGTTCTCCTCCTCGGCGTCATGTTGCACCCTTTGGTCCTCGTTTCTATTGTCCGGGGGGACCTTTTCCTCGGACTCTCCCTAATTGGCCAATGCCTTGATCAGTGGGCTCTTGGGCCCTTAGTTTAGGCGACCTTATCCCCGCCTTGCAGCCCTTTTAGTGAAGTCAACGTTCTCGGATAAGGCCCAAGGCCCGTATTGGTGTTTTAACATTTCTACCCCCACATGTTGTTTTCACTTTTTTGTAATTCCACACCAAATGACTTTTGTAGGTCCCCTATACTACTATTTTGTAAATGTCGAGTGTAATGAAAACATAGGATTTTAAATAGGGATGTCAACAATTTGAACCTGCCCCCATGGGTACCCGCCCCTAATAGGACAGGTTTAATCCACACCACAAAGCAAATGGAGTGGGGGTGGGAGTTAAATTTTTTTCCCTGAACTCGCTCGGTTTATATTTTAAAATTTTAAAAATATTCTTATAGGAACTTTTTTTTTATAAGGCATATATATGTGCTTTAGCTTCCAAACTATAAATTTATGACGTCTTTTGATGTTTTTTATTTTATTTTATTATTATTATAAGGAGTTTATACTTTATTGTTTTAAATTTTAAATTTTAAATTGTTTTATTGTTATGTTTGAATTTTTTTATGTTTTTTTAATACTTGATTTGTTGAATTATTATTTTTTCTGAGAAGATTTTATAATGTTAAAACCAGTTTTTAGATATTTTACAAGTTTATAATTAAATTTTACTAACTTTTATATAAACAAAATTGAGTGTGGCAGGGGATAGATGCCAGCGTGTACTCACTAGAACGGGGTTGGGGAAAGAAATTCTGCCTTGAAGTGAGAGTGGGGTGGTAGCAAGGAATAGAAAACCCACCATGATTGTGTTAACAACCGGTTCGAATTTAATAACTATGATTGAATGCTATTCAATATATATATATATATTCACACAAAAATGTAATATGTATCTTTCTAGAACAAATGTAAGTTTTCATTTTAAAAAATATACAATCAATATAATGAATCACATTACAATAATTTTTTACACTTATTTCACAATTGGAAATAATTCAAAAATTGCCACAATAGAAACAATGAATCACACGCAAAAAATATGACAGACAGGAGGAATAATAGAACAAGAATCTAAACTTAATTGACTCAAGGTATTGAAATTGTGCAAGAATTAGTTTATAGCACTGCATATCCTTCTAATTTGCCCAGCTGAACCAGTGAGAGGACCAATATCTCCCATTTTAATCATGGCAGATGCAAAATCAGACTTAAAAGTAGCAGGGCTCCTACTATATTCTGAGACAATACTGTCTGTGCTTCCTCCGCTAAAAAGGATTTGATCCGATTGAAGGAGACCCTTCTTTTGCAGTAAATTCTTGAAGTAATTGTTGTCAAAAGAATTTGGTGTCACCAAGTCAAGTGGTGCCAAGTTTGAATCCCCAGGTTGTCCCTTAGTAGCCGGACAACGACGCTTTCGTGTGCTAGCAAATCCAACATCGATGTCACTCCCATTATTGTATATCCGACCACGAAATGAAGAACATTGAGCTTGTCCTAGTGTGTGGGAACCTGTATTAGGACAACGGTATGTTCATCTTTGAGACATTCATTACATACATGCAACTAAAAGATTAAAAGGACATCTTAGGTGTTGTATTTATTCTAAGTTCTAACCTGACAATGCAACCATGTCTCTTGCACTGAGCCCTTTGGCACCGAAACGAGATATTAGGCTATCAAGGCCGTCAGTAAATCTTGGAAGTTCTTGTTCAGCTAGAGAGAAACTTGCAGTGGTGGAATCTCTTCTTCCAAGCTTCACTGTCCAAGATGGACCACCAACCTGTTTTCCAAAGAGATTCTTATCAAAATTTTGTTTTCATGATTGATTTTTTGTAAAGAGACAATGTTAAAGTGATTGAGAGATTTCAATAAACTTGTAAATGAATGTTTTTAAAAGTCTTATAAGTTGGTGTCATTGATATATAGATCCCTATTAGTGGAACAAGGGTTCAAATCCCCCTATCCACTTTTGTTACAATTAATTATGAGATAAAAAATAAATGTCTGATTTATTTTTTTGGGTGATTAGTGATGAGGATTATATATTTAAATTTTATTACAGTACCCCTAGCATTATATACATATATAGACAGACATACAAATATATAGAGTAAGAATAGTGAGGATTTATATATAGTACTCACAGCAACGGAAGCATCTCGAGCAGCCACTGCAAGAATATCTGCGCAAGATACAACTCCAGGGCATATCTTCTCTACCTGAGCTTTTGCACTGTCTATGACCTCATAACCTCTTGCAGAACCTTTATTTTGCACAGCATTCCTTTCGCCATTTTCTAGTAAAATTGATGCATCACAGCCCTGCACAGCCAAGCTAGCCTTTAAATTTTAATGCTTAAATGGCGAATTTGGGGAAAGAAGCTAGAGAAACCGGCAAAGGTCACAGTACGTACCTGAACAAAGCAATCGTGAAAATGGAGACGAATTAGAGATGCCGCCATTCTACGTTCTCGTGAAACAGCTGTTCTAATAGCATTTCGAATTGTACTTAGTCCATTTGGACAGTTTTGGTCATAAAATGTGGAAGATAGTTGCGCTGTGCATGTGGTGCTCAAAAGAAGCAACATGAACACAACTGTCGCAGTGCTTGCAAGGGAAATGAAAGAATTGCTCATTGAACTAATTAGAGAGTGCGAGCTACTTATGCTGTAAGTTTCAACTTAAAAGAAAGTGCAATGGAGTGAAGATGGAGAATGAAGCTTAAGGCTCACCAATTTATAGAGAAGTATGGTTTGGTACATGAGTTAGGGTCACTATGCGATAACGCGTGGAAGCATCAGCTTCAGCCTTCCAGTATGTGACCAATTCTCCTTTGATTGGCGTAAAGTGTCAACGTAATAAACTTAGAAAATTCCCGCGTATATTAAAATATGAAAAAGTCAAAGATGTATACAATATCAACTCTGAAAGTTCTACTGCATACTCAGTCTTTGGCCGATTGTAATAAATGAGTAAACCCGAAAAATTGTTTATAACTCGAAAATATGGTGCAATTTCTGTACGGATGATGATCTGTATGGGAATAGTGGTGTGCTATTTACATTGACTAGTCAAGCACCAAATTTTCTCAATGCGCAGATGCGCTGCCAAATTGTCATTACCCCAAAACTGCCCTCATGGTCAGACAAGGCTGATAGAAATTCCCATAAATAAAATGTTATTACCCATTAAATAAAAAGAGAAAAATATTACATAATAAACTTATATAAACATTACATAATATTACTTGACATGATTACCTAAACAAAAAAACATAATTTTACAATTTAGGAAAAAAATAAATATTATTTTGCGAGAACACTAATTATAGTAAAGAAAAAAACTATAAATATATATACATATATATATATATATATAACACAATTCCTATTGGAAGACGTCTACTTATGAGAATTTTAGTCCATAACAAACTCTACTATTAGAAGCCTCCTAATTTTACAAATCATCTAATTATTTTTTATTTTTTATGCATATTTTCTTCTCTTTTTTATTTATTTATTAATTTATGCTTATTTTTAGCCGATGGTACCTTATTCTTTTTCTTCCTCTCCTCTTTTTAGTCTCTCAAATCTAATTGTCTCTCTTCAAGCTGAAAGCCTCTACCTCTATCACTCTCTTTCTCTAAGCATTTATACTACATCATCCCGTATAAAACCATGAAAAGTTATATACTTATCATTTGTCCAGCGGTTAAATCACAACCCCAGTGGATTATAGTATGTATAGATCACAAGATTGCAAATTTCTAAATTCAACAAACAAATTTTTGACTTTATATGGATGTTTATGTCCATCATTTTTTTTTTTTTTTTTGTTATTAGTTATGTCCATCTATTAAAGCTACAAGTAAGTCCACTACTCTAAACCTGCTGAACTTAAAAAGTAATGTAAAATACTAGTCTCACACCCAAACAGTGGTCTGAAGCCACAGATAGATTCACAATTTTTTTTAGTAATATTTTATATTATTATTTTTAATATTGTTTTATCAAATATTAAACTATTCAGTATTTAACTATTTGGGATAATTTACATAAATAATGTGTTTTGAGGTTCATATATATATATATATATGTATGTATGTATATACATAAATATGTATATACACATATAATCTTAAGTCTTTTGACTTTTTGTTAACTTATCCAGAACTTGCCATATCATTATCTTTTTATAATTTTTTTAACAAAATTGTATTTTATAATTTTTTTTTTAGTCTTATCTTCTTCTCCTATAATTTCTAAATTAATCAAAATCTTAATTTGATTACAATCCAAATTCTTCTACTACAACTTATTTGTTCATATCCTATCAAATTCTATTTCTATTTTTTGGATAAATAATAAAACAAAAGCAGCCACTGCCCACCATTACAGTCTTTTTTTTATTTATTTAAAATGTGCATCCTACTTGGTTGATACTTATACAATACATATGAGAAACTATTTTAAATTATAAAATAATTTTTTTATTAACTTTTAATTAATAGTTTTTTTTATATAGGACTCTCTATTTTTTAAAAAATATATGTGATTTTAAATTTAACTATCATGTGCATTGCACGGGTTAGCGACTAGTTATATTAAAAACTAAAACAAATCCTTTTATTTTATTTTATTGATTTAGACTAATTGACACTTTATGATATTTCTAACGAAAATGTTCAAGATTTAAATGTTCAAGGTTTAACTATGAAATTTTATTTATTTATATTTTAAATGTGTGTGTGTGTGTGTTTTTTTTTTTTTTTTTTTTGAAAACTTGAAATATCTACTCATTTTAGAATAAATAGTTTTAGTTTCTATTTCTAAACATAAGATCATCAATATGTCTTAAGGAGAAGAATTGTTTTTCCTTAAAGCGGAGGTGGTTCAATCCTTAGCACTGGCAACTAGTTTAGCCAGTTTTTGTGGCCAGGGAGTTGTAATTCAGAGCAATATTTGACCAAAACACAATAGCTGCATTAAGGGTGTTTCGGTCTTGTTGGATAACCAACTTAAACTAAATCTTCGTAGCATTCATATCAATCTCATCAAATATTTAACTAAACTAACTCAAAAAACTTCACTTTATATAGATTAACTATCCATATATTTTATGTAAAAATATCATACTCAATATTTTATTTCTTTTGCAATAAAAGACTTTCTTTATTTCTTAATTCATTTAAATAATTATTTTTTCTGTCTTGTCTCTCCTCTCAACATACACTGCCACCACCGTACCATAGCCACTAGCCAGCCACCTTCCACCACCACCATCATATACAACCCAAGTTTAAACTCAAACAAAACCACCAAAGACAACACCACCTGCCATATACAACCTAAAGGTTTTAAACCCAAACACAACCACCACCAACACCAACACCATGTACAACACCCAAGATCAAACCATCAACCACCTTGCTAATCAAACCAATATCACTGCATTGCACCACCACCACCAAACCAAAACCAAAAACAAGGTCACGGCACCACACCATCACAACCAAACCAAAATCAAACACCCAAAATTAAACCATCACAGAACCACACCACCATTGCCAAATCGAGCTGGGGACCTCGAGCCACCAAATCCAGCAGCGATCCTATCTTACTTGTAAGGTTGAAATTTATCAACCATTTTGTTGGCTTTATCCCGTGCTAATTTGCTTATAATTCAGCACTTAGAAATCCTGTATTTAAGTGGGATTCATGTAAAGGTAGTGTGTGAGAAAATGTGAAGAAATGCTCAAGACTATGTAGTGAAGCAGGGACTCGCGGCTGGATCTCTTGGCTGGCTCACATCTTGCAAGCCGCCAGATAATGCACATGAGTAAAGCGTGCAGAGAAGATGAACTGTCATGCAAGCTGGAGCACTACAGGACAAAAAGTCCAGTCTGGCCATTTTGTTTACTCGCGGGTTGAACTCGCGACTCAGTCAAGTTGCGAGGCCAAGTCACCAACCAACTCTGTTTAGAAATCCTGACTCTTTGCATTCCATTCTCACTCTAGTATAAATACCCCTCATACCCACAAAATGTAGAGAGCTTCGAGAAAGAATTTTTGAGGGAAAAACCCTAGAGAAAAATAAGATTGATTCATCCATAATCTTTACATAAAGACTCTTCAAATTCCTCTAATCTCTTCCTCTCCATTGTTACATCCTTGAGAGGTACATTACCAAAACCTTTTCTCACCATACTCGTATCTGTGAGAAGGCTGTTTGGTGCTTTGGGAAGCAGTTAAGAAGGGACTAATTTCATATTGGTTGATGTTATAAGCTATAGCAAAATCCGATAAGCTAAAGAAGAAATAGGTTCGGCACAACCTCGTTGGAGTAAGAGCTTGGAAGGCTTAGGTACACTGGGTAGATTAGGCTTGGAGGGTCTTCTACTGTCCATGTATCCCAACTACATTCTTTAGTGGATTATTGACCTCTTAGAGGGCGGCAGAGAGGTTTTACGCCGAGGGCTTGGATTTCCTCTTGATAACACTTCGTTGTGTTGTCCTTGTGTTTGCATCTCTCTTCCCTTAATTTTTGCCATTTAATTTCTATTGTAGATGTGATTTTATTTGGTCTAGATTGTTTATCAATTCTGTGTTAAGCTTAAGTTCATATTCTGCACATTAATTGTTTGACATTAAGCTTGAATTGATAGTTTGTTAATTTGGGTCTAAACATTCATAGTGTTTAAACACTCATAGTGTTTTTACACGCTATTTGAACTTTCAATTGGTATCAGAGTGGGTGCACTCTTTGTGGTTTAAACACCTTAGTGCGATCCTTGACCCCGTATTGAGATGGACCGGTCTCAATCTTTGAATGCTCCACCATATTTTGATGGTAGCAATTACATCTTTTGGAAGGTACGAATGAGGGCATTCTTATTTTCAATAGATGAATATGTTTGGGATGCTGTGGATGTCGGCTAGACTAGGCCGGAGACAGCCAAATCCACATGGGATAAGGCAGCCCTCGCAGTGTTTAATGCAAATAGCAAAGCACTTAACGTTATTTTTTGTGTGTATCTCCAGATGAGTTCCACAGGATATCTCACACTACAATTGCCAAGGAGGCATGGCAAATATTGGAGACCACACACGAGGGAATGAAGAAAGTTAAAGACACCAAGTTGCAGATGCTGACCACTCGGTTTGAGGAGCTAAAAATGAGTGAGGATGAGTCCTTTGACTCTTTCTATAGTAAGCTGAATGAAGTGGTCATCGGCAAGTTTAACTTGGGAGAGAAAACGGAGGACTCGAAAGTTGTACTAAAAATTCTTCGTTCATTGCCAAAGAGCTTCCGTGCATAGGTGATTGCAATTGAAGAGAGCAAGGACCTTGATAAAATCAAAGTCCAAGAGCTAATTGGCTCTCTTCAAACATATGAGCTTTCATTGCCAAATCAAAGAAAGAGCAAATCACTTGCTCTTAAGACGATAAATGAAAGGGTAGAAGCACACAACTCATTGGATAAGGATGTAGTCGAAAAAAATGTTGCTTACCTTGCAAAGAATTTTCTCAAATTCCTAAAGTACAAGAATAGTGGGAAGTTTGGTGATACAGGGAAATTCACAAGTTCCGAGAAAGGGAAAAAGGACTTCAGAAAGAAAGACGGGAAGGAGCCCCAATCTACCCAAGAAGTCACTTTTTTTTAATGTAATGGGCATGGTCATTTCAAAAAGGAATGTCCTAATTATTTGAGATTAAAAGGGAAGGCTTATGCCACCACTCTCAGTGACTCAGATTCTTCCACCTCTGATTCAGAGGATAGCTGTGATGAAGAAGGGAATTTCTTGGCATTCATGTCTATTGCTTATGCTAAGTCTTTGGAGGACTTGAATTTGCTTGTGTAAGAGCTTGGGGAGCATAGTGATGAGGAATCCATGGGTATTGTAAAAGAATCGGATGCTGAAGAAGATGAAGATACAACTGGTCTTCAAGAGAACTACAATTCACTCCTTGAGAAGTCGGGAGAGTATGCAAGGGTGGCCAAGGTAGCTATAAAGAAGATGACAAAAGCAGAGGAGGACTATCGAAGTCTCCTAGTGAGATACAAGGAGGCCAAGTGTGAGATTGAGATGCTAAATGACAAACTAACCGAAGCTTACACCAAGGTGAAATTCCTTGAGCTTGAGGTGGTTCAAGCAAATGCCAAAATAGAGCGCGTATCCACAAAAAGGCTCGATGATGTCCTTTCCTCTCAAAAAACCTTTTCTAACAGAACCAGATTAGGATACACCGAAAAAAGTAGCTCAATTGTTAATACCTCCAAAGAAGTGAAGTTTATGAAGGCCAAAGAGCTGGTTGTAGTTGCCCCTACTGTGGAGAAGGCAAAGGTTAAGAAGAAGAAGAATGTGGCTGACTAGCCAGTGTTGAACAAGTCCCGTAATCAATATGTGGTCAGGTCTAAAGCCAGAGCAAAATCTCTTCCACGATCGCAAAGAGGTCCTAGAACGAACCATGTGTGTCATCACTACGGACTTCAAAGGCACACTCGACCAAATTGTCATAAGTTGAGAGTATTAAGGAATGCTAGTGATCAAAGGTCAAGAAGACCAAGAAATGACAAGAGAACTTAGGCTGTTGAACCATCAAGAGGTCGATATGGTGATCCCGGAATGTTAGACGTGATGAAGATGATTGGTGCATTCACCAACTACATGGAAAGCTTCACAAGAAGGTTTGAAAGTCCTAACTCTCGTACCTAATCCTATAGGGATATCACCCCAAACACGCGTGGCGTGTGGGTGAAGAAGGGTACTCATGCATAAGAATTATGACATGTCCATGCATAAATACTTCCTATGTTTTTGTGACTATGCTTGGTTGTGTTCTTTTTGCTAGCTTAAGTTGAAAATTGTTTGTTTGTATGTTTGTTGTTGCTTAAATGTTTTTACATTGTTGGTTTTGATCAATCTTTTCTTGTTTTTTGTGTCAAAAATCTAAAAACACATAAAAAGTAGAAAATTCTCCTTCGATTGGCGTAAAGTGTCAACGTAATAAACTTATAAAATTCCCGCATATATTAAAATATGGATAAGTCAAAGATGTATTCAATATCAACTCTGAAAGTTCTACTGCATACTGAGTCTTTGGCCGATTGTAATAAATGAGTAAACCCGAAAAATTGTTTGTAACTCGAAAATATGGTGCAATTTCTGTACGGCTAATGATCTGTACGGGAAGAGTGGTGTGCTATTTACATTGACTAGTCAAGCACCAAATTTACTCAATGCACGGATGCGCTGCCAAATTGTCATTACCCCAAAACTGCCCTCATGGTCAGACAAGGGTGATAGAAATTCCCATAAGTAAAATGTTATGACCCATTAAATAAAAAGAGAAAAATATTACATAATAAACTTAAATAAACATTACATAATAGTACTTGACATGATTACCTAAACAAAAAAACATAATTTTACAATTTAGGAAAAAAATAAATATTATTTTGCGAGAACACTAATTATAGTAAAAAAAAAAGCTATAAATATATTAATATATATATATATATATAACCAATTCCAATTAGAACATGTCTACTTCTGAGAATTTTAGTCCATAACAAACTCTACTATTAGAAGCCTCCTAATTTTACAAATCATCTAATTATTTGTTATTTTTTATGCATATTTTCTTCTCTTTTTTATTTATTAATTTATGCTTATTTTTAGCCGGTGGTACATGATTCCTTTTCTTCCTCTCCTCTTTTTAGTCTCTCAAATCTAATTATCTCTCTCCGAACTGGAAGCCTCTACCTCTATCACTCTCCTTCTCTAAGCATTTATACAACATCATCCCGTATAAAAACATGAAAAGCTATATACTTATCATTTGTCCGGCGGTTAAATCACAGCCCCAGTGGAGTATAGTATGTATAGATCAAATGATCGCAAATTTCTAAATTCAATTGAAATTTTTTTGACCTTATATGGATGTTTATGTCCATCATTTTTTTGTAATCAGTTTTGTCCATCTATTAAACCTATGAGTAAGTCTACTACTCTAAATCTATTGAACTTAAAAAGTAATGTTAAATACCAGTCGCACACCCAAATAGTGGTCTAAAGCCATCGATAGATTCACAATTTTATTTTATTAATATTTTATATTATTATTGTTAAAATTGTTTTATCAAATATTAAACTATTCAATATTCAACTATTTGGGATAATTTACATAAATAATGTGTTTAGAGGTTCATAAATATATATATATATATATATATATATACATATATACATATAAACTTAAGTCTTTGACTTTTTGTTAACTTCTCCAAAACTTGCCATATCATTATCATTTTATAACTTTTTTAACAAAATTGCATTTTATAATTTTTTTTTTTTTTAGTCTTATATTCTTCTCTTATAATTTCTAAGCTAATAAAAATCTTAATTTGATTACAATCTAAATTCTTCTACTACAATTTATTTGTTCATATCCTATCAAATTCTATTTCTATTTTTTGGATAAATAATAAACCAAAAGCAGACACTGCCCACCATTACGATTTTTTTTTTTTTTTAATTTAAAATGTGCATCCTACTTGGTTGATACTTATACAATGCATATGAGAAACTATTTTAAACTATAAAGTAATTTTTCTATTAACTTTTAATTAATAGCTTTTTCATATAGGACTCTCTATTTTTTTAAAATATATGTGATTTTAAATTTAACTGTCACGTGCAATGCAGGGGTTAGCGACTAGTTATATTAAAAACTAAAACAAATCTTTTTATTTTATTTTATTGATTTACACTAATTGACACTTTATGATATTTCTAATGAAAATGTTCAAGATTTAAATCCACCATCCTTGTTGTCCTAAGTTAACTATGAAATTTTTTTTTTTTTTTTAAATGTGTGGTTTTTTTTTTTTTTTTTTTTTTTTTTTTTTTTGAAAACTTGAAATATCTACTCATTTTAGAATAAATAGTTTTAGTTTCTATTACTAAACATAAGATCATCAGTATGTCTTAGAGAGAAGAATTTTTTTCCTTAAAGGGGAGGTGGTTCAATCCTTGGCACTGGCAACTGGTTTAGCCAGTTTTTGTGGCCAAGGAGTTGTAATTCAGGGCAATATTTGGCCAAAACACTATAGCTGCATTAAGGGTGTTTTGGTCCTATTGGATAACCAACTTAAACTAAATTTTCATAGCATTCTCGTCAAATATTTATCTAAACTAACTCAAAAAACTTTACTTTGTATAGATTAATTATCCATATATTTTATGTAAAAATATCATACTCAATATTTTATTTCTTTTGCAATAAAAAATTTTCTTTATTTCTTAATTCATTTAAATAATTATTATTTTCTCTCTTGTCTCTCCTCTCAACATACACTGCCACCACTGTACCATAGCCACTAGTCAGCCACCTTCCACCACCACTATCATATACAATCCAAGTTTAAACTCAAACAAAACCACCAAAGACTACGCCACCACCCAAAGGCAACCACCACAAGACAACACCACCCGCCATATACAACCCAAGGTTTTAAACCCAAACACAACCACCACCAACACCAACACCATGCGCAACACCCAAGATCAAACCATCAACCACCTTGCTGATCAAACCAATATCATTGCATTGCAACAGCAATCCTATCTCGCCGAATTAGCAATAACGTGAGAGAGAGAGGATAGACCACCACAACAACTCACCACCACCATCGCCCCCTGCTCCAATGTTCAAACCAACAACGGATTTGCTTTGATCCGTGCCTTAAGAGAGAGAGAGTTGAAGCAAAAATACAATGCTCTGATTCGTGCTTCTTTTTTCCATACTCTGATCCATGGCTTAAGAGAGAGAGAGAGGACAAAGCAAGAGAGAAGAAGAAGATATGAGAGAAAGAAACAGTTGAAGCAGAAATCCACTTTTAAAAACTAAATTTTGGCTTTGGTGAGGAAAGTGTGTCGCCATAAGTGGCGTGTCACTGCTCCTAGCCAAGTATTTTAGACCAACTTGAGACTGTTGTATGGATTTTTTTTAGTTTTTAGTTATATATTTGTTAAAAAATTCAAATAGTTAGTGTGCGCACCCAACAACGCCCGTTGAGCCTAGATGTATCTGGGCTCACAATTTACTTGTATGGTGAGCTTTTGTATTTCCTACAATGGGCAGTTCTGTACTTAGCAAGCCCAATTCCTAAGCTCCCCCTGATAATCTCTCTTTGTTTGGCACCTCTCCCCTTTTTCTACCTTAGGGAGTCTGTATTTTCCCTCTTGCCCTTTTTTCCTGAGATTGCCAACCCCTTCCTTTGAATATCCTTTGACTATTTATAAATCAAGTTGGTGCGACTGCACAATAGTTTTCTTGGTCAGTGGAGAGAAGGGTCCAATGTTCTTTCTCCTAAGTGGGTGCTTGTAATGCAAGTGGGGGGAATGGTAGTGGCCTTGGAACTAAGTCCACCGCGAGGCCTGTTACTCGGCGAGGGTGTTCCCTAGACATGGAAGGAGAGGTCCAATACCGTTGCTTCTGAGTGGGTGTTAGGTGATGGGTGAGTGGTGATAGTGACATTGGAACTAACTCCACAGCTGGGTCTGTTGCTCGGCGGAGGGGTTTCCTGGGGCGTTGCCGGACAAGCCAAGTATAGAAGGTTACACAGGACGTGCCAATAAGTCTGGACCGAGCAATGTCGGATACGAGGCATCGTAACAATGGGCTTTTGTGGACAGATGATTTCAACGGGGTCGACGCCCGTACAGTTAGACTGATGCAAATGCTACAACAACAGATTGGAGTTAAGTATGATATATCATTGAATATAAACATGTTTAATGCATCATCAATCAACTAAATATTTGGATATGCAAGTACTACTACTTGGTTCAAGGTTTATACCTACATGTACGGTCAATACAGGTTCTAATGTTCTTCAAGATCGTAATTGACGAGCACAATCAATGCTCTTCTCGGTTGGTTGAGATTTTGTGCTTCACCTCACTCCTTCAAGCTAGCTTTTAAAAGTTGGGTATCACTGGGACGGATTCATTCATTTCCCACCCCCCCCGCGTAGCTACCTAATTTTTAGCAATTTGACTCAATAAAATTAAACTTGCCATTTTAAACTCAAAGAAAAAGCTCTTAAAAAAAAGGCCCATAAAAAAATTACTGATCTAAAATTCAAAAAACAAATTAGAAAGCCCAAAAATATTAACTCAACAACAAAATTGATAATAAAAAGTAAAAGAAAACTTAGCCCAATCAACACATTGTACAAAAAAATTAGCCCAGCCCTTTAAAATATTTGAAACAAAATCAATGTGAATCTTACATACCAAATCTTTCCATCGAATTCCAAAAAAAAAAAAAAAAAAAAACTAAACTAAACATGAGAGATAGAGAGGGTGAAAGATGTAGCAGCTGAGAGCTTGAGTGTCGAGACTTGAGCTCTTGAGAGTGAGTGTCAAACTTGTTGGACTTATAAGATCGAGCAATTAATGGATGCAACATCGGTGAGCTTATTAGATCCAACAGTTAAGGGAGTAAGGGATGCAAGAACAGATAGTTTAATTGTGATTGGATTGGATTTCTAGGCTTCAAGTAGGTTCAAATAAGAAAGAAGAAAAGTTTTTAATTGTAATTTGATTTATAACTTAGATAGCATGTGATCAGTTTGAATAGGTTGTATAAAAAAATAATTTTTTTTAAGAACCAAGATAATGGGTAATGGTTGTAATCCAGTAACCATAAATAACATGTTTTTTTACTTGACACTAATTTTTATTTGTTAACCTTTTTTTTTTTAAGAAATATTTCTTTACTTTAAACTTTGTTTACATTTTTTGTTTTGGTTTGTGGAGCATATTTATTTGGTTTTTTTGGTTAGGGATTAATTTCTAATAAAGTATATTTGTAAGAGAACAAAGCAAATTAAAAATAAATAAATAAATAATAGTTTTACTTCAATGAAATTGGTATTACTTCGTTGTAGCGTAATAAATAATATGAAAGTGGATGAGGTTACATTAAGCTTCTCCCAAAATTTGATTTCTGACTCCGTCCCTGGTTATCACCCTTCACGTACAACACAACTTGACACTACTCCAGCATTAACAGCATCATGTATTAAATATTAATCAAGAATTGAAGTGAGCAATGCATACGTATATATAACCACAGAACCGTTCAGTTTCCCTATGTTATTGGGCACGTAAACGACACTCTCCTTTTACAACCATTTTTGGAAGCCCACTTTTCCATTTCTTCGGCTTCTCAATGTCCGAATAAGTAACACATATACCGATAAAGAGGAAGTAAAACTTGGGCTCTTCAACTAATCCGAGTTGTATACTATATATGGCTTAGCTAGAAGAGATGATTCAATAATGTGTTTGAGGCAATTTCAGGCTTTCAAGTTGACGAGAGATAAAATTAAAGGAGCCATAGAAAGAGAGTGAAAAACAATGGAAGGTGAATGTTCTAAGAAGAAGAAATTAACTTCAAACAAGCATAGTTTGATTGATGTAGTCTTTTCGTGGTGTCTTGAAGATGTTCTAAACAAGGATCTCTATATGACCAAGGTCAGGTCTTGGGTTTTTATTTTTATTTTTTTTCATTTCTGTTTTTCTGTTAGATGCGTCCATTGTTTTTTTGTTTTGTTGAGTATGTTTATAGAAACATTGGTTTGAAACGATTTATGGGTTAAATTTGGATCTGGGTTTGGCTTGTTTAGTGTGGATTCAATGTAAAAATTAAAAATTTGTGAAATTTTTTTTGGGGTTGAAGAGTGGGGATAGATTTGTGTGGCTGCGAGTGAGGAACTGTTTGATTTGGCAAGTTGAGGGTATTTGGTTTTTTTCTGGTGAAAGATCGGGGCTGACCCGGAATTGGGTTAATTGGTAATTTGGATGGTATTGTTGTATTGGATGGTTTTGGGTTTTTCTGTTTTTTTTTTTTTTTTCATGCATTATTAAATTTTTGTATTGCATAACACCTGACTATTTTTCCAGTCAAAGAAGTGAATACTTCCAATAGATCGCATATTGTTTTCCAAGTTATAACAAAAGTGATTTTATCCCCTCCAAAAAGAAAAATAATGACAAAATAATAATAATAATAATAACAAAACAAAACAAAAAAGAACCGCTGTAAAAAAAATAATAAATAAAAAGTTGAGGTTCGTTCAAGACTTCCAATAATTGGGCTTATCTATGCCCAAAAACGAAAAGTTAATAAATTAATAAAAATGGCACCCAAAAATAGTAACGAAGAAAGAGGTCCATGCATTATTATAGTTCTTAGATTTCTAATCTAAATTCGGTTGAATTTCGATTTTAATTCATTTTAATCAATCAATGGTTTTTCAAAGCAACTGTAAATAAATTTTGTAAACTGACTGCTTGTGTCTGGATAATCTGATCTATATATGAGATATGGGTGGTGTTTTTATTGGGCAAATACAACATTTTGTTTTTAAAGTTCACTTGACGTTTCAATTTGATTTCCTAAAGTTTCAAAATAGTAGTAACTAAATCCTTGAAAAGTGTAAAATGATCCAATTTTATTTTTATACTAATACTGATGTCACATGACTTCATATTTACAGTGAAAAAATATTCTAGGTTGATCTAGGTGTATTATTAGAAAATAAAAAATTTATTGCGAAATTTGTTGGGTCATTAAGAAAAAAAAAAAAGACCACTAAAAAAAAAAAAGTCTCATCACACGCGCCAAGCGCGTGTGATGGGACTAGTTAGAAAATAAACAATTTATTGCGAAATTTGTTGGGTCATTATATGTATTGATTCAAGTATTCACCTTATCTACTTAATTCATATCATAGAACTGAAGAAATTTGGCATCATAGTGGGAGTCACTAAGTAAAAACATTACCTCCAATTGAATTTTCCAAGTCCTTACATTACCTCCAATTGAATTTTCCAATTCCTTCTCATTTATTGACAAATCATATATTCAATACATCTAATTACCCTCTCACATACCCACCCTATGTTAGAAGATGGTTACTTGTATTCTAACACGGTATCCTTGTTCCTAATAATAAAGCTTATGTTTACTATATAGGCCTTAAAAATTGATTGAGTTTAGAGTATAAAATAAAAGGGTCCATGATTAATAAATGTTTAATTATGAACTGTAATTCACACTTTTTCAAAAAATAAAACACACATGTTAATAATACATTGACTTACTTACACAAATTCATTAGGGTTGTGTGTGATTTTTTTTTATATATGTATATAGTTTGACTTTATTTTTTGAAAAAATTATAAAAATAATAAAACATTATATATATTTTTATCTTAAGACATTTGTTAACAAAATCCTATATAAAATTAGCAATGAAGAGACTTATTTAATATGTTAACAATGTGACAGCATTTAATAAAAAATTCTATGTGACACTATTTAAATTCATTGTTGGGTATGCAACATTTTAGTAATAAAATTGATAATAGCTAATAGATTTAGCATTTTCCCTAAAATAGTGTGGCTCTTTTTGTCCATTTGTGTGGTTCATATATCACCCTACTGAGAATTTGAGAAGCCTAACAAAACTATTGCTCTATAATGAAATCTAAATCAAAAACTTTTATTACATTCTTGTAGGTGGAAAAAATACCAGAATCATTTCAGTCGGTGCAACAGTACTTTGGCTCATTTGTCTTTTCCCTTTTGGAAGAGACACGTTCAGAACTGTCTTCAAGTTTGGACTTTGTATCCTCAGCACCTTATGCTGGTGTAAACTCCCTTGAGGAATGTGGAGAAAGTGTATATAATGTTAAGGTTGACCAGTGGATGTACAAGTGTAGTAGCAGTGAGCCATACAAAATGTTCCCTGGAGACATTTTAGTTTTCACAGATAGCAAACCTCAAACTATTTGTGACTTAAATAAATCAAGAGGGAGGAACATGGACTTTAGCATTAGTCACTGGAGGGACATGTACTGAGTTTAAAGTCAAAGCATCATGTTGCATTAATGAAGTCCAGTCTTTCATCCATAAACCACAGTTTGTGGTTTTCTTGAGGAACATTACAACAAGCCGAAATATATGGAATGCACTGCACATGTTTGGAAATCTGTCAATCGTCAAGGAAGTGCTCTACACAAATAATGTGGTAAGATGTTTGGAAATCTCATTTTGTCCAGTGGATGTATAAGCCTAATCTATTTAAATATAACTAGTAAGTTTCCCGTGCGATGCACAGATACTGTTGTAATGTTTTATGTAAATTTATTTTTGGAAAATATTAGACATATATTATAGCATATTTATTATAAAAATATGTTAGTAATGAGTTCGTTATAAAAAGTAACAATTATAAATTGCTCACATATATCTATTAGAATAATGCTATAAACACAAACTATTTTATAACATTTTTACAAACTGCTGATGTAACTTTAGTAATTTTCAAATAATTATTGGTAAACATAAATGTGATGTTAGTAGTGGACCCATATTAGAACTAAAAAGAATTTGCAACATCAGCAATTTGTAAAAATGTTGAAAAATAGTTTGTGACTGTAGTATTACTCATATCTATTATAATTATTTTGTTCAAGTAATGAGCAATAATTAAAACAACTTGGAGTAATATTGTATAATAAAAGTTGATAAAAACATATTAATTTATTCTATATTATTGATTTTTATCATATGATGTAATAAAAAGCTTCATTACTAAATCTTTTTTTTTTCTTCAATCTTTGTTATTAAGGTATGGTGATACTTGTTATCATCATCAGTTTCTCTATCTTCAACGTTTGAAGTTTAATCCGTCCATATTTGTTCAATTTTTGAGTTTTCATCATTTTTTTTCCTTTTGTTGCATCATTTGTGTTAATCACTAATGAATTGGCATCGAGAGATTCTTAATTGGATCTTACAAAGTTGGGACTTTGTCACTAAGATTTTTGATAGTATCTGCATTTATATTAAATTTCAATGGTGTTACAGTTTTTTGTAAATATTTTTATTTTTTAATTTTTGTTAATTTTGGAATAGTGCAGCAAAAAGAATTAATATAGCATATTAAATTGTATATTTTTTTTTCTTCCATACCTTTTTATCATTTGAAGGTGCATCAAAAATCTTAACAATTATGTAATTTTCAAAACCATCCTTTAGATTGAATTCATTTAAAATGAAGTAGAGAAATCCATTTTTTTTCCTAATTTTTTTTAAAATCACGTGGAATTCGTTCTCCAATATCAATATTTTTACAATAATTTAAATAAGTTGTATCTCAGTTTATTTTTTAGCAAAATATCTTGTAGATTCAATTAGGATTTCTTGGCATAGAAAGAGGTAAAAAATGCTAAATTTATATAATATTAAAAATAAGTTACTATGATCTATTGGGTAATGGTTAAAAAAACTTAATGAAAAAAGGTCAAAAATGTTAAATGCAATATTAAAGTGCCACGTGGCATGGCAGTAAAAAGAAGTTATTATGATCTATTGGGTAACAGTAAAAAAAACACTTAATAAAAAGAGGTAAAAAATTCTAAATTTATATAATAGTAAAAATAAGTTACTATGATTTATTGGATAACGGTTAAAAAAACTTAATGAAAAAAGGTAAAAAAAGTTAAATGCAATATTAGAGTGCCACGTGGCAAGACAGTAAAAAAAGTTACTATGATCTATTAGGTAACAGGAAAAAAAAACTTAATAAAAAGAGGTAAAAATATTAAATTTATATAATAGTAAAAATAAGTTACTATGATCTATTGGATAACGGTTAAAAAAACTTAATGAAAAAGGTAAAAAATGTTAAATAAAATATTAGAGTGCCACGTGGCAGGACCTCATGCACTCTCACATGAGGTCTCTGCTTTTATATATATATTGATTATACTTTTTGTAGTATCAGAGAGGAGAGATAATTATTCTGGAAGGAATTTTATTAATTACTACCTAACACAGGATTATTCTCATGTATTAGTCAGACTAATACATTGTTGGTAATCCTGTTTACACCAAAACTCAATTGTTGTCTTATTTTGATGATAAAGTATAATCATTGTGGAACCAACGCCATATATTCAAATTCTATCATATCTAAAAAATAAAAACAAATAAAAACATTTTCCCAATTTTCTGGTTTAAGGTACTTATCGACTCTCTTTACATAATTTCTTATATAGTAACTCTAAATATAACATTTTCTTCCATTTGTCCTTCATTTTTCTTTTCTTTCTCAGAATTTGCAATCAAATTTAAATGTTTAGCTTTTGTATTGCATCAGGTACTCTTAACTACATAAAAACTTGAAATGACATTTTAATTATGAATAACAGGCTGAGGAAAATTGTTCACTATGTTCTGGAAAAAATGATTTTATCCAGAATGAAGAAATCTACACAACTTTACAGTTTAAGCTAAATGATTCGCAAAGGGAGGCAGTTCTTGCTTCTCTTCATAAATTTCAGTGTTATCACAAGTCATCAGTTGAACTTATATGGGGTCCCCCGGGGACAGGGAAGACGATGACATTAAGTATCTTGCTCTTTATTCTCCAAAGAATGAGTTGTAGGACCCTTGTATGTGCACCAACAAATGTTGCAATTACAGGAGCAGCATGTCATCTGCTAAAACTGGTGAAAGCTTCATCTGAAGCTGGATATGAAGCTGGATCTAAAAGTGACACTTTGTTATGTTCGTTGGGTAATATTCTCTTTATGGGGAGCGAAGACCTATTGGAAGTTGCTTCAGACATTAAAGAGATACATCTGAATTACCGTATTGAAAGGCTTTTAGAGGTGCTTGGACCGTTGACAAGTTTAAGGCATTGTTCTTGTTCAATGATTGAATTTCTTGAAGGGTGCGTTTCTCAATACCATATTTTCATGGATGGTGAATTGATGGAAAAGAAAGAGCGCAACATTGTAATAGAAAGATTCAGATCAATTGCCATATTGCTAAGAAGATCGATCTCTATTTTCTGTACTCATATAGCCAGCAGCTTCATATTGGATCATAATTTTGAAACAATGGTTTCAATTATGAAGTTACTTGATACTTTTGAAACTTTGTTGTCTCAGAATTACATAAATTGTGAAGAGCTGCTGGTGCAATTTTCTAATCACAAGAATAATGAGAGTTGTCATAACTCTTTTAAGTGTATATCAACCTTGCTGAACATGAAGAGGGGTGAATGCATTTACATTCTGAAGGTACTGCTGACGGCTCTTGATGCACTTGACCTTCCAAGTGCTATGGATCCCAGTTCAGTGAAGACATTCTGTTTCCAGACAGCTTCCTTAATATTTTGCACTGCCTCTAGTTCTCATATGCTGCATTCACTTAACATGACACCACTGGAATTGTTGGTCATTGATGAATCCGCACAATTGAAAGAGTGTGAATTGATCATACCATTACAACTGCCTGGCCTTAGGCATGCTATTCTTTTCGGTGATCACTGTCAGTTACCTGCAATGGTTAATAGCAATGTAAGTAAATGCTCCTTGGTCATATTTCTTACTAAGTTAAAACATGAGGCTCCCTAATGAAAGTTTTTAACGTCATTTTTTTTTTCATTTTCATGTAATGTACATCTTATCTATGAATTTAATGTATTTTTATTTTGCTATTTTGCTCTTGTAATAGGTTTCTGCCAGAGCTGGCTTTGGGAGAAGTTTATTTGAACGATTGAGTCTTATGGGCCATTCAAAGCACTTTTTGAATATCCAGTACAGGATGCATCCACTTATAAGTTTCTTCCCTAATTCCAAATTCTATGGCAATAAGATTGTAGATGCACCAAATGTTAAAAGCGGTTTTGCGAAACGCTATCTTCCGGGTCAAATATTTGGCTCATATTCTTTCATAAATATTTCTTGTGGAGTAGAAGAACTGGATGGTGTTCACCATAGCTGGAAAAATATGGTTGAAGTTGCTGTTATAATAAAAGTAGTGAATAATCTGTATAAAGGTATTTAATTGGTGAGACAGGTGTTAATGTCTCTAAGTTGAATGTGGTTTTATCGTCCTATTTTTTAGAATTCATGAATCTGATTTTATTGTCAAACTAAGATTATTGACTAAATAATGCATACAAAGCTGGCCCTTTTGAGTTTGTCATGTTTCTCATCTTTCTACTCCAATGTTTTTAGTTTATTATGAGAATAGAATGGTTTTAATAAGGAAACAGTTAAACTAATAATTGAAGATTATTAAAATGATTCTTGAATAATATCAAAGTTACATTAAATTTAATGATAGCTATTTTATCTACTAGAACATTACAGCAAAATCAACACAGATTTAGCTACATCCTTTCAGCTTCTTCTCTATACATAACCACCGCTAGTCTGTGCTTATTATCTCTCCTCTCTTGAAAAATAGTTCATCAAGTTGAGGCATTATGTTCTTCTTTCCTCTAATATTATTAATTTTCCTTCTCAGCATGGAATGGCTCAAAGCAGAAGCTTAGCATTGGTGTTATATCTCCATACACTGCGCAAGTTTTTGCAGTCCAAGAGAAAATTGGGAAGAAGTACAAAAACCTCGATGGATTTGCAGTAAAGGTGAAGTCAATTGAAGGGTTCCAAGGTGGAGAAGAAGATATGATAATTCTATCTACTGTAAGATGTAATAGTGATGGATTGATTAGTTTTGCTTCCAATCATGGTAGAATTAATGTAGCTTTGACAAGGGCCAGGTAGGGCTTAAAATGCACATTGTTAACAAGATGCCTTCTAACCTCCTATGTTTAAGGTGTTATTTACTACCTTTTTTATGCTGTCACAGACACCGTCTTTGGATTTTGGGAAATGAAACGACCCTTTTAAATAGTCAATCTGTCTGGAAGTCAATTGTCTGTGATGCAAAAGATCGTCAGTGTTTTTATAATGCTGATGAAGATGAGAACTTGGCCAAATACATGTTGGAGGTCAAGAAGGAGCTGAGTGAATATGATGACTTGCTTAATTTTGATAGTGTACTTTTTAAAAGTGCTCGGTGGAAGGTACAAATCATCTCATGGTTAACCCTTATTATATTACCTATTGTGGAATATTTATTTACTTGTGTTCTTAATTTCTTCAGGTTCTCTTTAGTGATTACTTCAGGAAGTCATTTAAAAAGCTGAGATCAATTGAAAAGAAAAAGTTGGTTATTAATTTATTACTGAGGCTTTCTAGTGGCTGGAGACCAAAGAATAAGAAATGTAACTTAATTCATGACAACACGTCAGGGCTGTTGAAGCAATTCAAGGTTAAAGACCTGTATATAATTTGCTCAATTGACATAATGAAAGAATCATGGTACATACAGGTGTTGAAGGTCTAGGACATTCTATCTTTGGAGGATATTCCAAAATTGGCTATATGTCTTGATGCTTTATTTGGAAAGTATACAAATGATTATCTTAATCGTTGTAAGGCGAAATGTTTGGATGGGTATGTACATTTTCTGTATTCTGGTAGATCTAAAGCTCTAAATCATACAGTACTAATTGCTTTGTGCAAAAAATTTCTCTATTTTATTTATCATTTTCTTTTTTAAATTTTATTTTCCTATGTGTAGGGATTTGGAAGTTCCCATGAGTTGGGTAACTTCCCTTGACTTTGTCCGTTACAGGAATAGTAGCTACACTGGAGATATGGCTGATTCAGATGATGTTTATTTTGGTAGAAGAACATTTGTTGAGAACTCCATGGTGAGTGACAGTTTGGCACTGATGAAATTCTACTCATTGACCTCCGGTGTAGTGAGCCACTTGCTCTCTCACTGTGATGGTAAGGAGTTAGACTTTCCATTTGAGTTGTCGGACCAGGAAATGGATGTAATCCTTTTCGATAGAAGTTGTTTCATTCTTGGAAGGTCAGGAACTGGGAAAACTACTGTATTAACTACAAAACTATTTCAGAAAGAGCAGCTTCATCATATAGCCTCATAAGGATTTCATGAACCCCAAAGTTGCTCCATGGTGGAAATCTTCCCGAAAAAAGAGGATAGTGAAAGAGTTGGAGGGACCAAGGGAGCCATCTTGCACCAAATCTTTGTCACAATTAACCCAAAACTGTTATGCTATTAAACAGCAAATTTGTCACTTAAAAAGGTGCATGAATAAGTAAATCATTAGGACAAGCTATGTGATGTAGTAAATAATATTTGTTACAGACTAAAAGCATCATTACTTTCTTTAATGCTGAATCTGCTGATATTTCAGGAGTTCATTTATTAATATTTATTAGGAAACAGAAACACTGTCCTTTATTCTCTATCAACATTCCTGTGTGTTGGATATTACTATTACATTCAAATTTTGTGCATTAGCATGATGAAGGCTATCTTGTTTTTGACTATTTCCTTTTACATGTACGGGTTTGCCTGTGTTGGGGATGCTTCAGAGGGAAGCACCATCAACTGGTTTAGATGAAATTGATGAGATGTTACAATTTACAGATATACCAGATTCCTTTATTGATCTTCCAACAAAATTGTATCCCCTTGTATTAACTTTCCATAAGTTCTTGATGATGCTTGATGGAACGGCAGGCAATTCGTTCTTTGGAAGATTCCCTGAGGCAATTGGACATTCTCATGGCACGAAAGGAGCTTCAAAATCAGTGGCCTTGAAAACTTTTATCAGAACAAAGGAGGTTAATTACGAGAGATTCAGATCATCTTACTAGCCCCGATTTAATACTGAACAAACCAAGAAATTTGATTCTTTAACTGTTTTCACTGAGATAATGTCTCACATAAAGGGCGGGCTGCCAGCGGGAGAGAGCTTTGATGATAAACTTGGTCTAGAGGATTACCTTTTATTGGCTGAGCGCCGGGTATCCACTTTAAGCAGGCAGGAAAGAGAAATAATTTTTGATATTTTTCTACAATATGAAAGGAAAAAGATGGAGAGGGGTGAATTTGACTTAGCTGATTTGGTGATTGATATTCATAACCGACTTAAAGTTAGTAGATATGAGGTGACAATATGGATTTTGTATATGTTGATGAGGTGCAGGATCTTAGCAAGAGGCAAGTTGCGCTTTTCAAATATTTATGTAAAAATGTTGCTGAAGGATTTGTCTCTTCGGGTGATACAGCCCAAACAATTGCCAGGGGCATTGATTTTCGGTTTCAAGATATAAAATTCCTATTCTATAAGGAGTTTCTACTGGGCTCTGGAAATGATGGTGCTTATGGGAAAAAAGAGAAAGGAAAAATTGCAGATGTTTTTCAGTTGAGCCAGAACTTTCGAACCCATGCTGGCATTTTGAACTTAGCTCAAAGTGTTATTAACCTTCTTTATCATTTCTTTCCATTATCTATTGATATGTTAAGGCCTGAGACAAGTCTGATAGATGGTCAAGTTCCAGTATTGCTTGAATCTGTGAATGGCAAGGATGCTTTTATATCTATATTAAAAAATGGTGGAGATGGTGGCAGGAAAATAATTGGTTTTAGGGCGATCAGGTTATATTAGTAAGAGATGACCTTGCTAGAAACGAAATTGTGGACTATGTTGGAAACCAGGCTCTTATTCTGACAATAATGGAGAGCAAGGGCCTTGAGTTTCAGGTGATAATGAATCTAGTTGATCTTTCTGATATTATCAAAAATTAAAATTAAAATTGGCAGTGAGCAATTCTGTTTGATGGGATTATGGTATCTGATTCAGTTGATCTTTCTGATATTAACACTAGTATAAGCAATACCTGAAATGGCAGTCTTCAGTAATTAATTCTAATATTGGTCATCACGCAAGTCAGTATTGAAAGTTCAGTTGCACCCTCAATAAAATCAAATTTCACACTTTCATTTTTCACAATGTTGTTCTGTAATTTTTAAAATTTAACTACCTAATTTTTTTTTTTTTTTTTTTCTGACTTGTTTTCTATTGTATTGTAGGATGTGTTTTTGTATAACCTTTTCGGCTCATCGCCTACAAAAAATCAATGGAGAGTAATATAAAAGTATATGATAGAAAAAGATCTCCTTGACTTAACTTCTCCAACGTCATTTCCAAGTTTTATCTGGGGCCAACATAATATGCTTTGCTCTGAACTGAAGCATTTGTATGTAGCTATTACTCGTACGAGGCAGAAGTTGTGGATTTTTGAGAATGTTGAAGAACTCTCTAAACCCATGTTTGTTTACTAGAAGAAATTGGGGTTTGTTCAAGTCCGAGAATTCAATGAGTCACTTGCACAAGAGATGCAAGTTGCAAGCAGCCAAGAGGAATGGAAGTCGCGTGGCATCAAGGTTGATTTAGATTTCAATATTGTTTTTATTATTATTATTATTATTACACATGTTTTGCTTGGTTTGACCTCTTTGTATATGGAGTTGAAATATTTGATGATGTTTTTGAATTGAAAACTACACTTTTTAAGTTATAATATTATTGTGTTTGTCACTATTTTTTTTTTCTTTCTTCCCTTTTTTTTCCTCCAATTTGTTGTCATGCATTTGCCTTTCATATGTGAAACCTGTCTTAGACTAATAGGCGCATGAATGAATAGTCCTTCAAATTCAAGTATTTAAAAATATTTGTGTTTCCTTGCAACAGCTCTTTTATCAGGATAACTATGAGATGGCAAGAATGTGCTTTGAAAGAGCTGGAGAGAGATATTGGGAAAAATGGGCCATGGCTGCTGGCCTATGAGCAGCTGCTAACCGTATGAGTTGCTCAAATTCCCAATTGATGCATATAAATCTAATGAAAGCTGCTGAAACATTTGATTCCATTGGAAAGTTTGAGTTATCTGCCCAGTGCTATTACGAGGCCAATGAGTATGAAAGAGCAGGTATAACCTATACTTTAAGTGATTTCAAGTTTTTATTTATAACTTTAAACATTTGTTGGTCAATGTTTGCCATTTGCAGCATGTGTTTCTGCCTTTTTTTTTTTTTTTTGTTTTTTTTTTCTAATTAGCGTAAATAAAAAATAAAAATAAAAACTTTGAAAGAAGTTGGTTCACCGTATTGATTTTAACATCATAGTAAGTGGTTAGCATTTTAGGTTGTCCTGATATTGCATGATTTCAATCTTGGAAGGGATTGGCTAATCCAAAACTATGTTGCATGTGGTAGCGAACTAGTAGCATGTGCATCAACGAAGCTCTAATACCACTTGTGCAAATATCATTTAGGTATTTGAACAAATGTATATTTTTGCAGTCTGATTTTACCAATGTAAAAAGGCGTTCTTGAGTTGGAAGTCTTTTTTGTGTGATTTGAGGCATTGAAGTTAGTAACTTCTTCCATGTTTGTATAGATGGTTTGCACGTTGACTTTTTTTTTCCATATAATTTATCTTTACATTAGAAACCTATATAATATTTAAATGAAGTATTGACAATACTGGCATTAATGATTTCGTGGATGCTGAATACATGGCAGAATCTTGTACCAAATTTTGTACTCTAGCTTAATCTTAACAACATCAATTTTTAGTAAGTAATAATTCTTTACTTTGTAACTTTGTCTAATTGCAGGAACAATTTATCTGGAAAAGTTTGGGAATTCTAAGTTGGAAGATGCAGCAGAATGTTTTACTAGGGCAGGTTGTTATAAGACTACTGTTGAATTATATGCTAAGTGCAACTTATTCACAAAGTGCTTGTCTGTTTGCAGTGGGGGAAAATTATTTGACATGGGTTTCCAGTTTTTACAATACTGGAAAGATAATGCTCTTTCAAATAATGGTTTGTTAAATAGTAATTCTGACATAGAAGAAACTTCACAGATGTTTCTAGAGAGTGCTGCACGTTATTACCATGAGATTAAATATAGCAAAAAAATGATGATGTTTGTCAAAGCTTTTCATTCTAAGAATTCAAAGCGTGCTTTCTTAAAGTCTTTGGGTTCCCTTGATGAGCTTCTCTCATTCGAAAAAGAATGGGGCAACTTTCTGGAGGCTGCAAAAATAGCAAGAATGCTAGGGGATCTACTGCTTGAGGCTGATCTGCTAGAGAACACTGGGAATTATGAAGATGCATCTTTGTCCATCCTCTTATATGTTTTTGCCAACTCTCTTTGGGCACCTAGGAGTCAAGGCTGGCCCTTGAAGCAATTTCCAAGAAAAGAGGAGCTTTTGACTAAAGCAAAAGAATTTGCAAAGAATGGTTCATACAACTTTTTTGAGTCTGTTTGCACAGAGGCAAATATTTTATCTGACCAAGAGTGTAGCTTGCCTGAGTTGATGCAAAATTTCAGGAGTTCCCAGAGACATAACAGTGTTAGATGTGAAATATTATGTGCTCGAAAAGTTCTGGATTCTCATCTTGGATTGAATACCTCGGTGTATTCATGGGGAGATGTGGCTGGTTATCTTGACAGGCATGCCAAAGACAGGCTTTCTCAAAATCATGTATCTGTTGAAACATTGGTTCATTTTTGGAATTTTTGGAAGGATAAAATTTGGAATATATTTGAGTTTCTTCGGTGTCCTGGAAATGAGGATGTTTTTGGGGAGTTCTGTCTGAGTTACTTGGCTGTGAACAAACAGTTTATAGATACCAAGGTTGTCTACCTTCTACTGAAACTTGATGCCTATTGGTTGAGAGAAATCAATGACCATTATTTCATGAAGAAGGGGAAATTGGTAAGCATTGGTGCTTTCAGATTTGCACAGGCAGCTCGAAGATATTGGTGTTCAGAAATATTTTCTGTTGGTGTGGGGATGTTAGAAAAGCTGAAAGCCCTTTACGAGTTTGCAACCCAGAATGCATTGTCCCTATACAGCCAAACCTTTCCTGTTGTTCACATGTTTGTGCTTTCAAAATCTCTGATGGAAACCAGGTTTGTGGATTGCAGGCAGCATATTGATACGTTGAAGTTCTTTCTTGATCTATCTATGAACTTATTTTTGGACAATATTGTCAATATATATCCCTTGGATTGGCGAAAATTGTTGACTGAGAATATGATTTTTCTCAGGGAGAGGGAGCAGTATAAGAGTGTACTCCAAGAAGTTATCATTAATACCATTAATTCAACTAGTAAGCTAACAACACATGCACAGGTTGGAAAAGTCACTATAGGAACTTTTGGTTCCGGAAAACTATCCAGTAAACTATATAAGCAGATCACAGAAGTGTTTGACAGAAATTCACCCTCGGGAGAATTCTTTCTTACGCTAGGAGGGAATGCAGCTCAAAGAGAAGTCTATCTGGTTCACAAGTTCCATAAAGCTTTAGAAGATACTTATAATGCTCGCTGGGCAAATGTTAATGATTACATCTCCCCTGGATGTTTCTTGTATCTTGTTGAGCTCCTTCTAATCTGGGTATGTAGTTTGAGGGAAACCTTTTTCACTTCAAAATCTTCTTTTGTTGAATGGCTTATACACCGGGAATGGAAAGCCAACCTAAATACCAATTCTCTAGCTGCCAAAGTGGATGAATCATCTTTAGTTGTTATCCTTGAGTTTGTGACGCAGGACAATCAGAACAAAATTGAAAACAACGGAAAAATAAAGGATATGACCTATATGACCTAGGAGTCAGCACCTAGGCCTTGCTTGGAGTCAGCACCAAGCGGAGAACCACTAAGAGTCAGCACCTAGGGTAGACTTGGAATCAGCACCAGACCAAAAGAAAGACCAAACGGCCATTTTTTTTCATTCATAAAAAATATCAACTATCTTCTCAAGGAGTACAATAGGTTGCTTATAAAGGATTACTAAACCCTAATTTTAATTAGCTAGGAAACCCTAATTGCCTTATTACGAAAATAACCTTGCTTCCAAAATAAAATATTAATAACCTAATAAACTACTAGGGCTTAAAACATAAAAATACAATTGACTTGCAAACATAAATAATACTAAATAAAAATCTTCTTGCGTCTCCTGTACCATCTCTGATACCAAAATTGACGCAGGACAATGCAATGGGCTGACACAGCAAGCACTACTTTCTTTCTTTTTCATTTAATGAAAAAAAAAAAAAGGCAAAATACAAGAGTAAACCACGGTGAACTTAAAGACAAAATATAAACTCAGAACTAACTAACAAAACTCAAGGAATCTAAAAGGCTGCCTCTGCGATGAGAGTCATCAGTCGGCGCGAAACATGAAGGACCAGCGGCGGCTTGTCTCGGGTCTTGGTAGCGGCAGTGGTTCAGCAATCTCAGCAGCAGTGTTCGTCAATCTCAGCGACGGTGAGTCTCAGTTGTCGATGGGTCTCGGCGGCAATGGTTCATCTATCTCAGCGGCGGCTCATGGAGGTGGTGGTGGGGGCATGCGTAGCAACTGTCGTGAAAGGATTCAACCCGATCTGAACGTGGTGGTTTGTTGGTGGTGGAATGGTAGCGTGGCACGATTGCAGCAATGGAATCTTATTTCTCTTCTTTCTATCTTTGTGGTTGCAAGGGATTTGGAGACTTGATTGTGAGATTTTGGATTGGAGTCTTTGATTGACATGAATATCTAGTCTTCTGATGGGTAGCACAACTATAGGACAGTTTTTGGTACTAAGTAGGAAGATGACAAAGACAACTCTCTAGTGGTGAAAAACACGGCAGTGATAGGATTTTTTTTTTTTTTTTTTTTGGGTGTGATATTTTTCTGATGCTTTCCTGCGGTGATACTTCAACGGATCGGGGTTTGCTCTGATACCAAAATTGACGCAGGACAATCAGAACAAAATTGAAAACAACGGAAAAATAAAGGATATGACCTAGGAGTCAGCACCTAGGCCTTGCTTGGAGTCAGCACCAAGCGGAGAACCACTAGGAGTCAGCACCTAGGGTAGACCTGGAGTCAGCACCAGACCAAAAGAAAGACCAAACGGCAATTTTTTTTCATTCATCAAAAATATCAACTATCTCCTCAAGGAGTACAATAGGTTGCTTATAAAGGATTACTAAACCCTAATTTTAATTAGCTAGGAAACCCTAATTGCCTTATTACGAAAATAACCTTGCTTCCAAAATAAAATATTAATAACCTAATAAACTACCAGGGCCTAAAACATAAAAATACAATTGACTTGCAAACATAAATAATACTAAATAAAAATCTTCTTGCGTCTCCTGCACCATCTCTGATACCAAAATTGACGCAGGACAATCAGAACAAAATTGAAAACAACGGAAAAATAAAGGATATGACCTAGGAGTCAGCACCTAGGCCTTGCTTGGAGTCAGCACCAAGCGGAGAACCACTAGGAGTCAGCACCTAGGGTAGACCTGGAGTCAGCACCAGACCAAAAGAAAGACCAAACGGCCATTTTTTTTCATTCATAAAAAATATCAACTATCTCCTCAAGGAGTACAATAGGTTGCTTATAAAGGATTACTAAACCCTAATTTTAATTGGTTAGGAAGCCCTAATTGCCTTATTACGAAAATAACCTTGCTTCCAAAATAAAATATTAATAACCTAATAAACTACCAGGGCCTAAAACATAAAAATACAATTGACTTGCAAACATAAATAATACTAAATAAAAATCTTCTTGCGTCTCCTGCACCATCTCTAATACCAAAATTGACGCAGGACAATCAGAACAAAATTGAAAACAACGGAAAAATAAAGGATATGACCTAAGAGTCAGCACCAAGCGGAGAACCACTAGGAGTCAGCACCTAGGGTAGACCTGGAGTCAGCACCAGACCAAAAGAAAGACCAAACGGCAATTTTTTTTCATTCATCAAAAATATCAACTATCTCCTCAAGGAGTACAATAGGTTGCTTATAAAGGATTACTAAACCCTAATTTTAATTGGCTAGGAAACCCTAATTGCCTTATTACAAGAAGGAAGGTGAAAGGCTAACCGCAACTTTAGCATATTCTTCCGGTTTCCAGAAGCATCATCTTAGAACATTGCAACGTGGGTCATATCGCAAAGCCGGAGCTTACAGCATTTACCATGAAAAGTAGGTATCGCACTTTCTCATCATTCGAAGCTATCTCCATCTGTCAAGGAGAAGGCATGGTACCTCGACCCGGACTGCTATTGAAGAATAAGAACTCGTTGGGTTGCGTTCGACCGAACTCTATTCGTAAACTTCAACGGGATCCGGTAGCAGGTGCCCCAGACTTCTGCCTTTTCTTCTGATGTAGTCGGTTGTTTTTATCCGTGAACTACTAGGAGCATATTAATGAAGACTCCCGAAGAAGACTTTCGGACAAAAAGAAGAATCCAAAGACGATACATTTAGTAACTCTACAGGTACCACCAGTCATTTTCATTTCTGGATTTCGAAATAGAACATCCGGCTATTCCTGTAGGTTGTTGACCAGATACGCACCTGGGAGTCTCTATCAAAGCGATTCTCTTTCTTGCTTATGATCAACATTAGTGCAACGGAATTCTGTAATCACCGCATTACCATATAAATGGAAGAAAGCTCATCAACAACCGTAGGCGCTGCAGTTGTAAAGCCAAGAATGGTTTGGGCGCAGCCCATTGTAACATTATAGAGATCAAACCTCAAACTGACTAATTTCACATCAAAAGAGAAGATTGGCCCTCCCCACTGGAAAGATGTCTTCCTTCTTTCAGTCTATCTATAGGCAGATGCCTCTCCAACCCGCCCGGATCAGTCTATTAAGAAAAGGATGCCTCACAATTGAAGTTGGTTGGAAAGACTTTGGGACTTAGTCTGGCTATTACATCATCCGAGAATGAGATCTCTTATCATAGATCGGACTATTCCTTCTTCCTCAAATAAGATATTAGCTGTGCCCGACTCATAAGGAGGCTAACTCGCTGCAAGTGAATAAGTTATTACACTTCCTAATGATCATGACTCAAGCTTAGGCACCCGCTCGATCCGGTTTAAGAATCAAACCTCGCAAATGGTTCTGCTGGACGGGATTTCACCTCCCTAAATGGAACAAGATTCCCACTTGGATACGGAGCTTTGCCTTTTCTTTCTATGGATTTCTTTCTCCCTTCCGCTAATTGCTTACGAACCAGGAGGCTGCTGAGGAAGGATTTGAATGCATGCTATGTATTGAATTGAGTATTGAATGGAAGCGGTTTAGGTACCAGATGACGAGAAAATCCTAACTTAACTAACGTAATGGGTTGTGTACCGGTTGAGGAGTAGGACCCGGCCCTTAGGCCGCGAGGATGAAAGCGTAGTACTTTCTATACGTCAATAGGACTTCCTCTTTCTATATGAATAAGCGCAAGTTTCCCTTTTTTGAATGAGAATTAGCTGAACCGCGCGTCGGAAGTATCTCAGGCTAGGCCTTACATCCTGATCCAAGCAAGCATAGGAGGGAAGGGACCTCTTAGTTGTTTTTGTTCGTTTACCAAGTTCGGCATTAAGGCTTTGCTCTAATGAAGAGTTCTTTCTATCGATCGCTTTCGCCCCTTGTAGGAAGCATGTCTCTACTTCTTTTCCCAAGATCAGATCTCGAACCTATACTCTATTGAATCCCAGGCCCCTTTATGTTACCATCACTTGGTTGCTCCAGAATGAATGTACTAAACCATCCATACTCGAAGAAAGGGCTACTCCCCCTTAATGGACTAACGAGGACGCGGAAAAGCATCTTTCTATAGAATCGCCATCCCCGGTCTCACCTGCGGCAACCCTTCTCCGACCAATTGAAGTGGCCTAAGCACGTGTATAGGCGTAGGAATTGCTTTTTCTCTACCTTGAATACTGGAGTCTTCTTGTAGCTATATCTTACCACTGGATTGAACCAAAAGAAAGCATCAATCTACTCGAATATGTTAATAACTGATCGAGTCCGTTAGGACGAGCAGCCAATGAGTGGGAAACACAAACTATACTATACTCCCTTTCTTCTAGACCAAGACATACCCGATGATAAGCAATGAATTGAGGATCCACAATGCCATGATAGAGTTTTCGCGTTCATACAAGAGAGACTCAGTAGGCGGATGAAGAGCCAGGAGCGGGAGCCCAAACTAGAATAGGTTAATTATTAACCAACTATTCAACTATTCCACCTCCAAGGATGGAAAGAGCCGATTCGTCTTCGAGCATCGCTGGCAATAAACCTCGTTGAGAGAGCAGCACGAACCTAGGTTGATTCTACAGGAATGGAATCATAGATTGAAGCTTAGGCAAGCCCCTTGAGACTGACTAAGTAAGGAGCAGCGGCTGCCCACTCTGCCTTTCCTTCTGATGAGGATTCTAGTGTACTAACTAAGGTGATCTCTTTGACTCTCTTTTCAGTTTATCCATCCCACAGTGAGCAATTCCCGATCTCCTATAGTAGTAGTGATTCCGTCAAGATATCGAGTAGTTCACATAGATCGATCATAGGCCTGCCTGTGCCTTCAGGCGAGAAAGAGTAGAAAGATAGGTTTTCCATCGATTAGTCAAGCAAAGCTAACCGAAGTGAAGGTATTCATTCAAGCAGTAATGGCATACCGATACAAAAAGATCTCCTTCCGACTTCGACGGAGCAGATAGAGAAAATAAGGTTGTTCCCGGGCGAAAGCTTATTAGCTTATTATGTCTATTCCTCTTCTTCGATAGCTTTGCAGAGGAGAAAGACTGATCTTCTTATCCCCTTACCTGTCTTTGACTGAAGTCGGGCATTTCCTTCTCTTCTTTGATCGTCGTTGCTCACGAGCCAGTTAAGATAGAATATTTTATATGAATAGGAGTCAGTGTTCAAGGCAGAAGAAGAAAAGAAGTCAAGCAGTCAAGGCAGGACGGAGTGAACCAATCTCTGTCAACGGGACTCACAACGATCCAATAGAACGAGAAATTGTTAGTTTGGTAAGCTGGTATAGAATCATCAAATCTTGGAAGGAGGGGGACTCTTCTTTCTTCCACTGTCGGATTCGGTGCTGTAGAGGAACTGCTTCTTAGATTGAGATATGGTATCGACCTGTACGATCAGTCTGCTTCTCCTGTTTTGAGATATGGTATCGACCAGGTATTTACATATGAAATACACGTTTTTTCACTCCTAGAAAAGATTTTCCACCTTTCTCTACTCGAAAAAATGGGCTTGTCTGGATGAATGCTGTGTCGGAAGCCGTGATTACATAGTAACTTCCGCCCACAGTGCTGTTACGACGGCAGGTCACCGGGAGTGAAGTCAACTCGGCTCCTGATGTTGCATTCATTCGGACCATTCGACGTTTGATTCTTTCTATCAGGGAAACCGATGGCTCTGTGAGAGGGCAAAGCAACCAAGGTGGTTTCCCATGACGGGTTACCCGGTTCAAGGCTTTGTCTTACTAGATCATCTATTGGTAGCAATGATCGAGAGATCAGGCGTAGAATGCATCAGGATGGGAACGAGTGTTTATTATTATTTCGAATATGACAGCATGTCTTTGTCAATAGAATGTAATGTATTGAATTCTCAATAATGTCTTTCTAGCGGAAGTGTTCACGTAGGTCGCTTCTATAGCTCAATCCAAGAGTAATCAACGGAGATAGAGTCCAGCGGTTCAACCAACGCTTCTAAGGAGAGCGGGGCAAGCAAGAAAGCAGGCAAAGTCATTGAGCCTATTCTATTCCGAAAGTTCCACACATAGAATGCCGTCGGCTCTCCTACTTTCGCTGCTACAATTGCTTTAGCGCGAGCAGCAAGGAAAGGGCAGTCAGTGCGAAAAGGGAAGGTCATGACAGAAGGGAGATAGACCTCCTATAAACATTACTCTCTTTTGAGGTAACTTGCTGACTCTGATATGATTAGTTCCGTGGGCTAGTAAGATCACTATTGAGGTGAGGGAGAAAAGCTCAATCTTTCACTATTCAGGAGTAAGGGAAATCAAATGCGATCTAAGCAAGACGCCCTGGAATTCAATTCCATTCCGTAGGGAAGGAGAACCTACTGAATAAGTCTCCAATCAATCGTTGGCGGGTGAGAAACTTATTGGATTTGCCTGTTTCATTTAGTGTTCATTGTCGAATCGGACGCTTAACCCCCGCCCCCAACTACGGGGGAAGTCACACTTTCACTTCCTGCCGGCCTCACATCGATCGTTCTGTCCACTGAACTCATCAATCAACCTTGACCTTGACTCTCACTACGTACTCCAACTCTATCTATTAGAAGTTTCAGGCTGAGGTGAGCGACTTCTTTTCTTTCTTTTTTGAGCTCTCACCTTGAGCCGATCTTATTCAATGGATTGTGACTTCTCAGCTTGAGCTTTCGATCGAATTTCCATTGATGGACTAGTGGACTCATTGGACTCTTCTATCTAAGCTTGAGCCCGAAGCGAGTGAAACTCGTCCTTCATTTCATACCTCAGTCCGGTGCCTATGGGTTCTAGCCCCATGACCTTTCCGTATTCGATTCAATCCTGTTTTCGTCTTGAATAGTAATAGTAAAGAAACGGGCTCCAGTAGCGAATGAAATGAATAACTTCGATTCGGCAAGGATCTTACCCCCCTTCGACTTCGGAATGATTTAAAGAAAGATCTCCGCTCCCCTGCTTTCGAAGTTGTAGACTGGTCGAGTCAGGTTGAGCTTCGTTGCTAGTAGTAGTCTCAAAGTCAATATCGAAGAAATGAGCATTCTAAGCTTGGTAAGAAGGAAAGGGGGTTGGCGAAGAGCAAGAAAGACGAGACAGAGACTTTATACGTAATTAGAAAAGCGGTCTGGTACTAGAGCTATAGGCTTCAAAGCTATAACAATGGAGGTTGGGAATGACTATTTGTTACTCACCTTGGAGTATGCTGACCGAAGGGAAAGGTGCACTGCCTGCTATTCTCTTTCTTTTCGACTTCAGGAGCTCACTTTATCGTGATTTCGTATAGTTCATCAAGCGACTCAGCCTGACTGTACTGATCCAAGAGTGTATCAGTTCCGGAGAAATAGGGTTTGGTGAGTTCGGATCAATGGAAGAAGTTGCCTCTCTTAGGCCTGTGAGCCTAATCTATCTGTCTGTCTTACATGCCCGATTCCATCTTCAACAGTCCTTTTGTCTGACCAGATTCAATCTACCCGTCAAATCAACCATTAGTGGAGAAGCTTAAAACTCCAGTGTGCCTGTGCCCGTCGGATAGAATCTTTTCCTAACATCGGTTGTAGTCGTTACAGCTATGAATGGCACAGGAGTTACCACTACCACTTTCTAGTCAATAAAACCATTCTTAGTCGTTAGCGCTCTTTAACAGTCAAAAGAAGACAGGGACCAGTTGAATAATTAGGTTCCTTCTGTCAGCTGAGGAGTAGACAATGCTATCTATAGAATAGCTGTGCAACCTTATATAATAAGAGAAGAGTGGTACTCGAAAAGAGAAGCTAGCCCCATTGCTGATGGTTGTCTCGGATTGCAATGAGGAAGAATCCAAGGGGAGCAAGGTTCTGAATTTGCTTGCCAATCTCCGTCCTTTGTATCGATTAGAACTCAACGTGAGAAGCTAATAAAGTCATTGGATCACTTTGGATGGGGTCGGGTACGACAAGGAAAATGAAAATACATTTTAAAGGTATTCAAAGACGTTCTCTAAGCGCCCTGGAATTCAGTGATACCGTGGGCAAGGTAAGGAAAGTAGGGGCCTTCTAAGCCCAGCCCTGGAATTCGGTTCAAATAAAACAACTTAGAGGCCGTGACCTAGTAAGAACACTTTCTGCAAAGCAGTTTAGGGTAGTATGAATACTAGGAAAAGGTTTTGCGAAGGTTGGGTTCTTTGGTTGTTTATTCCACTTCTTTCTTTCCCGGTCAGTTGGTTGGTTGCTTAGGGTTTCCCAAGCATTAGAAGATGGAGTGGATGGGTACTTCAGAAGATGGTTTACTGCCTTGGGGGAAAAGGAAGAGATCGATCAGAGTCGGGAGTCAAATCAACTAGGGTAGTGAATGAGTGTGGGCGTCAGGTGGGGGAGGTCCATTATAGTAGTGAGGAGGCGATTATCCGAAAGGAGTGGAGACGATAGTCGACGGGAGAGCGTAGAGCGTAGTGAGGAGCTAACGGCTGAAAAGCAAACGGCTGGGCAAGTCCCAGTGACAGTTGGTGGAGCTGAAAGTGAAAGAGAGGATTTCTAAGCCGAGTTTCGTAAGGTGCCTACGCGGCAGGTAATCAGTCGGTGTCAGAGACTTTATCTAACTAAATAGCTCAAAGCAGCGTACCTCGCGCGCAAGAAGACACGGCAAACTGAACCTTTCCGAAAGAGTGCTCCGCCGGGTAGTTTTTAAGTGAGAAGTTCAGATTCTAACTCCGCAAAGCAAGTTCCAGTTTGGGAGTAACGGGAGTAACATAAATTGGGCAAGTGCCCGTTCCAGTCGTTGGGCTAGTTGTTTTCTCAGCGGGGACAGTGGATGTGGAAGTTGGATCAGCTGTTCCTGTTCCAGTGGTTGTAGTTTGTCCAGTGGATGTGGAAGTGGAAGTCGTTTTATCCGCTGTGCCAGTGAAAGTGGAAGTCGGTGAGACTGTCCCAGTAGTTTTATCCGCTGGGCAAGAAAGAGTTCCAGTTGTTGGGCGTGAAAAGGCTAGCTTAGCTAGGTGAGGAGACGCTACGGCTTATCCGAGTTGAAAAACCCGGAGTTAGAAGTTCAGATCCGTTATGAAACCCGGTCTAAAAGGCATAAATATAAGTGGTTTTTGGCATACATAGAAGTGGTTTACCGAAAGGAATTAAGACAGGGGTGGGCTAGTGTAGGCTAGCGTAGATCGGAGCTGTGCCAGAGCGTAGAAAGGAGTGAGGCTAGCTCCGTGAGGAGTTGACCCGAGCGACGAGGACCAGGAGGAGCTTCTGAACCCGCGGCAGGAGATTTGTAAGGTGGTAAGGCAGAAGGGGAATCAACATGAAAGTCTACGCCCGGTGAAGCTCGAAGAGCACGAAAGAAGTCAAAAACCTAATAACTTTGAAGTGAAGCAAGCACGCCACTAACACGTTTCAAAACCCCTTATTTGTGAGCGGAAAATGCCTACCGTTGTTAGCCTTAGACTGACCTTACTAACTTTCAAGCAGGCACTACAAGTGGTCCTGTTCCTGTTCAATCCGTTGTTCTTCTGTCTGAGGCAAAGGCGAATCCCTTATACTGTATACGGTCGAGCTGGCTTGGCCGGTACATCAAGCATATCGGCATATTGCTTGTTTGGTGTGGTACACATATCTGTCAATGTCAATCAAGTAATAGAATTCATTCCCACTGTCTGAGGAAAACGTGAAGAATTGCCATTTTATGAGCTTGTAAGGCCCGTTGAAGTCAGTACTCGCCTCTATCTCCCCTGTCTACTATCCCTTCCATCCCCCCCTTATCCCTCACCCTACTCTTTCATTTTCGCTTAAGCTTCCCCGGTTTGGGGGATTAATTGATTGGATACCCGAGAACCATAATCTTTCCTAGGAACAGCTTCTACGACGATAGATAGGGGTCAGGTTTGTTTGGCATCTATGCCCCCTGCCCTCCAAACAGTATGGGAGCCTTTCCGCTCGTACTGCTCACATTCCTAGATCTTCACGGCACCTCCTCCACCATAGTGTGAGCTGGGAGCAGCTCCGAAAAGCGAGGCCTACTTCCAAATTCGCTTTCAACAACGTCAACAACACCACGAAAAAAGTAAAGGTTGCCCACTGATCTGGTCATAGGTGAAATCCAATCCCTTCATTTCGCGCCAGGCTTGGAAAGTCAGGCTCCCTTCGCCTCTCGGAAGCGAGCAGCAAGCTGAAAAAGCCCTTTTCCCTTTCTCCCCATATCTCTCAATCTCCTCTGGCGGTTGTGACTAACTCAATGAATATGATTAATCACTCCTCATTAGTGACAACCTAACACACTTGAATCCGTGTCCTGTGTATCGCCTTGGGCAGAAAACAATTTCTCTCCTCTGGCAACTGATACCGGGCAGTAATCGGGAAGCATCAAAAACCTCTCTCTACCCTTTTCTAGCTTATAGTTCCAACTTCGACTATCGAATCGACTCTTGGCCTATCGGATGACTACCTAGCGTCCTCTGACTCTTGCCTCTCCCTATGTTTATTATGCCTAAATTATCTTGAAAAACCTTCACTCGGAAAGGAAGACTTCATTTCGTCGGGAGAGAAATCCTGCTTTCATAGTTTAGTGTCCCGTACAAAGATCAAGAATTCATATTAGTCGTCCTCTGGAATCCATTTTCTCTTTCTTTACTGATTCCTCTTTATCGAAGAAGTGTATTACACCTTCCTCATCAAGGATAGAAGCCCGTTGACACATGGAATGGGGACACCCCCTAAACCCCATTTCACGAGCCTTCACTGCATCCGCTTACTTAGTTGCTTAAGGGATAATTCCTCGCACTGCATCCAACCTTTCATGCATGGAGCTATTTGACAGTTCTCTCTCTGTTAGCGCAAAGGGCATAAAGTGATGTACCCTCCCCCTTATTTTAGGCACTGACCTATTTTGGTATCGAGAAAGCCTGAAGTCTTTCCTGGCGAGGTGATGGCTCACCGTTTAACTAGCCGAGGTGAAACTTCCCGCTAGCCAAAAAAAGAGGACTGTGACGACGGCGTGTACAATGACGATCTTCTAGCCACGACGCCCTGACTCGATTCTTGATGGCATAGTTTGTAGCCTTTTGTGGTACGAATATTATGTCATACTGTGAGAGCAGTATCGCTACTTTTGCGAGTCGGGCGTTCAGCTAGTGTCATTTTCCTTTGGCTTCTTCCCCTAGAAAAGAGAGAGTAGAATGCCCTAAGGACAAGGACCCAGCGGCCAACTCAAGGAAAGCTAAAGCTCATTGAAAATGAAGAAAGCGTTTGGTCAGCTTCAAGCTAGCCAGATCCGGGGAGAAGGGGGATAGATAATATAAGATCTTTGGCCATCTTTTCATCTGCATCTTAGGCTGCTCCTTCTTCTTAATTGAATATCCCATCGAGTAAAGGAATGACCTACTTTATGGAGAAATCTAGCCATAGAGCACTCTGCACTTTCGTCTCGAAACTCCCTCGCCAAAAGAGTGATTTTCCATTGTAGGGCCTTCCCGGTCAATAAGTTGGTGCACCTTCGCTCCATTCTTTTGGAATGGTATGCGGTCCGTTTTCATAACTACCCGAGTAATCTCCCTTTGTTTTTGTTCCAAAGCGTGTTCCCTTGCCTGTACTTCGCGCTGTTGAAGTCAGGCTGCTTTCTCATTGTCCCGATTCTGAGCTACTGGATCATACGATGTAGGTGAGTCTGATTGTTCTGACTTCTACTGTAAGTTGCCTTAAGGCGCCTCCCAATAAGGGCACTTGCCTGTGAGGAAAATCCCATTTAGAAGAAGGGAAAAAAAATATAGCTACAGAGGCTGAGGGAAAGGCCGGACTCTATTCCTAACTTAAGGAAGCCTTCGGGGATCTTCTCCTATCTATAAGACGAAGACGCAACAACTCGTCTTATCGTCTGCATCTGCTAATCCTTGCTTGTTAGCTTAACTTCCTTAATGTACTAGGAGAGGAAAAAGGCCTCTAAGCTTCTTTCTTTCTTTTGAGTTTTCTAGTTATATCAAGCAAAGACAGATAAGAATAGATAATATGACTAATCAGTAATAGCTAACTAGGTGGGTTTGGGTGGTTAGCACCCCCCAGCAAGCGAGCACATTTACTGGTATAGAAATAGAAATTAGAATAATAGATCCAAGAAGGTAAAGAGAAGAACTCCTAGGGATCTCTTCTCATAGCGCAGCGACGGAGAGCTTCTGACTATAGCTCGAGAAGCTCGCGTAAGGGTAGCCGCACTATCCTCTTGAGTCATGTAGCTAACTAAGCCAGTATGGATGCTATTGAAGAGCTAAGGAGAGATAGAGAGAAGCGGGGAAAAGGGACCAGGCACTCTTAATAAATAAAGATACGTACCTTAGTGAGGGATCCCCGGGAGGGGGGAGCTCGAACCTATCTATTTCAACGAGGAGAGCTATCCGTAGTCTTACTGTAGCTAAGCGAATGTGGCTTTGTGGGCTTCCCCCAAGTAAGGATAGATAGTGAAACCTTGAGGTTTAGGACTCGCTATGAACTTCCTTCCCTCTAGATAGATAGGTCAAAGCCTTCCTCCATTCTTTTTCCTTATTTATTCAATTCTGTGTAAGCCAAGCTTCTGCTATTTCTTTTTTCGCAATATCCGAAAAATAGAAAGAATTGGTTGAGCAAGCTTGTCTCGGATGAGCATAGTTCGAATAGCTCGTCATAAGGGTCACACTTCCTTAAAGCACTTCCAGTAAACTAAGGAATACCCGCTCGGGCCCTTATAATCGTCGCAGGATTCCCTTCGCTCCACTAGCCTTGATTGGCGGACGGAAGTACCAAGGTGCGTCTGGTGGTATCGTATATAAGATCACGGCTGCATTTAGGAGTGATCTTTCCCTCTGTGCGTAGAAAAGAAAGGTTTTGATTCGAGCGAGGAGCTATGACAATTGCCCTCGTGGATGGGGAAGGAAGAGAGAGCGTCACCCAAATTATCATAAATAAAGAGAGGAATCCATTCGCTCTTTTCTAACGGAGTTCCGCACCAGGACTCAAACCATACCTCGAGGAGAAGGTAGCTGAAAGAGCGCTTCCCCGAGAGACATGGTTCGAAAGGATGCATCCCATGTCTTTCTTGGTTGGAAAACCCCAACCGGCAATTTTCGTCTTCCTTCATTGGGAGAGCAAGAACTAGTCTCCCTTTTTTTGTGGGGGAGCAGAGCAGTCAAAGAATGAACCAAACAAAATGACTGTTCTAGAATGGCTATTCCTTACAATTGCTCCTTGTGATGCAGCGAAACCATGGCAATTAGGATCTCAAGACGTAGCAACACCTATGATGCAAGGAATAACAGACTTACATCACGATATCTTTTTCTTCCTCATTCTTATTTTGGTTTTCATATTGTGGGGCTTGTTCTGCCTTAAGAAAAACTTCTCGGAAAAGAAAAGAATCTCGAAAGAGATTTGGACTCTCCGGGGGGTGCTTCTCTTTCTTATTTTAGGTAGTGGACTGCTGTCGCTACTGTCATTACAAGGTCTCCGCTTCTTCCCACCGGAGTTTCCCCTATTTTTGAAAGGACATTGTGACGCAGGAGGGGCGCAAGCGGACGAGTTTTTCGCAGCGGAAGCGCGAGTGGCTCAAGCGCACATTCCCGAGGAGGCGCCCGCCCCCGCCCCAAGGGTGGTAATTCCCCGGCTGGAGCATCCGCTGCTTGCCGATGCCCTTCGGATGGGGGAACTATACCGGCGCTTCCTAGTAAATTCCTTTGGCAGAACATATACCCTCTCCACATTAATGGAGGTCCTTGATTGCCAAATGCGAATTGAAAAGAGCGTCGAAGCTGCGTTAGTCCATGATGGCTTCGATCCCGGTGATGTTCTAAACGGACGACATGCTTTCCGTTGGTCAACAACCAACCTATCAAAGTAATTATAGAAACATAGTTCTTCACTACTCCAATACCCTTCACCGGGTGTGATTGATGCACAAAAGAAGTTCTTTTCTCCCATGCTTTCCGTTGGTCAACAACCAACCACAACTCACTCAAATTCTTCACTACTCCTACAGGAAGGACTTCCCTTCCCTCGGACCTATCAAAGTAATTATGAGAACATAGAGGAATCAGGTCCCTTAATCGAAGGGTTCTAAGGGGCATTCGCCAATATGACTTATCCCTTCGCCGGATGTGATTGATGCACAGAAGAAGTTCTTTTCTCCCATGCTTTCCGTTGGTCAACAACCAACCACAACTCTCTTTCTGTATAGAGGGAATCATTTTTTCTCAATCAAGAATGCCTCAACTGGATAAATTCACTTATTTCACACAATTCTTCTGGTCATGCCTTTTCTTCTTTACTTTCTATATTCCCATATGCAATGATGGAGATGGAATACTTGGGATCAGCAGAATTCTAAAACTACGAAACCAACTGGTTTCACACCGGGGGAACAACATCCGGAGCAACGACCCCAACAGTTTGGAAGATATCTTGAGAAAAGGTTTTAGCACCGGTGTATCCTATATGTACTCTAGTTTATTCGAAGTATCCCAATGGTGTAACGCCGTCGACTTATTGGGAAAAAGGAGGAAAATAACTTTGATCTCTTGTTTCGGAGAAATAAGTGGCTCACGCGGAATGGAAAGAAACATATTCTATTTGATCTCGAAGTCCTCATATAGCACTTCTTCCAATCCTGGATGGGGGATCGCTTGTAAGAATGACATAATGCTAATCCATGTTCCACACGGCCAAGGAAGCATCGTTTTTTAATCTCATTATGACTTGGTCGTTCGGAAGAGATTCTTTCTCGATCAGAATAGTGGAATGAAAGGCACTACAAGAAATAGATACCCCTTTTCAAATCGCCCCGCAAAGACGGACGTTCAGAAAGGTTATCGAGATTATCAATCGCTCTTTTTAGTGGGGAGGAATAGTGCGGGAAGGGAGCAAGACCAAGCCGAGCCACTAGGAGAGTAAGCCCTTCACACGTGTCAAGTTGAATAAATGAATGCAGCCTCAACCAGAGAGATCAACCCGCGCCGCCTTTGATTTTAGGCCGCCGGCGGCGCAGAACGCACTAATCCGCGACCTGCAAGTTTTCCGAAACCGAACTGAATAGAATTGTTACTTTCCAAAAATGCTTGCTGAAAATCAAAGAAAGAAGGTCCATTTTCCCACGTAGTTCGTCGGTCAAACCAACGATTCTCTTCTCAAAGTAATAGAGAGATCTTTTTCTACTTAGACACTTCTATCAATCCTTGTTTGTAGGTTCCATTCCTGCAGGGGCTAATCCAATTCAGTGTTTCTCGTAAGAGATGCAACTTTTTTGAATGCTTTCTCTGGTCACTGATTCCCTAACTTGGTTTCGAAAAGCCAGCGCCCAAAGGTGCTCTATTGAGCCGGTCACCGTCTGGTAGAGTAGGAGCCAACAAAGGAAGTCATGGACTGATCGCTTGGAGCATTCAATTGCATGAGAAAGGTCGATCTCAATTGCTTAACACCATGTAATCGTTAAATGTGAGGAAGCAGGGACCAGACCCGCAATAGGCATCTTCCATTCATCTCGATTTGGCTGTACCATATTTGGATCTCCCTCTTCTTCGATCCGGAATTCCAAGCAAATCCATGACTCCTCGATAAAAGCACTTTCTTTGTCTTGGTCCCAATTCAACTACATCCGCTATAGTTTCATTTAGTGGTTATTGAGTTCGCGGAACACAAACTTAACCTTAAAGTTCAGATAGTGAGAGAGTGAACAAGAAGCCACAATTCTATTAATTAGATTCCGCTCTCAATAGAAGGCTTTCGCACCTCAACATCTTTCCTCTGCTCGCTTGAAGTTTAGATTGCATTGCCGCCGCATATAGCATGGGGAATCTGGTTTAGCACCCACATTTAGGAAAAAAAGAAAGACTGACGAGCAGCTAGAGCTCTTCTTCTCGAAAATCTGTCTTAGCATTCTCCTTCCTTCCCTCTAACGAAGGAGACAAGGGCTTTTTCCTCGGGCGATTTTTCCGAGGCCTTGGATCATAGCTAAAAAAAGGCCAGTCACTATCGGAATGACTAAACATTCTCGTACTAGAGTTGACATATAGAAAATGGGTCATCAATACGACCTCTTTTTGATCGGGCTTTCGCCCATTCTTCCACTAGCCGATCTTAATCATGATAGATGATTAGCACCAGAGCAAGCACCAATAGCAGTTGATCGGAAAGTATATAAAGTAGTAGATCCATCTGGATCTTCTGTTAGGTTCTTATTAGTAGCAGCCGGCTACCTTTTACTTCACTCTGCAATCTCTTCTTTCAATCCAGCAGTGGAGATAGAGACAGAGGCGGATGCATTTGACCGAGTGGAGACAGCTGTGGAAGCAGCAATCCCTTGCATCCTGGAGGAGAGAAGCCTGAAGTAAGTAGGGCCCGCAGGTCTTGAAAATAGTCCAATCTGATCTTTCTCTCAATAGTATAGAGGCATCAGTCGACTCTGTGGATTCTTTTTATTCTTCCGAATATCGATCCTTTCGTCAAATCATGTCTACACCGTCCACTGATGTAAAGATTGGGCGTGGGAGAGGTGAATTCGACGAAAGAAACTCTCCGGGCGATCATCTTCTGAGGTGGGAGTATTCCCCTCACACTGCTACCGATCCGGCAGACAGATGCCAGTTCTGCTGATCAAAGCTTCGTCTGATCGGAATCACTGGAGAGGTCGGGTGCTTACATACTATCAAAAGATTGGGCGGAACTTTTTCTTCCAGACTAGAAAAAGACTGAATGAATCTTTATCTGGGAAGGCATGATTGGGAGCTAGCTCGAAATCCGAGAAATCCGGACTCCGAATAACCTATGAGTGAGCCGAGCGATCACCATGAGCACCGAGCCACCTGTCCTCCACCTGACTGACTAGCTTATTCCATATACCGACGGCTACGAAAACATGGACTAAGCTTTGCTTATGACCACGCTTGTTGACCATGCATGTGTTTGATCCCCTCGACCAGACCTTGCCCGAGGTCACCGAAGTACGCGAGCTGAGCTTAGCCCTCTTCCCATTAGACTTCTTCTTTAGGGACGGACGGACCTAGTTCAACATGTTAACCGAGCTAAGCAGAAAAAGCCCTATTCTATTGGCTTAAGATTCGTGAGAAAGAGCAGGATATGTTGGTTCGAGAGAAACGGGATCCGTTGGTTAGGCGTCCGCCGATTCGTATGGGGATTGGGGTGCTTCTGTTCCATATTCCTTATTATTTGATTCGGTTGGATTCCGCCGATGGATAATCGGTATCTCTTTCTGCGTCTTCGGCTGGCTTCGAGAAATGTGGTTTCGGGACAAGCAGCTTCGGGAGAAAAGGAATCTCTTGGTTCAGATGGGAATGCGTCTGTTGTATCGGATAGTTCCTCCGGAGCAGACTTAGCAGACTAACCTGGGATAATAGCCCTCTCCGTATAAGGCTGAATCAAGACTCGTGTTCACATACGTAATTCCTTGAGTGGAATGCCCCCCAACCTTGGCAAGCCATACCTCTCACCAAAGCGGACATCGGTCGGAAAACATGGATGGTTGAACGGACCTATCCACGTCACGGTACCCCGTTCGAACAATCACGCAATCTGGGCTTCGATCACGCTACCATCTAGTTTGGCAGTCCAAACGAACAAGCCTCAACTGGGCGCTACACCAGTCACCGGGGCATCGGTTATCCAACCTCCCCCGCATAGGATAGTAATAATAGAACTTCGTAGCATTAGAAAGGTGCGAAGCCTTGAAGCAATCAATCGTACAGGTGCGGGAATAAGCCAATACCAACTGTTGTGCCTGTCTGTTTAAGGGAATAGGTAGAGAGGTCAGGTTTTTGGCTCGCTCTTGTACAGTTTCTGAACTTTTTTGGTCTTTCCGTTCACAGGTTGATGAACGAGCTCCTACTCAACATATGATTGCCGGCTGGGGAATGCCTATTTGAACTAGCGACTAGCTTCTTTGTAATGTATTGAAGTGGAGGCAATAGATTCTTCTTGTTCATCAACCGATTCTGAAACCGAAGAAGAGTAGGTTCCCCTAAGTAGTTGGAGGCGTCTTCTTTGAACTCAAAAACAATTTCACTTGAATTCTTCCTGTGAGTGAATCCTATCAACTAGACTCTTCCGAAATTGCGTATAGAAAGAAAAAGAGATTCGTCTTGCCGGGTCTTTATCGCCTTTCGCCGGGTGTGATTGATGCACAGAAGAAGTTCTTTTCTCCCATGCTTTCCGTTGGTCAACAACCAACCACAACACAACTCACTCTAATTCTGAACTACTCGTACAAAGGAGTTGATCAATCAGAAGAGCAAGGAGGAGTAAGGGATGGCAGTCTGGAGTCAGGTTTTTTCCTGAGGGAGAAGTCTTTTCTGAGTCAGTTGCTGCTCCAGAGTCTTCTGCTCCCTTATCTACTGAAGATTATGAAGAAGGAAATGCTGAATTTGGCAATGACGTTCCAGTAGAGGCTCCTGGAACCGAGCCAGTCGTGCCTCCGAGTGATTAAGCCCCTCTTTCTGAAGCTCCGGCCGCTCCATCGGAAGTGGTCGCCCCCGAGACACATGCCAAAGAAGAGCCAACAGGCGCCCCTATGATGCGGCATAAAAGAGTAGCAAGAAAGCAAGTAGTTAGCAAGCCAAAGCGTAAGGGCCCTGTTACCATTTCCATCGATTTTTCTCCGGAGGGAAGCTTAGAAGAAGACCAAAGTCACATTTCTTCAGGGGAAGCTGCTCACACTCGCTCATCGGCGGAAGCATTAATCGTTCTATCTCCAGATGACGTACCGCCAGCTGCAGAACAAGGAGTAGATGAAGAAAGGCCAGAAAAACATCCAGCCTCTACTCCTGCTTCTCGGGCCGGAGATTCTAAAGGGAAAGGAGTTGCCGGTACCAGAAGCCCAGCCCCTGCCGGTAAACGTTCGCGTGTCGAGCCTAAGAGCGAAGTTCCTTCTGAGGTGACCATGGCTAGAAGTTAGTGAAAGGGAGGATCTAGGCTATCATCTCTTACTATTGGATTCATTCAAGTAGTAAGCGGATAGCTCCTATCAATTTAAGTAGGCACATGGGAATAGACCTAAATGCTTCCCGAGAAGACTCTACCGGCGGACATCGGTTGCTGTGTACGGAAGATGCCGAACCCCTCTCGGCGCATTAGAGAAAATGAAGGTTTATCTAAGGCATATATGTTACAGGGGGACTCAGCGTGCAGCACCGCTCTTTAGAAGCTAACCCACTACCGAGGGTGGAAAGTGGACAAGAGTATGTCGGCGAATAAGATCGGCTTATCATCTCAGATGGGCATTCAAATCCAATGGCTAGTTCTGGCTTGGCTTTAGATCGGATAATTCCCTTCCTCGCTCATCTGACTTAAGAAGTCCCACATGGGGGCATGCTAACATTAGAAATTGCAATTGGTTTTTTCGGTATTGGATTCCGCTTTCACTATTTCACTAATAGAAGCAGGGGCCGCTGTTAAGTTAAAGAAGCAGATGAATGTGCCGCTACTTCTGATTGAATTGAAAAACCTATTCTGTCCGTGGCTATCTTGACTATTGATCCTAACCTAAGTCCGTAGCTAAAGTTCTTAAACAAGAGTTCCATTCCCCTTACTCGTATTGTAGGCAAATCCCGTTACTAGTAGTTCTGGTTAGCCCACTTGCCCGAGCACACTCTCAACTTGTAGATGCGCCAATCCCGCCTTCCCCCACGAGAACAGAAAAACCAACAGACCACGAACACCAGCACGCATGAAAACAGCCCTTTTGAAAGCATACCCAAGGAGCGGGCATCCATCCAATCTTCACTTATAGACATAAAATGGCCTTATTTCCGTCCGTTAACTACTTATAACGAGCAAGTTAGTAGCCTACCTCGGCTGAATGTTGGGACAACCGTGCTTATCCTTCTAATAAAGAAAAAAACCCCATATTAAACCGATTCACCCACTACTGCTACTACTAGTATAGAAGAAGATCTATTAACACGCACGGCTACCTATATAACAAGTTGCCTCTGACCTCTGTCTCACGACCGCAAATAGAACCTGTAGCTTCATGCCCTGACCTGAACTGAACTACTACTGGCTTAGCTGCCTAGCTACAAACTCAAAAGCCTGGATTTGGCTAAAAGGACCTATTATTTGCATTCTAAAGTACCATGTTCACTTCTTTTCCCGACAACAGATCGGAGATCTTACTTTCTCAAGTCATACGTCTTTTGTTCAGCCAACAGTGTTCCGCTCTACTTATTATTACTTACTAGCGCCCTTCACTTCAACTCATACTACTTTACTTCCAGCTTATTCCCAAATCAGCGTACCCCTGCTTCCTTTAACAGGCTAGTACACAAGCTACTAAAGCTAATAAGCTAGTATACACGCATTTGCCCGATTGCTTTAACAGACGCTTTACCTCCTGGTTTCCACCTGTCCTGTCCAAAACTATGGAACTCATCTGAAAAGTCGATTTACTAGATCAGAACGTGAACTCTGAGAATAGGGGTATACAAGTTAACCACCTAGAATCGATCCATGACCGCTAAACTAAAGGAATCCTTTACCAAGTAAGCTACGCAACCGTCTTTACCCGCCTCAACCAATCTTAGCTCGGACATGCCAACAGCCAATACTTACTCCTTTCCCTGGGACAGCTAATCAAAACAAATACGGCTTGAATCCCTTATCTTTGAGACTACCCTTAGGACTCTATAAAGTCATTTAACAGCAGATAGAGACAAGTTATGACAACCCTCACACGAGAGCCAAAAAGAAGGCTTTCAGACTGACTCTACTTCTTGCAGCTACTTCCTAACAATAAGATTGAGTCTTTAACCTGATAACCGCTTTAGCTCACGCTTTCCATCTTCGCGGCAAGCGATTCAAGGATATTACGAGTAGTTACGATCTCGTGCTCCCAAGCAACCAAACTAGCAGAACATCGTACGGAACCTAAGGAAGGACCGGACCACAGAGGGGGATATAACCCAGTCTTATTTGTCCTTTCTTTTTGGGGGGGGGGGGGTTAGACTCCTTAATCCTAGGAGTCTAATGCATCCGGGCCCCCGCCGACCATATAGATCGACTATTTCCCACCCTAAAAGATCAGGAGCGTTTCCGCCCTTCACTCCGGATGAAATCCCAGACACATTGGCAATCAGGAACGCCCAAAGTCTTATAATGGATGTGGGTTATAGTGATATCATGCTCCGGTCGATCAAATGGATAACCAGGAGCAATAATACCACTCCTCGCTCGAGGTTGGATTAGACCCCGAGACGAGACCAAGTATTCTGTACCAGATACTCCGCCCAGCAGCCACCAGTGTGATCGCTCACACTGGGAGGTGTCTTCCAAAATAGGAGGTCTGAAAGACAACCCTAGTGATGCAACCATGTCATAGATCTGCCATAGCAGACCAAACCTAACCAAAGATTCTTGGCGTCGGTCAGCCTGCCAATTGTGATTCACAACAGGCGCATCGAAAAAGGCGCTGATGCAAACATCAGGTTGCATTAATGTACCGTATAGTAATAGCGGCAATAGCGCAACCATTCCTTAACCCACCCGCGGAGGGTTGACCACTCTAAGAACTCCTTCACCTTTTCTTGGATGAAGAGTTCATCAGGTATCAACCGTAGGTCTTTAGGCCTCATCTCCTTGCGAAGACGAGCAATTATGACACCTTTGAGATAGGGATTAAGGGGACCTCCCCTACCTAGCCAGAGGTCAAAACCATCTGGGCCATATAGGGTTTTCGTCTGCATGGCTAGAACACGTTCAAAGGATTTATTTCTTTTGTGATCTAGGCGAGCAAGTACCCTGAAACCTGCACCACCAACACGACACAGAGTGGAGAATCGGACACTACTATGTTTGAGTCCGATAGCCACTAGACCATATGGGTGGTAGAAGTTCAGTAGTGAACGAACCGAGATCGGGCTAATGTCCTTTCTAAGGTCGTTCACTCGGAACCGTTTCGCAAACTCTGCCGATCCAGTGTTAGAAATCAGAGATTTTTGATAACTGATTCTAACTCCTAACACCGAGTCTTTTCAGAGTTTCCTCGTAGACCCGGCCCACTTCAGGGTCAGCAATGACTACATCATCACCCAGTACTGCGTACTTATCAAAGCGCATACCTGGATGTACCTGTTCGGCGCAATACCACACCAATATATGATGGGATAGTGCAAAGAGAGGCCAAGAGGCATAGTACCCTAAGGGTTGTCCTGCAATAAAGCTGACAAGTGAAAAAACTTTCTTTTGACAAACGGCACAACAAATGCGTTCATCGCAAGAGCCGAGTTCACTACAGCTGAAGCGAACGACCGATCAAAGGCCGCCGACATGACCTCAAATAACAAGAGGAGAGGCCACCTGTCGGTGGCATTCTTCAAGTCATATGAGAACACATGGCGTTCGCCCTCTAATCTATCAAGAGGACCTTCCTGGTTGAACGTGCCATCCATGGGCAACATTCTCAACACAGACATCAACCAGTCATGGACTGGTTTGAGTAGTCTTTGATTGATATAGTTTCCTATGGCGAATACTCTTCTCTTACCTCCTCCCTCAACCGACTGACCCAGTCGGCCTTCAACCATGGGCAACCCTAGTTGTCGACATGTTGGTAAGACAGGACCGATCGTTTTCTCGAACTGATCGAGATCAGTTCCTGAAAACAATTTGTTGTTCTTGTCGAACGCATATCTGACTCTATGGGGCCACAGTATACCTGACGACCACTGCTCTCCCTTTTGGTGTATAAACTCCAAAAGAGAGGCATAAGAGGCCATTTCGAACATTTGAGAAGGAAAGACCGATATAATGTTCTTTCTAAATAATTGTCTCGCCTTCTCAGAACATCCGTCATAGCACAATTGTGATCGAAGAAGCATACGGTTGGAAGACTTTTCCAAGTCGGTACCCACGACATCCCCTGACAAAGAGGAATCGTGGAGAGTCGAGGTAAATACCGGGACAAGAGATCAGGGAGGAACACTTTCATCTCCCCCACAATCTCTTGGACAGACTCTAAATCGGCAGGTGTGATTATAGGCTCAAAAAGAGCCTTAGTTACCTTCTTTGCTAACTTAATAACTTTATTAATTGAGAAAAGAGATAAGTAGAATCGCACCACCAAGTAAGCCCTGTCATCATGCCTTCTTATTATCCTTCTATGAAAAGGAGGAATGATACGTGGTATGCCTGAGACCGGGTGAGAGACACTGGGACTGGTAATAAATCATGGGGTCTTTTTATGCCTCCATAAAAGGTTTGAAGAGATGAGCTACACTGCTTCAAATAAAGCGCAGTGAACAGCATCCCTGATCCTTTACACAGTCGCAGCACTTGTTTGGTAAACAGGTGAATTGCAATACAGTGTTCCTTGGTTACCCCATCCTGGATGAGAAGAGTCACCTTAAAGAGGAGGCTCTTCAACACCCGAGAATCTTCTCCAATTCTCTGCCACCGTATGGGCCTCAAATTAACACATAAGTTAAAGAATGGTTTCATTGCTTGTTTGATCTTCGAACCAGCAGTGACCGCCACCAAGGCTAAATCACTACGCTTTAGGCATTGAGTCCTATCACACTCTCATAAATCTATTATTGAAATGTGTGAGGGAGAGCTCGTTGCCTTCCCCTATTGGGTTGGGCGAGGTTCTCATCGCACCCCTGAGGCCAGACTATTTTAATCTGGACCCCAGGAAACCACTGTGTGATCTGCCTTACACCCTTCAAGAGTGTAAGTTGCATCACCCCTAAGATCAAGTCGATCTCACCCACAGTCCCCTTCTCATGGAGGGGCCTAGGAGGGCACTTGGTAGATGCCAAGTCCTGCTTGTAGAAGGTTTGTCAAGCCTTCAACAACAGGTGTGGTAGTCACTATCATATCATCCAAATGGACAACCGATAGTGATGCCACAGGGGGAGTTGAATAGCAGACAAGTCATTCAGCAATAAAACTTCCATGGCGTAGATTGACCTTTCACGAATCTGGCTTGAAGAGTTAGATCATTATTGCATAGATAAGGTGCCTATCTCTACACGGTACTTCCACAATGAGATCAGAAAAGCAAAGAAGGAGCTTTCACTTCGCACCTTGGTATGGTCCACTCGATGAGTATCTCTGGAATTTACGTTCAAAATTGTAAACAGAAGGTGTTACTCCCTACCGTTGAATGCGTGTGGTCAACTGTGTAATCGAGGAAGCCAACATTGACTGACTCTTATGGTTAAGAAAGAAAAAGAACCAACAAGATAGGGTGGTCTCTGCTCCTCTCTAACTAACAGGAGAAGCGAAACATGTAGCTTTTCATCCTTATTTGATCATCCTATCAGTCATGGTAACGGATTGAGTATCTCTCTTTGGGTAGCTAGTTTGACTGTTTTTGATCGAATAAAACAAGAGCAAGATATATCGTAGTAAAGTAGAGCTAGACTAAATGATTGGCTTGTAGGAGAAAGATAAGAAGGATTTCAGCCTTCGTCGAAAACAAGCCCAAGGAGTATTTTTGGGTTTATTTGATAATGATAGCATCAAAGCAAAAAAAAAAAAAAAAAAACAGTCAAACTCTTGTAGCCCAGATCAAGTGAGGTAGTAACACAATAATGAGTATTTTTGGGTTTATTTGATTTGAACCTATACAATTGACTCAACGAGAAAATGAGAGATGAGAAACAAAGAAAATGTACATTGATAAAAAATGATATTTTTGCTAACATATCTATTATGTGACAAAACATGAAACATATTATATTAGTTATGTGACAATATTTGAAACTCGAGTTTCACTGGAAACTTAAATAAATAAATAATCAACAAAACTTTTTCTTGCTATGAATCTTATCTAACACAAATATACAAGAATGACTTCATACTACCAATTCGTATGCTTTAAACACACATTTGGGTTGACTTTGTCGACGTCCTTAAAAGAGCTAAGGAATGTTTGTTTGAACTGTAAAGAATGGGTAATGTAACAAAAAATGCAGGGGAATGGACTTTTTTCCCCCCTTTGCACAGCAAGCCAGAAATGGGGAATAGTGAAATCAGTGTTCTCCAAAATTAAATAGGTAATTTGATGTTATTAACAATAATGGTTAATTGGATAGTTGAGTGTTTATGCCATTAGATCTCATAATAATCTACAATTTAAAAAAGATTGGGCTATAAATCAATCAAACAGTTCGAGCTCAATTAGGAAAATAAATTTTTTTATTCGTTGGTTTAGTAAATAAGTCAAACTCAGGCTCAAGTTTAAGCTTAACTACTAAACAATTCAAGCTCAAACATAAGAATGTATTCATAAACATGATGATTCAATTTTGATAGGAACATAGATAATAGTTGTTTTAATGTTGTATTTAGTTTGTTAGTTGGTTAATTAGTTAGTTACAATTCCAAGCATGTCAGTCACATTTAACACATGTTGAAATTATTAATGCACATAGGGAATAATACGACCATTAGGGTAAGGCCATGTGGACTAATAGAATAGTTTTATGGTTATATAAATACATACTTGTAATCATATTACCATTATTGAATTAAAAAAAAAAAAACTCATTGCTTATTGCATTAGTGCGTCTTTCTCTCTTAATCTCTTTCTTTCTCTATGGAGGGTGACTACCTCGAATTAAGTTAATTTCGCTACAATTCTTATCCATCCTGTTAGGACATATGTAGTTGTTCAAGCTTGTGAACATATGTCGCTGTTTTATGTAATTGGCTTATCCTTAGACAAAACGCACTTTACTTGTAATTGGGTAGATCTAGGATGTGTTAAACACTTCAAGAAACAGTGGTTCAAGATTAAGTGTTGAAGCCGTCAAAGTCTGTCCAAGATACAAGCAAGGAAGTGCAAGATTTTAAAGCTCGATAGATACCTCGACAGATACATCTATCGAGATTTAAAGAAGCTGTTTAGCCCGAGCCTCGACAGCTGTCTCGACACCTCTCGACACCTCTATCTGTCGAGAATTAAAGAAAGTAGATTTCCAGGTCTGTTTCAAGTCCAATCCGTGAGTGTGTCTTTGGGACTTCTTTTCTCCTAACCCTAGACATATAAAAGGATTATTTTAAGGGCCGTCAAAGTGTGCGAAAAAGTAGAAATCACAAGATACAAGTTGCTTCTTCTCTGTTCATGCAAATTGTGATCTGTGAGACAAAGTTCGTGCCCTAGTTCATCTCTGATGATTTGAAGAACTTTGCAGCCAACATTCTTTCTTCCTCAAGTTGGTGAGTGAGTCACGTACTGGGATTCGTGCAAAGGAGTAAGCCGCGTACTGGGATCCGCGCATCAAATTGGTTAGTCACGTACTGGGAGCCGTGCATTGAAAAGCAGAAATTGTCACTACAGAACAAGTCCAATTGGGTATTGGGGTAATAGTTCAACTGTAGGTTGGTGAGGTACTGGGATTCCTTACTTGTAACTGCTTGTTGTGATAATAGTGGAGTTTCGGGAGTGGTGACCTTAAATCACCCGGTGGGGTTTTTGCCGTAAGGTTTTCCCCATTCGTGAACAAATCACCGTGTTATTTATTTTCCGCTGCATAACTTAGTTTCGGTGATTTGTTTGTGCTGCCACGTAAATTTGCATGTTAATTTGATTAATTAATAACTGGGCTAATTTAATTAATCTAAATTATCACAAGGGGTCAACGCGTTTGTGGCCTGTCAAGTGGTATCAGAGCAAGCACACTCTGATTAGGGTCTAATCTATTGTGTGTGATCTATTGACCCCTGCTGTCATGGATAGAGGACAATCTCTAATTATACCTCCTTTATTTGATGGTACTAACTATGCATACTGGAAAGTACGCATGAGAGCTTTCTTGCAGTCTTTAGATGAGAAAGTGTGGCAAGCTGTGGAGATAGGCTGGACCAAGCCTACAGAAGCGCCGGCCAACTGGGATGATGCTAAGATCAAGGCGGCAAACTTCAACAGCAGAGCATTGAATGCCCTATTCAGTGCAGTCACCAATGAGGAATTCAAGAAAATTTCCTTAACTGAAACTGTGAAGGAAGCATGGACCATCCTCCAGACAACCTATGAGGGCACCAAGGCTGTCAAAGATTCAAAGCTGCAAAGGCTCACCACACGCTTTGAAGAAATAAAGATGGAGGAGGATGAGTCGTTTGATGAGTTCTATGCCAAGCTCAAGGACATAGTGAACTCAGCCTTCAATCTTGGGGAAATTATCCCAGAACCCAAGATTGTAAGGAAGGTGCTCAGATCACTGCCAGAAAGATTCCATGCTAAGATCACGGCGATCGAAGAGTCGAAGGATATTGACAGAATTCCTTTGACTGAGCTGGTTGGAAACTTGCAAACCTATGAGTTAGGGCTAACTAGGTTAGGCAAGTCGAGCAAGGGCAAGAGTTTGGCACTGAAGGCCAAAAGCAGTGATACGGATGACTCGTCAGATGATGAAGATTCCAAGATGAAATCCTACATCACAAGGCAATTCAAGAAGTTTATGAAGAATGCCAATGGAAAGGGTTTCAACAAAGACCGTAGACAGTCCAGTTCTTCACAATTCAAGAATCCGGAGAAAATGAAGAAGGATGTCAAGGATGGCGGTCAGTACACTGTTCCCACAGGACCAAAGTGCTTTGGGTGTCAAGGCTTTGGACACATGAAACAAGAGTGTCCTACGTACTTAAAGAGCATAGGGAAGAGCAAAGCACTTGCTGTTACCTTAAGCGACACAGAGCCCGAGGACGATTCCGAGGATGAGGACGACGGAATCTTGAGTGCCTTCGCTACCACTGTTAATCCTACTGATGGGGTTACAGAAGATGTGGATGAAGAGAAGGAATTGGTGGAATCCAAGATTGAGACTATGGATGATCAAGATGATATCCATACCGCCTATGAGAAGCTATACAAGCTTTCTGAGAAACACGAGAAGCTCTATAGGCTGGCCACCAAGAAGCTCAGTGATGTGGAACTTGACCGTGAGGAGCTGTCCACAAAGGTTGATCAAGCGAATCAAACCATTGGAGCACTGAGGTTCGAGAACAATTTCTTGGCTGAGAGGACCAAGAAGCTTGAAGCAGAGCTGTTTCAAGTCAGAGCACAACTGAAGAGGACGTCAAGCGCCAAGCTGGACAAGATGCTAGATGCTCAGAGATCTTCTTCGGATCGTACTGGATTGGGGTATGATTTCTCTCTCTCTAATACTCCTACTTCTAGTACTACTGTCTTTGTTCCACCCGCTAATAACATTAAAACTGAGGAGAATAATGTTAAAACTGATTTAGCTAGTGAGAACGTAGACAAGGAAAGGTCCATCCTAGGAGCGCCCCCTAAAATTGAGAAAAGGGAATCTAGAAACCCTAGGAATAAGAGGGCTAACTCTCAAAAGGCCAAACAGAAGAAACCGCATCTCTGTTATCATTGTGGTCTCGCCGGTCACACTCGACCAAATTGCTACAAGTGGCTTGCCACTCAACAGAGCAATGGCGAAATAGCATCTGGGAGTCAGAATCAGCTTCAGTCTTCTCTCGCTCCTCTTGGAGACATTCTAAAAGCTCTTATGTTCCTTTCGAACTTGAACGGTTCATTTTCTTCTCCCTCTTCACCGGTTCAAGAGTCAACCAAAAGGAAAGGTTCTTCCAAGGTGTGGAAGCCAAAGGGATCTAAGTGATTTCTGTCACTTTTTCCTCTCTCCCCTGTTTTCGTGTGTTGCATTACTTGTGTGTTTTTTTACTGTTTTGAGTCAGTCTAGTTTTATGCATGTTTTGCTTTCTTTAGCATGTTTTGTTTGTGTGTTTTCAGTTTTGTGTTTTATTTTTGCTTCTCTAATAAAATAAAAAATAAAAAAATTGAAAAATTGAAAAATACAAAAACAGTGTGTGTTTGTGTGCATTAGTTCATGCAAACTTTTGTAATGGCCATTGAAACAGAGTTTTCTAAACTTTGTATCATCTGTAGCTTAGATGAGCATTCTTCTGCACAACTAAGCGAGTGAGCTCTGTAGCTCTTTGTTTGTGATGAGTAAGGTTAAGTGATCTCTTCTTCTTAACACTCGTGTCATTCTTTTTGACGGGTTGAACTAGAAAATCCTAAGAGAAAGGCATAAATAACCATCTCACCACTGTTACTCGCCAATCATAATATGACATCTGTATGCTTCGGCATAGCAAAAGTGCAATGTCAATGACACGTGTATACTTCGGCATAGCAAAAGTGCAGTGTCAAAAGCTTAACATCATTGGGTATTTCTTTTCTTTCTCTTGTATGCCCATGCATGATATGCTTGTTAAAAGAAAATATGCAAAAATATAAAAAGCAAAAAGATTAAAAATGCTTTAAAATATGGTTGCAAGCGTGTTTTCTAGGAGATGTGGGAGTTATAGGATGTACCTCAAAGGTGATAGTCCCCATCAAACAGTTATGATTGTGTGTGAGTTAAAGATTTTCTCATATCTCAAATCGTCATGACATTGAGACACTTATGCAATCTTGCGATGTTTTCACACACAACACGCAATACTTTTTGCTATTCTTGATACATGTGCAAGTACAATGTGATTTGGCCATCACAAGGTTGACATACTTTAATGTATGTTCACTAAACTGTCTTAACTTGTTTTTGAAAAATAAAATTGGTTAGACTTGTTTAGTGTGTGTGTGCGTGTTTTGAGATACATGTGCATCATATTTCTTGTTGAGAGATGATTTTGAGAGCTTAATGTGTTGATTGTATCTTTGGTTGAGCTGCATGCATGATTGCATTCATGTCTGTGTTTTTCCTCTTTTGAAAAACTGCATTGAAAGGCATCTCGACACCTCCTCGATACCTCTCGATACATAGCTATCTGTCGAGATCCTTAGACTCTTTCTTATCGCAGCCTCGACAGATACCTCGATAGCAGCTGGATCGATCGAGAAACTTTCTGTTTGCTCGATAGATCCTCGATAGCTTCTGGATCGATCGAGGTTCCCTCTTGCTTGTTTCTTCTTCCTCGATAGCTGACCTCGATAGCTGCATCTGTCCACGTGCTTTTCTCAATAGCTTTCCTCGACAGCTACTTCGACAGCTCTCGACACCTTCAGCTGTCGAGAATTACTGATGCTCTATAAAAGGGTTTTTCGCGATTTTTCAGTTCATTCTCTCGATCTCTCTCGCTCGAAACTCTCTGTTCTCTCTCAAAAACTTTTCTTTTTCCCTCCAAACCTTCTCCCAAAGCTTTCTCAAGAGTTTCTTTGCAATCTTCATCTCTTGGTAAGCACATTATCCCTCTTCTTCATGCATTTCATTGTTTAAAACCCTAGGTTTGTGTTTTTGAAAAATTTTTGGGAGTTTTCAAAATTGTTGGGGTTTTCATGAAATTTTTGGGTTGGTTTTCTAGTTTTAATCTTCAAAACCACATGCATTGCATCACATTAGCATTCTAATTGTATTTTCATGCATTTAGATGTGTGCAAATCTATTGTGTGCTGTTAGGTTTGGATTGGGCTGAGCCCATGATGTTTTTGAGTTGCATGTCACATGCTCATGCATTTTCATGCATACGTTCTTTTCATTTCAATATTTCATTCTGCCAATATTGATTTGTTTGGGACTTTTCTGTTTGTCTCTTCTTTCCCCCTCTTCTATGTTTGCGTTAGTAGCATCTATGGCTCCTAAACATAAGTCCATTCCGTCCCAGAACCCTCTGCGTTCTAAGGGACAGTCTTCTTCTGAATCTACCCCTCTCTCTGTCCGGTTCCGTGATGAGAAAGCCCGTAAGGACTTCTCGAAAAACTTTTCCAAACACGGTGTTCATTCGGAACACCACGTCGTCCTGGCAGACTTTGCCGACACTGACCTACCCGATGTCATTCACACTCGGGGTTGGGAGTCACTGTGTGACGTCCCGGTCACATCTCCTCTCGTGTTGATTCAAGAGTTTTACTCCAACATCCACGGGATATATTCTTCAGTACCTTCTTTCTATTCTTGCGTTAGAGGTACGCGCTTCTGTGTCACCCCAGAGCTAGTCTCTGAGGTTCTCCATGTCCCTAGGGTGGATCATCCCGATTACCCTAGCTGTGAGCGTCTCTGGACTGTGTCCAAAGACGAGATGATCTCGGCGTACTGTGAACGTCCTACCTCTTGGGGAGATCACATGTACACACCATGTCGACCTTTTGCTAAAGGTCCTCATTTCCTTAACATGGTGATGACATTTGTTTTGCACCCACTCTCTCACTACAACTCGATCACAGAGCCTCGTGCTCGGTTCTTGTTGTCCCTCCTTGAGGATCTCTCTATAGACTTTCCTTCTCACTTCATCTTTTCTATCATAGATGTCTATAGAGATACGGCCACCCGTGATAAGCTCATTTTCCCTTCCGCTATCACGAGGATTCTGAGTCGTTTTTCCGTTCCCTTCCCTTCGTCCGATCACTACCATGTCATGTCTGCCATAGACGCCGCTACCGTAAAACGTAGCGAGGCACAGTTCCGATCGCGACAGCCGGATGCTGCCACTCCTTCCACTCGTCCGACCACCTCCAGATCAGCTCGTGTGTCTGCTTCTTCCTCCTCTAGCGACGTCACGTTAGGAGACATCATGGCGTAGTTACAGCGCATGGATGCTCGCCTCGATACACTCTCCACAGAGTTGTATCAGGTGAATGTCCGTGTTGGTCGCATCGCCAGGCGACAGGCGACCATGGGCGGCTTTGCATCAGAGGCTTCTCCTTCGCCACCTCATGTGTTGACTGAGACCAAGGCTGATGATGATGGCGATGATGATGATGCTTCCGACGATGATGATGATGGAGATGCTAGCTCATCGGATGAGATGTCTACTTGACACTCTACCCTTTGTCACTCGTGATAAAAATGGGGAGTAGTTTTGTATGAGAGTAGTCATACTTAGGGGGAGTGTTAGCATAGGACATTTTTGTTAGGGGGAGTGTGGATTGAGGGATGTAGTGAGGTGATCTATGTATTTTTTTCTTTTCTTATCTTTTAGAGATACATTGATCATGTACTTACATACATTGTACTTATTCTCTTTCTCTATATGATGATGTATGTTGTCTTTTTCACCTACCTCTACATGTGTTGTTTCTTTTATGTCTTTATACACATGTTTCTTTACTTGTATGCAATCTATTATTTCTGTTTTACACAAAGATGCCTTGGTGTGTTTTGTTTCCAAGTGTTTCAGAAATACAGGTTGTCAAAGTCTTCTTGCCATAAACTCTCTTCTTGCAAAGTTTTTCAAGAGTTTGTGTTAGGATAGATTTTATTGTATGTAACAAGTGAATATGAGTTGAGTGATTTATGACTTCTCTCATATCTTCATTTGTATGTTGTGGTTTTGTCACGGATTGCCAAAGGGGGAGATTGTTAGGACATATGTAGTTGTTCAAGCTTGTGAACATATGTCGCTGTTTTATGTAATTGGCTTATCCTTAGACAAAACGCACTTTACTTATAATTGGGTAGATCTAGGATGTGTTAAACACTTCAAGAAACAGTGGTTCAAGATTAAGTGTTGAAGCCGTCAAAGTCTGTCCAAGATACAAGCAAGGAAGTGCAAGATTTTAAAGCTCGATAGATACCTCGATAGATACATCTATCGAGATTTAAAGAAGCTGTTTAGCCCGAGCCTCGACAGCTGTCTCGACACCTCTCGACACCTCTATCTGTCGAGAATTAAAGAAAACAGATTTCCAGGTCTGTTTCAAGTCCAATCCGTGAGTGTGTCTTTGGGACTTCTTTTCTCCTAACCCTAGACATATAAAAGGATTATTTTAAGGGCCGTCAAAGTGTGCGAAAAATTAGAAATCACAAGATACAAGTTGCTTCTTCTCTGTTCATGCAAATTGTGATCTGTGAGACAAAGTTCGTGCCCTAGTTCATCTCTGATGATTTGAAGAACTTTGCAGCCAACATTCTTTCTTCCTCAAGTTGGTGAGTGAGTCATGTACTGGGATTCGTGCAAAGGAGTAAGCCGCGTACTGGGATCCGCGCATCAAATTGGTTAGTCACGTACTGGGAGCTGTGCATTGAAAAGCAGAAATTGTCACTACAGAACAAGTCCAATTGGGTATTGGGGTAAGAGTTCGACTGTAGGTTGGTGAGGTACTGGGATTCCTTACTTGTAACTGCTTGTTGTGATAAAAGTGGAGTTTCGGGAGTGGTGACCTTAAATCACCCGGTGGGGTTTTTGCCGTAAGGTTTTCCCCATTCGTGAACAAATCACCGTGTTATTTATTTTCCGCTGCATAACTTAGTTTCGGTGATTTGTTTGTGCTGCCACGTAAATTTGCATGTTAATTTGATTAATTAATAACTGGGCTAATTTAATTAATCTAAATTATCACAAGGGGTCAACGCGTTTGTGGCCTGTCACATCCCTATTAGAAACCACTAGGTTCCTAACAAGTAGTATCAGAACCATCAATATTGTGACTTCTATCATTTTCCTTACTATCTTGGAAGTTTTTATATGTCCTGTATATCTCCTATTATACATAATTTGCTAGTTTCTTGGAGTAGATGCTAAAAGTTATTATCATGGTATTCTAAACGAGTGTATTTATAAAAATAAATATTTCTGAATAACCGTCATTGCTTCATAATTTGATAAATTTGATTCATTTTGGCACAAAAGTAGACTAATTTAACTACATCCAATCTCTTAAACCTTTTTTTTTTATTTATCATTTTGATAGTGTTACCAACTCTTTACTTGATTTCAGTTCTCCTATGAAAATCCTATTCTTAGAGGGGAAAAGCCTAGCTATTGCAAACTCCTTCTAGTTCCGTGTTGGAGGCATTGCCAAAAGTCTGTGATAACTGAAAACTCTAGGATTGCTGCGGATAAAGAAACTCTAAAGGCAAAGGAAATAGGGCTAGAGAACTATTTTAACGAGAACACAGAAATCTTGGAGAGCTTCCAATTCCTTTCTAGCGTCGTTGCTTAAATATTTTCAAGATCAAGAGGTTTAAAGGATCTTCATACAAAAAGGTTTTTTAAGAAATATTGTTCTTACAATGTAAGGAATTGTAAATCCTCTCATAATCTGTGACTTCTGGCTTGTCTAGTAGAACCTTGCTGCAAACTCGTGTCATTTTTTCAAATTATATGAATACTAGTTGTCTGAATATTTTGTAAGACTATTGTTGACACTTAGGAACCTGTTAAAGATGTCCTTAGTTTAGAAATTCTAGCACTATGCCTCTTAAGCATGGAGTCTTTGTGGCACCAGTGCTAGTGATGCCGCTTCTATTCGAGTTATATCACCTGATGTTCTTATTACTTATGGCATGTGGGAACACTAGCATGCGATTTACTGAAATGGTAGGGTGCTTGGCCTGGCTTTTAGTCTTTACTCTTTAAGTTAAAATTGATTCTCATAAGCTTGATTAAAAGTAACTAGCCTCTTTACATGCAATTCGCACGTGCAATGATGCTTTTCATTTTTTATTTTTTGGGTTTACATGTTTTACTTATGGGAGTTTTATTTTATCTTTTATTTTAAGAAGAAGTTGCATTAGTACTTGACTACTAATGCGAGAGAGAAATGTGGAGGTGGGATAAAAACAGTTCAATGATAAATAAAAAAAAATGGTACATTTGTGGAAAAAGTAAAAAACTATTTTATTTTTATTTTTATTTTCTAAAAGAAGTTGTGTTAGTACTTGACAACTAACGTGAGAGAGAAATGTGGAGCAAGGAGAAAAAACTTTTTTTTATATTTAATTTAGCTAAAAATTAGGAGTCTTTGAAATACTAATTTTACATGTCTAACCCTACGATTTAAGCCTTAGAAACAAATGAATCCAACAATTCTTTAACCACTTGTAGCCCCAATCAGGTGAGGCAATAACACAATAATGAGTATTTTTGGGTTTATTTGATTTGAACCCATACAATTGACTCAATGAGAGAATGAGAAAAGTAGAGATGAGAACCGAAGAAAATATACATTGATCAAAAATGTTATTTTTGCCGACATATCTGTTATGTGACAAAACATGAAACATATTTCATTAGTTATGTGACAATATTTGGAACTCGAGTTTCATTAGAAACTTATATAAATAAATAAATAATCAACAAAACTTTTTTTTGCTGTGAATCTAATCTAACACAGATATACAAGAATGACTTCATATAACCAGTCCGTATGCTTTAAACACACACACACACACACGTTTATTAATAAAATAAAACAAACTTGCTCAAGGGTAGAAGAAGGTGTGTCATTCTGCTCATACACATTTGGCTTGGCTTTGTTGACGTCCTCAAAAGAGCAAGGGAATGTTTGTTTGAGCAGAAAAGAATGGCTAATGGAACAAAAAATGCTGGTAATGGACTTTTTTTTTTTTTTTTCCTTTTGCACAGCAAGCAAAAAATAGGGAAGAGAGAAATTAGTGTTCTCCAAAATTAATTAGGTAAGTTGATGTTAATAACAATAATGATTAATCATATAGTTGAGTGTTTATTGTTTATTGCTTATGTTCATGCACTAGAGTAGTTTCGGTTTATTGCGCTTCATTTACTCCTGTTCTGCATATAGATAAGTTAGAGTAAAAACAATTAAGCCGTGTTTTTAAAATTAGAGGTCTAAACAAGCTATAGTGTTCTACACTATTTGAGCTTTCAGATTTTGATCTTCCTGCCGTCTAGAAAACCTATATTAGAATAAAGAGGAGTTCCACCAACATTCGTTTTTGTTTTATCTAATGGTACTGTTAGGATATGTGCCCTTAAATCCTATTGTATGATGCTATGTATGACATTATGTATGACTTAATGTTGTGTTTAATAAAGTTGTTTATTTTTATCTAAAATAATGGTAACATGAATATTTGGACATTATCATATAGTCCATGAGATGCATAGTATGTGATTTATGTGATTTAGTCACAGAAGATATAAATCACAAGTTCTTTGTAAACTCAAAATTTATAGTTCGTAGTCGGTGATGAAATTGGGCATTTCATCTGCGAAGACTATAACGTATCAACTAAGATGATTTGTCTTGATCATGGAAGTGGTGACTTCTAGTTGATATGTTGATATGTTTTAAGAGTTAAAACATATTGAACTGGACCGCTGTGAGATTTATTATTCTCCTAACGACTGTCAAATGAATAATAAATCTCACGACTTCTATTTGCATGAACTCTTAATCCTGAGAGAATAATGGACCTGATCATGAGGTGTAGGTTGCTTTGATATATCAGGAGTGAGATCTAAAGTAACGGTCAAAACCTCAGTATGTTGGGCAACCACATTTAGTGTTGATGGAACATATATTCTCAAGATGGAATTCATAGTCTCTTAACGGAGATACAAAATATTCCCTTGAGATAAGTTTAATGGATTCAGTTATTCAGAGAGTTAGGCCTAACCACTTTGGTAAGAAATTACTAAAGTATATATTTATGAAATTGGATTTCATAAATATATGATGAATAACTTTAAAGGATTAAACCGGGTACTCAAGGATAAGATGTAGTAATTTACAAAGTGGCAATCTATATTTATGACTTTGTATTACTACGAATATTTTATGAAGGGGTTACGTGTAAAATAAAGTCTTGGGATATAATTTATTAATAAGGCCTAGAGTGCAATTATATTTATATAGTGGTATTAAATATAATTAATGGTAGCTTTGGACTTGTCAAGAGTTGACGGAAAAGCCCAAGGCCCATTGGAGCTAGTGTCTTATTGGTCCCTTTTGATCTCATTCCAAGCCACACACTAAAGCCCAATTGAAAATGCCCAATAGGCCGGCCCAATTAGATAATCAGTTAGTTATAAAGGGAGAAACATACAGAATTTTTTAACGTGATTTTTCGAAAAGAAAAATAAAGAGTGTGAGACACACTTTCATTCTCCCTTTGGAAACTGATTGAGAGACCACACATCTTGGGCGTAAAGTGGAATTGGAGCGAAGATTAAAAGTTTTCCCAAGTGCTTCTAATCTTTGTTTTGAAATTCTCCATACCAAGGTACGCTATCTTGTTCTTAAATTCTGAAATTCATAGAGTGCATGTTGTCAATCATGAATGAAATAGATCCTTGTTTGTTGCTTCCGCTGTGTGTTTTGTATGAGATACAAAACCAGATTTTATCCAACAGGTACAGCTTTGTTTATGCACAAAAGAAAGCACAAACAAACTTCTTTAATTAATCACTATTTAATCTTTCCAATTTGGCGTTGATGTTCAGAAATCTATCTAGTCTAAAAAGAATAAAGAATTCATACACTCGATGATCGCAATTCCCCATCGATGTCAAGTAGATTTCTTCACCAATTGTACATTTTTTCATAAAGCAAGGAGGAGACCAATGTTGCGGGTGCAACACTATAAGACGAGGAAGTAAAGAAAGTCAAACCAGAAGCTAGTTTCCATTTTAACTTGTACATTATTACAACGCTAAAACCAAACTTATTTAAGACTAAATAAGTCAATTTGCACCTCAGACATTAAGACCCTGATGCTACAGTCTTTGAGTCGTTGAGCCAACTGCTGCTTCAGTCTTCGAGTCGTTGAAGCTAAATCACTAGAGCAGTTGAGCATACAAATCTTTAAACTTTTGAGGCAAGTGAAGGAAATTGAATACTAATGTAGCACAAGGATGATAAACTTAATGATTGACGTTTGAGTTTGTATAAACATTGAAATTGAATTGCTCAAATACAAATTTGGCTCTAACTCCATAACATTGAAGAAAAAATTTGCAGGCAATATGCATAAAAATACTGTCAGCTTTCTTAGTAAAATTTTAAAAGTCCATAATCTTATATCAGGCAATATAATAAGAGCAACAGAGACCTAAAAAAATTAAACCGTGCATGCTAGCAAATGTCATATCAATTTATATGGGATATAAAATTTGAAGAGTGCTACATAAATAAACACAAAAATAAATACCACTAGATTTGTCTAGTTCCTTGCAAATATTAGAGCTGCACCATCTGATAAACATTTTGTACTCCCCCAGACATTTCTAGTTTCAGTCCCACACCTGTATAGAAATTAGAAAGCGGCATCTCTCAGCACCCACAATGAAAAATTTCCTTGGCATGGCATAGTTTGCAATACATGAGTTGTCATCAATTAAAGCATCAACTTGCCACTTATCGCTCTACCCCAAGTCACTGGTAATAGTAGAAATCTTTCACAGACCAAAGGAAGCCATCCAGTTCCTAACACCAAACCAAGATTAACTTCCTTCTCTCAATAAGAAAGTTTTATACAAGGTATGTATATTCTGTATATGTAGATCAACACTCACCCAACACATCAATAAAGGGTTTCAAGTCCACAGGTCCTTCCTATAACATCATTCACATCACATATCAGCAACAAAACCAAGGATAAACATTTCTAAAGATATAGAAGGATGAACGTACTCCAAACATTATAATCCCAGCTGGGTCTGAAGGTGCCAAAACAGTTGCTGTGTAATCCCTAATATGCTTCACAAACTTGTCGAGCACCACTTGAAGAGATTCCTAATAATATCCAAATATTTCTGAATGTCAATGTCCTCAAACTGCTCAAGAGCTCATAAAAACTTTAACACTTTCCTTAAAAATCAATGATTGACAAAAATTTACACGAGTCCACATATCTCAATCTAATCTGAGCTGGCATACTTGTTACATTTTCCAATTCTCTCAAAAATGAATGTTGTACCCACATTATCTTGCCTACCCTGCCACATCATCTAAGATGGGCATTTTTTGATACATACCTTATTTTAACATATTATCAATATTTCCACAATAAGAAAACCCCTATTGGATAAAATCAGCATACATTTTTCAGTGCCAAAGTTGTCACCCTTACTGACTGTCGAAGTGAGACAGCATCAACTTTTAATCCTGGTACATAGCCAACAGTCAAAGCAATCCTATTATATCTATTTCCTATGTACCCAACAAATTCCTCGTCTGAATCACCAGCAATATCTTTCCATTTGACCTACATTAACATTTATGTAAAATAATAAATAAATAAATCAATAAAAGTAAAATCCTTATTCTTCTGTGACAACTTCCCCAGAAATTGACAATTTACCAATAAAAAGTACCCAACAAAAGAAGAGAAGAGATATAAACCTCTCTAAATTCATTGGTAAGAGCATCTCTTCCGATTATTCCGCTAGCAACAGTAATAATTAATGGAGTACTCTGACCCAATCTCTTTGTTATCTGCGTTACAATCATTAACAAAAAATTATGTAACAATTTAAAAAGGCCAAAATACACATTTTGTCTCTGAAATTTGATTTAAATTCAATTTTGGTCCCTCAAATTTAAAAAATTGCAATTCCATCTATGAAAAACTCAAAATGTAACAAAAAATTAACAATTTAAAAAGGCCAAAATACACTTTTTGTCTCTAAAATTTGATTTAAATTCAATATTGGTCCCTCAAATTTAAAAAATTGCAATTCCTTCCATGAAAAACTCAAAATGTATCCATTTTGTCCTTCGACCTATTTGCCATTAAAGAAATTGCAGTATTGGTAAACAAAACAAAGTGCTGATGCGTTAAAAAGATGAGATGGCCTAAAATAAATTTAAAAGAAGGAAAATGCTAACATGAGTGACACAAAAATTTACAAATTTATCGCCGCTACTGAGCTAACATATTAATTGTGACTAGTGTATAATAGTAATATCAATGAAGAGTCTATACTCACCATCTGGAAGTGATGTTTCACAAATTAATTACAACTTAACCCCTCAACAATTTATGAAAAAGAAATATAAAAAATGCCAAAGTTATTATAAATATTTTACTACACAAGACTTACAAACTTAAGTGGCTATAGTGGGGTTTAGTTAGTTCAACTATTAACATTTCTGATTATTGAATAAGAGATCTGGGTTCATTTTCCGCTTACACCAAAAACTGATTGGTATCTTAGTCCGATGATAAAGACAAGGACGGAACTAGGATTCGAAGTCGAGGGGGGCACATATAATTTTCTTAAGGGGGGAAAATATAATTTTTCTTGGACTTATTTTCTAAAATCTTAAATATATACCTACCATTTAATATTTTAAAAAAATTTGGGGGGGGGGGGGGAGGGCACAGGCCCCCTTAGCTTGTATGTGGTTCCATCCCTGGATAAAGAGATCAATCATGAGAAGCAGATGACATAGATTGAAACTCTAAATGACAATAAATGTGATTATTGATTCAACAAATAATAAATAAATATCTTAATACTACTTTGTGATTGGTGATACATCAACTTACATGTAAGGTTTATGTACTTCTCAAAAATCCTTTTAAAAAAAAGGCTTAGAGCATCACCATCAGGTGTGCCAAATGCCAAATATTTGGCATTTGGCACACCAAACACCAAAAAACCTCTCACATGAGGTGTTCTAAATGCAAAAAGTTTTGGCATGAATGAACTGTACAGTTCTAAATATACAACTGTATGGATAAGAATGCTAAACTTTTTAATATTTATTTATTCTACTTTTCTCTCTCTTCTCTCACCGTGATCCTCTAATTACTCTCTCATCCTCTCTTCCTCTCCACAATCCTCCCAATCAGACAAGATCAAGAACCTAATCCGTGCCAGCATCCAATCAAGCTCCACCACCATCCAATCTCTCCTCTGAACTCGTTGCCGATTACTCCTCTAGTTGGTATGCCTCAATAGTTGTCTTGGTATTGAAATTTATGAAAGGTTTATTTACTAATTTTATTTAGTAAAAGAATTTTTAATCCTTAATATATACTCTGGTTTTCAAACCAAATGTGAAGCAAATTTTTGTTCCAATTACATCCATTTTGAGTCACCAGCAAAGGAATATGCTTGTCATAAAAAAAATGAAAAAAAAAAAAAACAGAACAAAAACAGAACCAAATGTAGGAATATGCTTTTCTGCTTTCCCTTTCCATGGGTTTGTCTCCCAAAACCAAAACAAAAAATTTTAATAATATTGTTTGTTTCTATGTTGTGCTTTGTGTGGACCATAGGACCTCATGATACTTTTCCACATGCAAGCCTATCTCATACTTTATTCTATTGTTTTTTATATGCAGATGGCTGACTTGACATTCAATTTTGAAATTCATCATGCTGGCCAGTTTATGTGGAACCCAGATTTGGTATATTTAGGAGGCAATACTTCTTTTATTGATAATGTTGACCTAGATAAACTTAGTTATTTTGAAATACAAGATATTTGTTCTGATGTGGGGGCAGTTAGTACAAGTAGGTTTCATTATCTTATTCTTGAAGGTAATTTAGAGCAAAAATTAAGGCTTATAGATGGAGATGATGATGTAGTTTATATTTGTGAGACTCATACTGCATGGCCTACAGATAAGATAAAACTATATGTTGAGGGTGGTGAAGAGTCACTTGCAGTTGAATAACCATTTGGTAATAAGGAAGTAGCAAATGATGATGATGTGCATGAGGTGGGTCAGAATGATGATGATGTGCATGAGATGCATGAAGGAGGTAATGTGGATGCTGAAGGAGGTGGTGGACAAGATTTTGATTAGTTGGAGGAAGGGATTGAAGGGTTAGATTTTGATGATGATGTATTTGGAAATGTAGATGATGGGCCATCTACACATGATGGAGTTAGTGTCAATGCAGTAGCCCCACATAAGCCCTCTGAGGGAGATGATGGGCCATCTACACATAAGGATCCACCTGTGTATGCAGCCCCACATAGGCCTACTGCAGCTGATAATGACCCACCTCTTGAAGAGGGTGAATGGATTGACTCACCTCTTGAAGATGATATGGAAAGTCTAGTAGGGTTTGATGATGATCATCCACCAACTACTGCAAAAGTACCCGAGTTTAATGTCCAAACTAACATGAGAAAACCAGAGTTAAGTAAATGAATGACGTTTCCAAACTCTAAGGTATTTAAGGAGGCTTTGAGGAAATATACTATACACAAGCCAGTAGATATCAAGTTCGAGCTGAATGAGAAGAAGAAGATATCAGTTTATTACATAAATGAATGTGGATGGAGGTATTATGCATCTCAACTATCTGGGGAGTTGACATTCCAAATAAAAACATTCAATCCAGAGTGCACTTGAATGATAAAGGAAATAGGGTTATTTTGCAAACTGAAATGGAAGATGAAAATGCACAACCCAAATTTAAGAGAATGTATATCAGGTATAATGCACAAAAAGTTGGTTTTTTGGGAGGTTGTAGACCAATCATTGGTTTAGATGGGTGCCACCTGAAAGGGAGATTTGGGGGACAAATACTTTCTGCCACACCTAGAGATGCAAATGATAACATTTTCCTAGTTGCATTTGCTGTTGTTGAGCAAGAGAACAAAGATTCATAGGTATGGTTTCTGCAGCAATTTTCAGATGACATTGGGAATCCAGAGCAACCTAATCTGGTCTTTATCACTGATAGACAAAAGGTATGACCTACAATTGTATACATGCCTCAGTTCAATAATACATGACTCAGTTCATTTCAACATGTCTAACTAACATATTTACTTGATCTTTTTTGTATATGAATTAGGGCTTTATACCTACAATTGAGATGTTGTTCCCAACTTGTGAGCATAGGTATTGTGTGAAGCATATCTATAATAATTTTAAAGTGGATCATAAGGGCTTGGAGCTGAAGGATGCACTATAGAGATGTGCTAGAGCCATAACAATCAAGGAATTTTAAAGAAGAATGCAAGAACTGAAGGATTTGGATGTCAAGGCATGGGAGTATCTTGCTAACATCAATCCTGCACAATGGTCTAAGTCTCACTTTAGTAGTAGAGCTTTGTGTAACTGTTTAGCTAATAACTCGAGTGAGTCTTTTAATGCCATGATCTTAGAATCTAGGGATAAGCCAATTTTAGCAATGTTGGAGTGGATCAGAGTTAGGCTCATGACCAAATAGTACAAAAAGATGAATGGTATAGCAAAATACACAGAAAAGGTGTGTCTTAATATTCAAGAAAAATTAGAGAAGTTAAAACATGAATTTATATCTTTCAATGCTACTCCAGTAGGCAGCTTCATGTATGTGGATGATAATAGTCATGAGAGACATGTGGTTGACTTGGTTAAGAAAGCATGCGGCTGTAGGATTTGGGATTTGACAGGGCTTCCTTGCAAACATGGGATCTTTGCTATTGTTAAGAACCTGGAGAGAGTGGAGGACTATGTGCATCCTTGTTACTTGAAAGAGACATTTGTTGAAACCTACAAAAAGATAATACAGCCAATTCCTGGCCAGTCTAAGTGGGTTAAGACTAACCAACCTGCTCCTATCGCTCCTCATGTGTATAAACCACCTGCCAGACCACCAAAGTAAAGAAAAAGAGATCCTGAAGAGCCAAGGAATCCTTATAGAGTTTCTAGGATGAACAAGACAATCAAGTATGGGAAGTGCCAGAAAGAATGACATAATGCAAGAGGGTGCAAGGCAAGCATCACTGGTGAAACTCCATGGCAGAGAAGAGATAAACTTGCTAAATCAAAAGCTGTAAGTATCTCCATTCTTTGAACTATATTCAATTCCTCACATATTTCATGTGTATGTAACTTGTACAACCCTTTTTGTAGGCACAAGGCAGTAAATCTACAAAAACAAAGCAGACTACAACACCTCAAACTGCATCTCAGCCACCAAGTATTAGATCTCAGCCTGTATACAGAACTTTTGGTCAAAGTAACGGTCAAAACCTCAATATGTTGGGCAGCCACATTTAATGTTGATGGAATATATATTTTCAAGATGGAATTCATTATCTTTTAACGAAAATATAAAATATTCTCTTGAGATATGTTATTAACATTTCCACATAAACAACACTTTCAATTTGCACAAAAACAACACTTTTCATTTTCACAAAAACAACACTTTCAATTGAATATATAATAACATGTTCAATTTGCACAAAAACAACACTTTCCATTTCAGGAGATAGATACAATAATTCAATTGCCCAATCACATTTCAACATCCCCCCTACCCAAGCATCATGGCAGATTAAGGTTCCTCACCCTTGTATCGTTGTTCACTGAGGCAAAACACAACAAAAACATTACAAAAATGAAAAATAACCATGACAAAACTAGTGTCACCTTGTACAATCTCTCACTCTCTCTAACCCTCTTAAGTTTTTCCCTAGCTTTTACATAAAGCTCATGATTCGTACCGCTTAAAATACCGGTCCTTACCAGACTATACCGGACGTACCGCCAAATATTGGACATCTCGGCCGAAAACTGGAAATCCGGCGGTACTAAAACTTGAAGAAAATGGAAAAAGTTTACAACAAAAAGCTCACAATACCGTCCTCACTGGTTGTTTTCCCATGTTGTCGGCCATTCCCCTAGCCCTCCTCCTTCTGTTTTATCTAGCCACTTCTTCTTCTTCTTCTTTTTCTTCTTCTTCTTCTTCTTCTTCTTCTTCGCTTCTGGCCGAGACTGAAGCTGAACTCTCTTCTTATGCGTTCTTTTTTAGTTGTGTATGTGTGGCTCTTGTTTTATTGTTTTGTGTGAATTTTAGTTGTGTGTGTGTGGCTCTTGTTTAATCATTTTGTGTGAGGTCTGACACACCCACATGAACTCTAATGGCCATGGGTTCAAATTTCAAATACTTTGACTTTTTGGCTAGCACATTTGGTAAGCATTTTAAGTTTCTTTTTTTAATAATTAATATTATCTTTTTATTATTATTACAATCTAGTATATCAGCTTACATTATTGGGTTGATATTTAGCAAAAATTAATCGTATTAAAAATAAGCAATTAATTTAGAGAAATATGCTATTATAAATTTAAGGATTCTTATATAGATTTATAAATAATTCTAAATAAATAATCAAGTATGTCTATATATATAAATATAATAATAGCAATAAACCCGAAACGGTACACCGGTATTGACCGGTACCCAAAATATATCGTACCGCTGATCAAACCGGTACAGCTTCCGGTATGGTATTGTCTTCCTTGGGTAAGAGTGGTGTTACTATTATTACTTATAATATTGACAAAGTCAAGCACGAAATTTACTTATGCGCCTGCCAAATTGTCATTACCCCAAAATTGCCCTAATGGTCAAACAAGAGTGAATGAAAATTCCAAAAATAAAATGTTGTCACCAGTTAAATAAATAAAATAAAAAGAGAAAAACATTACATATTAAACTTAATTAACCCACCCAAATACCCGTTATTAAACTTTGTTGGGTAGTTTATACCTTAGTTGTATATTATGCAACCATTTTAATCAATTGAGTCCAATTATGCCGATTTCGTTAATTTTATTCAAATAAAATAGATTAATCATATGGTACATGGTGTCGCTGATTGCATATAAGTCAATCAGAATCAGACAGCAATAAGGTGATGAAGAAGTAGAAAATCCAAGGAATACTATCTAAGTAAATTAACCATTAGAGAAAACATAATGGTAGCGGCCAACAAGTGACCCATTAGCTTGAGTATTGAACTCAATTATCTAAAAAAGAATACAAGGTTTAGTCGCTAGCTTATCAAAACATGATTCGTGTCATGGTCATAAAAAAAAAAAAAAAAAAAAAAAAAAAAAAACCCCTAAAAAGAAGTTAATTTACTTTGATCTATTAATGTTTCCAAAACAAGAGGGAAGAGGGAAGAACATGGGCTTTAGCATTAGTACACTGAAGCCACCACTGAAGGGACAAAGTACTGATTTTCAAGTGAAAGCATAATGTTGCTTTGATGCCAATTATTCCATTCAGAAATCACGGTTTGTGGTTTTCTAGAGGAACATCAACAAACCAAAGAATTTGGAATGCACTACTGCACATGTTTGGAAAGACGATCATCAAGGAAATTCTCTGCACAAATGAGTGGAATTCTAGTTGTGAATTCTATTTTGAAAGAAAATTATTAGATATTTTCAGAGGACAACAAAATGATGAATAAGTAAGTTCCTTAGTGTGGTTGTAGCCTGAGTTTATGTCAATCTTTAGGGGCTTTGATGGAGGTGCTAGAGGAGTCTTGAAACGACCCCCTCTGCGGCCACGTGCTACACCTCTTTTCTCACGAGGGGTTATGGTTATATCAAGGGATTTTTAGAAATAAAAATAGTAAATGAAAAGAAATTTCTGGTCATACTTCGAGAGATATTCAAGACCTCCTTAACAAGCAAAGCTTACTTTTCACTAAAATATTCTGATATCTATTTGGTATTTATTATTCACAAAAGGCCTTATATAGGCTTACAAGTTACAATTGAACGTAGAAACAAATCAACAACTATAAGATAGAAACAATTCCTACCATTGCTATCCTACTAAATAACAAATACTTTGAAATATATTGAAATATTAGATAACAACCAATAGCTAAGATAAAGATAACTCCTAAGCAATTCAAACTACCACATAACTTATTAGCTTGAAACCGTCCTCTCTTGTCATAACAAGTCTCATTTGTGAGGCTTGAACTCAGTTGGTTCCTTTGTTGCGGTCCGTCATAATATGGTTTAAATATTTTAATCGTGTCCACAATTTAGACTAGGACTTAACTAATTAAATGACTTTGCAAATATGTTTATACTCGACCTATAGCACGACACTATGCCAACCTTATAATTAATATATATATATATATATATATATATATAGAGAGAGAGAGAGAGAGAGAGAGAGAGAGAGAGAGAGAGAGTAACTTTGGCCTTTTGCATGTCAAGTTTAAAGAATTAGGAATTCTTGTAGTGAGAGACAGCTCCTTTGTTGTATTTAGGGTTTGGTTTTTGTGAGATTGTATTTGTATCACCTTTGTAATTTTCTTGTTTTTTTAGTGAAACTTTCTCCTAAACACTTCCTATGGAACCACATAAATATTTGTGTTCCTTGTATAATTGTTTCTTTAATCATTTTATTTTTACTTCACATAAACTCCATGCTCACAAAAAATTGATATAAAAACTTTTGCTATTTTGACCATTTTCAAGACTAATATAATTGAATGCATAGTTATTGAACTAGAATTGATCACGTTGATTGGATTGGTAACCCAATGAACTTGTACCTAAGCAAATCTAGTTGTTTAATTAGACCACTTATGCTAGCTATAGAATCAGTAAAACCTATCAAACCACTGGATTTTGTAACCTATGTAACCCATATGGGTTGTTTTCACCTTTTTGTAATTTCACACCAAATGACTTTTGTAAGTCCCCTATACTACTATTTTCCAAATGTCGAGTGTAATGAAAACATATGATTTTAAATAGGGATGTCAATAATTTGAACCTGCCCCCATGGGTACCCGCCCCTAATAGGACAGGTTTAATCCACACCACAAAGCAAATGGAGTGGGGATGGGAGTTAAATTTTTTTCCTTGAACTCGCTCGGTTTATATTTTAAAATTTAAAAAATATTCTTATAGGAATTTTTTTTTATAAGGCATATGTATGTGCTTTAGCTTCCAAACTATAAATTTATGACGTCTTTTGATGTTTGTGTGTTTTTTTTTGTTTTTTTTTTTTAAATAAGGAGTTTATACTTTATTGTTTTAAATTTTAAATTGTTTTATTGTTATGTTTGAATTTTTTTATGTTTTCTTAATACTTGATTTGTTCAATTATTATTTTTTCTGAGAAGGTTTTATAATGTTAAAACCAGTTTTTAGATATTTTACAAGTTTGTAATTAAATTTTACTAACTTTTATATAAACAAAATTGAGTGTGGCAGGGGATAGATACCACCGTGTACTCACTAGAACGAGGTCGGGGAAAGAAATTCTACCTTGAAGTGAGAGTGGGGTGGTAGCAAGGAATAGAAAACCCACCATGATTGTGTTAACAACCGGTTCGAATTTAATAACTATGATTGAATGCTATTCAATATATATATATATGTTAAGGACATATTTTATGTAATTGGCTAATCCTTTGACAAAACGCACTTTACTTGTATTTGGATAGATCTAGGATGTGTTTAATACTTCAAAGAACATGTTATTCAAGTCTATTATTAAAGCCATGAAGATTGGACCAAGAAACAAGTGAAGAAAGAGTGTGTACTAAAGCTGGACACCTGCTGGATACCTGCGGACACCTGCGGATAGCTGCTCGACAGATAGTTATCTATCAAGGTTTAATGAGTCTCGACACCTGCTATCTATCGAGGTATCTATCAAGGTTACGAAAATCAGAATTTTCAAATCTGATTTTTGGGCTAGGCTTTTGTATTTGTGTAGGGTTTCTTTTCTCACAACCCTAGACATATATAAGGCTTATTTTAGAGGCCGTCACATAAGAGAATACAAGGAGAACATATGCAAAAGGTGACCGAAGCCTTATTCTCTCTGAAAGAAGCTACTGCGTCTTTGCGCCTTAAGGTTTTGTAACCAAGTGCTTCTTGATTTTCATTGTTGATGAAGTGAAGAACTTTGCAACCAACATTCTTCTTCCTCAAGTTGGTGAGTGAGTCACGTACTGGGATTCGTGCAAAGGAGTTAGTCACGTACTAGGATCCGTGCATCAAAGGGTGGCGTTCATATATTGAAAAGTTCAGAGGTTCTAAAGCAGTAGAAGGTTTCTGCTGTGAGTTCATCAACGGGGATTGTAGAGTCTAAGGATAAAGGTTTTGTACTAGAACTGAAACTTCTTTTTACTATAGTAAATTGCTTTTCGGGAAGGTTTCCCCCCAGGTTTTTTACTGTGAAACTGGTTGGTTTCATTGATTTTCTTGGGTCATCATATCTTGTCTTATTTATTTTTTCACTGCTCTTACTTTTGACATGATATTGATGTTTATTTGTTTTAACAAGTTTTATGCATAATAAATCTAATTAATAACTTGGGTTTAAAACTTGTTAATTCTATCAATCGGGGTCTAAATTTTCCCGGGTCGTCATGTCCCATCAAAGGATTTGGCATTTCCCATGGACTCAAGTACCTCATTTGTTCACAATAGACCCATTTGATTCTCTCAGACTCCAGATTATAAAAGATTGTTGTGCAACCACCCACTCCGAATTCCTCCTTAAAAATCCAAACCCTTTGTGGAAAAATCCATCCTTCTTCATAACCTTACCTTTCAAAAAGAATGAAGATGTCAATCCCACAAAAGCCAGTCACAGAGGAATGAACCCAGATCACTTGAGCTTAGCCAAGCAAGAATTATCCACTCTCCTTTCAGAAGGCCTCATTGAACCTACAACCTATCCATGGGCGTGTGAAGCTTTCTATGTAAATAAACATGCTGAACAAGTTCGTGGAAAACTCAGATTGGTAATCAACTACCAAGATCTTAACCATTTCCTTGCTGATGATAAGTTCCCTTTGCCAAACAAAAGTGCTCTTTTCCAGCATCTCTCACATGCTAAGATATTTTCAAAGTTTGATCTCAAAGCAGGATTTTGGCAATTAGGAATCCACCCAGAAGAAAGGTACAAGACAGCTTCTGCATTCCAGACCACCATTATCAATGGACTGTTATGCCCTTTGGTCTTAAAAATGCTCCTTCCGAATTCCAGAAAGCAATGGTAACTCTGTTCCAACCACTCCTCACAAATGCCTTGATCTATGTTGATGATATCCTTCTATTCTCGAAGGATGCAGAATCCCATGAACAGCTGCTTACTGAATTTTATAATTTAGTAAAAACTCAAGGGATAATGCTTTCAGAAAAAAAGATGATCATAGGAGTCTCCTCTATAGACTTCTTGGGAGTAAACATTTCAGATGGAAAATACACTTTGCAGCCCCACATTGCACTTTCTCTAACAGAATTTCCAGATCAGCTCACAAATACCAAGCAGATACAACAATTTCTTGGAATAGTGAATTACATGTCAGATTTCATTCCAAAGATCTCCAGATACAGAAATTGTTTAGCCCAATTGTTGAAGAAATCTCCCCCAGATTGGAGTCCCATTCATACAGAAGCAGTTCAACAGTTGAAAAAGTTAGCAGAAAAACTTCCTCCCTTGCAGATTCCAGGACCAGGCAAAAGAATTTTGCAGACAGATGCAAGTGATGAATATTGGGCAGCAGCTCTCTTTGAAGAAATCAATGGCAAAAAAAAAAACATTTGTGGATATAAAAGTGGTGCATTTAAGCCCTCAGAGCTCCATTATCATTCCACTTTCAAGGAAATTTTAGCAGTCAAGCATGGCATTGAAAAGTTCCAGTTCCACCTCCTAGGGCATAATTTCCTAGTAGAAATGGACATGTCCTCATTCCCAAAAATGCTCCAGTTCAAAAGAAAAATGCTCCCACACCCTCAGCTACTCCGATGGTCAAATTGGTTTTCACAATGGTCTTTCCAAGTCAAACACATCAAAGGTAAAGACAATCTTATCACCGATTACCTTTCTAGAAAACCTCCAATTCTTACCACCACAGTGATTCCTCCACCCTTATGTGTATATCCAGTCACAGATCCATCCTCATCCTCAAGCTCCACTTCAACTCTTGATGATATTCTCAAAATGATAGAAACCCTTCCTCCAGAAATCAAAGAACAAATAAAGAACCTGACCCTTCAAGCCAGATCCAAAAGAATCATTAGAATCCTCCATGATTACCTCAAAGAACAACAGAGTCATTTCCTTGCCATTTTTCCAAACATAGATGAACCATGGAAAACCCCTTTCGCCTTTTGGATAACCAATTGGACAGTTGCTCATTATCTCTACATGTGGTACTTACTCAATGAGTACTACTTGTGTCTCCATTTTGAACCAGAATTTTACTCATACATTTTCCCTCGTGAAAATAAGTATTTTTACAAGTTCTGGTCTGAAATCTTGAAAAACGATGCTCATGATGGTGATTGGTCCAAATATCCCAAAATAGAGCACCCACACTTTGGAGAAAAACTCACTTCTGCCTGTCTAGTTGCTAAGCTCAATTCCAAAAATGATGTTCGAGCACAAGGAATTCTTCATCCTGCAGACATGCATTGGGTAACTAATGCTGATGGTACCCTTCATAAACACATTGACATATCTTGGAAATCTTGTCACTATTCCCTCACAATGGCTGAATCTCTTAATCAAGGAATTCTCCCTGAAATAGTGCCTACAGACCCAGATATATGCAGACAACAATGGCCACATGAAGATCATTGGGAAATGCCAAATCCTTTGATGGGACATGACGACCCTTACTACCATAACCATGATGGACATCCTGATTTTGATGATCTTGATGAAGAATGGTTTCAAGGAAGAGATGGATGGGATGACTAGTGTATTGTAAAAGTTTATTGTAAAAAAAAAAAAAAAAAATAGTAATAATAATAATAATAATAATAATATATATATATATATATCTATATAAATATAAGTATATATTACTATATATACCAAAGCCTCAGAAGACTTTCCATGCAAAACAAAATTCTTCCATCCAAAGACTTTGTTCTACCAACTGAAGACTTTCTACACCAATTGAAGACTTTTATGGACTTTTGCATGCAATCTCTACACTTGGACATCCAGCACTTCTCAACTTTCAACACAACTGCAGGTTTTGTCCCAGTCCACATATCCCCCTTGTGACACTTGTCACCCCTGATCATCCAACTTGCCAGTTGTTTCTCCCCCCGCAGACAACTAATAACTGCTGGTCAATAGCATCTCTGAATGAAGAAGAGATTGGTCAAATTATTTTGAGCGTCCCCCACACTTTTGTACATTTGTCACGACTTATGTTGGCCCCTGCTATCTACTGTACAACTTTCTTATCTTCAGATTGTAAGATACTGCTGTATTATATTGCCTATAAAAAGGCTCTTCGTCCCCTCAGAAAGGCAAGGAGTGAAAAGAGAGAAAGAGTGAGAAAGAAAAACCCATTATCCAGTCTCTCTTATGTCTGATGTAAAAAAGTTGTTAAATCTAATAATATCCCTAAGTTTATTGTATCTTCTTACACCTCTTTCTATATTACATGTCTCTATCCCTTCTATTTCCTTAGTCCTTGTCTTGTTCCTTTCTTGTTCTATCCATCAGAGCCATATGAAAATCTTGTATTATCCCAGTTGCTGTAACCAGTTTCTTCCTCTTTTGATCAGTATACTTTGATTATTGTCCTGATTAGTATACTCTGTGATTTACAGTTGCCACTATAAGTGGATCCTCTGTATCTATCACATCAGAACACTGGATTTGATAATCAAGTAGAACACTAAAGAGTTGCTCTTAATATAATTAAAGAACCCAGTTTCCTGAGTTATCTTGTGGACGTGTAAGCCTAGGTGTGGCGTTTGTGTCCTGTCAGATCTTAGGTAAACAGTTCTTTCCTTTAAGAAATACTTATGGCTAGTTCATCAGATGCAGTTCTTGATACCACAATACCTATTATTGACCCTCCTCTTCGTAAATCCACTGCAAATAAACTAGATTACCTGTATGAAATCTCTCATGTACCCGAAGATAGTAAAATCCCTATTACTAATTTCCCTATTGTAAATCCCTATACTGTGTTTGATAAACCTCAAAATTCCTTCAAAAAATCCATAAAAAAGTTCTTAGGTCCTTCTCATCCTTCTGCTGTTAAAGAATATGTCCAAGCCTCTAAGTTTGACCAGTATAATATTCCAGCCACTGAAAATGAAAATTTTATCACCTTAGCCCTTCCAAGAGAATTTGTCATTCCATGGCAGAAACAAAGATACACACATCTCCATTTTGGTGCAGTCAGATTAGCACTAACCTTCCATGGCAGAAAAGGACTCCCTGTAGCCTCTAGAATTTCACTTCTTGATTCTAGGTTCTTGGAGTATCATAATGCAGTTATTGGTACAATCCAGACTACCCTAAATGCGGGAACATTTTTTGTTACCCTTTTCCCCAATTTCAATATGTCTCTCAAAGACCCTCACCTTTGTGATGCTCTTAAGGTGCAAGTTCAAATTACAGGAGCCTCTTAGGTCCAAGATACTTTTGCAGCCACACTCCACTATCAGTTAGCCTACAGACTCCAAAATCATGCCTTTGATGTAGCAGTTCCAGAGATGGCCCAATCCAATGAAGCCTTATTGATCCAAGTTGATCCAGGCGTGACACCTATGTGTACATTTGTTCCAGATAGAACAAGAAAGGAACAAGACAAGGAACAAGACAAGGACTAAGGAAATAGAAGGGATAGAGACATGTAATATAGAAAGAGGTGTAAGAAGATACAATAAACTTAGGGATATTATTAGATTTAACAACTTTTTTACATCAGACATGAGAGAGACTGGATAATGGGTTTTTCTTTCTCACTCTTTCTCTCTTTTCACTCCTTGCCTTTCTGAGGGGACGAAGAGCCTTTTTATAGGCAATATAATACAGCAGTATCTTACAATCTGAAGATAAGAAAGTTGTACAGTAGATAGCAGGGGCCAACATAAGTCGTGACAAATGTACAAAAGTGTGGGGGACGCTCAAAATAATTTGACCAATCTTTTCTTCATTCAGAGATGCTACTGATGTTGGGATATTTGTCCTTAAATCCTATTGTATGATGCTATGTATTTTATTATGTGAGACATTATGTATGACTTAATGTTTTGGTTAATAAAGTTGTATTATTATTTGAAAATATTGGTAACATGAATATTGGGACATTATCATATAGTCCATGAGATGCATAGTATGTGATTTATGTGATTTAGTCACAGAAGATATAAATCACAAGTTCTTTGTAAACTCAGAAATATAGTTCGTAGTCGGTGATGAAATTGGGCATTTCATCTGCGAAGGCTATAACATATCAACTAAGATGATTTGTCTTGATCATGGAAATGGAGATTTCTAGTTGATATGTTGATATGTTTTAAGAGTTAAGACATATTGAACTGGACCGGTGTGAGATTTATTATTCTCCTAAAGACTGTCAATAGAATAATAAACTCACGACTTATATTTGCATGAACTCTTAATCCTGAGAGGATAATGGACCTGATCATGAAGTGTAGGTTGCTTTGATATATCAAGAGTGAGATCTATGGTTAAGGTCAAAATCTTAGTATGTTGGGCAGCCACATTTAGTGTTGATGGAACATATATTCTCAAGATGGAATTCATAGTCTTTTAACGGAGATATAAAATATTCCCTTGAGATAAGTTTAATGTGTTTGTTATTCAGAGAGTTGGGCCTAACCACTTTAGTAAAGAGTTACTAAAGTATATATTTATGGAATTGGATTTCATAAATATATGATGAATAACTTAAAGGATTAAACCGGGTACTCAAGGAATTAAGATGTAGTAATATACAAAGTGGCAGTCTTCTTTCATGACTTTGTATTACTATGAATATTTTATGAAGGGGTTGCATGTATAATAAAGTCTTGGGATATAATTTATTAATAAGGCCTAGAGTGCAACTATATTTATATAGTGGTATTAAATATAGTTAATGGTAACTTTGGACTTGTCAAGAGTTGACAGAAAAGCCCAAGGCCCATTGGAGCTAGTGTCTTATTGGTCCCTTTTGGTCCCACTCCAAGCCACATACTTAAGCCCAATTGGAAAGGCCCAAAAGGCCAGCCCAATTAGATAATCAGTTAGATACAAAGGGAGAAACATACAGAATTTTCTGTAGAGATTCAAAAAAGATAATTGAGAGAGTTTAAAAGAACACTCTTGTGAAGTGGTGAAAAGTGTTGGACACTTTTTGACATTCTCCCTTTGGAACTGATTGAGAGACCACACATCTTGGGCGTTAGTAGAATTGGAGTGAAGATTGAAAGTATTCCCAAGTGCTTCCGTTCTTCAAGCTTTTGAAATTCACCGCTCCAAGGTACACTCTCTTGTTCTCTAATTCTGAAACTTAAATAGCCCATGTTAACTTGTATGTATGAAGTAGATCCTTTACGCATTATACATTTATTCTTCCGCTGCGCATGTATGATTCCAACAACTGACCAGCAGTTATTAGTTGTCTGCAGGGGGAGAAACAACTGGCAAGTTGGATGATCAGGGGTGACAAGTGTTACAAGGGGGATATGTGGACTGGGACAAAACCTGCAGTTGTGTTGAAAGTTGAGAAGTGCTGGACGTCCAAGTGTAGAGATTGCATGCAAAAGTCCATAAAAGTCTTCAATTGGTGTAGAAAGTCTTCAGTTGGTAGAACAAAGTCTTTGGATGGAAGAATTTTGTTTTGCATGGAAAGTCTTCTGAGGCTTTGGTATATATAGTAATATATACTTATATATATATAGATATATATATATATATATATATATTATTATTATTATTATTATTTTTTTTTTTTTTTTTACAATAAACTTTTACAATACACTAGTCATCCCATCCATCTCTTCCTTGAAACCATTCTTCATCAAGATCATCAAAATCAGGATGTCCATCATGGTTATGGTAGTAAGGGTCGTCATGTCCCATCAAAGGATTTGGCATTTCCCAATGATCTTTATATGGCCATTGTTGTCTGCATATATCTGGGTCTGTAGGCACTATTTCAGGGAGAATTCCTTGATTAAGAGATTCAGCCATTGTGAGGGAATAGTGACAAGATTGCCAAGATATGTCCATGTGTTTATGAAGGGTACCATCAGCATTAGTTACCCAATGCATGTCTACAGGGTGAAGAATTCCTTGTGCTCGAACATCATTTTTGGAATTGAGCTTAGCAACTAGACAGGCAGAAGTGAGTTTTTCTCCAAAGTGTGGGTGCTCTATTTTGGGATATTTGGACCAATCACCATCATGAGCATCATTTTTCAAGATTTCAGACCAGAACTTGTAAAAATACTTATTTTCACGAGGGAAAATGTATGAGTAAAATTCTGGTTTAAAATGGAGACACAAGTAGTACTCATTGAGTAAGTACCACATGTAGAGATAATGAGCAACTGTCCAATTGGTTATCCAAAAGGCGAAAGGGGTTTTCCATGGTTCATCTATGTTTGGAAAAATGGCAAGGAAATGACTCTGTTGTTCTTTGAGGTGATCATGGAGGATTCTAATGATTCTTTTGGATCTGGCTTGAAGGGTCAGGTTCTTTATTTGTTCTTTGATTTCTGGAGGAAGGGTTTCTATCATTTTGAGAATATCATCAAGAGTTGAAGTGGAGCTTGAGGATGAGGATGGATCTGTGACTGGATATACACATAAGGGTGGAGGAATCACTGTGGTGGTAAGAATTGGAGGTTTTCTAGAAAGGTAATCGGTGATAAGATTGTCTTTACCTTTGATGTGTTTAACTTGGAAAGACCATTGTGAAAACCAATTTGACCATCGGAGTAGCTGAGGGTGTGGGAGCATTTTTCTTTTGAACTAGAGCATTTTTGGGAATGAGGACATGTCCATTTCTACTAGGAAATTATGCCCTAGGAGGTGGAACTGGAACTTTTCAATGCCATGCTTGACTGCTAAAATTTCCTTGAAAGTGGAATGATAATGGAGCTCTGAGGGCTTAAATGCACCACTTTTATATCCACAAATGTTTTTTTTGCCATTGATTTCTTCAAAGAGAGCTGCTGCCCAATATTCATCACTTGCATCTGTCTGCAAAATTCTTTTGCCTGGTCCTGGAATCTGCAAGGGAGGAAGTTTTTCTGCTAACTTTTTCAACTGTTGAACTGCTTCTGTATGAATGGGACTCCAATCTGGGGGAGATTTCTTCAACAATTGGGCTAAACAATTTCTGTATCTGGAGATCTTTGGAATGAAATCTGACATGTAATTCACTATTCCAAGAAATTGTTGTATCTGCTTGGTATTTGTGAGCTGATCTGGAAATTCTGTTAGAGAAAGTGCAATGTGGGGCTGCAAAGTGTATTTTCCATCTGAAATGTTTACTCCCAAGAAGTCTATAGAGGAGACTCCTATGATCATCTTTTTTTCTGAAAGCATTATCCCTTGAGTTTTTACTAAATTATAAAATTCAGTAAGCAGCTGTTCATGGGATTCTGCATCCTTCGAGAATAGAAGGATATCATCAACATAGATCAAGGCATTTGTGAGGAGTGGTTGGAACAGAGTTGCCATTGCTTTTTGGAATTCGGAAGGAGCATTTTTAAGACCAAAGGGCATAACAGTCCATTGATAATGGTGGTCTGGAATGCAGAAAGCTGTCTTGTACCTTTCTTCTGGGTGGATTCCTAATTGCCAAAATCCTGCTTTGAGATCAAACTTTGAAAATATCTTAGCATGTGAGAGATGCTGGAAAAGAGCACTTTTGTTTGGCAAAGGGAACTTATCATCAGCAAGGAAATGGTTAAGATCTTGGTAGTTGATTACCAATCTGAGTTTTCCACGAACTTGTTCAGCATGTTTATTTACATAGAAAGCTTCACACGCCCATGGAGAGGTTGTAGGTTCAATGAGGCCTTCTGAAAGGAGAGTGGATAATTCTTGCTTGGCTAAGCTCAAGTGATCTGGGTTCATTCCTCTGTGACTGGCTTTTGTGGGATTGACATCTTCATTCTTTTTGAAAGGTAAGGTTATGAAGAAGGATGGATTTTTCCACAAAGGGTTTGGATTTTTAAGGAGGAATTCGGAGTGGGTGGTTGCACAACAATCTTTTATAATCTGGAGTCTGAGAGAATCAAATGGGTCTATTGTGAACAAATGAGGTACTTGAGTCCATGTGAGAAGATGTTGTTTGTGCAAAAGTCCTTTTGAGGACCATCTGAGACTAGGTATTTTGTGGAGGAGATCAAATCCTATAAGGAGGTCTCTGCCTGTGAGAGGGGAGCCAAGGACTTGGTGTTTTATGGTCAGGGTTGGGAAGATTCTAATGAGAATAGGCTTGCTTTTCAAGGTGATTGTAAATGTTTCTCCATTGGCTGCTTTGAACATTTGGTTATGGGGTAGCCAGAATTGGTGAGGTAGTATTTTGGGATGGAGAATTGTGGCTGCCGCACCTGTGTCAAACAAGGCTATTACTGGAATAGGTCTGGAATAGGTGTCCAGGAGGATATGCACTTGGGCTATGGGTGTAGGGTTGGTTAGGGGGGCTATGAGAGGCTGAGATGTGTAGATGGTTTGGATTTCTGGGTCTGAGTCTTCTGAACTTGAATCATCTTCTGAGGAATAAGCCATAACTGCTAAGGCTTGGGGAGAGTACTCATCATCTAGTGAAAAGAGTGATTCAACATCTGAGAATGGGGTGTCATCTGCATGAATCTGGGCTTGTTCAAGAAGCTTTACTGCCTTTTCTTTCTTTGGACAATTTTTTGCAAAGTGACCTGGTTTTCTGCATACAAAACAGACCTTTGAAGTTTTTCCTTTGAACTGCTTTCTTCTGAGGAATTTCCATTTCTTTTTTCTGAAGGATTTTTTTCTTTTGACTTGCATAGTACCTTTTCTTCCAGGGATATTTCTTGAAATGATCTCTTTTCTTTGTGGAACAAGTGCAACTTTTGTCATAGCATTTTATCTGTAAATCTTTTCTTTTGCAATTGTCTTTGAGCTTGCTATGGACCTTGTCAATTTCTGAGAGAAACTTTCTCTGATTGCAGAGCTTTTCAAGAGCAATGAGCACATGCTGGTAAATCTCACCTAAAGAGGCTTGCTGCAGAGTTATTTTTTGAAGGTTCATCATTCGAAGAGTTTCATCTCCTAATGGTTCTGGAAAGGAGTTCAGAAAGGTGTGCTTTGAATTAACATCATCCATACCATTGAAGGAGTAGTACCGACTTGACATTCTGTCAAAGTGTTTCTTCAAATCTCTTCTTTCAAAAGAGCAACATTTCATCAGCAAGTATTCTTCTCGTGCAACTTTTGTATAATGAGCCACAGAGCCAAGAAATTCACTATGAATAATTGTGAAAAAATCTTCGAAAGTGGGACACTGGGCTGCTTGTCTTTGTCTGTATTCTCCAAGGTTGAGCCACCATTGTCTTAATCTTCCTGTGAGTCTTGCAACAAATTTGGAAATGATCTGTGCAACAGTGTTGTTTGGAGCTTGGAGTTCAGCTGTGCACCATGAATACATGTTAAAAATTTCATCATGCCATTTTGAAGGAGGGATATTGTCAATGGTGAATAGGTGTTTTGAATCTGTGGTGGATGAGTAGGTTAAGCTTGCTTGGAAGTCAGGAATTATGGGAGGTGGAGGAAATATTGGTGGAGGTGGAGGTGGGTCATGGTGAAGGACATCATCATCTTCTTCTACTTTTGGATCTGTCATAAATACTTCATCTAGACCAAGATCAGACAAGTCTAAATCTGTGTCAGTAATGACTGGGAGCACAAAAGGAGTTTGTGGGTCTTGAAGTGTAAGGGATTTGAGGAATGATGATATTGGGTTTGGGGGGTCAGGGTTTGTAGACAACATGTTCATATCTGGAGGTCGTGAAGAAGCACCAACAATTGGGTCTGGAGGTTGGTATAATGGTTCTTTGTCTTTTTTCATGGGAGAGGGAGGATTCTGTGGTTTGGTTTGGAGTTGTAGTTGGAGTGGTGGAGAATATGTTGTACTTGGAAGTATTCCGCTTGGTCGAAACGGGTTATGGTCAGGATGTGCCATAGTTAATGGTTGGAGATTTTGGTAAGGGGAAATTGGGGAAAAGGGTGAGGCTGGGGGTATGGGTAAGTCTTTATACAATGATTGGCGGGGTTGGTATGGCATGTAAACTTGCATTGGAAGAGCTTGGATTACTTCTTTTCTTGGATTTTCCATAGACTGAAGTTGTGCTAGCAGCTGTTTTCTTTCTTTTTCTTTCTGTCCGATGAGTGGAAATGAGACAGAGAAATCTTTTACTGTGGAGGCTATGGTTGCCAATTCTTGCTCAACTGACTGTATTTTCTTCTTTAAATCTTCGATAAGAGAGTTTGAGGACGAGAAGGTGTTAGCAACTGCTTCTGTCATTTTTTGTTGATTATCAAGAATCTTGGAAAGGACCTGATTTTGTGCATGTTATCAATCATGAATGAAATAGATCCATATTTGTTGTTTCCACTATGTGTTTTATATGAGATACAAAACTAGATTTTCCAACAAAAAAGAGTGCCGCTACCCGTGATATCTACAGCTCAAGCTATTGCTAGTTTACCTCATTATCCATGCTTAGATTCTACTTATTAATGTCCTTTAATGCTTAGAATTTTTGGGATTTTTGTTAAGACTGGGTTTATGATATATTAGAATTTTTGGGATTTTTGTTAAGACTGGGTTTATGATATATGAGTTGTACCTATCCTGTATGTAGTTGCTATGTTTGCTTGATTCTTGTTTATGCCTTTTGTAGTTATTTTTTATTCTCTCTCTTTTCCGTGTTTAATGAAAAGGGGGAAAAGTAGAAAATTTATATTTATTGAAAATGGGAAATGACATTTAAGATTTGGTGTGGTGGTAAATTGTTTGTTGTGGCTTGTTTTTTGGATCAGTGGTTGGGTTCGCTGATGATTTTAGTTTGGGTTGTGATCTGGGTTTCGTTTGTGTTTGATCTCTATTTGTGATCTAGATTTGTGTTTGTGTTTGATCTTTGTTTCTTTTTTTTTTTTTTTTTTTTTTTTTTCATTTGTGTTGTTGTGTTCTAGGTCTGTGTTTGATCTCTATAGGTGATCTAGATCTGTGTTTGTGTTTAATCTCTATTTTTTTTTTTTTTTTTTTGTTGTGATCTGGGTTTGAGTTCTTCGTTACTAGGTTTAAGTTCTTCGTTGCTGGGTTTGATTGGGAAGAACACGAAGAACAAGTTTCTAGGTTTAAGTTTTTTAATTAAAGGCGTAAATATATTTTTAGTCCCTACATTTTGGTGTTTTTCTATTTTAGTTCTTATATTTTAATTTTATCACTTTTAATTCCCAATTCAATTAATATGTTCCATTCTAATCCTTTCCGTTAGCCCACCAACAAAAATTGCTTATTGTGGCAAAATGATGCTGATGTGGCCAATTAAAAAATAATAAAAAATTTTAATTAGCATTTAAAAAATGCCACGTCAGCTTCTAAATACAAAAAAAAAATTATTAATTAATTTTAACGAAATTAAAAAAGAAAAAATAAAATTAAAAACAATAAAATACATCAATTCAGACGTAATTCATTTTGAACAAAAACACAATCACAAATTTAAACATCAACACAAGAACATGAAGCACAAACCCAAAACAAAACACAAAAAACACAAACATTAACACAAGATCACAAACACAAAGAACACAACAAAAAACATAAACTTTCGAGACCCATAAAACAAGATCACCACCTAAAACTCACCATCAACACTATCACAACACCATCCACAACCCACAATCCAAAATCAACCAAAGACCCACACCATAAACCCACGAAATCAACCCACAACCCAGAAACTCAGATCGGTGAGGGGTAAGACCAGTGGCGAGTTGGCAACATGTAAGGTCGGTGCTGATGAATGTATTCAACCTCTAATTCAATTCCAAAACTCAACCCAAAATTAAAGTTGAGCAGCACCCAAAACTCCTCGAACAAAATCATCCACCACCACCGCGAACAAAACCCTAACAACCGAAACTCAAACAAACCCCTAATAACAACCACTGAAACTTTAAGAAACCAACCCAACAACCACCGAAACTTAAAGCAACCAGCTGATTTAAACCCATAACCACCGATTCAAATTCACCCAGCAATCACAAGCAAAACCCAACCAATCCATTATCGTTGCTAACTCGCCTCCACCACTACCTATTACCCACCACCACCACTACCAAATAGTCACAAACACAGCAAATCCAGATTAACAAACATGTCCCACATACAAATTGACGGACAATCTTGGTCTTCATTGCTCTTTGGGCTTTGGTTTGAGAGAGAGAGAGAGAGAGAGAGAGAGGGCAAAAGATGAGAGAGGAGATAGAGGTGAGATTTACTGATCGATTGATTGAATCTAGTGACTAGTGGGTTCAGCTCTAACGTGGTTTGCACAACTTTGAAGCCCAAGTTTCGATGTATTGATGACAAAGTTGTCGCTGGGTGGTTTTGTTCAGATCTTTTGGTGGTGTGGGTGGTCAGCAGAGTGGTGGTGGGTTGGGTTTTGCCAATTTGTTGGTGGTTGCTTGGGTTTGCTGTGATGTGAGATTTGGAGGCTCAAATTTCATTTTACTAGGTTTGAATTTAATTTTTTTGGTTTTCAATTTGATGGATTTGCGTTCTTGTTCAAATATATAATGTGTTCATGTTTAATTTATCAATTTTATCTGGGTTTTCATGTGAATTTTATTATTTTTCTAGGTTTATGGGTTTGATTTGTTGGAGGATTCGGTGGAGGAAAGGGATTTTGAATTAATTTTTGCATGTTTATTTTCTGAGAAAATGTAATAAAAGAAAAGAAAATATTGATTATTTTAATTTTCTAGGCAACCTTCATGTTCTTTCCCAAAGAACATGAAGAACATGTTACTTTGTTCTTTCAAAAATAATGAAAAATAAATAAAAATTTTAATTACTCTTTTTAATTGGTTTATGTTTGTTATTGTATTCTTTGTGTTTGTGATCTTGTGTTAATGTTTAAATTTGAGTTTGTGTTTTTTGTGTTTGGTTATGGATTTATGCTTTATGTTCTTGTGTTGATGTTTAAATCTGTAACTGTGTTCTTGTGTGTTCTTGTTCAAAATGAATTGGATTTAAATTGATATATTTTATTGTTTTTAATTATGTTTTTTCTTTTTTAATTTCATTAAAATTGATTAATAATTTTTTTTTTATATTTAAAAGCTGACATGGCATTTTGTAAATGCTAATTATTTTTTTTTTAATTGGCCACGTCAGCATCAGTTTGCCACCTAAGTAATTTCCGTTGATAGGCTAACGGAAAGGACCTATATAAAATGCGTTAATTGAATTAGGGACTAAAAGTGGTAAAATTAAAATGTAGGGACTAAAATGAAAAAAAAAAAAAAACCCCCCAAAATGTAGGGACTAAAAGTGCATTTACGCCAAATAATTATTATGGATTTAACTCTGCAATATAAATGGAATGAAAAATATTATACGTTATTTAATGAAATTTGTATATTAGATATCTTAATGATATCAGTTAAACTACAAAATTTTTGGAAATATAGAAACTATAAAATAACCAAAACAAAAATTTAGAGAAAAAAAGGGGTAAAATCCATTAAACACTCTTGAGATTTATGGAAATGCCAAGCACATCCATAAAATTGCAAAACTAACCAATATAGTCTATAAACACCAACGGTTTCCAACTCTATTTGCACACTCTAATGTACATCCTCTCTTCTCTTTCGTTTTCACACTACCATTCATTCGCTCACCCTTCACAAACTAGTTGGCAGCAACAACATATCATGGATGAACTCAAAACAAGTACCACAAAAACTGAAATTTCAATTTAGAGCAGAAAAAACCCAAAACTCAAAATTCTGGTTTTTCTTAAAATTGTAACTTGACCTCTGATCTTCATTGACACTGAAGCACACAGATCTCTACGATTGAAAAAGAAAGAAACATTAAGGTCATGTGGTGTGATAGACCTAAAAGAAGTGTGTGCTACCTCCAGCTCAAGAGGTATCCAACAAGTGTTTCCAATTCTTAGCTTTATCACAGGAAGAACAAAAAAAGAGAAATGGCAAAGATAGTTGAAAAAAATTAACAAAGCACAAAATTTTGATGTTCTTTATCCACGATTTCTATTGTTTATGGTATTAAATTAGCTATACAAGTTATATATTCAATTTGGTTGATTTGTGCCCCTTGATCCATATTTCCTGTTGTTTTTTTTTTCCCCCAATGTTAAGGGTGGTTTTGTTAGAATGATGTGCCCTCAACATCAATACTATGCAACTGAAGCCTACACTTGTTGTGCTACTATATGATAGGAACTCCATCATTGAGGTAGTGACTTTAAGCAGACAAGTGGGTGTAATGTAACAAGTACATACACTGAATCAGATTCGATCAAGAACACCTTATGGAGTGATCACTGTTAGTTAAAAGGTTGTTCTATCACACTTTTCCTATTGTCCTCAAACGTGAGAGGTTTGTGTATACTTATTTATTATGCACATAACTTTGATAATGTCAATTGCTGATGCTCTTTTTTGAAGGCTATATACAGACATGTTGGGTAATGTGTGTAATGAGTAAAATATGTAAATGCTCAACAATGAATCCACCAGTCTCTAAAGAAGAAGTATATTCAATTGATTTTCATATTGAAGTTGGATTCAAAACAAAACCGGCCAATGACTTTTTTCAAAAGTGCTTTTCATATATATAATATTGTGTGTGTGTGTGTGTGTGTGTGTGTGTGTGTGTGTGTGTGTATTTAAAGAGTCTTTCAAAGATATTTTGGAGTCCAATATAAATTATGAAATCAAGAAATTAAGGGTTACATAAGCTAAGGACATGACAATGATATTAATCCAATCCTAGTGGCTTGTGGGAATATAGTGTGGTGGAAGGACATAAATATAAAATTGCAAGTAATGGGACCTCATTTGCAATTCTTTAATCTTCAGGGGTCAATTGCAATGTGTTGATGGACATTATTGCAATTTGTAGACGTTCAAATATTTTCTTGATATGATTAAGAAGGAATAATTTTGAGAGAGTTTCATGATAAGTCAATAACATTCAAAAAGTTATTGATTGATCCTACAGTTGAAGATTAGGATCCCTAAGTATCCCTCGTCCAATCTCTTTCTGGGCTTTTTCAAGTCTTAAATAAAGAATAAGATTTTAATTATCATATCAAGAGTTGGCCATCAGAACTACTGAGTGATACTGCAGTCTTCTAAAAACCCAAAAAGAAATAGAGAGAAATGTGAATACCTTGGGAGGCAACACACTTGGGTTGCTAAGAGAGGTACACAATTTTGTCCTATTTAGAATCCATGGTTGTATGGTACAACGATTTTTAAATGAAAATATAAATTTCTCTTTATATTGCTTCTGCAAATCTTTTAGGTTTTACACTTCTTGTACCTTAGACACGTGTATTGATGTTATTAGACAATATTTAGTCTAGGTTTTTTCTAAGAAGGAAGTTGGGACTGCGAAATGGGCTCCAAGATCCCATTCTACCACTATCAATTTGTGCTTAAACATTGAATCCAAAGTCTAGGGGATGACGCTGCAAATTGGGCTTATTCACTGATTCTACAGCAGAAGGGGCATTTCTCCAATTTCTGCCGTAGAACTGACTTTTTTTAACTTTCTGATGTGCAGTAAAGTTTTCTGCACTTTTTTGCAACATGAGTGACCTTTCTCCATTTTCTGCTGTAGAAATATTTATCCACTTCCTGCACATAAATAACTCTAAAACTCAAAGAAAATACTCATCAAGCAAATGTTAGTTTACAAGGGTTTGTATATTGTCAAATACATACATACATATATCCATATATATATATATATATATATATATGTACACTTATATATATGGTAGAATAATGATTTGTTCTTATTAAAAGTAATGTGCGTAGTAACCAAAGAAATAATTAAAGCTTTAGTAGAAATAATCATGGGTAAAGAGTATTCACAACAGTATGTTGACTAAAAAGATCTTAATCCTAACTCACACAACCTTATTACCAAATAAGGCTATAAAGTTATGTGGTTTGGAATGCTAGTAAGAGTAGTCATCCTTTGGAGATTACAAAGAGTGCAGTTTGGTGTTTTTTGAGGTAGGGAAAGGATTCCTAGTTATGCATGCTAATTCTACCATGTATTCTCTACTTTCTTCCTTCTCTCAAATATCACGTTCTTTCTCTTTTCTCTTTTCTTTCATTTTCAACTCACTATTCAGATTTCCTTCATATGTTTTTCCTTGGTTTCTATGTTATTCCTCCTATAGTGCTTGTTGTTCCCATATTCATGGGTATTGTTCCTTTTATACCCAAGATCAAGCCTAGGTGGTTTTCCTTCTTTACCCTTATTTTCACCAACTATTTTGTCTGTTATAGGCATTTAGCCAACACCTACAATGTACTGGCCATTATCTTTTGACCGTGTACCAATAGGTTCAATCCCACTAGGGAGTTTCAACCTCTTACGACAAATGGTCTCCCCATTTTGGGTAAAGCCCAATCTGCAGTGGTGCCACCTCACATCTCCTTTCCAAAAATAGTAAAGTCCTCCATTAATTCTCTTTGTCTGCACTCTCTAGCATGCATCAAATGGTTTCCACTTACCTTCTTCCTATTTTTTGTAATGATAATTTCCCAGCAAAGCATATTCCTAAAAGTGGCATATCCCCCCAGCTTTGCTACCCTTGTCTCTTCTTTTGGTTTGGCTTTTTTCTCTTTCACGTGTTTCCTACTACTATGACTTTGTCTTATTTTTTCCACTATGGCTTGTCATTATTTCACCGTGTTTGCCTTGTAGAATTTGGAGTTCATCCTTATCACTTTTTATTGCATCTCTGTCGAATGGGTTTGACTTTTATCCTTTTCTACAAAAGGATTTGGCTCTTTATGGGCCAAATACTCTTTATTGGATCAAAAGGGTCTTGGAACCAATTTGCCTTAGCCTACTAAAGTCATTTTGTAGAAGAAATCTGTATTATGCAGAAGATTTTTATTCTACAATAGATTTGTATTCTGCTGCAGATCACTTTTCCTTGCATTTCTTTCTCAGCCCAGGCATAAGTCTAGGTTTTTCTTTCTTGGTTTTCTTGGTGGGCCTTTGGGCCTTGCTTTCCATTGGGATTTCCTCCTTATGGGTTTTTGGGGTACGAATTTGCAAAAAACGAGTATCAACACCCCAAAAGCAATGAAATGAAATGAAGATTGGAAGTATTGGGTTTCTTTTCTTTCTCAACAACCAATCGAGGTTTTAGAATAAACATAATAGAGTGTGGGACAAAGGAATGAGAGAGAAATGGTTTACGAACTAAATGTGGGCTTTTGATGTTTCTAAATTTGTGGAGAAAAGAAATTTTTTTTTGTGCTTTAGCAATGAACTATGAGAGACTAGGGAGCTATCTAATATGAGGCTATGAATTAAAGAAAATTTAGATTTTGAGTTTATGGGTTTTTCAGCTCTGAAATGAAATTTCAATTTTTATGGTGTACTTACTTTGATATGTTGCTACTGCTTGCTGAAATGTGAAGGGTGAATGAATGGGAGTGTGAAAATGAAAGAGAAGAGGGGAGGTAACTTAGAGCACACAAATGGTGTGTAGTGTTTAAAGACTACATTGGTAGTTATAAATTGTTATGATTGTGCTTGGCATTACTCCAAACTTCAAGGGTGTTTTAATGGATTTTACCCAAAAACATAATTAAAAAATGTTAAAATTAAAAAGTATAATTCATAATTTAATAAAATTTTTAAAAATAATTGAAAATGAGGATTTCTTTTGGGGAATGGGGACTAGTGGGGGTGTTTAGGTGCAGAGAGGATTGAGAGAAAGTGCTGATGCAAGCTTAAGGCACGTGAGGATTTGATTGCAAACGCAGTTCCATGATTTGCTAACGTACACAACTGATGCGGAGGTTAAGCCAGATAACCTCCCTAGAATGTTCTGCAATACATCTTGGTTAATTAGGGGCTTTTTGGTAGACTTGTTCAAACATATGTTTTCAGTTTTTAAACAATATTACACGTATTTCCACACATGTTTTCAAACAACAAAAACATATTTTCAAATACATGTACCAAACTCCCCTTAGAGACCCCAGCCCCTCCACCTCCAATAATGGTAGTACCGATACCACCACACATTTCATGTGTAGTTGTGGACTACCCAAAACCCAATGTATTGTAAAAATCTTTTTTTTTTATTTTTTTTTCTTTTTGAGGAACCGATAAGAAAAATGTAATCCAATTTTGTGTAATAGATTGGTCATTTACAACACTACAATTATGACATATTCCAATCTCTGAGAATCATTCACTATCATTATGAATTTATGATACTATGAGATTCAGTACATTTGGTTACAAAATCAGGTTATGGAGCTCTTCCAAATTTAAGTATAGGGAGTATCTAAAACCATAACTTCTCAACTCGACTGGATTTGCATGTTGATTACTTAACCTGACTTGCATTTAACATTCCATTTGTATTGAAGTAAAATATTTTCAAGTGTTTGGTATGACGAGTAAAATTTTCAAGCAGAGCACCAAAAGTGGTGGCGCAGCCACTAGAGCCGCTGGTCTTAGCAGCTTTGGCGACCGAATTGCCGCTAGAGCCATATGTACAATGATTGGACTGCCAGCACCGCTTATCGAAACAACGTTTCCGTCCACTAGATTTCTAACACTAGCGGTCGGAATGACGACTTCAGTTTCTGGACCTTCAACACCAATATTCGAAATGGTGTCTTTGGTGATAGGACTGCCAACACTGGTTGTCGGAGTAGTGGCTCCAATGATCGAACCTTGGCACCAGTCGTAGAAGCGATGGCTTCGATTATCGCCAGAGCAGCAGCTCCAAACACTAAACCTTCAGCACCGGTCACCAGATCGAGCAACAGCTCCAGCCACCAAATTGTTGGCCTTGGCTACCCAGCCTACCAAACCGGTGACCTAGCCACTAGAATAGAGAAGCCACCATGTATTTTTGAAAAATATTTTACTAAGAATTTGGTGTGACCAAGTCAAGTGGACAGTTTTGGTTATAAAATGTAGAAGATAGTTGCACTTTGCATGTAGTGCTCAAAAGGAGCAACATGAGCACGATGGTCGCAGTGCTTTCATGGGAAATGAAAGAATTTCTCATTGAACTAATTAGATTTGACGAAATAAGAGAGCTACTACTTATGCTAAGTTTCAACTTAAAGAAAGTAAGTGCAATGGAATGATGATGGTGGAGAAAGCTTACCAATTTATAGAGAAGTATATATGGTACATTAATTAGGGTCACTATAATTAATTTACGCCAATAACGCGTGTGGAAGCGTCAGCTTCAAAGTAGTATGTGACCAATTCTCCTTTGATTGGCGTAGAGGGTCAACCTAATATACTTAGAAAATTCCTGCATATATTTAATTTAAAATATGGATAAGTCAAATGAGCAAGAATTAGGTACAGTATTTAAGTGTTGTTCCTTGGGTTCCTCTCTTAAGATTCTGCTATATGGTTTTTTTCTCATTAATGAAAGTATATTTTTTAAGTTAAGTAGCCACACGACAGCATCTTAAAAGAAAAATCTAAAGAACAATACTTAGGTATTGTCCACGTATATATATAAAAATGTCAACTCTGAAAGGTCTACTGGATACTGGGTCTTAGGCCGATTGTAATAAATGAGCAACCCAAATTGTTGTTTATGCGATTATTATTTATTTGGTCCTACATTTGTACTACAGATGATCCGTATCTGCATGGTAAGAGTGGTGTTGCAATTATTACTTATTATTTTGACAAAGTCAAGCACGAAATTTACTTATGCGCCTACCAAATTGTCATTACCTCAAAATTGCCCTCAAGGTCAGACAAGAGTGAATGAAAATTTCAAAAATAAAATGTTGTCACCAGTTAAATAAATAAAATAAAAAGAGAAAAATATTACATAATAAACTTAATTAACCCACCCAAATACCCGTTGTTAAACTTTGTTGGGTAATTTATACCTTAGTTGTATATTATGCAACCATTTTAATCAATTGAGTCCAATTATGCCTTTTTCGTTAATTTTAACCAAATAAAATAGATTAATCATATGGTACACGGTGTCGCTGATTGCATATAAGTCAATCAAAATCAGACAGCAATAAGGTGATGAAGAAGTAGAAAATCCAAGGAATACTATCTAAGTAAATTAACCATTAGAGAAAACATAATGGTAGCAGCCAACAAATGACCCATTAGTTTGAGTACCGAACTCAATTACCTAAAAAAGAACACAAGGTTTAGTCGCTAGCTTATCAAAGCATGATGCGTGTCGTGGTCATAAAAAAAAACCCTAAACAGAAGTTAATTTACTTTTATCTATTAATGTTTCCAAACAAGAGGGAAGAGGGAAGAACATGGGCTTTAGTATCAGTATACTGAAGCCACCACTGAAGGGACAAAGTACTGATTTTAAAGTGAAAGCATAATGTTGCTTTGATGTCAATTATTTCATTCAGAAATCATGGTTTGTGGTTTTCTAGAGGAACATCAACAAACCAAAGAATTTGGAATGCACTATTGCACATGTTTGGAAAGGCAATCATCAAGGAAATTCTTTGCACAAATGTGTGGAATTCTAGTTGTGAATTCTATTTTGAAAGAAAATTATTAGATATTTTCAGAGAACAACAAAATGATGAATAAGTCAGTTCCTTAGTGTGGTTGTAGCCTGAGTTTATGTCAATCTTTAGGGGCTTTGATGGAGGTGCTAGAGGAGTCTTGAAACGACCCCCTCCGCGGCCGCATGCTTCACCTCTTTTCTCACGAGGGGCTATGGTTATATCAAAGGATTTTCAGAAATAAAAATAGTAAATGAGAAGAAATTTCTAGTTATACTTCGAGAGATAATCGGGACCTCCTTAACAAGAAAAGCTTACTTTTCACCAAAATATTCTGATATCTATTTGGTATTTATTATTCATAAAAGGCCTTATATAGGATTACAAGTTACAACTGAACGTAAAAACAAATCAACACCTATAAGATAGAAACAATTCCTACCATTGCTATCCTACTAAATAACAAATACTTTGAAATATATTGAAATATTAGATAACAACCAATAGCTAAGATAAAGATAACTCCTAAGCAATTCAAACTACCACATAACTTATTAGCTTGAAACCGTCCTTTCTTGTCATAACAAGTCTCATTTGTGAGGCTTGAACTCAATTGGTTCCTTTGTACGAGTGATTGGTGATTGCCATCTATGATACTAATGATAGCCTATAGAGGCTTTGTTGGTAAAGGAGTTTTCAATTTTGTGGCTCGACCAAATTTAAACTAGGTTGAAAGTTTGTTGCGGTCCGGCATAATATGGTTTAAATCTTTGAATCGTGTCCATAATTTAGACTAGGACTTAACTAATTAAATGACTTTGCAAATATGTTTATACTAGACCTATAGCACGACACTATGCCGACCTTATAATTAATATATATATATATATAGAGAGAGAGAGAGAGAGAGAGAGAGAGAGAGAGAGAGAGAGAGAGTGACATTGGCCTTTTGCATGTCAAGTTTAAAGAATTAGGAATTCTTGTAGTGAGAGATAGTTCCTTTATTGTATTTAGGGTTTGGTTTTTGTGAGATTGTATTTGTATCACCTTTGTAATTTTCTTGTTTTTTTAGTGAAACTTTCTCCTTAAACACTTCCTATGAAACCACATAAATATTTGTGTTCCATGTATAATTGTTTCTTTAATCATTTTATTTTTACTTCACATAAACTCCATGCTCACAAAAAATTGATATAAAAACTTTTGCTATTTTGACCATTTTCAAGACTAATATAATTGAATGCATATATAGTTATTGAACTAGAATTGATCACATTGATTGGATTGGTAACCCAATGAACTTGTACCTAAGCAAATCTAGTTGTTTAATTAGACCACTTATGCTAGCTATAGAATCAATAAAACCTATCAAACCACTGGGTTTTGTAACCTGTGTAACCCATACGGGTTGTTTTCACCTTTTTGTGATTCCATACCAAATGACTTTTGTTGGTCCCCTACACTACTATTTTCTAAATGATGAGTGTCATGAAAACTTAGGATTTTAAATAGGGATGTCAATAATTTGAACCTACCCCCATGGGTACCCGCCCCTAATAGGATGGGTTTAATCCACACCACAAAGCAAATGGAGTGGGGATGAGAGTTAAACTTTTTTCCCTAAATTCACTCTGTTTATATTTTAAAATTTAAAAAATATTCTCATAGGAATTTTTTTTTTATAAGGCATATGTATGTGCTTTAGCTTCCAAACTATAAATTTATGACGTCTTTTGATGTGTTTTTTTTTTTTTTTTTATAAGGAGTTTATACTTTTTTGTTTTAAATTTTAAATTGTTTAATTGTTATGTTTGAATTTTTTTATGTTTTTTTAATACTTGATTTGTTGTATTATTATTTTTTCTGAGAAGGTTTTATAATGTTAAAACCAGTTTTTAGATATTTTACAAGTTTATAATTAAATTTTACTAACTTTTATATAAACAGAATTGAGTGTGGCAGGGGATAGATACCAGCGTGTACTCACTAGAACGGGTCGGGGAAAGAAATTCTGCCTTGAAGTGAGAGTGGGGTGGTAGAAAGGAATTGAAAACCCACCATGATTGTGTTAACAACCCGTTCGAATTTAATAACTATGATTGAATGCTATTCAATATATATATATTCACACAAAAATGTAATATGTATCTTTCTAGAACAAATGTAAGTTTTCATTTTAAAAAATATACAATCAATATAATGAATCACATTACAATAATTTTTTACACTTACTTCACAATTGGAAATAATTAAAAAATTGCCACAATAGAAACAATGAATCACACGCAAAAAATATGACAGACAGGAGGAATAATAGAACAAGAATCTAAACTTAATTGACTCAAGGTATTGAAATTGTGCAAGAATTAGTTTATAGCACTGCATATCCTTCTAATTTGCCCAGCTGAACCAGTGAGAGGACCAATATCTCCCATTTTAATCATGGCAGATGCAAAATCAGACTTAAAAGTAGCAGGGCTCCTACTATATTCTGAGACAATACTGTCTGTGCTTCCTCCGCTAAAAAGGATTTGATCTGACTGAAGGAGACCCTTCTTTTGCAGTAAATTCTTGAAGTAATTGTTGTCAAAAGAATTTGGTGTCACCAAGTCAAGTGGTGCCAAGTTTGAATCCCCAGGTTGTCCCCTAGTAGCCGGACAACGACGCTTTCGTGTGCTAGCAAATCCAACATCGATGTCACTCCCATTATTGTATATCCGACCACGAAATGAAGAACATTGAGCTTGCCCTAGTGTGTGGGAACCTGTATTAGGACAACCGTATGTTCATCTTTGAGACATTCATTATATACATGCAACTAAAAGGTTAAAAGGACATCTTTGGTGTTGTATTTATTATAAGTTCTAACCTGACAATGCAACCATGTCTCTTGCACTGAGCCCTTTGGCACCGAAACGAGATATTAGGCTATCAAGGCCGTCAGTAAATCTTGGAAGTTCTTGTTCAGCTAGAGAGGAACTTGCAGTGGTGGAATCTCTTCTTCCAAGCTTCACTGTCCAAGATGGACCACCAACCTGTTTTCCAAAGAGATTCTTATCAAAATTTTGTTTTCATGATTGATTTTTTGTAAAGAGACAATGCTAAAGTGATTGAGAGATTTCAATAAACTTGTAAATGAATGTTTTTAAAAGTCTTATAAGTTGGTGTCATTGATATATAGATCCCTATTAGCGGAACAAGGGTTCCAATCCCCCTATCCACTTTTGTTACAATTAATTATGAGATAAAAAATAAATGTTTGATTTATTTTTTTTGGTGATTAGTGATGAGGATTATATATTTAAATTTTATTACAGTACCCCTAGCATTATATACATATATAGACAGACATACAAATATATAGAGTAAGAAGTGTGAGGATTTATATATAGTACTCACAGCAACGGAAGCATCTCGAGCAGCCACTGCAAGAATATCTGCGCAAGATACAACTCCAGGGCATATCTTCTCTACCTGAGCTTTTGCACTGTCTATGACCTCATAACCTCTTGCAGAACCTTTATTTTGCAGAGCATTCCTTTCGCCATCTTCTAGTAAAATTGATGCATCACAGCCCTGCACAGCCAAGCTAGCCTTTAAATTTTAATGCTTAAATGGCGAATTTGGGGAAAGAAGCTAGAGAAACCGGCAAAGGTCACAGTACGTACCTGAACAAAGCAATCGTGAAAATGGAGACGAATTAGAGATGCCGCCATTCTACGTTCTCGTGAAACAGCTGTTCTAATAGCATTTCGAATTGTACTTAGTCCATTTGGACAGTTTTGGTCATAAAATGTGGAAGATAGTTGCGCTGTGCATGTGGTGCTCAAAAGGAGCAACATGAACACAACTGTCGCAGTGCTTGCATGGGAAATGAAAGAATTTCTCATTGAACTAATTAGATTTGACGAAATAAGAGAGCGAGCTAGCTGCTACTTATGCTATAAGTTTCAACTTAAAAGAAAGTGCAATGGAGTGAAGATGGAGAATGAAGCTTAAGGCTCACCAATTTATAGAGAAGTATGGTTTGGTACATGAATTAGGGTCACTATGCGATAACGCGTGGAAGCATCAGCTTCAGCCTTCTAGTATGTGACCAATTCTCCTTTGATTGGCGTAAAGTGTCAACGTAATAAACTTAGAAAATTCCCGCATATATTAAAATATGGAAAAGTCAAAGATGTATACAATATCAACTCTGAAAGTTCTACTGCATACTGAGTCTTTGGCCGATTGTAATAAATGAGTAAACCCGAAAAATTGTTTATAACTCGAAAATATGGTGCAATTTCTGTACGGATGATGATATGTACGGGAAGAGTGGTGTGCTATTTACATTGACTAGTCAAGCACCAAATTTACTCAATGCGCAGATGCGCTGCCAAATTGTCATTACCCCAAAACTGCCCTCATGGTCAGACAAGGGTGATGGAAATTCTCATAAATAAAATTTTATTACCCATTAAATAAAAAGAGAAAAATATTACATAATAAACTTAAATAAACATTACATAATATTACTTGACATGATTACCTAAACAAAAAAACATAATTTTACAATTTAGGAAAAAAATAAATATTATTTTGCAAGAACACTAATTATAGTAAAGAAAAAAACTATAAATATATTAATATATATATATATATATATATAACACAATTCCTATTAGAAGATGTCTACTTATGAGAATTTTAGTCCATAACAAACTCTACTATTAGAAGCCTCCTAATTTACAAATCATCTAATTATTTTTTATTTTTTATGCATATTTTCTTCTCTTATTTATTTATTTATTAATTTATGCTTATTCTTAGCCGATGGTACCTTATTCTTTTTCTTCCTCTCCTCTTTTTAGTCTCTCAAATCTAATTGTCTCTCTTCAAGCTGAAAGCCAGTACCTCTATCACTCTCTTTCTCTAAGCATTTATACGACATCATCCCATATAAAACCACAAAAAGATATATACTTATCATTTGTCTAGCGGTTAAATCACAACCCCAGTGGATTATAGTATGTATAGATCAAAAGATTGCAAATTTCTAAATTCAACAAACAAATTTTTGACTTTATATAGATGTTTATGTCCATCATTTTTTTCTTTTTTGTTATTAGTTATGTCCATCTATTAAAGTTACGAGTAAGTCCACTACTCTAAACTTGCTGATCTTAAAAAGTAATGTAAAATACTAGTCTCACACCCAAACAGTGGTTTGAAGCCACAGATAGATTCACAATTATTTTTAGTAATATTTTATATTATTATTTTTAATATTGTTTTGTCAAATATTAAACTATTCAGTATTTAACTATTTGGGATAATTTACATAAATAATATGTTTAGAGGTTCATATAGATATATATATATATATATATATATATATATGTATGTATGTATATACATATATATGTATATACACATATAATGTTTAGTCTTTTTGACTTTTTGTTAACTTATCCAGAACTTGCCATATCATTATCTTTTTATAATTTTTTTTAACAAAATTGTATTTTATAATTTTTTTTTAGTCTTATCTTCTTCTCCTATAATTTCTAAATTAATAAAAATCTTAATTTGATTACAATCCAAATTCTTCTACTACAACTTATTTGTTCATATCCTATCAAATTCTATTTCTATTTTTTGGATAAATAATAAAACAAAAGCAGCCACTGCCCACCATTACAGTCTTTTTTTTTTATTATTTAAAATGTGCATCCTACTTGGTTGATACTTATACAATACATATGAAAAACTATTTTAAATTATAAAATAATTTTTTATTAACTTTTAATTAATAGTTTTTTCATATAGGACTTTCTATTTTTAAAAAAATATATGTGATTTTAAATTTAACTATCACGTGCATTGCACAGGTTAGCGACTAGTTATATTAAAAACTAAAACAAATCCTTTTATTTTATTTTATTGATTTACACTAATTGACACTTTATGATATTTCTAACGAAAATGTTCAAGATTTAAATGTTCAAGGTTTAACTATGAAATTTTATTTATTTATATTTTAAATGTGTGGTTTTTTTTTTTTTTTTTTGAAAACTTGAAATATCTACTCATTTTAGAATAAATAGTTTTAGTTTCTATTTCTAAACATAAGATCATCAATATGTCTCAAGGAGAAGAATTTTTTTTCCTTAAAGGGGAGGTGGTTCAATCCTTAGCACTGGCAACTAGTTTAGCCAATTTTTGTGGCCAAGGAGTTGTAATTCAGAGCAATATTTGACCGAAACACAATAGCTGCATTAAGGGTGTTTTGGTCGTGTTGGATAACCAACTTAAACTAAATCTTCATAGCATTCATATCAATCTCATCAAATATTTAACTAAAATAACTCAAAAAACTTCACTTTATATAGATTAACTATCCATATATTTTATGTAAAAATATCATACTCAATATTTTATTTCTTTTGCAATAAAAGACTTTCTTTATTTCTTAATTCATTTAAATAATTATTTTTTCTCTCTTGTCTTTGCTCTCAACATACATTGCCACCACCGTACCATAGCCACTAGCCAGCCACCTTCCACCACCACCATCATATACAACCCAAGTTTAAACTCAAACAAAACCACCAAAGACAACACCACCTGCCATATACAACCTAAAGGTTTTAAACCCAAACACAACCACCACCAACACCAACACCATGTACAACACCCAAGATCAAACCATCAGCCACCTTGCTGATCAAACCAATATCACTGCATTGCACCACCACCACCAAACCAAAACCAAAAACAAGGTCACGACACCACACCACCACAACCAAACCAAAATCAAACACCCAAAATTAAACCATCACAGAACCACACCACCATTGCCAAATCGAGCTGGGGACCTCGAGCCACCAAATCCAGCAGCGATCCTATCTCACTTGTAAGGTTGAAATTTATCAACCATTTTGTTGGCTTTATTTCGTGCTAATTTGCTTATAATTCGGCACTTAGAAACCCTGTATTTAAGTGGGATTCATGTAAAGGTAGTGTGTGAGAAAATGTGAAGAAATGCTCAAGACTATGCAGTGAAGCAGGAACTCGCGGCTGGATCTCTCGGGTGGCTCACATATTGCAATCCGCCAGATAATGCACATGAGTAAAGCATGCAAAAAAGATGAACCGTCATGCTAGCTAGAGCACTACAGGACAAAAAGTCCAGTCTGGCCATTTTGTTTGCTCGCGGCTTGAACTCGTGACTTAGTCAAGTCGCGAGGCTAAGTCGCCAACCAGCTCTATTTAGAAATCCTGACTCCTCGCATTCCATTCTCACTCTAGTATAAATACCTCTTATACCCACGAAATGTAGAGAGCTTCGAGAAAGAATTTTTGAGGGAAAAACCCTAAAGAAAAATAAGATTGATTCATCCATAATCTTTACATAAAGACTCTTCAAATTCCTCTACTCTCTTCCTCTCCATTGTTACATCCTTAAGAGGTACATTACCAAAACCTTTTCTCACCATACCCGTATCTGTGAGAAGGTTGTTTGGTGCTTTGGGAAGCAGTTAAGAAGGGACTAATTTCATATTGGTTGATGTTATAAGCTATAGCGAAATCCGATAAGCTAAAGAAGAAATAGGTTTGGCACAACCTCGTTGGAGTAGGAGCTTGGAGGGCTTAGGTACACTGGGTAGATTAGGCTTGGAGGGTCTTCTACTGTCCATGTATCCCAACTACATTCTTTAGTGGATTATTGACCTCTTAGAGGGCGGCGGAGAGGTTTTACGCCAAGGGCTTCGATTTCCTCTTGATAACACTTCGTTGTGTTGTCCTTGTGTTTGCATCTTTCTTCCCTTTATCTTTGCCATTTAATTTCTGTTGTAGATGTGATTTTATTTGGTCTAGATTGTTTATCAATTTTGTGTTAAGCTTAAGTTCATATTCTGCACATTAATTGTTTGACATTAAGCTTGAATTGGTAATTTGTTAATTTGGGTCTAAACGCTCATAGTGGTTTTACACGCTATTTGAACTTTCAATTGGTATCAGAGTGGGTGCACTCTTTGTGGTTTAAACACCTTTGTGCGATCCTTGACCCCGTATTGAGATGGACCGGTCTCAATCTTTGAATGCTCCACCATATTTTGATGGTAGTAATTACATCTTTGGAAGGTACGAATGAGGGCATTCTTATGTTCAATAGATGAATCTGTTTGATATGCTGTGGATGTCAGCTGGACTAGGCCAGAGACAGCCAAATCCACATGGGATAAGGCAGCCCTCGCAGTGTCTAATGCAAACAGCAAAGCACTTAACGTTATTTTTTGTGTGTATCTCCAGATGAGTTCCACAGGATATCTCACACTACCATTGCCAAGAAGGTATGGCAAATATTGGAGAACACGTACGAAGGAATGAAGAAAGTTAAAGACACCAAGTTGCAGATGCTAACCACTCGGTTTGAGGAGCTGAAAATGAGTGAGGATGAGTCCTTTGACTCTTTCTATAGTAAGCTGAATGAAGTGGTCATCGGCAAGTTTAACTTGGGAGAGAAAACGGAGGACTCGAAAGTTGTACTAAAAATTCTTCGTTCATTGCCAAAGAGCTTCCGTGCAAAGGTGATTGCAATTGAGGAGAGCAAGGACCTTGATAAAATCAAAGTCCAAGAGCTAATTGGCTCTCTTCAAGCATATGAGCTTTCATTGCCAAATCAAAGAAAGAGCAAATCACTTGCTCTTAAGACGATAAATGAAAGGGTAGAAGCACACAACTCATCGGATGAGGATGTAGTCGAAAAAAATGTTGCTTACCTTGCAAAGAATTTTCTCAAATTCCTGAAGTACAAGAATAGTGGGAAGTTTGGTGATACAGGGAAATTCACAAGTTCCGAGAAAGGGAAAAAGGACTTCAGAAAGAAAGACGGGAAGGAGTCCCAATCTACCCAAGGAGTCACTTTTTTTGAATGTAATGGGCATGGTCATTTCAAAAAGGAATGTCCTAATTATTTGAGATTAAAAAGGAAGGCTTATGCCACCACTCTCAGTGACTCAGATTCTTCCACCTCTGATTCAGAGGATAGCTGTGATGAAGAAGGGAATTTCTTGGCATTCATGTCTATTGCTTATGCTAAGTCTTTGGAGGACTTGAATTTGCTTGTGTAAGAACTTGGGGAGCATATTGATGAGGAATCCATGGGTATTGTTAAAGAATCGGATGCTGAAGAAGATGAAGATACAACTGGTCTTCAAGAGAACTACAGTTCACTCCTTGAGAAGTCGGGAGAGTATGCAAGTGTGGCTAAGGCGGCTGTAAAGAAGATGACGAAAGTAGAGGAGGACTATCGAAGTCTCCTAGTGAGATACAAAGAGGCCAAGTGTGAGATTGAGATGCTAAATGGCAAACTAACCGAAGCTTACACCAAGGTGAAATTCCTTGAGCTTGAGGTGGTTCAAGCAAATGCCAAAATAGAGCGCGTATCCACAAAAAGGCTTGATGATGTCCTTTCCTCTCAAAAAACCTTTTCTAATAGAACCGGATTAGGATACACCGGAAAAAGTAGCTCAATTGTGAATACCTCTAAAGAAGTGAAGTTTATGAAGGCCAAAGAGCTGGTTGTAGTTGCCCTTACTGTGGAGAAGGCAAAGGTTAAGAAGAAGAAGAATGTGGCTGACTAGCCAGTGTTGAACAAGTCTCATAATCAATATGTGGTCAGGTCTAAAGCCAGAGCAAAATCTCTTCCACGATCTCCAAGAGGTCCTAGAACGAACCATGTGTGTCATCACTACGGACTTCAAAGGCACACTCGACCAAATTGTCATAAGTTGAGAGTATTAAGGAATGCTAGTGATCAAAGGTCAAGAAGACCAAGAAATGACAAGAGAACTTAGGCTGTTGAACCATCAAGAGGTCGATATGGTGATCCCGGAATGTTAGACGTGATGAAGATGATTGGTGCATTCACCAACTACATGGAAATCTTCACAAGAAGGTTTGAAAGTCCTAACTCTCGTACCCAATCCTATAGGGATATCACCCCAAACACACGTGACGTGTGGGTGAAGAAGGGTACTCATGCATAAGAATTACAACATGTCCATGCATAAATACTTCCTATGTTTTTGTGACTATGCTTGGTTGTGTTTTTTTTTGCTAGCTTAAGTTGAAAATTGTTTGTTTGTATGTTTGTTGTTGCTTAAATGTTTTTACATTGTTGGTTTTGATCAATCTTTTCTTGTTTTTTGTGTCAAAAATCTAAAAACACATAAAAAGTAGAAAATTCTCCTTCGATTGGCGTAAAGTGTCAACGTAATAAACTTAGAAAATTCCCGCATATATTAAAATATGGATAAGTCAAAGATGTATACAATATCAACTCTGAAAGTTGTACTGCATATTGAGTCTTTGGCCGATTGTAATAAATGAGTAAACCCAAAAAATTGTTTGTAACTCGAAAATATGGTGCAATTTCTGTACGGGTGATGATCTGTACGAGAAGAGTGGTGTGCTATTTACATTGACTAGTCAAGCACCAAATTTACTAAATGCATGGATGCGCTGCCAAATTGTCATTACCCCAAAACTGCCCTCATGGTCAGACAAGGGTGATAGAAATTCCCATAAGTAAAATGTTATAACCCATTAAATAAAAAGAGAAAAATATTACATAATAAACTTAAATAAACATTACATAATAGTACTTGACATGATTACCTAAACAAAAAAACATAATTTTACAATTTAGGAAAAAAATAAATATTATTTTGCGAGAACACTAATTATAGTAAAAAAAAAACTATAAATATATTAATATATATATATATATATATATAACCAATTCCAATTAGAACATGTCTACTTCTGAGAATTTTAGTCCATAACAAACTCTACTATTAGAAGCCTCCTAATTTTACAAATCATCTAATTATTTGTTATTTTTTATGCATATTTTCTTCTCTTTTTTATTTATTAATTTATGCTTATTTTTAGCCGATGGTACATGATTCCTTTTCTTCCTCTCCTCTTTTTAGTCTCTCAAATCTAATTATCTCTCTCCGAACTGGAAGACTCTACCTCCATCACTCTCTTTCTCTAAGCATTTATACAACATCATCCCGTATAAAAACATGAAAAGTTATATACTTATCATTTGTCTGGCGGTTAAATCATAGCCCCAGTGGAGTATAGTATGTATAGATCAAATGATCGCAAATTTCTAAATTGAACTGAAAATTTTTTGACTTTATATGGATGTTTATGTCCATCATTTTTTTGTAATCAGTTATGTCCATCTATTAAACCTACGAGTAAGTCTACTATTCTAAATCTACTGAACTTAAAAAGTAATGTAAAATACCAATCTCACACCCAAATAGTGGTCTAAAGCCATCGATAGATTCACAATTTTATTTTATTAATATTTTATATTATTATTTTTAATATTGTTTTGTCAAATATTAAACTATTCAATATTCAACTATTTGGGATAATTTACATAAATAATGTGTTTAGAGGTTCATATAAATATATATATATATATATATATATATATACATACATATATACATATAAACTTAAGTCTTTTACTTTTTGTTAACTTCTCCAAAACTTGCCATATCATTATCATTTTATAACTTTTTTAACAAAATTGCATTTTATAATTTTTTTTTAGTCTTATATTCTCCTCTTATAATTTCTAAGTTAATAAAAATCTTAATTTGATTACAATCCAAATTCTTCTACTACAATTTATTTGTTCATATCCTATCAAATTCTATTTCTATTTTTTGGATAAATAATAAACCAAAAGCAGCCACCGCCCACCATTATGATTTTATTTATTTATTTATTTAAAATGTGCATCCTACTTGGTTGATACTTATACAAGGCATATGAGAAACTATTTTAAACTATAAAATAATTTTTCTATTAACTTTTAATTAATAGTTTTTTCATATAGGACTCTCTATTTTTTTTAAATATATGTGATTTTAAATTTAACTATCATGTGCAGTACAGGGGTTAGCGACTAGTTATATTAAAAACTAAAACAAATCTTTTTATTTTATTTTATTGATTTACACTAATTGACACTTTATGATATTTCTAATGAAAATGTTCAAGATTTAAATCCACCATCCTTGTTGTCCTAAGTTAACTATGAATTTTTTTTTTTTTTTTTTAATGTGTGGTCTTTTTTTTTTTTTTTGAAAACTTGAAATATCTACTCATTTTAGAATAAATAGTTTTAGTTTCTATTACTAAACATAAGATCATCAGTATGTCTTAGAGAGAAGAATTTTTGTCCTTAAAGGGGAGGTGGTTCAATCCTTGGCACTGGCAACTGGTTTAGCCAGTTTTTGTGGCCAGGGAGTTGTAATTTAGGGCAATATTTGGCCAAAACACTATAGCTGCATTAAGGGTGTTTTGGTCCTATTGGATAACCAGCTTAAACTAAATCTTCATAGCATTCTCATCAAATATTTAACTAAACTAACTCAAAAAACTTTACTTTGTATAGATTAATTATCCATATATTTTATGTAAAAATATCATACTCAATATTTTATTTCTTTTGCAATAAAAAATTTTCTTATTTCTTAATTCATTTAAATAATTATTATTTTCTCTCTTGTCTCTCCTCTCAACATACACTACCACCACCGTACCATAGCCACTAGTCAACCACCTTCCAACACCACCATCATATACAACCCAAGTTTAAACTCAAACAAAACCACCAAAGACTACACCACCACCCAAAGGCAACCACCACAAGACAACACCACCCGCCATATACAACCCAAGGTTTTAAACCCAAACACAACCACCACCAACACCAACACCAACACCATGTACAACACCCAAGATCAAACCATCAGCCACCTTGCTAATCAAACCAATATCACTGCATTGCAATAGCAATCCTATCTCGCCGAATTAGCAGTAACGTGAGAGAGAGAGGATAGACCACCACGACAACTCACCCCACCATCGCCCCCTGCTCCGATGTTCAAACCAACAACGGATTTGCTTTGATCCGTGCCTTAAGAGAGAGAGAGTTGAAGCAAAAATACAATGCTTTGATCCGTGCTTCTTTTTTACATACTCTGATCCGTGGCTTAAGAGAGAGAGAGAAGACAAAGCAAGAGAGAAGAAGGAGATAGAGCATGGAATAGAGAGAAAAAAACAGTTGAAGCAGAAATCCACTTTTAAAAACTAAATTTTGGATTTGGTGAGGAAAGTGTGTCGCCATAAGTGGCGTGTCACTACTCCTAGCCAAGTATTTTAGACCAACTTGAGACTGTTGTATGGATTTTTTTTAGTTTTTAGTTATATATTTGTTAAAAAATTCAAATAGTTAGTGTGCGCACCCAGCAACGCCTATTGGGCCTAAGATGTATCTGGGCTCATAATTTACTTGTATGGTGGGCTTTTGTGTTTCTTACAATGGGCAGTTCTGTACTTAGCAAGCCCAATTCCCAAGCTCCCCTTGATTATCTCTCTTTGTTTGGCACCTCTCCCCTTTTTCTGCCTTAGGAAGTCTGTCTTTTTCCTCTTGCCCTTTTTTCCCAAGATTGCCAACCCCTTCCTTTGAATATCCTTTGATTATTTATAGATCAAGTTGGTGCAATTGCACAATAGTTTTCTTGGTCAGTGGAAGGAGGGGTCCAATGTTCTTTCTCCTAAGTGGGTGCTTTTAATGCGAGTGGGGGGAATGGCAGTGGCCTTGGAACTAAGTCCACCGCGAGGCCTGTTGCTCAACGGGGGTGTTCCCTAGACAATGGAAAGAGAGGTCCAATACCGTTGCTCCGGAGTGGGTGTTAGGTGATGGGTGAGTGGTGATAGTGGCATTTGAACTAACTCCACAGCTAGGTCTGTTGCTCGGCGGAGGGGTTTCCTGGGGCGTTGCCGGACAAGCCGAGTATAGAAGGTTACACAGGACGTGCCAATGAGTTCGGACCGAGCAATGTCGGATACGTGGCATCATAACAATGGGCTTTTGTGGATAGATGATTTCAACGAGGTCGACGCCCGTACAGTTAGACTGATGCAAATGCTACATCAACAGATTGGAGTTAAGTATGATATATCATTGAATATAAACATGTTTAATGCATCATCAATCAACTAAATATTTGGATATGCAAGTACTACTACTTGGTTCAAGGTTTATACCTACATGTACGGTCAATACAGGTTCTAATGTTCTTCAAGATCGTAATTGACGAGCACAATCAATGCTCTTCTCGGTTGGTTGAGATTTTGTGCTTCACCTCATTCCTTCAAGCTAGCTTTTAGAAGTTGGGTATCACTGGGACGGATTCATTCATTGCCCCAGCCCCCCCTCCCCCCCTCTCTAAATTTTGAAAATAAATCAATAGTATATACATAGCTACCTAATTTTTAGCAATTTGACTCAATAAAATTAAACTTGCCATTTTAAACTCAAAGAAAGAGCTCTTAAAAAAAAAAGGCCCATAAAAAAATTACTGATCTAAAATTCAAAAAACAAATTAGAAAGCCCAAAAATATTAACTCAACAACAAAATTGATAATAACAAGTAAAAGAAAACTTAGCCCAATCAACAAATTGTACCAAAAAATTAGCCCAGCCCTATAAAATATTTGAAACAAAATCAATGTGCATCTTATGTACCAAATGTTTCCATCAAATTCCAAAAAAAAAAAAAAAAAAAAAAAACATGAGAGATAGAGAGGGTGAAAGATGTAGCAGCTGAGAGCTTGAGTGTCGAGACTTGAGCTCTTGATAGTGAGTGTCAAACTTGTTGGACTTATGAGATCGAGCAATATATGGATGCAACATCGGTGAGCTTATTAGATCCAATAGTTAAGGGAGTAAGGGATGCAAGAACAGATAGTTTAATTGTGATTTGATTGGATTTCTAGGCTTCAAGTAGGTTCAAATAAGAAAGAAGAAAAGTTTTTAATTGTAATTTGATTTATAACTTAGATAGCATGTGATCAATTTGAATAGGTTGTACAAAAAAATAATCTTTTTTTAGAACCAAGATAATGGGTAATGGTTGTAACCCAGTAACCATAAATAATATGTTTTTTTACTTGACACTAATTTTTATTTGTTAACCTTTTTTTTTTTTTTTAAGAAATATTTCTTTACTTTAAACTTTATTTACATTTTTTGTTTTGGTTTGTGGAGCATATTTATTTGGTTTTTTTGGTTAGGGATTAATTTCTAATAAAGTATATTTGTAAGATATGAAAACAACAAAGCAAATTAAATATAAATAAACAAATAATAGTTTTACTTCAATGAAATTGGAATTACTCCATTGTAGCGTAATAAATAATATGAAAGTGGATGAGGTTACATTAAGCTTCTCCCAAAATTTGATTTCTGACTCCGTCCCTGGTTATCAACCTTCACGTACAACACAACTTGACACTACTCCAGCATTAACAGCATCATGTATTAAATATTAATCAAGAATTAAATTGAGCAATGCATACGTATATATAACCACAGAACCCTTCAGTTTCCCTATGTTATTGGGCACGTAAACGGCACTCTCCATTTACAACCATTTTTGTAAGCCCACTTTTCCATTTCGTCGGCTTCTCAATGTCCGAATAAGTAACACATATACCGATAAGGAGGAAGTAAAACTTGGGCTCTTCAACTAATCCGAGTTGTATACTATATATGGCTTAGCTAGAAGAGATGATTCAATAATGTGTTTGATGCAATTTCAGGCTTTCAAGTTGACGAGAGATAAAATTAAAGGAGCCATAGAAAGAGAGTGAAAAACAATGGAAGGTGAATGTTCTAAGAAGAAGAAATTAACTTCAAACAAGCATAGTTTGATTGATGTAGTCTTTTCGTGGTGTCTTGAAGATGTTCTAAACAAGGATCTCTATATGAACAAGGTCAGGTCTTGGGTTTTTATTTTTATTTTTTTTTTCATTTCTGTTTTTCTGTTAGATGCGTCCATTGTTTTTTTGTTTTGTTGAGTATGTTTATAGAAACATTGGTTTGAAACGATTTATGGGTTAAATTTGGATCTGGGTTTGGCTTGTTTAGTGTGGATTCAATGTAAAAATTAAAAATTTGTGAAATATTTTTTGGGATTGAAGAATGGGGATAGATTTGTGTGGTTGCGAGTGAGGAACTGTTTGATTTGGCAGGTTGAGGGTATTTGGTTTTTTCCTGGTGAAAGATCGGGGCTGACCCGGAATTGGGTTAATTGGTAATTTGGATGGTATTGTTGTATTGGATGGTTTGGGTTTTTCTGTTTTTTTTTTTTTAATGTATTATTAGATTTTTGTATTGCATAACACCTGACTATTTTTCCAGTCAAAGAAGTGAATACTTCCAATAGATCGCATATTGTTTTCCAAGTTATAACAAAAGTGATTTTATCCCCTCCAAAAAGAAAAATAATGACAAAATAATAATAATAATAATAATAATAATAACAAAACAAAACAAAAAGAACCGCGGTAAAAAAATAATAAATAAAAAGTTGAGGTTCGTTCAAGACTTCCAATAATTGGGCTTATCTATGCCCAAAAACGAAAAGTTAATAAATTAATAAAAATGGCACCCAAAAATAGTAACGAAGAAAGAGGTCCTTGCATTATTATAGTTCTTAGATTTCTAATCTAAATTCGGTTGAATTTCGATTTTAATTCATTTTAATCAATCAATGGTTTTTCAAAGCAACTATAAATAAATTTTGTAAACTGACTGCTTGTGTCTGGATAATCTGATCTATATATGAGATATGGGTGGTGTTTTTATTGGGCAAATACAACATTTTGTTTTTAAAGTTCACTTGACGTTTCAATTTGATTTCCTAAAGTTTCAAAATAGTAGTAACTAAATCCTTGAAAAGTGTAAAATGATCCAATTTTATTTTTATACTAATACTGATGTCACATGACTTCATATTTACAGTGAAAAAATATTCTAGGTTGATCTAGGTGTATTATTAGAAAATAAAAAATTTATTGCGAAATTTGTTGGGTCATTATATGTATTGATTCAAGTATTCACCTTATCTACTTAATTCATATCTTAGAACTGAAGAAATTTGGCATCATAGTGGGAGTCACTAAGTAAAAACATTACCTCCAATTGAATTTTTCAAGTCCTTACATTACCTCCAATTGAATTTTCCAATTCCTTCTCATTTATTGACAAATCATATATTCAATACATCTAATTACCCTCTCACATACCCACCCCATGTTAGAAGATGGTTACTTGTATTCTAACACGGTATCCTTGTTCCTAATAATAAAGCTTATGTTAACTATATAGGCCTTAAAAATTGATTGAGTTTAGAGTATAAAATAAAAGGGTCCATGATTAATAAATGTTTAATTATGAACTGTAATTCACACTTTTTCAAAAAATAAAACACACATGTTAATAATAAATTGACTTACTTACACAAATTCATTAGGGTTGTGTGTGATTTTTTTTATATATGTATATAGTTTGACTTTATTTTTTGAAAAAATTATAAAAATATATATAATAAAATAATAAAACATTATATATATTTTTATCCTAAGACATTTGTTAACAAAATTCTATATAAAATTAGTAATGAAGAGACTTATTTAATATGTTAACAATGTGACACCATTTAAAAAAAAATTCTATGTGACACCATTTAAATTCATTGTTGGGTATGCAACATTTTAGTAATAAAATTGATAATAGCTAATAGATTTAGCATTTTCCCTAAAATAGTGTGGCTCTTTTTGTCCATTTGTGTGGTTCATATATCACCCTACTGAGAACTTGAGAAGCCTAACAAAACTATTGCTCTATAATGAAATCTAAATCAAAAACTTTTATTACATTCTTGTAGGTGGAAAAAATACCAGAATCATTTCAGTCGGTGCAACAGTACTTTGGCTCATTCGTCTTTTCCCTTTTGGAAGAGACACGTTCAGAACTGTCTTCAAGTTTGGACTTTATATCCTCAGCACCTTATGCTGGTGTAAACTCCCTTGAGGAATGTGGAGAATGTGTATATAATGTTAAGGTTGACCAGTGGATGTACAAGTGTAGTAGCAGTGAGCCATACAAAATGTTCCCTGGAGACATTTTAGTTTTCACAGATAGCAAACCTCAAACTATTTCTGACTTAAAACAAGAGGGAGGAACATGGACTTTAGCATTAGTCACTGAGGGGACATGTACTGAGTTTAAAGTCAAAGCATCATGTTGCATTAATGAAGTCCAGTCTTTCATCCATAAACCACAGTTTGTGGTTTTCTTGAGGAACATTACAACAAGCCGAAATATATGGAATGCACTGCACAAGTTTGGAAATCTGTCAATCGTCAAGGAAGTGCTCTACACAAATAATGTGGTAAGATGTTTGGAAATCTCATTTTGTCCAGTGGATGTATAAGCCTAATCTATTTAAATATAATTGTACTTTTTGTAGTATCAGAGAGGAGAGATAATTATTCTGGAAGGAATTTTATTAATTACTACCTAACACAGGATTATTCTTATGTATTAGTCAGACTAATACATTGTTGGTAATCCTGTTTACACCAAAACTCAATTGTTGTCTTATTTTGATGATAAAGTGTAATCATTGTGGAACCAATGCCATATATTCAAATTCTATTGTATCTACTAAAAAATAAAAACAAATAAATACATTTTCCCAATTTTCTGGTTTAAGGTACTTATCGACTCTCTTTACATAATTTCTTATACAGTAACTCAAAATATAACATTATCTTCCATTTGTCCTTCATTTTTCTTTTCTTTCTCAGAATTTGCAATCAAATTTAAATGTTTAGCTTTTGTATTGCATCAGGTACTCTTAACTACATAAAAACTTAAAATGACATTTTAATTATGAATAACAGGCTGAGGAAAATTGTTCACTATGTTCTGGAAAAAATGATTTTATCCAGAATGAAGAAATCTACACAACTTTACAGTTTAAGCTAAATGATTCGCAAAGGGAGGCAGTTCTTGCTTCTCTTCATAAATTTCAGTGTTATCACAAGTCATCAGTTGAACTTATATGGGGTCCCCCGGGGACAGGGAAGACGATGACATTAAGTATCTTGCTCTTTATTCTCCAAAGAATGAGTTGTAGGACCCTTGTATGTGCACCAACAAATGTTGCAATTACAGAAGCAGCATGTCATCTGCTAAAACTGGTGAAAGCTTCATCTGAAGCTGGATATGAAGCTGGATCTAAAAGTGACGCTTTGTTATGTTCGTTGGGTAATATTCTCTTTATGGGGAGCGAAGACCTGTTGGAAGTTGCTTCAGACATTAAAGAGATACATCTGAATTACCGTGTTGAAAGGCTTTTAGAGGTGCTTGGACCGTTGACAGGTTTAAGGCATTGTTCTTGTTCAATGATTGAATTTCTTGAAGGGTGCGTTTCTCAATACCATATTTTCATGGATGGTGAATTGATGGAAAAGAAAGAGCGCAACATTGTAATAGAAAGATTCAGATCAATTGCCATATTGCTAAGAAGATCGATCTCTATTTTCTGTACTCATATAGCCCGCAGCTTCATATTGGATCATAATTTTGAAACAATGGTTTCAATTATGAAGTTACTTGATACTTTTGAAACTTTGTTGTCTCAGAATAACCTAAATTGTGAAGAGCTGCTGGTGCAATTTTCTAATCACAAGAATAATGAGAGTTGTCATAACTCTTTTAAGTGTATATTAACCTTGCTGAACATGAAAAGGGGTGAATGCATTTACATTCTCAAGGTACTGCTGACGGCTCTTGATGCACTTGACCTTCCAAGTGCTATGGATCCCAGTTCAGTGAAGAAATTCTGTTTCCAGACAGCTTCCTTAATATTTTGCACTGCCTCTGGTTCTCATATGCTGCATTCACTTAACGTGAAACCACTGGAATTGTTGGTCATTGATGAATCCGCACAATTGAAAGAGTGTGAATTGATCATACCATTACAACTGCCTGGCCTTAGGCATGCTATTCTTTTCGGTGATCACTGTCAGTTACCTGCAATGGTTAATAGCAATGTAAGTAAATGCTTCTTGGTCATATTTCTTACTAAGTTAAAACATGAGGCTCCCTAATGAAAGTTTTTAACATCATTTTTTTTTTTTTTTTCATTTTCATGTAATGTACATCTTATCTATGAATTTAATGTATTTTTATTTTGCTATTTTGCTCTTGTAATAGGTTTCTGCCAGAGCTGGCTTTGGGAGAAGTTTATTTGAACGATTGAGTCTTATGGGCCATTCAAAGCACTTTTTGAATATCCAGTACAGGATGCATCCACTTATAAGTTTCTTCCCTAATTCCAAATTCTATGGCAATAAGATTGTAGATGCACCAAATGTTAAAAGAGGTTTTGCGAAACGCTATCTTCCGGGTCAAATATTTGGCTCATATTCTTTCATAAATATTTCTTGTGGGATAGAAGAACTGGATGGTGTTCACCATAGCTGGAAAAATATGGTTGAAGTTGCTGTTATAATAAAAGTAGTGAATAATCTGTATAAAGGTATTTAATTGGTGAGACAGGTGTTAATGTCTCTAAGTTGAATGTGGTTTTATCGTCCTATTTTTTAGAATTCATGAATCTGATTTTATTGTCAAACTAAGATAATTGACTAAATAATGCATACAAAACTGGCCCTTTTGAGTTTGTCATGTTTCTCATCTTTCTACTCCAATGTTTTTATTTTATTATGAGAATAGAATGGTGTTAATAAGGAAACAGTTAAACTAATAATTGAAGATTATTAAAATGATTCTTGAATAATATCAAAGTTACATTAAACTTAATGATAGCTATTTTATCTACTAGAACATTACAGAAAAATCAACACAGATTTAGCTACATCCTTTCAGCTTCTTCTCTATACATAACCACCGCTAGTCTGTGCTTATTATCTCTCCTCTCTTGAAAAATAGTTCATCAAGTTGAGGCATTATGTTCTTCTTTCCTCTAATATTATTAATTTTCCTTCTCAGCATGGAACGGCTCAAAGCAGAAGCTTAGCATTGGTGTTATATCTCCATACACTGCGCAAGTTATTGCAGTCCAAGAGAAAATTGGGAAGAAGTACAAAAACCTCGATGGATTTGCAGTAAAGGTGAAGTCAATTGAAGGGTTCCAAGGTGGAGAAGAAGATATCATAATTCTATCTACTGTAAGATGTAACAGTGATGGATTGATTAGTTTTGCTTCCAATCATGGTAGAATTAATGTAGCTTTGACAAGGGCCAGGTAGGGCTTAAAATGCACATTGTTAACAAGATGCCTTCTAACCTCCTATGTTTAAGTTGTTATTTACTACCTTTTTTATGCTGTCACAGACACAGTCTTTGGATTTTGGGAAATGAAACGACCCTTTTAAATAGTCAATCTGTTTGGAAGTCAATTGTCTGTGATGCAAAAGATCGTCAGTGTTTTTATAATGCTGATGAAGATGAGAACTTGGCCAAATACATGTTGGAGGTCAAGAAGGAGCTGAGTGAATATGATGACTTGCTTAATTTTGATAGTGTACTTTTTAAAAGTGCTCGGTGGAAGGTACAAATCATCTCGTGGTTAACCCTTATTATATTACCTATTGTGGAATATTTATTTACTTGTGTTCTTAATTTCTTCAGGTTCTCTTTAGTGATTACTTCAGGAAGTCATTTAAAAAGCTGAGATCAATTGAAAAGAAAAAGTTGGTTATTAATTTATTACTGAGGCTTTCTAGTGGCTGGAGACCAAAGAATAAGAAATGTAACTTAATTCATGACAACACGTCAGGGATGTTGAAGCAATTCAAGGTTAAAGACCTGTATATAATTTGCTCAATTGACATAATGAAAGAATCATGGTACATACAGGTGTTGAAGGTCTGGGACATTCTGCCTTTGGAGGATATTCCAAAATTGGCTATACGTCTTGATGCTTTATTTGGAAAGTATACAAATGATTATCTTAATCGTTGTAAGGCGAAATGTTTGGATGGGTATGTACATTTTCTGTATTCTGGTAGATCTAAAGCTCTAAATCATACAGTACTAATTGCTTTGTGCAAAAAATTTCTCTATTTTATTTATCATTTTCTTTTTCAAATTTTATTTTCCTATGTGTAGGGATTTGGAAGTTCCCATGAGTTGGGTAACTTCCCTTGACTTTGTCCGTTACAAGAATGGTGGCTACACTGGAGATATGGCTGATTCAGATGATGTTTATTTTGGTAGAAGAACATTTGTTGAGAACTCCATGGTGAGTGACAGTTTGACACTGATGAAATTCTACTCATTGACCTCCGGTGTAGTGAGCCACTTGCTCTCTCGTTGTGATGGTAAGGAGTTAGACTTTCCATTTGAGTTGTCGGACCAGGAAATGGATGTAATCCTTTTCAATAGAAGTTGTTTCATTCTTGGAAGGTCAGGAACTGGGAAAACTACTGTATTAACTACAAAACTATTTCAGAAAGAGCAGCTTCATCATATAGCCTCAGAAGGATTTCATGAACCCCAAAGTTGCTCCATGGTGGAAATCTTCCCGAAAAAAGAGGATAGTGAAAGAGTTGGAGGGACCAAGGGAGCCGTCTTGCACCAAATCTTTGTCACAGTTAACCCAAAACTGTGTTATGCTATTAAACAGCAAATTTGTCACTTAAAAAGGTGCATGAATAAGTAAATCATTAGGACAAGCTATGTGATATAGTAAATAATAATTGTTACAGACTAAAAGCAGCATTACTTTCTTTAATGCTGAATCTGCTGATACTTCAGGAGTTCATTTATTAATATTGTATTAGGAAACAGAAACACTGTCCTTTATTCTCCTTTATCAACATTCCTATGTGTTGGATATTACTATTACATTCAAATTTTGTGCATTAGCATGATGAAGGCTATCTTGTTTTTGACTATTTCCTTTTACATGTACAGGTTTGCCTGTGTTGGGGATGCTTCAGAGGGAAGCACATCAACTGGTTTAGATGAAATTGATGAGATGTTACAATTTACAGATATACCAGATTCCTTTATTGATCTTCCAACAAAATTGTATCCCCTTGTATTAACTTTCCATAAGTTCTTGATGATGCTTGATGGAACAGTAGGCAATTCGTTCTTTGGAAGATTCCCTGAGACAATTGGACATTCTCATGGCACGAAAAGAGCTTCAAAATCAGTGGCCTTGAAAACTTTTATCAGAACAAAGGAGGTTAATTACGAGAGATTCAGATCATCTTACTGGCCCCAATTTAATACTGAACGAACCAAGAAATTTGATTCTTTAACTGTTTTCACTGAGATAATGTCTCACATAAAGGGCGGGCTGCCAGCGGGACAGAGCTTTGATGATAAACTTGGTCTAGAGGATTACCTTTTATTGGCTGAGCGCCGGGTATCCACTTTAAGCAGGCAGGAAAGAGAAATAATTTTTGATATTTTTCTACAATATGAAAGGAAAAAGATGGAGAGGGGTGAATTTGACTTAGCTGATTTGGTGATTGATATTCATAACCGACTTAAAGTTAGTAGATATGATGGTGACAATATGGATTTTGTATATATTGATGAGGTGCAGGATCTTAGCAAGAGGCAAGTTGCTCTTTTCAAATATATATGTAAAAATGTTGCTGAAGGATTTGTCTTTTCAGGTGATACAGCCCAAACAATTGCCAGGGGCATTGATTTTCGGTTTCAAGATATAAAATTCCTATTCTATAAGGAGTTTCTACTGGGCTCTGGAAATGATGGTGCTTATGGGAAAAAAGAGAAAGGAAAAATTGCAGATGTTTTTCAGTTGAGCCAGAACTTTCGAACCCATGCTGGCATTTTGAACTTAGCTCAGAGTGTTATTAACCTTCTTTATCATTTCTTTCCATTATCTATTGATACGTTAAGGCCTGAGACAAGTCTGATAGATGGTCAAGTTCCAGTATTGCTTGAATCTGTGAATGGCAAGGATGCTTTTATATCTATATTCAAAAATGGTGGAAATGATGGCAGGAAAATAATTGGTTTTGGGGCTGATCAGGTTATATTAGTAAGAGATGACCTTGCCAGAAACGAAATTGTGGACTATGTTGGAAACCAGGCTCTTATTCTGACAATAATGGAGAGCAAGGGCCTTGAGTTTCAGGTGATAATGAATCTAGTTGATCTTTCTGATATTATCAAAAATTAAAATTAAAATTGGCAGTGAGCAATTCTGCTTGATGGGATTATGGTATCTGATTCAGTTGATCTTTCTGATATTAACACTAGTATCAGCAATAGCTGAAATGGCAGTCTTCAGTAATTAATTCTAATATTGGTCATCACACAAGTCAGTATTGAAAGTTCAGTTGCACCCTCAATAAAAGCAAATTTCACACTTTCATTTTTCACAATGTTGTTCTGTAATTTTTAAAATTTAACTACCTAATTGTTTTTTTTTTTTTTTTTTTCTGACTTGTTTTCTATTGTATTGTAGGATGTGTTTTTGTATAACTTTTTTGGCTCATCGCCTACAAAAAATCAATGGAGAGTAATATACAAGTATATGATAGAAAAAGATCTCCTCGACTCAACTTCTCCAATGTCATTTCCAAGTTTTATCTGGGGCCAACATAATATGCTTTGCTCTGAACTGAAGCATTTGTATGTAGCTATTACTCGTACGAGGCAGAAGTTGTGGATTTTTGAGAATGTTGAAGAACTCTCTAAACCCATGTTTGTTTACTGGAAGAAATTGGGGTTTGTTCAAGTCCGAGAATTCAATGAGTCACTTGCACAAGAGATGCAAGTTGCAAGCAGCCAAGAGGAATGGAAGTCGCGTGGCATCAAGGTTGATTTAGATTTCAATATTGTTTTTATTATTATTATTATTATTACACATGTTTTTTTTGGTTTGACCTCTTTGTATATGGAGTTGAAATATCTGATGATGTTTTTGAATTGAAAACTACACTTTTTAAGTTATAATATTATTGTGTTTGTCACTATTGTTTTTCTTTCTTCCCTTTTTTTTCCTCCAATTTGTTGTCATGCATTTGCCTTTTATATGTGAAACCTGTCTTAGACTAATAGGCGCATGAATGAATAGTCCTTCAAATTCAAGTATTTAAAAATATTTGTGTTTCCTTGCAACAGCTCTTTTATCAGGATAACTATGAGATGGCAAGAATGTGCTTTGAAAGAGCTGGAGAGAGATATTGGGAAAAATGGGCCATGGCTGCTGGCCTACGAGCAGCTGCTAACCGTATGAGTTGCTCAAATTCCCAATTGATGCATATAAATCTAATGAAAGCTGCTGAAACATTTGATTCCATTGGAAAGTTTGAGTTGTCTGCCCAGTGCTATTACGAGGCCAATGAGTATGAAAGAGCAGGTATAACCTATACTTTAAGTGATTTCAAGTTTTTATTTATAACTTTAAACATTTGTTGGTCAATGTTTTGCCATTCGCAGCATGTGTTTCTGCCTTTTTTTTTTTTTTTTTTCTAATTAGCGTAAATAAAAAATAAAAATAAAAACTTTGAAAGAAGTTGGTTCACCGTATTGATTTTAACATCGTAGTAAGTGGTTAGCATTTTAGGTTGTCCTGATATTGCATGATTTCAATCTTGGAAGGGATTGGCTAATTCAATTAGGTATTTGAACAAATGTATATTTTTGTAGTCTGATTTTACCAATGTAAAAAGGCGTTCTTGAGTTGGAAGTCTTTTTTGTGTGATTTGAGGCATTGAAGTCAGTAACTTCTTCCATGTTTGTATAGATGGTTTGCACGTTGACTCTTTTTTTCCATATAATTTATCTTTACATTAGAAACCTATATAATATTTAAATGAAGTATTGACAATACTGGCATTAATGATTTCGTGGATGCTGAATACATGACAGAATCTTGTACCAAATTTTGTACTCAAGCTTAATCTTAACAACATCAATTTTTAGTTAGTAATAATTCTTTACTTTGTAACTCTGTCTAATTGCAGGAACAATTTATCTGGAAAAGTTTGGGAATTCTAAGTTGGAAGATGCAGCAGAATGTTTTACTAGGGCAGGTTGTTATAAGACTGCTGCTGAATTATATGCTAAGTGCAACTTATTCACAAAGTGCTTGTCTGTTTGCAGTGGGGGAAAATTATTTGACATGGGTTTCCAGTTTTTACAATACTGGAAAGATAATGCTCTTTCAAATAATGGTTTGTTAAATAGTAATTCTGACATAGAAGAAACTTCACAGATGTTTCTAGAGAGTGCTGCACGTTATTACCATGAGATTAAATATAGCAAAAAAATGATGATGTTTGTCAAAGCTTTTCATTCTAAGAATTCAATGCGTGCTTTCTTAAAGTCTTTGGGTTCCCTTGATGAGCTTCTCTCATTGGAAAAAGAATGGGGCAACTTTCTGGAGGCTGCAAAAATAGCAAGAATGCTAGGGGATCTACTGCTTGAGGCTGATCTGCTAGAGAACACTGGGAATTATGAAGATGCATCTTTGTCCATCCTCTTATATGTTTTTGCCAACTCTCTTTGGGCACCTAGGAGTCAAGGCTGGCCCTTGAAGCAATTTCCAAGAAAAGAGGAGCTTTTGACTAAAGCAAAAGAATTTGCAAAGAATGGTTCATACAACTTTTTTGAGTTTGTTTGCACAGAGGCAAATATTTTATCTGACCAAGAGTGTAGCTTGCCTGAGTTGATGCAAAATTTCAGGAGTTCCCAGAGACATAACAGTGTTAGAGGTGAAATATTATGTGCTCGAAAAGTTCTGGATTCTCATCTTGGATTGAATACCTCGGCGTATTCATGGGGAGATGTGGCTGGTTATCTTGACAGGCATGCCAAAGACAGGCTTTCTCAAAATCATGTATCTGTTGAAACATTGGTTTATTTTTGGAATTTTTGGAAGGATAAAATTTGGAATATATTTGAGTTTCTTGGGTGTCCTGGAAATGAGGATGTTTCTGGGGAGTTCTGTCTGAGTTACTTGGCTGTGAACAAACAGTTTATAGATACCAAGGTTGTCTACCTTCTACTGAAACCTGATGCCTATTGGTTGAGAGAAATCAATGACCATTATTTCATGAAGAAGGGGAAATTGGTTAGCATTGGTGCTCTCAGATTTGCACAGGCTGCTCGAAGATATTGGTGTTCAGAAATATTTTCTGTTGGTGTGGGGATGTTAGAAAAGCTGAAAGCCCTTTACGAGTTTGCAACCCAGAATGCATTGTCCCTATACAGCCAAAACTTTCCTGTTGTTCACATGTTTGTGATTTCAAAATCTCTGATGGAAACCAGGTTTGTGGATTGCAGGCAGCATATTGATACGTTGAAGTTCTTTCTTGATCTATCTATGAACTTATTTTTGGACAATATTGTCAATATATATCCCTTGGATTGGCGAAAATTGTTGACTGAGAATATGATTTTTCTCAGGGAGAGGGAGCAGTATAAGAGTGTACTCCAAGAAGTTATCATTAATACCATTAATTCAACTAGTAAGCTAACAACACATGCACAGGTTGGAAAAGTCACTATATGAACTTTTGGTTCCGGAAAACTATCCAGTTAACTATATAAGCAGATCACAGAAGTGTTCGACAGAAATTCACCCTCGGGAGAATTCTTTCTTACGCTAGGAGGGAATGCAGCTCAAAGAGAAGTCTATCTGGTTCACAAGTTCCATAAAGCTTTAGAAGATACTTATAATGCACGCTGGGCAAATGTTAATGATTACATCTCCCCTGGATGTTTTTTGTATCTTGTTGAGCTCCTTCTAATCTGGGTATGTAGTTTGAGGGAAACCTTTTTCACTTCAAAATCTTCTTTTGTTGAATGGGTTATACACCGGGAATGGAAAGCAAACCTAAATACCGATTCTCTAGCTGCCAAAGTGGATGAATCATCTTTAGTTGTTATCCTTGAGTTTGTGTCCTGCATAGTTGAGCAGCTTCTGTATCATGAGCAGGATACCATCAATTGGTATGGAAAAGCTAATATTATTTTGGACTCGGATAGCTATCTGCTGTTAGTGCTGAGATTGTTTGTTGTTACATGTGTGCTTTGTCTGAACCATGTGAAGTATTTTGGTTTGCTTTATCACTTGCTAGGTAGGACACAGATTACTTCACATCTACCAAAGGGCTTTTATGAGAGTCTTATGAGATTGTTAGAAAATGATCATGAGGATACGAGAATCCATGTCATTGCAGAAGCATTTAGAAAGATAGGAAATCCTCTTGTAATAGTCAGCCCAAGATGGCACTGCTCAAACTTTTCACGTCCAGATGCCATCTTTGTAAACCGGGATGTCAACATAGGCAGGGACAACATACTGAAAGTACTGTTTCTGAATGATGTTAAGGATTCTCCTAATCAAAATTGGTGGCAATGAATTTGAAACTATTGCCTCTGATGGCAAAGTGCTTCCTTTGAACTGAGGAGAAATCTAAGAGATGCAGTAGATTGTGAAATGGATGCTAGCATATACATTTTGTCCAATTTTTCCTTCATCTCAGGTAATTAGATATTGATTCTTCAAGTTACATGATATCTAATTCCAATGGAAAGTGGATGAGCAAATATTAATCTCAACATTATATTTCACAAATTAATTTTGCAGGTGGAAGTGAGGAGCGTCATCATTAATGAGAGGCAGATTTATTTGATGTTTGCATCATTCATTCCCACAGATTCTGTTCAAACATGGTATTCTTATTGGTCTGTGCAGTTGTAAATAACAATATTTTCCCTATTGCAATTGTGATTGAAGATGGTATCTTTGCACTTTTTAACTTTTTTATATATCTGTTATGACGACCAACCCTCTTTCTCAATGACTGATTTGTTTCAAATACTTATTACTAACTATTATTCCCAGTCATTTCTTTTTTGTTGTGAATCGTATCTTCTTCTTCTTCTTCTTTTTTCTCTCTCTCTCTCTCTCTCTTTTGTTTTATCGCTTCTCTCTCTCTTCAACCAGAATCCCTCACTCTACTGCCAATCTATGGCCCTCACTCGACGTGGTGGCCAAGACATAAACCTATTATTCCCAGTCATTTATTTTTTGTTGTGATTTGTTTCAAATACTTATTACTACCTATTATTCCCAGTCATTTCTTTTTTGTTGTGAAACGTATCTTTTTTTTTTTTTTTCTCTCTTTTGTGTTTTCTCACTTCTCTCTCTTCAACCAGTATCCCTCTCTCTCTACTGCCAATCTATGGCCCTCACTCGACGCGGTGGCCAAGACAAGAACCACGCCATGACCCGGACCCGCAACCACTACCAAGAGTCATTTAGGACAGGAACCACTAAACCGGGTCTCTCTTTTTTCTTTTTTTTTTTCTTTTTTCCTTCAATTTCTTTTGTTGCTGTATTTTTCCGGTCAGGGATCTGTTGTTGGATTTTTGGGAAATTTCAGTGGGTATGAAAAATTTTGTTTTTTGAAATTGTATATATTTTTGTTGATTTTGAAAATAATTAAATAAACCAAAAAAAAAAAAAACAGAGCAACTAATCAAAATATATTTTTTTGATTCCCATCCCACTCACCAAAATATACCCTCTTTTTTGGTGAGAAAAAAATCTTTCCCTATGTAGAAAGCGGGTGCATGCAAGTAAGAAAAGAAATGTTGTAAATAAATCAAGTTGTTTTCAAGTAAGGAAAAAGCTTGTTCTTTTATTTAATAAACCTCAAGGTTTTGAAATTCAGACCGTTTATTGAAAGTAAAAGGGAGAGATTCAATGTTTTTAAAGTCGAACCGTGGTCGAACCAGAGTCAAATCGTGATGTCATTTTAATTAATTTAATAATTAATTAATATGAAATAAATATATACAAATTTAAAATTTCAATTAAAAATTAATCTAAAATGATTATTTTATTTTCAATAAAACTTAAACTACACTTAAAACTTGTTATAAAAATATTGTAGTTAAAATTTATGTCATTTATCTTTCTAAAAAAACACTTTTCCCATATAACAATATCTTTAAAATTATCACATTAATATATTTTAACTCTTTAATATTGGCAGGTATAATTACAAAATTCCAATCATCAAGGTGGCTTAGCTACAGTAAAAAAAAATGGCTTAGCTGTAAACCATTCTGGCAAAGTACAACCTGTATGTCAAATCCAATCCCATTAAAAAAAAAGTCCAATCCAACTATCAAGTGGCTTAGCTGTAAACCATTTTGACCGTTGCTTTTAATCCAATGGCCAGTAACTATGTTGGGTTCTTCAAAGTTCACACCAAAATTCAAACCCTACATTGTTGTCTTCTTTTCTTTTTTGCTTTCCCCTTCTGCCTCCGCCTCTCTCTCTCCCTCCTCTGTCATCCTCTTTTTCACAATTTTCAAACAAACAGAAGTCGCTCTTTCACAATTTTCCAATAAACAAAGAAGAATCAGATGCATATGCGGAAGCCAAAAGCAGATTTGTACTCTCTTCCACAATTATCTATTCTTCTTCTTCTTCTTCTTCTTCTTCTTCCTGGGAAGATCTGATGTAGGGGTGTCAATGTTCGACTCAACCCACGAACACACACGAACCCGACACGAGTTTTTTCGGGTTAGGGTTGGGCCTTAATGGGTCTGAGTCATAAACAAATCGACCCGAAAGCGACATGATAAGAAACGTGTCATAAGCAGATCAACTCGCATAACCCGCAATAGACACGTTTGACACGCCAATTTATTTGTGTCAATCTGAATGACCCACTTAACACAACTTATTTAACTCGTACAACAAATAAATATTTACTTTATTTTAGATTTGTCAAATACTTTTTATATCCAAACATATACTTTAAATTTAAAAAGAAAAGTGAGTAATTTCAAAAAATTTACAAGGGATATAATTGAAAATTAAAACTTTACAAACCTTAGATCTCTAAACCCTACAAACCCTAAACCTCTAAACAACTCAACACGACTCGTTTAATAAGCGTGTCAAATAAGTTGAATTAGATCAACCCGCCTTATTAACAGGTCGAGTTAGGGTTGAAAGATCATAACACGATTATTAAATGGGTCGGGTTAGGGTTGAGCTATTTAGTTAAATACCCCTACCTTGACACGACACGAACTAAAAACGCTAACCCGAATTGACACCCCTAATCTGATGTTAGGAGATTCATTTGGATTTTTTTAAGAACTGTCAGATCCATGCCCGGTTTTGAAAATCGGGCGATTTGACTGCGGTTCAAAAGGTTCATTGAAAAATTAAAATTTCCAGTTTTGGTAGTTTAAAAAACTGGAATGATCAACGGTTTTGGATTATTGTGGTTCGACCGGCCGGTTCGGTCCGGATTTCAAAACTATTATAAACTTGCCCAAGTTTAAGTTGAAATTTAAACAAAGCTAAACTAAAAATAATAACATATTCTTGAATAAGCTAACAAATATAAGGTTTGATTTAAGCATATATAATAATATGGTTATATGCATACATGTATAAAAAAAAAATATATATATATATATATATATTTAAACTTGATATTAGATTAAATAAATATCGCATGTCATCATGTTATGAGTCAACCATTAATTTTAGGAATTAATCGCCTTTTTATGTCATGTAACTATTCCAAAAATGTCATAACATACAATCATATAGACATAATTCATATGATCCTGGAAAATCGAGTCTTACTCATAAGCATGCTACTATTCAAAACAAAAATCAGATTTGATCATCGCATGTCATCATGTGTATCACTTAGTTTTTTTCAAATTATGTTCTTCATAAAAATCATATTTTATCACGAGCATCACAAAACCTATTCTAAGCAAGATTTGATATACATTCTACTTTAGCACATGCCATCAAAAGAAATCATATAATGCATAAATTCAAAATTAGTGCATAAAAGTTTAAATAGGTTAGAATGTTAAACCTACATGCACGCCTCTCACAATGAAAAAATTGAGATTTTCTTCGAATTTGAGTTTACGTTCCTTTGCAAGGTATATACAAGATCTCTTCTCCTTGGATTCATCATGGATTTCCTCATTGTTTCATAAGAGATAATTGTGCTTTTGTTCTTCCTTGTTCATCGGTTGGAAGATATTTAAAGATCTTATTATGAACTAGGGTTTTGTGTTTAATGATTCAAAGTATTTAAAATTATTTTGGGTGAGTGGGAAAAGGTTTCTAAACCTAAATTTCATGAGTTGAGGATATGTTTTTCTAAGAAAAGAGGAATGCACACTAATATTTGCAACCTTCTTTCTTAGTAGTTCTCTATAAGAGTACTAGCATGCATTAGGTGTGTTAAATACTAAATTTTTAGTATTTAGCACACCAAATACTAAAAAAAACCTACATAATATGTGCCAAATGTCAAAAAAATTTAACACATGCTAGAGTAGAATTCTAATATTAGTAGCATATAGAGGGAAATGATATAAATATTTTTTTATTCAAATCTTATCTCTCTTCATGATTGTTAGAATTAATTAATAGGCTAAAATAAAAAAATCACCCTCTATATTTCACCAAAATTCATTTTAGTCCTTTAACCTTACTTTCGTTCATTTCAATCCTTTAATTTTCAAATTTATTCAATTAAGACTTTTTAATCAACTTTTGTTTTAGGTTGTGGTTGATTTTCCAGTTTTCAAAATTTTTCTTCAAGTTTTTTTAATTAAAAAAATTCAATTAAGGATTGAAGAAAATTTTCCAGATTTTTTTTCCAAAATTTTTTTAACAAAAGTTGATGGAAAGTCCTTAATTAAATAAACCTGAAACGTGGAGGACTGAAATGAATGAAAATAAAGTTAGATGACTGAAATGAATTCTAAAAAAACCTAAGGGGTGAGTTTTGTATTTTAGCTTAATTAACAATATTTTAAACTTTATCTCTCTTAATCTCCTCAATGGTGGCATTGGGAACAACAACAAAAAATAATAATAATAAAGAATTAAAAAGAAAAAAGAAAGAATATTTAATTAAATGGTAAAAAAAAAATGGAATATATGAAGTAGGGTGTATTATAAAATGTTTTGTTAAAATAAATAAAGTAATTTTTTGATGTGTCAAAATAGCATATTTTTTAGAACGCCTTTGCATAGGAATGAGCCTAAAGCATTTGAGTTCAACTAAAACTCTTCATTATCAGAGTTGTCATGACTTATACTTATCCCCTGAGGTGATTAGATAAGAGCACATAGCAGAAAGAATAAGTTAAAGACCGAAAAATTAAGCTAAAATGATAACGTTAGTAGGAAATTGTTTCTTAATTGGCACCTGATTTGGGGGTCAATGTGTCAATCAACACTTTGACTACTTACCCCCCTTTTTTTTCTCTCAATTTGATTTTCCTTCAATTTTATGATTAATATTTTGGGATAATTAAAAGTTTTAAGTTTTAACAGGCATACGGTTAACCACTTAATGATCATATTATGCCAAGGATAATTAGGGTTTTTTAATTTCAAACATTTTTTTTTAAGTGAAAGAACCAATCATAATTAATCGCTCCTCATCATAAGAATTTAGCCCTAAATTTCAAGAATACATTTTGTCCATTGAAACTTGATGTGGCTCGATCTCGTGATCAAACGGTTTGATTTTTACTGTCACAATATCGATTTGATCGTTAGATATTTTGATAGCCTTTCCCAACCTATTGGTCTAAATGATGCTTTTAACCTTATGTTGTGAAATTACCATTAATTTTAGGTTAAGCGGCGGTTGCAAAAAAGAGGTCATATCTACATGTATGTTTATAAAATAGTTTATAAGATATCAAATTATTTTTGATAAATCTATAAGATGTCAATTAAGCTTCAGGGCTTTTGGCATAAAATATTATATCAAATTATTATTTGTAATTTATTCATAATATGAATTGTCTATTACTCTATCCTTCCCAATTTATTTGTCCTGTCTGAAAAGTCAAACTTTTTAAGGGAACATCATTTATTGTCTTGTCTGTCTTATAAAAATGTATAAGTTTACAAAATTACTCTTAAATAAATTTATCAGTTTTTTTTTAAAAAGAGTTATTCTTAATAAGGCAACTGAAAAGGTACCCCAATTACATTGATTTTTTAAAATATTTGTTAGTTTTCTTTTCATGTAGTTTTGAAAATAAAGTAGGGATATAATAGGAATATTAGTAAACTAATAACTTTTATTTTTAGAAATATGACAATATTTTGGGTCATTTTAAAATGGAATAGAGAAAAAATAAACTGGGACGGAAGGAGTATTATTCATTAGATGAATCTAATTATATGTTTTTTTTGGGAATAATGCTTATACACCTCCTAAACTTTGAAGTAGTGGCCAAGGCACTTTCTGAACTTTTTTATTAGTCAATTTACTTCGTCAACTTTGCACATATACTAAATTAGTACCCAGTTAATCTACTATTAAAAAAACTATCAGAATAGTCATGTGAGACACACGTGACTTTAAAAAACAAACTCAATCCTGTTCATTTGAAACCAGATGGATTGAAGGAAAAAAAAAAAAAGTTAGGTCTGACTGGAGAGAGAACAGACAAAGAGGCAGCCACCACGGAACGTCGCTCGTTGTCTGGCCGCTCGTGTCCCTACGGCGCTTGGTGGTTCTGCCGCTCCATTTCACAACCACCGCAAAGAGCTCTTTGTTTTACTGATCTGCTTGTGCAAATTTCTATAAGAATATCTTGGTTTGGTTTAATTTTTGGGGTTCGGTTTGTGTGAGCTTGTTTGTTTCATTGAAGTTAGTGGAATTTACAAATGAAACAAACATTAAATTTGGGGTTGAAATTACAGTATACATATCAGGTGAATAAATTATATTCTTTATATTGTTGTGCAATTGATGTTTTATGTGGCCAGTGCACTAGTGAACGTGTATTGCATTATTGATTTTGAGTGTGCTATACGCTGTTTGATGAAATGCTTGAGAGAGATATGACTACTGCTCTAATATATCAGCTCTTTGATTTTGTCCTCTAGCGGAAGATTACATTTTGAAGTTACTCTTAATGGTTCAAAAATATATAAATTGAAGAAGGAAATTTGTAAAGGTAGTGATTATTTTACACAGTTGTTTGATTGTATTTTGTAGAAAAATGGCTTCTTGGAGGTTGTTTGATTGTATTCTCCATTTATACTATTCAAAATACTGTTCAGTCTCTTGTCTTCTCATGGCTTGTATAATAATGCCTCAAATTTGAACAGGTAACTTGTCTTGACAAACTGTACAAATTGATGTTAACTAGTGGAGGTCATTTTATTTTCAATGCCTTCAATTGCTAACTCATTTTTGTCCTTTCTATCTCTCTTTAGTTGGTGGAATAAGAGTGAAGGACAACACAATTTAGAGTGCAATTTAGCAAGCTTGCCAAAATTTGATATTCTAGAACTTGGCGTGTATATTGTTTGATGTGTTATCTAGTTGCTAATTATTTAACTCTTTATTGGTCATTTGTAATGAATTATATTCTCCTTATTAAGTAGTCTGATAAAAAATCACTAGCTTTAAGGAAACAGTTTAGCTTATGGATGGGGAGTTTAGTGTATTTTTTCCCCCATTTTTTTTTTCCAGCTCTTTTTATTAATCTTCTTATTAATTTTTTATTGTAGCCATGGATGATGGTCTACTTTCACTCCCTACAAATGCACCTTCTATTGAGGCTGAAGGCCAATTTGATTTGTTAATGTTCCAATTTGTGTAAAGGATGATGAGGATGATGAAGATTACAATTTAAGTGACTGTTGAATTCAATGATGATATAAATGAAGATTTTGGTATGGGAGATGATAGAATTAGTAGAGAGATTTAAGGCAAGCAACTTGAGGGAGTTTGGAATGGTAAAGGAGATGATCATATGGGGACGTAAAAAATTGAAGGAGATTTGGCTTTTTTAATTATTTTTTCTTATGGGAATGTAAAAAATTGAATGTTTTTTTTATTATAATTTTTCATATAAAGAAATTGAAGAGGAAAATATCATTTTTGTATTTCTAATAAGATTTTGCCTTATTTTTCCTCCCCTGATGTTTCAATATGAGTAGAATGCTTTTTCTTTTCTTTTCTTTTTTTGGTGATGACAACCTTTTATATAAAAAGCAAAGTACAAGCAAGAATCTTCTTCCAAATCTTACTAGAACAAAATCAAATTGAAAATTACACACTTGTGAACATTTTTATATATTGCTTTAAATTTAATCTAAATATATAGATATATTACATCACAAATCCTTTTTTTTTTTCCTGCACTCCTACGTCAACAGTCACTTCATGTAAAGATGACGTCTAACATTAAAACTCAATACTACATAAAAGGCTACCACAATCCCCCACCAAAAAACACTAAGCCACTTAAAAATCCTCTTATGCATTGCTGCTTCATTCTTAAGCCTTCAATTAGTGTCCAATAGTCCATTAATAACACTTTTTCTCCTTGGGGTGAATTCAATATCATGTCATTTAAAGTAGTTACATACATTACAATCCTACACAAGGAGAAAAAAATAATTATTAGACTAGGCACAACTTATAAACCAAATGCAATTAATTGAAACCGAAAAAAAAAAAAAAATGGACACCTCGCACCTAGTGCTTGCACCAAGGGATTCAAAAAAAGAAAACAAAAATATGTAATACTCTGGATCAGAATGCATATGAAATAAAATCTCACCAATAACATGCTGCCTTAGTGATTCAAAAGATTTACAATAAACAAATGTGTCAAGCAAAACATTTGTGCAGCACTAGGTGCTCCTTTATGTTATACTACTTGTAGCAAGCAAAACATCTATGTCTGTAAACAAATGTGACAAAAATCCTTAAATCATATGGAGCCAAGTCAATATATTACATAAGCAACAGAAAAAATCAACCTCACAACAATAACCTTCACTTGTTAACATCAACTTGTACAGTTTGCCAAGCATGTTACTAGTTCAAATTTGAGGCATTACTAGTTCAAATTTTGAATAGTATCAATGCTGCGGAGTACTGCAATGCAAGACAAAAAGAATCAAAGTGCTAATATATTATAGAAATAGTCATATCTCTCTCATGCATTTCATCAAACAGCTATATAGCAAACTCAAAAGCAATGATGCAATTCACATTCACCATATCATTGGCCACATAAAACATCAATTGCAAAACAATATAAAGAATATAATTCATTCACCTGATATGTATACTATAATTTCAACCCCAAATTTAATGTTTGTTTCATTTATAAATTCCATTAGCTTCTATGAAACAAACAAGCTCACAAAAACCCAACCCCAAAAATTAAGCCAAACCAAGAAATTCTTATAGAAATTCGCACAAGCATATCAATAAAACAGAGAGCTCTTTGTGGATTTAAATAACAATACTTGCATTAGAAAAAAAAAAAAAAAAACACCAAGTGGTGGCTGTCAAACGAAGTGCCAAAACCACCAAGGGCCGTCGGGACACGGGCAACGAGACAATGAGCAATGTTCTATGGTGGCTACCTCTTTCTCTCTTCTCTCTCCAGTCAGACCTAACTCTCTTTTGTTTTCTTTAATCCATCTGGTTTCAAATGAACAAGACCGAGTATGTTTTTTAAAAGTCATGTGTGTCTCCCATGATTATTCCATTAGTTTTTTAACAGTAGACTGACTGCATACTGATTTGGCAGATGTGCAAAGTTTATAGTATAAATTGGCCAATAAAAAAGTTCAGGGGTGTCTTGGCCACTACTTCAAAGTTTAAGGGGTGTAGCACCCCTAAGGGCATGGTAACAAACTTGAAGAATTGTGCTTAGGAGCTGTCAAAACGGAACTGAAAAATCTTTGGAAAAATTACAAAGAAAATCCAGGCAAAAAGGAATGCTCTAACCATCAACGCAATGAGGGAAAGGTGAGCACAAAAATCAACAAACTAAGAAGGGAAATCAATGACCTTCTTGATGATGATGAAGAGACCTATTGGGGACAAAGGGCTAAGGCCCATTTGCTCAAGGACGGAGATAGAAATACCAAGTTTTTCCATGCCCAAGCCTTTGAGAGATGCAAGAAGAATTCAATTTTGGTCTTATGGGATGCAAGTGGAAGATGGTGTGATGAAAAAGAAAGCATAGCTCAAGTAGTCACATCATACTTTGAGAACATTTACACAACCTCCCATCCAAGACACCTTGAAGATGTGACTGCGGCAATCCCTACCAAAGTGACTAAGGACATGAATGCGAGCTTAACACGGGATTTCACCAAGGAAGAGGTAGTTACTACTCTCAAGTAGATCCACCCCACAATGACTCCTAGACCAAATGGGATGTCTACTATATTTTATAATAATAAAAAAATATTAAAATATTGTTGGTAACAACGTCACTAATATGGTTCTGAATGTTCTTAATAATAATACACCCATAGAAGAACTCAATAAAACCAACATAGCCCTTATTTCGAAAACATGTGACCCCAAAAGAATGACTTAATTTCGACCCATTAGCCTTTATAATGTAATCTATAAGCTTATATCTAAGACCCTAGCCAATCGCCTAAAAACCCTTCTCCCCCAAATCATCACTATATAACCAAAGTGTTTTCACTTTTGATCGCTTTATAACAGATAATGTCCTTGTGACTTTTGAACAAATGCACTGCCTAAGCCATAAAACCTCAGGCAAAGATGGCTTTATGGCAACAAAATTAAACATGATTAAGGCATATGACAGAGTTAAATGGGGCATCATCCAAAAGTTGATGGAAAGATTGGGCTTTAATGCTAGATGGATGAATCTAATCATGCAGTGCATACCATCAGCAACATACCCAGTCATAATTAAAGGGGTAACTCATGGAAACATTATCCCTACCAAGGGGCTAGGTCAAGGTGACTTCCTCTCTCCAAGTCTTTTTGTATTCTATGCAAAAGGTTTATCTATCTTAATCTATGAAACAACCAGGAACCAACTCATTACAAGTATCTCCATCTACTGAGGTTATCCAAATGTCATTCGCCTCTTCATTGCAAACGATAGTGTATTATTCTGCGAGGAAAGTCTGCAAGAATCCAAGAACTCAGAACAATCCTCCAAAGATATGAAGAGGCATTGAGCCAGAAAATCAATACTGATAAATCATTTGTGTTCTTCAGCCCTAACACAACTCAGGAAACAAAAGAGGAAATCTTTAGCAATTTAAGTCCCATGCAAGATTCAAGACACAACAAATACCTAGGTCTCCCATCTTTTATTAAAAGATCAAAAAAGCAAGTGTTTACTGCCCTAAAAGAGGGAGTGGATCAACAATTGGCAAGATAGAGGGGCAAGCTTCTTTCAATGGGTGGAAAAGAGATTCTCATTAAAGCCGTTGTCCAAGCAATCCCTATACACACAATGAGATGCTTTCAACTCCCCCAAGGCCTATGTAAAGACTTGGAAAGCATGAAGAGGAATTTCTAGTGGGGGAAAAAGCAACAAGAATTAAAGATGGCTTGGAGGTATAGGCTTTAGAAATTTACAGGTCTTTAACCAGACCATGTTGGCTAAATAAGCTTGGAGGATCCTCTTAAACCAAAATTCTCTAGTGGCTTAGATGCTCAAAGCCAAATACTTTCTCACATGTGACATCCTCAATGCTAAGCTGGGTAACTCACCATCTTACTTGTGGAGGAGTATCCATAACAACTTAGAAGTTATCAAAAAATGGACCCGTGGAGAGCTGGAAATGGGAAACTAATCCACATTCAGGAGAATAAATGGCTCCCAACGCCATCTACCTACAAATTTATCTCCCCTCCAAGCAACATTTTTGAATTCTCGATGGTCTCCTCCCTTATTGATTATGACACAAGATGGTGGAGAGTGGATTTACTTAGAGTAGATTTCCTTCCCTTCTACGCCAAAACAATCCAAAAAATCCCCTCGAGCTACAACCTACCAAACAAAAAAATCATTTGGATTGGAAATAAAAAATGAGTTTTCTGTAAAAAGTGCTTACCACATAGCTCATAATCTTATCGAGGACAAGAAGGAAGGGGAATGCTCTTCGAGAGAACTTAATATTCAACTTTAGAAGAAGCTTTGGTGCCTTAATCTCCCAACAAAGATTAAAATTTTTGCTTGGAAAGCTTGTGTTAATGGGCTCCCCACTCTAGAGAATATTGGTATTAGGGGAATTAACACCAATAGGGCCCATCCTATTTGTAGTAAAGAATCTAAGAACCTCCAGCAGACTTTGCTCTATTGTGACTTTGCCAAGCTTGTCTGGGAGCATTGGCAAGAAACTCCACTAATCACTCATCAAATCAAAAGAACCTTCTTAGACTTAGCCTTACATTTGCTCTCAAACAAATCCACCCAGGACTTGGAATTCTTCATTGCTTCAACTTGGGCAATTTGGTACAATAGAAATCAAGTTGTTCACAATGAAACCTGCCTCTCCCCTATGCAATTCTGGCAAATAACAAAAGAGTATTGTGGAGGACTTCAATAAATTTGCCACCACTGACTTTCCTTCTAGACCATCACCTGCTAGCTGAAAGTTGTAGACACCTCATTTTGTACCCGGTTAATAAACTTTAGTCCCTAATCTTAATGATGAGCTTGACATGTCTACAAAAGGTAATGAAGAGATTTTGATGTTTGGAAGTAATCACAACTCAAAAGTGCTCAAATCACTTTGAAAACAATACTAAAAAAATGACCTTTACTCACTGTTTTGACCATAACTTTTGATCCACAAGGAATTTTTAATTGAAATTTATTTTTTTGGAAAGTAGAAATTATGGGCTTCAATTGGAACACAAATTTTTCTTAATTTGGATTTAAATTTGATGAGTTATGACCATTTGAAGTAGGACCATTAGAGCTATTAGAATTAGGGTTTCTAGGAAAGTATGCGTATTCATGCACAAACCTGCGTACGCAATGTCCATTCTAGAACCTTAGAACTTCAGTTTTTAGGACCTAAAGGCTCCTTTTTGATGTGGCTCGGCCCCTAGACCCTTTGGAACGTCTAAAACCCTAAAAATAAGCCTAAAAACCCTAGTTTAAACATATAAATATATCCTTATGCCTCCAAACTAAAACCCTAGCAAGAGAGAGTTGATTTTTTTCACCTAGTAGAGAGGTTTTTGGTTTTTAAAAACCTTTACTCATTAGGGCAGAAACTACTTTCTAATCCAAATTAAAAAACCTTTTTCCAAACAATTTTTTTAAGAACATCTTTTATTTTGAGTTGTGATTACCTATGAATTATTAAATATTTTGATTCCCTTAAATATCATTAAATTTTGTGTTGTAGGCATTGATGGGCCAGTCAAATATCAAACAAGTTGTGTTCCATAAGTAAGGTGAGTCTCTCTTCATGGCTCTTCCTTAATTTTGGTTTTGCATAACTTGTATTTTTAATGTTCATATTTGATTTATATATTATATGTTCTTAGAGATGTGTTTTGATTTGTTTGATTTTGTTTTATAGTGTCTCATCATGTTTTGATTAGAGAGTTGAATGATTTGATATATTGATGAACATGTTTTGATGTTGTTCTTGCTTGTTGTTAGATCCAATGCATGTTTAGGAGTAGATTTTATTTTGTTTATCTTTGATATCTTTGTTGTTAGTTTAGGTTGTTTATTTTTATATTAGAAACATGTTAGGTTTGGTTTGATTGTTGTTTTATTTCTTGCTTTAAAATTGTGTTTCTGGGTGTGTATGCGTGCGCATACTTATTTGTGCATATGCATACTAGAGGCATGCGTATGCATACTTGTGCCCAGAAATGCAAATTTAGGGTTCTTGCAATTTTGATTATTTTGCATAGTTTTAATCCTTTGTTTAGGTCTTGTTGAGGATAATTTTCACATGTTTAGGTCTAGGGTTAGTAGAATAACATATTTCACATGCTATGTTGAATTGATAATTAGGGTTTATATCTTGGATAAATCACATGAACATGCATATGAATATGAATATGCATTGATGCATAGTGCTATGGTGCTATGAGGTAAGTGAGATAAGTTATGCATAATTACATGAGCATTCATTTGATTGGGACAATGAGCGTGATATGGTTTATGAACATGATGAATATACTTGGTTAGTGCCATGATGATATGCTTGGATGTTTGGGATATGCTTGGATGTTTGGGATATGCTTGATGTTAATGCCTTGTTGATGCTACCGTATTGTGATATGCTTGCTGCCTTGGATGAGATGAGATAGATGTATGCTTAGGTTGTGATATGCCATGATAGATGAGTGATTAGGTTTTGGAATAATTGATGTCATGTTAATTGTTAGATGTATGCTACCATGTGTGTGAGTATAGATGCAATGTTGAATGTCTCTTTAATAGAATTAAGACATAAGGCACAAGACACAGTGAGAGAAAGCCAACCTTAGGGTTAGGTGATTTTGGGTACCTAACACCTTCCTAAGACCGTACCTCAACTCCGAACTCACATCTCTAGTAATAAGATCAATGGTCCTTCCTTGAGAGAACGCTATATATACGGTTCCTAGACTATTGTAAAAACTAGATGGCGACTCCCGCTGTGTCCACAAGAGCCTCCCCCCCCCCCTCGGGGGTATACAAGATCAATGTGGACAGGACAACATCGGAGCATGATAAAAAGTCCAACATTGGCGTGGTTATCAAAGACAACAAGGGGCAACTGACAACTGCTCTTAGAAAGCTCCTATAAGCCCAATACCCTACAAAGCTAGTTGAAGTAATGGCCACAGAGCAAGGTGTTTTGTTGGCCCAAGAAATGCATCTAACTTATGTTATCTTTAAAGCTAATGCTTTCTTAGTCATACAAGCCATCAATGACAACACAACAGGGAATGACTTTGGCCACATCATCTAGAGATCCAGTAAGCCAAAAACACCTTTGCTAGATGTTTCTTTAAACATTTGAATAGGGAATTCAATAGGGTAGGTCATGAACTTGCTCAGTTTGCTAGGCTTAGTGAAAGCACTCACATATGGAAGGGTGTCACTCCTTCCTTGGTTATTTAATATCATCTCACTTCAAAAAATAATCATGGTCCACAAGATAGTAGTGCTACAGTTGACCAAAAACTCCCTTCCATGGAGCAAGGTGTTTTGCTGGCCCAAGAAATGTATCTAACTCATGTTATCTTTAAAGCTAATGCTTTCTTAGTCATACAAGCCATCAATGACAACACAACAGGGAATGACTTTGGCCACATCATCTAGAGATCCAGCAAGCCAGAAACACCTTTGCTAGATGTTTCTTTAAACATTTGAATAGGGACTTCAATAGGGTAGGTCATGAACTTGCTCAGTTTGCTAGGCTTAGTGAAAGCACTCACATATGGAAGGGTGTCACTCCTTCCTTGGTTATTTAATATCATCTCACTTCAAAAAATAATCATGGTCCACAAGATAGTAGTGCTACAGTTGACCAAAGCTAGACATAGGCACATAAGAGCATTTGAATTTCAGGAGCTCGTGCAAATCATAAATATGTACATGCCCAACCTAGTTTCCCTATTCAAATGTGTCTTGGCCTGATTGATTGGACCAACAACTTGTATTATTTTGCATTTTGCTACCATATTTTACAACCGTCAGTATCGAAATATCAAAGCATTAATTTTTTCACTTAAGTTGCAAGTGATTGTTCATGCATAGCTCATGTACACCCAAGGGTGGAGTCAGAGGGGGGCGAGGGGGGGCACTTGCCCCCTGAACTCCTAAAATTTCCTTGCATATGTAGTCTACTCTAAGGGTCCATTTGGTTGGAGGGATGGAAAAATGAGAGGGTATAAAGTATTTTAATTTCTCTCATATTTGTTTCATTAGAAATGGAAAAATGGAAGGATGAAAAAAGTGAGTTTGTATAAATTTACTCATACACCCTTGTTATAAAATGATGACCAATTAAAACAAAAAAGTGACAAACAACTAAAAAAAAAAAAAAAAAGCAATCACCCAATTTATTAAAAAAGAAAAACCATGTTCCAAAAAGAACATGTCTAGTTAAACAAAACAAAACAAAACAACTATCACACAAGGAAAAAAAAAAAGTAATGTCCTAGAAAGAAAAGAAAATAAATTGGTAACGTGGCCACCCATAGCCACAGCCCCAGGAAAGCAAAAAATTAATATATTAAAAAAAAGAAGCAAAGTCCAGTCGTCAAAGAAAAGAAAAAAAAAATAGAGAGGCAATGTGCCCAGCAAAAAAAAAAACTAGACATGGGTATTTTTGTTCATTAAGCAGCCCAATTTTCTCCCTTTAGTTTTCTCTCTATTTTGGAGAGAAAACTTTTTAGTGGGTCCGAGGAGAAAACACTTGGGTCTCACCATTTATTTTCCTTCCTCCTCACCCAACCAAACACACTTAAAAAAATTTTCTTTCCCATTTTCTCTCCAAATTTTTCCATCTACCCTATTTCACCTTCAAACAAACACAACCTAAAGTAGTTACTCACTAACATAGAAAAAAGAAAAAAGAAAAAAAAGACTCCCACTTGAAAGTGACTCTGACACAGGAAAAAAAAAAAGGAAAAAGAAGTTTTTCTCAAAGACCAAACCATATAACCTTTTCACCAATTTCACTATTCTACAAGTAGCTTTTGTTTGTCCCACGTTTTACACTTATCTAAATATTTTTTTCTTTTTTTATCTAATATCATTATTTTCACTGTTTTCATTGTGATACCTTTCATAGCATTTTATTATTGAGTGAAGTTAGAGGTATTACAAATTTTACTACTTATATCTTATAAATTGGCATGTCACCAGTCACAAAAAATAATTTTAAACATATATTCATTATATTGTTTAAGTAGTACTAATCATATTTTTACCACTTTTTATTTGTTTAGATTAAGTTGTGAAATAATTGTTTTTTGGCTGAGTGTGGAAAAAATTAGGGCAAATTACAACTTACTCACATGTTGTTTGGCCGAAATTTGAGTTGTCTACCTGTGGTTTGAAATTTGACACTTTAGTCTTTACATATTTAAAATTAGCTTAGTTAGAGTTATATAACCCACTTCTATTAAAAACATGGTTAAATATATAATTTTGCTCCACTTTTATATCTTTCCCCTTCAAAAACACAAAAAACATAAAAATATAAGATTAAAAAAATTCCAACAGAACACTTGCATTATAGTATTTCAAACCATAAGTAAGCAACTTAAATTTCTGTCAAATCTTAGATGAGTAAAGTGTCAAATTTCAAACCATAAATAGGCAACCTAAATTTCAGTCTAACCAGAGATAGATAAGTTGTAATTTATCCAAAGAATTATTTGCTATAGAGGAAAGTCACCTATCACATATAAGATCCTGTTAATTAACAAACTACAAGTATATAGGTGAATCTGCCAAAAAAACCTATGTGCAATATGGAGTGCTTCTGTTTAAGAATAGATCAATTTGGCTTTATCCTATCTTTAGAGTGTGATACAATAAGTGTCTTCTGAGAGCATCAAAGGTTACCTTCTTTTTAAAAATAAAAAAAAAAAAAAATTTATTTAAGTTATAACAAGGTAGATGGGAGGTTTAAACTTGGATATCTCTGCTAAAAATAATACCAAGATAACTCAATTAAGTTATATTTATAAGACTTGATATTTTACCCCCCTATCTTTAAAATATGATATATAGATGTACAAACTTTCTTGGTTTTTTATTTTTATTATTATTATTTTTAATAATTCAATAGTTACAAAAGGGGAGATTTGAATCTTGAATATATTTGTTAAAGATATCAAAATTTATCAATCAGTTGAGCTAGAAGGCTATTGACCATATATTCTTTCTTTTAATTGCCCATAAATGGTAAACAAAAAACTGAATTTTAAACCAAGGGAGTCAATTTTGTACCAGAGGCTGTACCGATTTGACAAGTAGAACGATATATTTTAGTACCGGTCAATACTGGTGTACCGTTTTGGATTTACCATAATTTATATATATATATATATATATAAATTTATATAAATAATTAGAGCTTATAAATCTTAAAACAGAACTTAATATATTTAATTAGAACTAAAATTCTTATTTATTTTGTTTATACTACTAGCCCATGTTCAAGCAATTTTAAGCCTCTATCCAAGCCCAATATTTTGTTTGACTACCCAATAAAACTTTGAGAGCACAAGCCTACAATATTGATATTGAATGATAAACAATTTCCCATGAAACAAGAGTGGCGGACAGCTATTGGAGTAATATTTGACTATTTGTACAAGGAAAAATCTAGTACCACATAATTTTTCACAATTTCTTATCACAATTGTGACGGGGCAGAGTGTGATTGATAACGAAAAAATTGTGGGTCCATGTGTAAGTAATAATTAACCACTCACAATCTATCATGTTAAAGTTGTGGCACAAAAGTTGTGGAATAATTTATAATCCTAGAAAGCTTTTTAACTACTCTATGTACAATTTCTTATAGTTCCAAGAAAGCCTTTTAACCATTCACTTCAATTCAAAAAAAACTTACCCATCATGTGAGGGGTCAGTAGAATCAGACTCACGCCAGTCACACACTCACATGGCAAGCAACACATAAATTAAGACTCATATAAAACAAAAATAAAGAAGAAAATAAACTAGAGGAGCAGACTAAATGAATAAGAAAAAGACGACAACGAAGAAGGGAGATAGATCAACAAGGTGAGGGTGACAAAGAAGCATGTTTACTGCATAGGTGACGTGATTGACGCTAATCCAGTAAGTTATTGAGAGGAGGGAGAGAAACTTTTAGATCTGATAGTTAACTTTTTTTTGTTTCGGTCCGGTATGCATTTATCGGCTGAAATCCAGTATTTTCTCCGGTATGACCCTATCAAACCAGTGAGATCGGTATCTAATCTGATACGAAACACAGGCATTTCTGTACCAGAGTAGGTGCCAGTATGAAAATTACGGATCATACCGGCCGATATGGTAAGAGATTCACTACCTTGTTTTAAACTTATCTGAAATCCCAACAACACTATAATTAAACCTTAAACAGGAATTAAATTAGGTCTAATATGGTTAATAAGGTAACATGAAAAAAAGATGGGTTTAATTTAGTTTTATACCTATAAAATTTTTTTTAAAAATAACACAAACATATGGTTTCAAAAATTGTATCCCAGGAAAAAAATATAACCTTAATAATGATTTAAAAAAATGCATGTAATGATTAAAGAGTATTACCAATTCATCACACTACCATAGTCCTACCATAGTGTTACAAATATATATTTCTGATAGGGATAATTTTGACTACGGTTCAACAAATCCCAGAAGCACCACGCAAGGAAAGTGATGACGCCCACGGGTCCGTCAGTCCCATAGAAGCAGACGAATGATCCAGAGTGACAACGTGAAAAGCAACGAGGCCACGTCAAAACCCAACGCAATGAAAGGTAGACGAGGTGAGTAAAAGGGCAACGGGGTGAATGAAAAAGCCGACGAGGCCAGCATGGTCTTGCTTGGTCCCCACGAATATCCGTATAAGGAAACAACTTCCATATCATGCAAGATGAAATCATTACTAATTCATGTCTCCCTCGAATGGAAAGACACCCTACAATCTTGGAAGCCCTAGTACCAGATCTTCTCCATAAGGAAAAATGCCCTCTCTCAAGGGATCTTGGTTCACCACTCGCCACTATATAAGCACTAGACCCCTTCTTTTCCCAAGTACGCAGAAAATCTCTAGCTCTCTCACTATGGAGTTCTTAGAGATTTCTTATTTACTGACTTGACGCTTGGAGGGTTCTTAGCCGATACCACACTAGTGCCTTCTGTTTGGTCCTTCTGTTCTTACTTCACAAGTACCTATTGGAGTGATTTAGAGCCTACAACTCACTAACGATTTCAACACATCATCAGTTAGCGCCGTTTATGGGAACACTTAGCGATTGTGATTAGCCGCATCACAGCTCCTAAAATGAAGAGTTGCATGGTCCAGACATGCTTAATGTCTACCATTAACCAGGAAATAGGGAATCCCATTAATGCCTTGGAAAGATAGGTGCAAACCCTGGTCGCGGCAGTAAAACGACTCACACAGTGCAACCAAGAGTTGGAGCAACAGCTAAACTAAAGAAACAAGCTGCGCCAAGAAGGCCAACGCAACGAGCGGGATATGGATGAACAAAATGGAAGCCACCTACTGACAAGGAATAGATAGGAGAGGGAAGACCAGAAAGAAAGTAATGTCCTCAATAGGAGGGATGTACCAGAAGATACTAGCCGCCCCTCAGAGATGGAAGCCAGTGCGCTTCGCATGGCCCAAGACATGCAGATGATGAAAGAGAAGATGGACATGATGATGAATGCCATGAGGGGACAAGTATCAACTAACCTGGATAAGTTGGTCCATCGGAAGGACTCCCCATTCATTGCCCAAGTGACTTCCTTCCCCCTCCCTATGAAGTTCCAAATGCCACAAGTAGAAGCCTATGACGGGTCAAGGGACCCGTTCGACCATCTAGAGTCATTCAAAACCCTCATGCACTTGCAAAGAGTTCTAGATGAAATTATGTGTTGTGCCTTCCCTACCACACTCAAGGGACCAACGAGGGCATGGTTTAGCAAGCTTATCCCAAACACCATCTCTACCTTCAAGGAGTTGAGCGGACACTTTGTCATGCACTTTATTGGGGGACAAAGACACAGGAGGTGACAACGCCCGTTTGGGTTCCCAGTAACACCACACAAGGAAAGTGACAGCGCCTTCGGGTCAGTTAGTCCCACAGAAGCAAACGAATGATCCAAAGCAACGGCGTGAAAAGCGATAAGGCCACATTAAAACCCGATGTAATGAAAGGCAGACAACATGAGTAAAAGGCCGACGGGGTGAATGAAAAAGTCGACGGGGCTAGCATAGTCTTGTTTGGTCCCCACGAATATCCGTATAAGGAAACATCTTGCATATCACGCAAGATGAATTCATTACTGATTCATATCTCTCTCGAATGGAAAGACACCCTCCAATCCCGAAAATCCTAGTACCAGATCTTCTCTATAAGGAAAAATCCCCTCTCTTAAGGGATCTTAGTTCACCACTCGACACTATTTAAGCACTAGACCACCTCTTTTCCCAGATACGCAAAAAATCCCTAGCTCTTTCACTATAGAGTTCTTATAGATTTCTCATTTGCTGACTTGACCTTCGGAGGATTCTTGGCCAGTACTACACCGATGCCTTCTATTTGGTCTTTCTATTCTTACTCCACTGGTATCCATAGGAGTGATTTGAGCCTACAACTCACTGATGATTTTAGCACATCATCAATTTCTATATTACATCATTGGATGACAATATCATGGGGCAATCACAAAACTCACATAGTTTTTTTTTTTTTAATAGAACCTCACACACAGTTGACACAACCATTTTATATGATTTTCATCTATATTCTACTTCAAGACACTAGCTAGTTATAACATTTATAATAATTAGTAACAAAGGAAAATGATTTTCTGCATTTAAAATGGAAAGCATTCTATTCTAGTATGTACTATGTACTAAATGCGTTATATATATATATATATATATATATATAGAATAGGTGAAGTTAAGAGAAATTCAAATCAGAGTTCCAATTTTGCGCCATGTGTCCCCAATTATTTAATCTTAAAGAGTTTTATTTCTTAATTTTAGAATCAAATGTGGGATCACATCATGAATATTCATCCAAATGGGTTATTACATACAAAAATCAAAGAGTTTAGAATAAATGAATTGTAAAAAAAAAAAAAAAGTGCTTCACAATAATAAATAAATAAACCAACATGGACAATTTACAATTTATTTTTAATAATGTCCTTACAAAATTTTGTAAAGAATTAACAAAATATAAAAATGATTATCAATAGTATTTAAATTATATATATATATACATATAAATTGATTATACATCTTATTGTATATTTTTAAGTGTATCAATGCATATACATGGAGTTACAAGCTAATTTTTATAATAAAAAAGTATAATAGTAATTTTTATCAACTAATTGAATTTGGAAGAACCAAAACATCTTTTAGTGTGATTTTTTTTTTTTTTTGGAGAAAAAACAAAATTTCATATCTGAAGACGTTTTGGTTTTGTTAGGAGAACGATATATTTTAGGCGTAAATGCATTTTTAGTCCCTACATTTTGGTATTTTTTTCATTTTAATCTCTACATTTTAATTTTACCACTTTTAGTCCCTAATTCAATTAACGCATTTCATTTCGGTCCTTTCCGTTAGCCTACCAGCAGAAATTACTTAGATGGCAAATAGATGCTGACGTGGCCAATTAAAAAATAAAAAAAAAATTTAATTAGCATTTAAAAAATTATTAAACAATTTTAACAAAATTAAAAAACAAAAAACAAAATTAAATACAATAAAATACATCAATTCAAATTTAATTCGTTTTAAACAAAAACACAATCATAAATTTAAACATGAACAGAAGAACATAAAGCACAACCCAAAACCAAACAAAAAAGACACAAACTCAAATTTAAATATTAACACAAGATGACAAACACAAAGAACACAATAACAAACATAAACCAATTAAAAAGAGTAATTAAAATTTTTTCTATTTTTTCTTTTCATTATTTTCAAAAGAACAGAGTAACATGTTCTTCAGAGCCTCCAAATCTCACATCCCAGCAAGCCCAAGCAACCACCAACAACAAATTGGCAAAACCCAACCCAGCACAACTCCATTAACCACCCACACCACCAACAGATTCGAACAAAACCACCCACCACCACTCCACTGACCACCCACACCACCAACAGATCTGAATAAAACCACCCACCTCCATTCCACCGACCACACAACCCCCACAACCTCAACCCCAAATAGGCCCTACATCAAACAAGGCTTCCGCTCACGCTGCCGCCCAGATCTAACCCTCCCTCTCCTAATACGGGACCCAGCTCTAGCCGCCCCCCTCTATCTCCCCCCAACCTCACTCCACTCCTCCGCCAACTCCAACTCCGCCACGTCATCCTGCGAAGAAACCTCGAATCATAGAAACAGAAACGCGACTCCTCTATGCTTCCACTACTCCCAGCTTGAGCGAGCCAATCGAATCGAGAGCGGCATGGGAGGGACGATGTACTGAGCGATCCATAAGCCCATCGGTAGGGTCTTCGCCCTCAAGGTCATATACGGGAACCATGACGACTCGACGCACCGCCAGATCTGCACCGAAATCGAGATCCTCCGCGACGTGGACAACCTGAAATCAAAACTGAGAACAGAGGCTTTAGAACAGAGGATTTGATCCCAAATCCATGATCTGAGAGAGAGACTTTAGAGCTTTAGAAAGTTGAAAGAGAGAGGGAGATTTTGTTCTGAGAAAGAGATCTTTAGATATTTTTGTTTAGGTAAGCAAACTCAGATCTACAATCTCTCTTTCTTCACCCAACCTCGAACCCAATCTGGCAAAACTCATATTTTCTTTTTTTAATTTCATTAAAATTAATTAGTAATTTTTTTTTTTTTGGTATTTAGGAGCTGACATGGTATTTTTTAAGTACTAATTAAAATTTTTTTATTATTTTTTAATTGACCACGTCAGCATCTATTTGCCATCTAAGCAAATTTCGTTGGTGGGCTAACGGAAATGACCGAAATGAAATGCGTTAATTGAATTAGGAATTAAAAGTGGTAAAATTAAAAAGTAGGGACTAAAATAGAAAAATGTAAAAAATATAAGGACTAAAAGTACATTTACGCCTATATTTTAATATCGGTCAATATCTGTATACCGTTTTAAGCTATAAATATACATATATGAAATTAAATAAATTATAATTTTTTTTGTCATATTAAACTAATAATTTTAATAATATATATTATAATTTTTTAAAAATTTTACAAGCTTAAAAGTTTTCCCTTCTTGTAATAATGGATCAATTAATATAATTGCTTTTATCTTTTTTGTGCACACTGTACCTAATACATTAGTCAAGCCAATTCTTTTCCTATTTCTTTTTCTTCTTCCCCACCTTTCTCACATTTTTTTTATGATTGTACTATTTATTATCGGAACAAAATACTAATCGATTTTTGGTGTTAGCAAAATTATTCTCCAAATCTCGCACTTTTCTAGAGCTTTAGCTTAAGAGCATCCACATCCATTTTTCCTAATTTTATCCTATTTTACTATTCAAAAAACTACTTTATCAATTATACAATACAATTTTACAATTCTTCCACATTCAATCTTCTATTTTCTTATTCTACTCATTAAAATAATATTTTTACACAATAAAATAATATTTTTCACAACATTATTTATTCTTTCTCTCTCTCTCTCTCTCTCTCTCTCTCTCTCTCTCTCTCTCTTTCTTTCTTTCTGCTCAAGATCCCCGATCACCACCACCGCTGCACCACCACCACCACTAGCCCATAATCTACCGGCAACACCACAAAAAAAAAAAAAAAAAAACACAGACCATCAAATGATCTCCGATCATCAACACCGCAAAAAAAACAAAACCCAGACCTTCTCCGATCTTCACCTCCGATCATCAGCACCAAAAAAAAAAAAAAAAAAAAAAAAAAACACAGCAACCAACGATCCACCGTCAACACAAAAAAAAACCCAGACCATCACCTCTCCGATCATCCACCACAAAAAAAAAAAAAAAACAAAACACAGCAACCCACAATCCACCGTCAACACCCAAAAAAAACCCAGACCATCACCTCTCCGATCATCCACACCACAAACGGTCAATCCCACGCCACAAACGGTCAATCCCGCCGAGACGCCGATCCAAACCCAGCCCGCCGAGACGCCGATCCAACCCAGCCCGTCGAGACGCCGATCCAAAACCCAGCACCACAAACGGTCAATCCCGCCAAGACGCCGATCCAAAACCCAGCACCGGTGCAAGCTTCGAACGAGAGAGATGTGAGAGAGTGAGTGAGGAGGGAGGAGCCGTTGTGTAGAGAGAGAGAGTGAGGAACTGAGTCAGAACGAGAGAGAGATGAGAGACCGTGGAGAGAGGAGAGAGAAAACTTTATATAATATTAATATTTGTTTTTGGCATTGAGCTACAGTGCGGTTCTACATTTAGAACCGCACTGTAGCTCAATTGTATTTTTTTTTACAATCCTGACTTTTTACCACATTCAATGGAGGGTGCATTTGGGCCTAATTGGATATTTTATGCTAAAATTTGGGATTTAGCCTATTTGATGCTGGTGCTCTAATAATGTGGCGTTTTCTTAATGCTAACGCAATACAAAAGAAAACAAAGTACATGTGCCAAATCTCACACTTTTTTTTTCCATTAAAAAAAAAAAAAACGGTCGCACTTTTTAAAAGTTTATAGCCTATAATACAGTGGCGTTTTTTAAACGCTAATATGGTACAAAAGAACACGAAGGACATTGCTTTTGTGCCCAAATAGCCTTAAAATAATTTTGTAACCTCTCTCTTTACTTTTCCTTTCCCATAAGGTATCTGAATCCTGGTACTTGTTCGATGCTTTAATCCATTCTCTTTTAAGGTTAAAAAGCAAAGCCAAAGACGTGGTGCTAAACGTGTATGAATATAATATGCCTTTCTTTTGATAACCAGTAATGTCCATGCTGTGTTCATAAAAAAAATAATGCTCGTACTGTTTATCCCAAAAAAAAAAAAAAAAGAGAAGGCAATGTCCGCACTAAAGATTCCTAGGAACCTTTTTCTCTTACTTGTTTCCTTCCTAGATAAGAAAGCTCCTTCCTTTACTCTTTGTCTATTAAAGAGTCACAAAGAAATGGCCAAATGGGTTTTTGATGACATAATATATTAATACACGCAGAGATGATATAAGAAGAAATGATGATGAAGGAGAAGGGAGAGAGTTCAAACAAGATGAGAGCAGTTCCTAATGATCATGGCTTCACTGAAACTGTGCTCTCTTGGTCCCTTGAACAAATTGAAAATAAAGACCTTTACAAGGACCAGGTTTGCCTTCTTCTTTTCTTTTGGTTTACTTCATTATTACTGTACTATAGCAGCTTCTTAAATAATATTTTGCTTTTATTTTTAATTCTCCATGATGCATTAAATGAAGAAATTGATGCTTACAAAAGAAGATATATGTGTTATTTTTGTTATTTCTTTACTTAATTATTTTTGTCTTTGTGGGCTTTATTATTTTAGGCCCAAGCCGATTTCACCAGTATCTTAGGACTACAAAAAGCTTCTTTTGGCATTTCTTTTCTTTTTTGGAAAAACCTACTAGAATTTTGAATTATATTATTTTCTTTACTAATGTTTTTTTTTTAGAAGAATTTTCTTTACTAATGTAGTTTGTCTTTGTGAACCTCTTCTTCTTTTTTTTTTTTTTTAACTAGTTCAATAATTACAATGAAAGATAAGTGATTTGAACCTGATTCTCTTTCATAGAGGATTAAAATAGTACATTCTCTTTCATAGAGGATTAGAGGAGTACATTTGACCCATGGGTAAACTTTTTTTGTTTTTAAACTTCTCCATGTGTTAGTAGTGATATTTTTGTTTGTCAATGGTTAAAGTTTTCATTTGTTGCCCCACATTAAATTTTCCCCACCTTTTTTTAGTTATTAAAAATGAAGAAAAAAAAAAAGTTCATTTACCAAAATGAGATGGAAATTTTTTGGAAAACTATCTTCTTTTTTAGTGTTTTTGGTGAAAATGTTTTGTGGTGAGATAGGGATGTATTTCAAAAAATTTCGGAAAAACTATTTTTTAAAAATAAGTCATATTTTTAATTGGGTTGTCCATTGACAATAGATAGTTTATTCTTTAACTGATTTTTCCCGATGCTACCAACCATAGGAAAACACAAAAAATTATCTAACATTTGAAAAATGCTTTTACCCCTAGATTGAGGGTGTAAAATGGAGTCATCACTTATTTTATTAAAAGAAAAAATAAGAAAAACATAAATGAATTGAACATCTAGATTTGCATTGAGAGTAAAATTACATTTTGATAAAAATATTGCAAAGCTTTGATCCTAGTTACAATTTGAAGAAAAAATATATTGCCTTGTTTCCTAGTTACAATATACCAAAATGAAAAATTACATTGGACAAAATACTGATCTAGAACCCAAAATCTAGGCTAGAGGATTAAGTTACAAAGTGGTAAGGTATTAAACACCCACCCTATTTAGGAAATACATATCCACAAGGCATAAATTGTAAAAAACACACGGTCATGTTGACTTTGAATTTAAATAGTGCATGCATTTAAAATTCATGTAATTCATTTGCTAGGCTTTTTAGATCCAAGATTAATCTTTTAACTGAAAAGTATTCCATAGATCTATTTTGAAAATATCTTAATTTACAAAAAGGATTTTGAGATTTGAAAACATGCAGAAAATTGATCGAAAAAAATGGATCTGAATTGTAGAAAATCAAATCTGGAATTTTTATTGAAAGAAATTCTATTTGAATGAAGAAAAATCATATGTTTATTTTATGACTGAAAATACAATTCTAGTGTCGAAAACTTATTAGAATTGTACAAAAATTAGATCTGGAATTTAATGATTGAAAATACAATTTTAATATAGAAAAAATCAGATCTGGAATTTAAACGTAAAGAAAATATGTTTTGTGATGTAAAACATTGGATCTGGAATTTAATGCAAAGAAAATTATATTTGAATGTATGGAAAATCAGATCTGAAATTTTATGCAAAGGAAAACATATTTGAACGTAGTGAAAATCAAATCTGGAATTTTATTGCAAAGTAACAATTTTTATGATGTAAAATAGTAGATCTATGAATCAATTTAGTGAAAAGATAATCCTGGATCTAGAAATTACATTGAGCTATTTTAGATCTAAACATATAGAAAATATAAACAAAATGGGCTATGAACAAAAAAGAAAATATGCTTGCATAAAATTAAGGATGAATTGCAAATTACATCCCTAAAGTTTGGAGTTGTTTTAAATTTTACACTCCGAAATTTTAGAATTTGAAATTTACCCCATGACGTTCAAAGTGTTTAGATTTTACACTTTGACATTTTAAAATTTGGATTTTATCCCTAAAAATTTGGGGTTGTTTGGTTTTTATATTCCTAAATTCTGAAACTTTAAGGTATAAAATTCTAACATCCCCAAACTTTAGGGAGTAAAATACTCTTAAAATTTAGAGTGTAAAATTCAAATACCTTAAACTTTAGAGATGTAATTTGCAATTTACCCTAAAATTATGATGCAAAGGGGGATTTCTCTTAGAAAAGCAAGAAAGTTTGATAAATAAAATCAGTCGCTAAACTAACGGGAGATTGTAATCTCACGAATGCCTAAGAGAGAAACCTAAACTAGTGAAGATCAATATTTTTGTAGATCTTCTAGAAAACTAGGATAAGTGATGTAGCAGAAGCTTGAAGAAAGCACATACGATACTCTTTTTGAAAAAACAGAAACTAAACTATTAGTTTCTAGTAGTGAATCTCGAATCCATTAGGGGTTTCCTTGAATCTATAAAGAGATAAACTGGAATCCACCATAGAATAAAACTTGACAAAAGTTTGTGTTTATTGATAATATTCTAATTTGCCTCTGACGACTACAAAACATATAAATACTGAGGAAAACGTCTAAAACCCTAATTCACACTAATTACGCGATTAGGTAACAAAATACCAAAATTTACTAAAAATAAAAAAATTAAGTTAAATGCAAAATTATAAACTACTAATCTTAAGGGTTGTCCCAAAACAAGTAGGACCTTATTCTGACTTTTGAGTAAAAAGTTATTAAGGAAACAAAAATTACTTTAAATAGCAAAATCGTAGTTTTCGGAGCCTAAATAAAGGAATTCATCATTTTCAAAGGATATCTCGTGGCAAGGCGACGGCTATTTCTTAGAAGGCTGTTTCACTTCAGCCTGCCAAATTTCATGCTATTTTAATTTCAATTCCGAGAACCATGATTTCTACTAGTGCCTTTTTAGTCGCGAGTAAGAGTCCAGAAAGACCATGACAGACTGTTCTACATCAAGAAAGGGTGCTTTGAGTGTATAATAGAAAAATGTGTAGAATTTATATATTTTTGCTCAAAAATGACCAACACCAGTCTATATATCATTGTGTAAATTTACAAGTTTGTTACAGTAACTGTGTAAATTTGCACTGACACTATTAATTTTGCAGTTAGTTGTTTATTCTTTCTTTATGTATCTTGAGGATGAAGGAAGAAAATGAATAATAGTTGTTGTGTATAAAGAAAGAGAAACAATTAATAAAATCAAGAAAAATTGATATTTTAATAAAATGTAGTGTAAAATAGATAATCTGATGCTGAATATTTTGAAAAGTGAGTATGAAAAATAGAAAAAGTAAGTTCTTATACCAAAATATACCAAAATTTTTACATGAGTTGATGCGAATACTCTGACTGAACGAGTTCTCCTCTATTTTGAGGAGTAAGCAGCATAATTTTTAAGCTGAGTGCTTAGAAAGTTAGCACCCACGAAGTAGGTGAGAGACTTATCTCGAAAATAATGAGATTTGGTTAAGGATATGGAGCCAAAAATGTAGTTTATATTTGGATACAACTTATAAGGTAGATTTTTTCAAGTTTCACTTTTCTCACTTTTTCAAAGTATAATTATATTTTAACACACTTTTAGCAAAAAGCTAAATAAGTTGTTCCTAAACACATAATCTGGGGAAATTTGCTGAAGTACCAATCAGCACATTTTCTTTTTTCTTTTTCTTATAAGAACCAAAACTATATAGGGATAATCAGTGCTTCTAAAGTGCCACTTCGCACATCAATGATAGTTTCCTAGTTTAACCGTTTCGCTTGCTTTGCATGTTTTCTAGTGTTTTTTTGAGTTGAAAAATGCATTTGGCCGAATTTTCAAAATGATAATTATGATTTTTAAAACAATTTTCGTTGGGATAATTACTCAAAAATCACATTATTTGTTAGTGGTTTGTTTTTATTAGCATATAAATTTTATTCGTTGCACTAAGCCACATATTATAATATGAACTCAGCTAATCACAAATTTCCAACTAGTTAATTTTAATGAGTCATTTGTAGTATCCAATAAAAATTAATGATCATTAATCCTATATAGTTAGTCTCATGCAAAATATATTGACCGTTAAAACTTGATCTTGTGATATCTTCCAATTCAATTATTCGATTGAGGCATTGGATGTGTGGTTGTGATCGTTGAAACCTAAGCTGTTACTTGATTCTTCTAGCAGACGATGTTTTTTAAATTAAAAGAAATTATAGATTAGGAAGACAAAACTATGTACTTGTTCTTATCATTTTCCTGGGAGAAGAAGTATTGAATGTACTACAAGAAAGTCAGTATCTTGTAAAATTGTTATTAATAGTAAACTATCCTTTATTTTGAATGTTTATTATAAATTGAATCTAGCATTCTCATTAGATATCTTATTGAGAATATAAGTGAGCTTAGCAGCTTATATATTTAAGCGTATAAATTTCCATTGAATTTCTTTGGTACTCTATTTTGAATTAAGACCTTGTTTCATTCTTTATAGGTAAAAAACATTCCGCAGTCCTTCGAATCAGTTCGCCAATATTTTGGTTCATATGTTTACCCTTTATTGGAAGAAACTCATGCACAAGTCTATTCAAGTATGGAGATTATATCAACAGCACCTTTTGCTCAAGTAATTAAATTTTATGAATCTGAGCCACACGGAGAAAATTGGTATGGTGTTCAAGTTGATTACTGGAGTAACCGATGCAGTGATCGTAGCAAGGAGCCTTACAAAACATTGCCTGGAGATATTTTAATTTTAGCAGATGCTAGACCTGAGAATATTTCTGATTTACAAAGAATAGGAAGGTCTTGGGCTTTTGTAATGGTCACTAAAATCCCAGAGGATGATATTGATGATAATGATGATAATGATGATATTCGAGAGGATAATGATACATCTACTAGCTTTAAAGTCAAGGCATTGAAAGATATTGATGTTGATGTTGGGAAGAAATCATCGTTTGTGGTTTTCTTGACAAATACAACCCCTAACAAGAGAATGTGGAATGCACTGCACATGCATGAAAATCTGAATATCATTAGAAAAGTCTTGTGCCATAGTTCTTTGGTAAGCAATTTGGGTATGAAAGTTGAAGATTTAATACTACTGAGCATTAGATTCAGTTGCAAAATGGAATTGTACCATTTGGATTGACATACAATTCATGCAGAAACAACAGAATACTTAGCATAGATTATAGTATACTGAAATTGTTTTAATTATCATTTGACAAAACATTTTACTTGAGAAGAATTAAGAGGAAGATAATTTTTTTGTGCATTACTCTAAAGATGTTTTCTTAGTTGATCCTAAAGCAACAGTGCTTATTTACTTATCATACCAATGGAAGTTCCTACTTTTCTCTTTTAGAAGCTGGTATTAGTATTCCTCCCCCATTTACAACAATTGTGCCTTCAAACTGTTGTGACTATGATAATATGGTTTGAGTTTATTAGCCCTCTCTGTCCCTCCCGCTCCAAATTTTGCTAATGAAATATCATGCACATGCATTTCGTTAATTTATCTGTAAGTCAATTGCAATAAGGGAAACTTGTTTTGGTTTTTCTAAATTTATACTTGTTTTACCATCATTTGTTGCTAAGACTTTCTTTAATTATTTTCATTTTCTCATGTTGAACAACAGAATGAGGAAGACTGTGAGCTCTGTTCTACACAGAGTGATGGCAGCTGGGATGAGAAATTGGCAATGAGTATTACTTCAAAACTGAATAAATCCCAAAACAACGCTATTCTTGCTTGTCTACGTAAGATGCATTGCAACCACAAGTTGTCTGTGGAACTTATATGGGGTCCACCTGGTACTGGCAAAACAAAAACCACTGGCACCCTGCTTTTCACCCTTCTAAGAATGGGATATAGGACTCTTACTTGTGCCCCAACAAATGTTGCAATTAAAGAAGTGGCCTCTCATGTCCTAAAGCTGGCGAAAGAATTCGTCAAAACTAACATTGGAACGGATGCTTTGTTTCGCTCATTTGGAGATATTCTCTTATTTGGGAATAAGAAGCGTCTCAAGGTTGGTTCGGACCTGGAAATTATAAATTTGGATTATCGGGTCAAAAAGCTTAGACAGTGCTTGGGGCCTCTGACTGGTTGGAGGCATTGTTTTACTTCAATGATTGATCTTCTTGAAGATTGTGTTTCTCAATTTCACATTTTCTTGGACAATGAACTGATCAAAAAGAGAGAACAAAACAATGAAGAAGAAATTAAAGAGATAGAAAGTGAGGATGAAACTGATGGTGGCAAGGGGAAGTGCAACTCATTTCTTGATTTTCTGAGAGAGAGATTTGTTGCTACTTCATCACCACTTAAAAATTGTCTTCTAGTCCTTTGTACACATTTACCCAAGAAATGCATTCTCGAGCACAATTTCCAAAACATTTTTTCTCTTATTGACCTACTTAAGTCTTTTGAAACCTTGTTGGTTAAAGATGATGTGGAATCTGAAGCACTGAAGGAGCTTTTTTCACATTCAGAAGTAGGCCAAGATATACCATTCCCACTGTATGTAAGGAGAAAAGAATGCCTTTCTCTTTTAAAAGAACTTCAAGGTTCATTTAATGAACTTGATCTTCCGAGCTCTACGAACAAATGGTCAATAATGGATTTTTGTTTCAAATCAGCTACCTTAATTTTTTGCACTGCTTCAAGTTCTTATATGCTGCATTCGGTAAAAATGGACTCACTGAACATTCTGATTATTGATGAAGCTGCACAATTAAAGGAGTGTGAGTCGACCATTCCTCTGCAACTTCCGGGATTAAGGCATGCTATTCTTGTTGGTGATGAGTGCCAATTACCAGCAATGATTACAAGCAATGTATGTAAATGCTATTTGGTTTTTTTGACACATTCATACCTTTGTTTACATGTGAATTGTTTTTCTTTGTTTTTTTTATTTTTATTTTTTTTATATGTTCTTTCAGAATCTTTTAATTTTCTTTGGTAGATTTCTAAGCAAGTTGGTTTTGGGAGAAGTTTATTTGAGAGGTTGAGCTCATTGCGTTGCACAAAGCATCTTCTCAGAATACAGTACCGAATGCATCCATCTATTAGTTTTTTCCCAAATGCAAATTTTTATGACAACCAGATTTTAGATGCTCCAAATGTTAAAGGAAAAAGCTATGAAAAACAGTATCTTCCAGGGCCGATGTTTGGTCCATATTCTTTCATTAGTGTAATAGATGGTAGGGAAGAGAAGGATGATTCTGAGTGTAGTTGGAGAAACATGGTTGAGGTTTCTGTTGTGATGAAAATGCTGCAGAATTTATACAAAGGTAACTCCTCTTTAAGCCTCATATTCTACGCCAACCTCAAGATTGTCTTTAATTTGAAGAATAAGTTCAATCAAGCTTTATGTTGCTAATGGGCATAATTTTACAATCGCCATTGTCTTTGCTGATGGGCTATTGGTTCAATTGCACTTCATTCTTTATATTCTATGATCTTATTCTTGACTTTTTGCCACATTTAAGCCATTCATTTGATGCCAGTATAAACTGATTTGATTGATCTCTAATTCCCTAGAAAATACAAACAGGAGGAAGTTGATGAGTTTTTTCAAATGGACTTTGTTATCCAGTAAGAAATGATACAATTGCAAAGGTAGGAAACTCTATTGAGACTTATAATGTATGTGTCTTGTTGCTTGTCAAGCAAGATACATTTTGATCCTTGTAGATCATGTACATTTTACCCGAGAGTAAGTTAATTCAGCATATGTTAGGACTGGAACATAATGGAGTCTCAATGAATTCGAAACTCAACGTATTAAATCTTTTAAAATACTATAAAGTACACATTTTTGTCATTTAGAATAGTCATATGTCTATATCCGTTACTTGTATGTCTTTACCTCAATCTATCATGATGGAATCACCTCTATTAGAGAAACAAGTTCTCAAACTTTGTTTTATTTATTTTTATATTGATTTATTCTTTCCCTCTTTTGGATTTTGCTTTTAATTCAGCATGGGTTGGCACTGGCTCCAAACAGAATTACCACATTGGTGTAATATCTCCTTATGCTGCTCAAGTAGTAGCAATTCAAGACAGACTTGGGCAGAAGTTTGATGCTCTTGATGGATTTACAGTAAAGGTCAAGTCAGTAGATGGGTTCCAGGGTGGGGAAGAGGATCTAATTATAATATCGACAGCAAGGTCTAATACTCATGCATCGATTGGGTTCACATCAAATCTACAGAGAACTAATGTTGCTCTTACAAGGGCTAGGTAATATTTTATATAAGTTCTTTCAAGAAGTTTGTCTTTGCTTCCATTTTAACAAGGATTGTAAATAACAATTGGCCTTGTAACACCTTTCAGGCACTGTTTATGGATATTGGGAAATGACAGAACACTAGTGAATAGTGGATCTGTTTGGAAAACATTGATCCTTGATGCTAAGCATCGTCAATGTTTCTTTTACGCTGATCAGGACAAGGATTTGGCTAAAGCAATTTTAGACATGAAGAAAGAATTTGAAGAGTTTGATGCTTTGCTTAATCCTGATAGCATACTTTTTAGAAGTGCTAGGTGGAAGGTATTTGGCACCCTCATATCTATACTTTTCATTATATATTCTTAATACTCTTTCTTAATATGCTTATGTACTTATTATAGTTTCCTTTATTTTCTTTTTGCAATCTCCATAGGTTCTTTTTAGTGATAACTTTCTGAAATCATTTCAAAAACTGAAGTCTGTCCAGAGAAAGAAGTCAGTTATACACCTTTTACTTAAAATTTCCAGTGGCTGGAGACCCAAAAAGTTGAGCGTAGTTTGTGAAAGTTCTTCAAAGATCTTAAAGCAATTTAAGGTTGAAGGTCTTTATATTGTTTGTGCAAATGACATAGTAAAGGAATTGATGTACTATCAAGTTTTGAAGATCTGGGATGTAGTACCTATAGAGGATATTCCAAAATTAGTGAAACGTCTTGATAGTATGTTCGGAAAATATACAGATGACTTTATTAATCGCTGCCAAGAGAAATGTCTTGAGGGGTATGAGTATTTTTTTGCATTCTTTTAGATCCATAATAATGTTTCCAATTTTGAAATTTGGATGATGCCTTATATTGATATTTTAAATTTACTAGGATTTCTTTTTTATATTTTGAAACTTTTTCCCCTTGCTTTGTGTCTAGGGCTTTGGAAATTCCAAAGAGTTGGTCAATCTCTTTTGATATTGTCCGGATTAAGAAACTTGATAACCATGAAAATGGGATTGATCTAAGTGGTTGTGCTGCTAATGGCAGAAGTTATGTTGAGAATGCTAGAGTGAATGAGAGTCTTATGCTGATGAAATTTTACTCCTTATCATCCGGCATAGTGACCCACTTGCTTTCTAACCATGATGGTGGTGAATTGGATCTACCATTTGAAGTATCTGACCAAGAGCAAGAGATAATCCTTTTTCCTAGAAGTACATTTGTACTGGGGCGGTCAGGTACTGGGAAAACTACTGTTTTGACTATAAAGTTATTTCAGAAAGAAAAACTGCACCATATTGCAAGGGAGTTATTGCATGAGGAAAAGGAGGTTGAGGAGACTGCTGCTGGGATGAAGGAAAATGTATTGCACCAACTTTTTGTGACAGTTAGTCCAAAACTGTGTTATGCTGTAAAACAACATGTTTCTCGTTTCAAAAGGTGTGTAGATTGTCTAATAAAATGGTTTTTGCGAATTTACTTTGCATCTTTATGAATTAGTTTGCTTAATTTCGGACTAGAAACATGAACTCAATATATACTTTCTTTTTGTCCTTGACGTGGATTGGTTGTTTCATTTCATAAATGTGATATGCACTTTTCTTTCTAGGCAATAATGACGTGAATTGTAACAATTTTTTTTTTCCACATGCAGCTTTTCCTGTGGTGGTAATTCTTCAAAAGGAAGTAGATTAATTGATATGGATGATTTTGACGATGCCTCTCAATTTAAGGATATCCCAGATTCGTTTGTCAATGTTCCTCCCCTGTTATATCCTCTAGTCATAACATTTCACAAATTTCTGATAATGCTTGATGGAGCTGTGGGTAATTCATACTTTGAAAGATTCCATGGAGCAAGGAAACTTTCTAAGGGTCCAATAAGTGGCGGTTCAGTTTCCTTACAGAGCTTTATAAGGATGAAAGAAGTTAATTATGAAAGGTTTACTACATCGTACTGGCCCCATTTCAATACCCAGCTAACTAAGAAGCTCGACTCTTCTAGAGTTTTCACAGAGATTATTTCCCATATAAAAGGTGGCCCGCAAGCTGCAGCGGCAGGTGATGGTAAACTCAGTCGTGAGGACTATGTTCGACTATCAGAGGACCGGGTTTCCCGTCTATGTAGACAGGAGAGAGAGATAATATATGAGATCTTTCAAAATTATGAAAAAATGAAGAAACAAAATGGTGAGTTTGATTTTTCTGACCTTGCAATTGATCTTCATCGCCGATTAAGAGTTGAAAGATACAAGGGCGATGAAATGCATTTTGTATATGTGGATGAGGTGCAGGATCTTACATTAAGCCAAATTGCTTTATTCAAATATATTTGTAAAAATGTTGAAGAGGGTTTTGTTTTCTCTGGTGATACTGCTCAGACGATTGCGAAGGGAATTGACTTTAGATTCGAAGATATAAGATCTTTGTTCTACAATAAGTTTGTGATGGAATCAAAAAGCAGTGGACAAGATGGAAGAAAAGAGAAAGGAATAATCTCAGAGATCTTCCATTTGAGCCAGAACTTCCGTACTCATGATGGAGTTCTTAAGCTATCACAAAGTGTGATTGAACTTATTTTTCATTTCTTTCCTCTATCTATTGATGTTTTGCAGCCTGAGACTAGTCTTATATATGGTGAAGCTCCTATTTTGCTTGAATCAGGGAACAAAGAAAATGCTATCATAACTATTTTTGGCAATAGTCGAAATGGTAGAGGAAGTATTGTTGGCTTTGGTGCAGAGCAGGTAATATTGGTACGAGATGATTTTGCTCGGAAGGAAATTACCAATCACGTTGGGAACCAAGCTCTTGTTCTAACTATTGTGGAGTGCAAGGGCCTTGAATTTCAGGTGCATAAAATGCATGTTTAGTCATTTGTTTTATTACTTTACAATTTATTTATATGTTTTAATATTATCACTTCTTTTGTTCAAATCGAAATTCATTAACATTATCAGTAATTTATTGGGTCATATTTTTCAGCCATTTATGACTCATTATTTCCTTGTGTAGGATGTATTGTTGTACAACTTTTTTGGCTCATCACCTCTGAAAAATGAATGGAGGGTGATATATAAATATATGGAAGAGCAAGATTTGCTCGACCCAATTTTACCCATCTCCTTCCCAAGTTTCAATGAGGCTAAACACAATGTGTTGTGCTCTGAACTGAAGCAACTTTATGTGGCTATCACTCGTACCAGGCAGAGGTTGTGGATATCTGAGAATTCAGAGGACCTCTGCAAACCAATGTTTGACTATTGGAAGAAAAAGTGTCTTGTCCAAGTCAGACAACTGGATGATTCACTTGCTCAAGAAATGCAGGTTTCTAGCAGTCCAGAGGAGTGGAAGTCCAGGGGCATTAAGGTTACTATTGATTGTGACCCTATCTGAAGGATCTAGTGCTATCTTCTCTCTCTCTCTCTCTCTCTCTTCTTTGGCAAAACCATTACTGTGGATGTCCAACTCTTGTATCTGTTTTTTTGCAGTTGTATTTAGAGCATAAGTTTGAATTTGCAATCTCATGCTTTGAAAGAGCTGGTGATATTTATTGGCAAAGAAGGTCCAAGGCTGAGGGACTTAGAGAAAATGCTGACCATTTGCGTGGTTCAAACCTTGAAAAGGCAAATGTTATGCTTAGGCAAGCTGCTGAAATATTTGAAACTATAGGCAAAGCTGATTCTGCTGCACAATGTTTTTCTGATTTGGGGGCGTATGAAAGAGCAGGTATGCATTGGATTCTCTGACTTTGGTCTAATATAACCTAGCATTTTTTATGTACATTTTGTTATTGTTCTAGTGTCGCAACTACATCATGATTATTGCAAAAAACATCATCTAGAAATTTAATGTTTGAAAATCAAAAGTTAATATTTTGAGTTTTAATGTAATAAAAGTTGGAGAAGATAATTCTACATTAGAGAATGGTGTTTTCCATGGTTTTTTTAATTGTTTTTATTTTTTAATGTTTAGAGGGAGAGGGTTTATTTTCTAGTGCAATGTCTAAGTCTCATCTTGCAAAGTGCAAGTGCAAGTGCATAGTCAAGGTTTGAGAGCAGACACATTATAAAGAAATTGATAGGCAGGACGCTGTTCAACTTATCCTTCTCTAAACCTCTTAAATTGGACCAACATTGGAATGACCCCTTCTTGAATAAGTTGAGGAAAATATTTAGGAGGGGAAAGGTACTCCACATTGACGTAATTAGGAAGAAGTTTCTGTAAGAGAATACTTAAAGACCAAAGCTATTTGAAGCTTTGTTTGAAACCAAAACTGTTGAGTCCACATGACGAGGTTGGCAAAACATGATCAAATTTAATCAATTTTTAAGAGTCTTAATGAGTATTTTGTGTGTTTGAAGTCCATTTCAAATCTGAGACAAGACCAAGATTGTAGAAGTTCTCAAGTTTATGGAATCTTGATATATGCTCGATCAAGAATCACTAATCTCAATCTATTCAGATTCGTGCAAAATAGATTCCAAGTATGTTTCAATCAGCCCTCATGATGCTAGGGTATCATGGTTTTCAATCCAAGGCAAATAATAATAATAATAATAATAATAATAATAATAATAATAAAAGCAATTCAAGGGCTCGCTTTTTAAGACTTTTGCAGAACCATGTGGTGTAAACAAACTATAGAAGATTTCCAAGAAGTTGTTTACTTTGGTGATCAAGGTGAAGTTGCTAAATCTGGTTAATATAGAGTTATTGGAGTGAATCTTCAAGTGAGTACTTGAAGTTGTGAGCGAGTGTTCACATTTAATAGAGTTTGCTTGTATTAGATTCTGTGGATTTGAAGTTGTGTATAGTCACGTTTGTAAGTACAGTGGAGATAGTAACATGGAATAGGGTAGGGGTGTCCACCCACCCGTTGGACCCGACCCATACGCTGAAACCGACTAGAACCAACCCACCTACGATTGACCTAAAAGCTCCGGTGGTCAGCAGCAAGTTCCAAACCCCAAAAAATGACTCCAGCGGTTCTTTCCTCTAAAACTAGCATCAACTGACCCGACCATGAAACTTATCAAAATCCGATGATCCAAGTTTTTTTTGGCAAGTTTTTGGTCAAAACTTTAGATCCTACAAGATTTATGCCAAATTTGGGGAGGTCTTAGCCAGATCTTGTGGTAATCTCATTGGATCTAGCGAGATCTCACCAGATCCGGTGAGATCTCCATCGGATCTGGCAAGATTTTGCCTGAACTACACTATTTTGGCCTACTTTCTCCACCATTGACAGTTTCAATTGAACCGACTGTTATCCGATGCGAATCTGATTGCTCCGATCTAACTCCCTCGCCGATCGATGGTGGGTCTAAACTTCCTCCACCCGATTTGGTTGGGTCGGGTTGGTCGTGGGTTGGGCATAAACCCAACCCAAACCGATCCGTGGACACTCCTAGAATAGAGCTATTCTATTTGTAAAACTTCAATTCTACACAGTGGATTTATTTTGCAACTAGGGTTGGAGGTTGAAGCCCTTGCAATGGTTTTTACTTTAGGCCAGTATACCGCTACTCCTATCATGCATCAAATTCAAATCCTAATCTTTGTTGGAAAAAGATTAGGGGTAGTCTAAATAAATACTTTTACATAATTTGTTAAAGTTAACATAGGCATTGGGTTTAATTAAATGTTTCTAGCTTTGTTAAAGTATTTGGTTGTAATTGTCTGTTGCTTCGAAGTTATGATTGATTAGGAAATCTTAGTGTGGTTTCCTAGGGTTTCCCTTTTTTTCCTTCAATACACTAATTTAAAACTAGACAATCACCTTAGGTACTACCACTTAACACAAAGGGTGATGTGTGTTGTCAACCTATTTGGCCGAATTTTAAGAAGTTTATTACAAAGTTTTCTTTCTCTATTCTATTTAGTTTTTCTAGAAAAAGATGTAACTATCCAACTCATTTGACCTTCTGATTAGACCTTTTGTACTAAATATTTCCAATTTTCTTGTTCTCTCAATGGTTTGGTCTCTAAAACATTGTCAGCTCAAATAGTCCTACCTACATGTATTTATCTATAATCTATAATCTATAATAAATACTATATGACCAAAGATTTGACTTTTTATTGACCTTCTTATATCATGCCACTTAAGTTTTGAAAGCCTCACAATTTTACATATCATCTAATTTTTGTTATTTTTTTAATGCTTAATTGCTTATTGTCTTTTTTTTTTTTTTTTTTTTTTTTTTTTTTTTTTTTTATTGAATTAATTCTTATTTTTCAGCCGATATTCCTGACACTTTTTCTTCCTCCCTCATTCGACTCTCAAATCTCATTGTCTTTGTTCAAAGCCAAAAGCCCTCCTCGTATGTCACTTTCTGTCCAACTACTCTAATATAATCTCTCCTCCTTTTCTCAAACCTGATCTATTGGAAGAAGTATGGGCTGTCTCTCCTATCTCGGTCTCTTCTCTTCTTATTCTTTGTGTTTTCTCAACTTTGCATTGCTTCTTTTTCTTCTTTTTCTCTGTGTGCTCCTCCGTCTTCTATTTTTTCGTTTCTTCTCTAGCTTTAACTTGTTTCTCTCTGTCTCTTTGACTGCTTCTCTCAATTTCTTTGTTTTTTCAATTTTGGTTGCACTTGCTCTACAACATTAGACATTCTAACACAGAGTCCCAGGAATTTGAGTGATATGGAGATTGAGGAATTTCTTATACATCCAATTGTGCATGAATGGGCTCCAACAAAAACTCCTCAGATAGCTCAAAAATATAAATGATGCTAAACATACAACAAATTTCACCACCCAAATGTCACTAGTCATAAAAAAAAAAAAAAAAAAAATGATATTTGTTTATATTATTATTATGATATTGCCATTTACCAATCACAATTATTATCACATCAATTTACAAAATGTTATGTTATAAAATTTGTAGAATCTTTAGCATTTTACAAAACAATTAGTTTAGTGTATATATATAGTGGTAATTCTGAAATGGTACATCACTATTGATTAGTACCGAAATATATTGTTCCCTTAGCCAAACTGACATGGTCTCTAATATGAAATTGACTCTTTGCAATGTACACCATGTATTTGACAAAATGTCTCACTATTAGTTGATCTTCTAACATTTTGCCACAAAAGTTTTGGTAGTCCTAAAATTTTACACATCATTTTTTTTTATTAATTTATTTATTATGTCAAAAGAAGAGTTTTAAACCAACTGCTAATTAATAAATTGAAGAGTTTTAAACCAACTACTACTTAGCAACATGAAAAAATATAAACCAAACCAACCTATTACTATATATATACAGCACCACTCCAAAACCTTCTATACAATTTATCCTCTCTCGGTCATTTCTACTCTTTTGTTTTTATAAACTCTTTGTCCTCGAGCCTCAAGGTATCTTTTAATATTCTGTATTTGTGTATCTTTTTTCATATTTTTACTTCTATTGCCCATGTGTTTTTGTAATATTTTATTCAGAACCAAACTTCTAGACACCATGTTTGTTTCTAGAGTTTTTATAGATGGATTAAATGATAAAAGAAATCTAGAGGTAATGGATGCCACCAAAATATCTAGATTTCTTATTCTCATGTTTGAAATCTTAGTTTTGTTGGATGAATACTTTGTGCCATAGAATGTTATTTTTGTATCACTCTATTTGCATTTTCCCCCCTTAAAAGAGTTTAAGTGGAACTTGAACAAAATTTCTCTCCAAAGTAGTTTGGACTTTGGAGAGAAACCTTCAAACTCCTTTTATATCTTTATATTGAGTATAAATTTTGAAAATCTAATCGTTGGATTGAATGTTCTTATTATATCTTTCATGCTTTTAAATTTTCAAGAAGATCAAAGATCAATTGCTATGTTATCAAACAAATTTTAAAATTTCAAGTTTTTGTATTCTAAAATCGTGTATAAAAAATAAGTTTATTGATTGAATAGTAAATAACATCTAATTTGAAAAAATTTTGATATGTTTGTTAAGAAAATAAGGAACATAAAATTCAACAATTAGATTTTCAAAATTCGCACCCAAAATTTTCAACTATTGGAGAGAAACTTTGTTTGTAGAACTTAGAAAATTTTCTTTTGTCATCAAGTTATTGTATTTGTTGTTCCATGTTCTATAAAACCTTAAATATGATAGAAACATAAGTAGTGTGTCTTTATTTCATCCTATAAAAAAGACAGCATATGGTTATTTTTTCAAAATATATATATATATATATATATCTTTGTTTCAGTATTATAAATATTGAATAGTGAAGATATTTAACAATCGTTAACTATCTGGTGCGTCACAAGAGTTAGCTACTAGTTTGTTCTTAAAATTTGATCCAAATTTCATTTTTTTACCACAAATGTAAATAGTTGCAATGTCATCCCATATATTAACCGTTAATTTTAACTTATTACAGGAAGGCTTTATTTAGAAAAGTGCGGGGAGTCTGAACTTCAAAGAGCAGGGGAATGCTTTTGTCTAGCAGGATGCTATGAACTGGCAGCTGATGTGTATGCTAAAGGCAACTTTTTCTCAGAATGTTTGAAAGTTTGCACCAAGGGAAAATTATTCAAAATGGGTTTCAAGTACATTCAGTTTTGGAAAAATAATGCAACTAAGGATTTTGTTGTGGCCAGAAGAGGAAAAGAATTAGACAAGATTGAACATAAGTTTCTAGAGAGTGCTGCTCGTCATCATCATAAGCTTAAAGATAGCAGATCCATGATGCAGTTTGTCAAAGCTTTTCAATCCATGAATTTGATGCGCAAATTTTTGATATCTTTGGATTGCCTTGGTGAGCTTCTATTGCTGGAAGAAGAATCAGGAAACTTCTTAGAGGCTGCCAACATTGCAAAGCTGAGAGGGGAGATTCTACATGAAGCTGATCTTTTAGGGAAGGCAGGGAATGTCAAAGAAGCGTCCATGCTATTGCTCTTCTATGTGCTGTACAATTCACTTTGGACACCTGGAAGCAAGGGCTGGCCACTAAAGCAGTTTACACAGAAGCAGGAGCTTTTGGAAAAAGCCAAGTCATTTGCTAAGAATGACTCAAGCTTTTATTCTTTCATTTGTACAGAGGCTGACATTTTATCAAATGAGCAGAGTAACTTGTCCATAACAAAAAAGTATTTGAATGCTTCTCAGAGATATAATAGTGTTGGAGGTGAAATAATTTCTGCTCGAAAAATTCTAGATGCTCATCTTCAGTCAAACTCTGCAAAGTATGTGTGGCAGGATTATTTTGTTTTTGATCTGACAAAGCATTCGGAACAGGTGATCTCTAGAAATCAGATTTCTGTAGAAACACTCTTTTACTATTGGAATTTTTGGAAAGACAAGATTCTGAACATTTTCAAGTATCTCAGATGTCTTGACACTCAAGATGTTAATGAATATAGAAGTTATGGAGATTTCTGTTTGAATTACTTGGGGGTGCGAAGGCAGGTTCATAATTCTAATGCAATCTATGTATTGCTCAACTCTGATGCGGATTGGGTCAAAGAGGACAGTAGATTCATTCATCGAAATGGAAATTTGGTTTATATTGATGTGAGACATTTTGTTGCAATTGCTCAAAGTTACTGGTGTTCAGAATTACTTTGTGCTGGTATGAAGGTTTTGGACAATCTTGAAGCCCTTTACAATTTCTCAATGAAGAATTCCCTCTCCCTGTTCTACCAAAGCAGATCTCTTACGTATATCTATGAGGTTGCAAAGTTTCTTTCGAAATTTGAATATCAAAACCATAGTTACTGCAACAATAAGACATTGCAGAGATTTGTTGAACTTTCTACCAAGTCTTTTTTTGGCTATATATTTCCCCTAGATTGGCGGAAATCATTGGCAGAGAACATGTTTTCTTTGAGAGAATCTGAGTTTTCAAGGAATTTACTAGAACAGGTCATAATTGAAAACATCAGCTTGAAGGGTAAGCTGACATACGGGCAAATTGGAAGAGTTGTAGTGATAACTCTTGGATTGGGTAAGATAAACAATGGTTTATATAAGGAGATTTTGAAAAGGTTTGATGGGACTTATGGAAATCCACCATGGAAGAAATTCATTCAGGTTCTCCGTGGGAATATGGGACCAGAATTTCCTCAAGGTACTTTAACTGACAATAACTGTGAATCTCCAAGAGAATTGTGCGTTCTGCTGAAGCTACAAGAAGCTTTGATGGATACTTACAATGCAAGTTGGAGAGAAGTCGACTATATTTCACCTGGTTGTTTCTTGTATCTTATTGAGCGCCTTCTAATCTTGGCATCTTACTTCCAGGGATACTTTATCACTTCGAAGTCTTCTTTTGCTGAATGGTTTATCTATCAAGCTACAGATACCAATCCAAATTCCACTTTAGTGGCTCACATGAGACCATCCCATGTCATCTTTGAGTTTATTGTCAAAGTTGTTCAGCGGCTTCTTTATGATAAGAATGATACAATGGATTGGATCAGAAGGTCTGGTATAAATGTGAAGGACTACTATCCACTGCTGGTATTGAGATTGGTTTCTATAATATGTTTAGTTCATCTGAATTCTGGGGAATTTTTGGAATTTATTTTGGAATTGCTTGGTAGGAGCTATATTACTGAGCAACTTCCGTGGGAATTTTATGATTTCATTCGGAGAAAACTGAAACATATAAATGTGAATGTGCTGGCTGAAGCATTTAAAAAGATTCACAATCCTCTTGTAATTGTGAGTTTGGGAGGAAATTGTTCAAGGTTTCTATGTCCAGATGCCATTTTTGTGGACATGACGGTAAAACAGTGCAGGGAGGACATGTTAAAAGTCTTGTTTCCGGAGACAGTGAAACCATCACAAGGTCAAACTGAGACATTTGAAGTGGAAGCAACTAACTCTGGCAATGAAGTGCTTTCTTCAGGCACTTATGATCAAGACAATCGTAATTGTAAGTCTGCACCTTCAAATTTTGCTTTGGTGGCAGAGCAGGGGGACTTGAACAACATAAATGGAACCAAGCTTAAGAAACAGTACGGGGAGGACATGTCAAAAGTCTTGTTTCCAGAGACAGTGAAACCATCGCAAGGTCAAATTGAGACATTTGAAGTGGAAGCAACTAACGCTGGCAATGAAGTGCTTTCTTCAGGCACTTATGATCAAGACAGTCGTAATTGTAAGTCTGCACCTTCAAACTTTGCTTTGGTGGCAGATCAGGGGGACTTGGACAACATAAATGGAAGCAGGCTACAAGTGAATTACTTTTGGGAAATATTTGAAGCTTTGAAGTCGTTGGAGCATGGTAAAGATCCAAAGAGCTTTTTTTTAAATGTCCAAATGATGAAGGTAATGCAAAATTTTCATAAAATATTTTACTTCAGCAAAAAGAATTCGCAAATAAGCATCATACTGTATTTTTTTTTTTTTTTTTAAATCTTTTTCTATGTAAGCTAATGCCAAATTTTCATATGACATTTGACCTCAGCGAAAAGCATACACAAATGAGCATCATACTAAATTTTTATTCTGTTCCTATGTACATAGCAGGTGAATGTGGAGAAAAGTATTCACCTTGTTAGTACTCTTATGCACGAAAGCCTTCAGAATGCTATCAACAAGGAAGTAGACAGCATGGTTGATGAACTGAAGCAACTTTTTGCTGCACTGAATGTGAGGTCAGTATGTACATTGACTATGATATGCCTACCCTTCTTTTGCTTTGTCCAAAAGGGGTCCTTGATCAAACTTACACATTATTGATGGATTATATGGACCAATTTTTACTTTTTTTTATAACTCGTGTACGTTGTATCGATGGAATATCAAAACCTTCCCTTTTTACTGACCTTTTTCTTCCCTCTCTCTTTTGCATCATGTTCTCAGTGAACCAGAACTTGGAAACAATATGTCAACAATTCAAGAACTTTGCAAGAGATTACTGTCAAGAAAGCCAAATCTGGAACCTATCTTAAGTAAGCAATTCTTGCAACTGGGCGCAAACCTTGTGGTTGAGACTTCTGGCTGTATATCAAATGAGCAGCAGTGTGATGTAAAGGACAGTGATAGCAAAGCTAAGGAAAATAGCAGTGCTGATGTTGCATCAGTCTCTAACAATGAAAACACCTGCGCTTTCAGCAATACAGGTGCTTTATTGGCTTTGTTTGTCTCCACCATTGCAATTGTAGGGGGAGCAAGAAAATGGTTGTGAAGAAGCTATTAGTCACAGATTCCACTCAATCTTAACAGCTACATAAATGACTAGAATTTGTTTTTCAGTTGGAAGTGGTGCATGTTGTGGTTGTTTCAGTACTTCTGTAAGCCTTGCACCTCTATTGAGTAATGCCTGAGTCACAACATCAAGGTCTGACCCAAATTGAGCAAAGGCAGCGACTTCTTGATATTGTGAACTACCGCAGATTTGCTTCATAGCTTTCAACTGAGTGGCAGACCTGACGCAACTGACAGATAAGCCGACGTTAAAAGCAGGTCTAATTCCGCAATAAAAGAGTTCTGTATCCAAAAAGATTTGTCCATCAGTAATGGAGATCACATTGGTGGGAATAAGGTGAAGGGTAACAAGTCCTAGAAAAATGAGAGGGGTAAAAAAGGAGGTAGTAATAGATAAATAGATGTGCATGAGTTGAAAGTTAGTGTATTGTACATTTCAGAAATTGTCTTCTCTATGCACTTGAAAGAGATGAACAATCTAGCATTTCAGAAAAGATCTTTGGATCTCAATATGTAGCACTTATTGTTGTATAACACAGTGCTATAGAAGTTGCAATTCAAGGGCAATGTGATTATCAATGGAGGTTGTCTTGTCCCATCTCTTTGAGCAGTGTGGGGTTATAGGAAAAAATAGATAAACTTTGGCACCTAAGGTTGTTTGAAGTTCAAACCCAGTGGAAAAAAAAAGAAAATAAAGTTTAGGAATCAATACTTAGGGTTGCATGTTGTTGTCAATATTTAGGGTTCTTTGAAGTCAATACCAAGCCATTGGAAGAGAATTCCCAAAATAATAATAGTATTAAAGAAAAATGTATCAATATTGAATTTTGGAGCTTTAAATACGATTCTCAAGTTATATGAGAAAAAAGGAACTACCTAGTGAGCAAATTTTAAATACCCCTGTTATGAGTAATAGGGGCAAAACAGTAATATCATGTACTTTATATATAAATAACATTTTATGTGTTAGGGTTGTATTATTGAACCCTAAACCATTTTCACAGTAAACAATATGGTATCAGAGCCACCAACCCGCCGCTGTCGTTAACCCTCCGACCACCACCTACTGGTATTGTTGTTGTCGGCAACCATAACTTGACTCACTAGCTCCAACAACCCTAATAGACCTTTGATGATCTCGATTTAGTGGTTGAGGGAGTCATCCAAAGCCGGTGACCCTCTCTTTGGTCTTGCGACACCAGATCGACGTCGCCTGACCATAAGAGAGGCAGGGTTTTACTCGCCCTTCTCCGGCGACCCATCTGGCTTACTTGCCGGTCCTCGTGCCGCCAGTCCTACACCTTAGTGCCACTGCCAGAGTTTTCTATTGAGGGTTTTCAACCATGGTTTGATCTTTTTTTTTTCCTTCTCTTCTTCAATGTGGTCAGGCAGGCAACCGTAGGTTGATGTTTAGTGGTGGACTAGGCATTTCTTTTTTGGTGTTGGTATGGATTTGTTGCAGCCTTGTATTTTTGGAATAGTTTGGTGGTGATTCTTTGATAGATGAGTGATGAGTTGCTGTTAGCATGGCTGATTGGTTAAAGTATATTGGTTGTTGGTTGGAGTTTATTTTAATTTAGTTCAACATATTTCTTTAGGGTTAGTTTGATCTTTCGATTGCTACTATGGAGTCCAAAGACAGTGCTCAACCCCCTAATAATTTCCTATCTCCTTCTATGTTATCAATTACCTCCATTCGTCTAAATGGTAGTAATTATGCTCAGTAGGCACAGGCAATGGAAGTCTTTCTTCTTGGTAGAAAGAAGTTTGATTACGTGATTAAGGAACCTCCTACACCCACAGACCCTAAATTTGTTGATTGGAGAGCCAAAGATGCACAAATTAGGAGTTGCTTGTGGAATAGCATGGAGTCTAAGATCAGTTGTAGTTTGGTTTTCTTACCAACAGCTAAACTTGTTTGGGAACAAGCCAATGAACTTTACTCTGGTGTTAACAATTTGAAGCGGATTTATGGTCTTCATCAAAATTATTTCTCCTTGAGTATAAGTGATATGTCTTTGGAATACTATTATAACAAGTTTAAGGGTGTATGTGAAGAACTTAATATTTATCAGCCTATCTCCTCTAATATTAAAATTATGAAGAAACAAAGAGATTCTATGCATGTTGCTCGCCTCCTCTTTGGATTGCCTAAAAGTTTGAATCCAGTAAAATTACAAATTTTAGCTAGTCCAGACCTCCCTTCATTGAGTGAAGTGTTTGATAGACTTCGACAGGTCACATTATCTGATTCGAGTACTGAGCATTTCTCTTCCTCCAATATTGATGCATTACCTTTTGGTGATAAATCTATCCTTACCACTTATATGGGGAGTAATAGAGGTGGTTGTGGAGGTCGAGGTCTTAGGGGCCGAGGCCGTGGAGGTCTTGACCAAGGGGGCCGTGGTAGTGAACAAGGGGGTCGTAGTAAAAGACGTGGTCTTCGTAAGTGCACTTATTGTCATGGTGAAAATCATACAGTAGACTTTTGTTGGGAGTTACATGGTAAACACTCGGCTTACCAAGCTAGTTTTCAAGTTCAAGAACGCCTTCACAGTCACTTCCACCAACATCCAGAGTTGTCTCTATTCCTGAGGAAGAGTACAATCGCCTCTTGTCTCTGCATTCCAACTCTGTTAGGTTTGCTACTTTGGCTCAACAAGGTAATTCTACTGCTTGTCTTGCCATTCAGGGCCCTTAGGTCATTGACTCAGGTGCTACTGATCATATGACAGGTACCTCAGGTTTACTCTCTGACCTTAAGCAATCTAGTAGTCTTTCCAATGTTACATTGGCAAATGGCTCAGCCACTACAGTTTTTGGTTTGGGCATTGCCAATCTCAGTCCTAATCTTTCTCTCTCTTCTGTCTTATATATTCCTAATTTTCCTTTTAACCTTTTGTCAATTAGTAAGCTTACTAAAATTTTAAATTGTGTTGTCATTTTTTTATCCACTCATTGTATCTTTCAAGATCTCAAGACGGGGAAGATTATTGGTGGAGGGCATGAAGCCGGTGGACTTTATTACTTAGATCGATATGGTTCTTCCTGTTTAGTGGCTTCTCATTTTTCTGTCTCGCCTCTTCAGCATCATTGTCGCCTTGGTCATCCATCTCTCAAGAATTTGAAGTCATTAGTTCCGTCGTGTCGTCAAATTGAGTCTTTACAATGTGAAGCATGTTAGTTGGGTAAACACCATAGGGTGCCTTTTGCCTCTAGGCGTGAGAGTTGTGTTAGTAGTCTTTTTCAATTAATTCATTTTGATATTTGGGGTCCAATAAACACTCCCTCACTGTTGGGATTTAGATATTTTGTCATTTTTGTTGATGATTATTCTAGAGTCACATATCTTTATCTTATGAAAGAATGGTCTGAATTGTACTCAATTTTCAAATCATTTTATATGGAAATAAAGACCCAGTTTAATGGTTCACTTCGTATTTTTTAGTTTGATAATGCTCGTGAATATTTTCATACATCTTTGTCTCATTATTTTGATTATCATGGTATAATTTTACAATCTTCATGCCCCCATACTCCACAATAAAATGGTGTTGCTAAACACAAAATGCGTCATTTGTTAGAGGTCACTCGTGCCTTAAAGTTTCATATGCATGTTCCTAAATCATATTGGAGTGAGGCTGTTCTCACTGCCTGTCACCTAATTAATCGTATGCCTTCCACTGTTCTAGGTGGTCAGATCCCCTATATTGTGCTCTCTCCTGATGCACCTTTGTTTCATCTACCTCCTAAAATCTTTGGTTGTGTGTGCTATGTTCATATCTTAGGTCCAGGGAGTGACAAACTTGATCCTAGATCCATTAAATGTGTTTTTCTTGGGTATTCTCGTACTCAGAAAGGATACCGATGTTACTCACCTACTCTTCGGTGTCGTTTTGTTAGTGCTGATGTCACATTTGATGAATTTCATTCCTATTTCTCTCCTTCAGTTGCTAGTGACAGTTCCCCTCCTTGTCTTCCTCTCCTACCACCTGTGTCTCCTATTGAATCTCCTCAAAAACCACTCCAGGTATATTGTCGTCGGCAGAAACCTCCAACAAAGACTTCTACCCCGCCTAGTGATCCGACTCCTGATCCTGCCTCTCTTCCAATTGCTTTGCGCAAAGGTACACGTTCTTGTACCTCTCACCCTATCTCTCAGTTTGTCTTGTATGGTCACTTGTCTCCATCTCTTTATGCCTTTACCACATCCTTGAATTCTACTGTTGTTCCTAAGTCTATCCAGGAAGCTATGTCCATCTCTGGTTAGAAATTTGCTATGGAGGTAGAAATGTCTGCCCTATCTGAAAATGCTACTTGGTCTTTAGTTATTCGTCCTCCAGGGAAAACTACTGTGAAGTATTTTCCTAATGCTTCTATTAAGCGTTTGAAGGCTCGCTTGGTTGCCAAAGGGTATACCCAGACATACAGTGTTGACTATCCAGAGACATTCTCACTTGTTGCTAAAATTTCTTTTGTCCAAATTTTGATCTCCTTGGCTGCTAATTTGGGTTGGCCATTATTTCAGTTAGATGTTAAAAATGCCTTCTTGAATGGCAATTTGAAGGAAGGTGTGTATATGGAGCAACCACCTGGGTTTGTTGCTCAAGGGGAGTCTAGAAAGGTGTGTAAGTTGCATAAGGCCATCTATGGTCTTAAACAATCTCCTAGAGCTTGGTTTGGTAAATTCAGTGAAGTATTGTTAAAGTTTGGATTGGGACGTTGCCACTCTGATCACTATGTGTTTTCTCATACCTCTGATAGAAGAAAGATTTTGTTGATAGTATATGTTGATGATATTATAATAACTGGAGATGATAAGTAGGGTATTGATGATTTGAAAAGATACCTTCAAAATTCCATTCGAACTAAGGATCTAGGTAAGCTTCGCTATTTCTTGGGTATTGAGGTAGCACGATCTAAAAAAGGCATTAGTTTATCACAGAGGAAGTATGTGTTGGATATTTTGGAAGAAACTGGCTTGTTAGGATCTAAACTAGTGGAGACTCCTATGGATCCTAATGTCAAGTTGTATGAAGATCAGGGGGAGCTGTTATCTAATCCTGAGAGATATCATCGTTTGGTTGGTAAACTAAATTATCTCACAATTACTTGCCCAGGTATATCATTTGCAATTAGTGTTTTGAGCCAGTTTATGAAAGATCCTCGCCTTCCACATTAGAAGGTAGTTATTCAAATTGTGAGGTATCTTAAAGCACATCCAGGCCGTGGTCTTTTGTATAAAGCTAATGGTCACCTACGGGTAGAAGCCTACATTGATGCTGATTGGGCTGGATCACCGTCAGATAGAAAATCCACTACTGGGTATTGCAGTTTTCTGGGAGGAAATCTAATTACTTGGAGAAGTAAGAAACAAACTGTTGTTGCCAGGGTTAGTGCAGAGGCTGAGTATAGGGCCATGGCATACACATCATGTGAGCTTATGTGGATTAAGCATTTACTTGAGAAATTAAGATTCGTTGTGAAGCTACCTATGACTATGCATTGTGATAATCAACCAGCACTTTACATTTCCTCCAATCCTATATTCCATGAGCGAACCAAGCATATTGAAGTAGATTGTCATATTACTCGGGAGAAAGTAAAAGATGGTGAAATTGCTACTCCATATGTTTCTACAAGAGTCTAGATTGCTGATATGTTTACTAATGCCTTATGTAAGACTTGTTTGGGTTTATTATGTAACAAGCTAGGATTGTATGATATATACTCCCTAGCTTGGGCTTTGGGCTCATGTTTTCAGAGGACTAAAGGTTCTGAATCCTGGCTCATATTTTCGGAGGACCTAGAATTTTTGGATCTTGGCTCATGTTTTCAGAGGACCTAGAATTTTTGGATCTTGGCTCATGTTTTCAGAGGACCAAGGGTTTTTGGGCTCATGTTTTCAGAGGACCAAGGATTCTGGAGCCTGGCTCATGTTTTCAAAGGACCTAAGATTTTTGGATTTTGGCTCATGTTTTCAGTAGACCAAGGGTTTTTAGGCTTTGAGCTCATGTTTTTAGAGGACCAAAGGTTTTGGATTCTGGCTCATGTTTTCAAAGGACCTATGATTTGTGGATCTTGGCTCATGTTTTTAGAGGACCAAAAGTTTTTGGGCTTTAGGCTCATGTTTCCAGAGGACCAAAGGTTCTGAATCCTGGCTCATGTTTCCAAAGGACCTAGGGTTTTTGGATCTTGGCTCATGTTTTCAGAGGACCAAAGGTTTTTTGGGCTTTTGGCTCATGTTTTTAGAGGACCAAAGGTTCTGGATCTCAGCTCATGTTTTTAGAGGACCTAGGATTTTTGGATCTTGGCTCATGTTTTCAAAGGACCAAGGGTTTTTTGGGCTTTGGGCTTATGTTTTCAGAGGATCAAAGGTTTTGGATCCCAGCTCATGGTTTCGGAGGACCTAGGATTTTTGAAACTTGGCTCATGTTTTCAAAGCACCAAGGGTTTTTTTTTTTGGGCTTTAGGCTCATGTGTGTGGGCCTTTTACCCTAGTACCTGCAAAATAAATATTTTGCAATTAGTAACAGAGTTATTCATTGAAAAGAATTCAGCATACCTGGCGAATGCCCCTAGTTTGGGATATATTCCATGGTTTGATGAATGCTGAGGATGGACAACTGACTTGATGTTGCACCACGGGAGAATATGGAAGAGGATCATAGCTTTCTGTTCTTGAAAAAGAATTTAATGAAGTTCTCTTCTGGGACTTTTGATTTATTTTTTTTTTTTTTTTTAATTTGGAAATCTTGAATTTTTTGAATTTTTTTTTCGAAAGATTTGGAAATCTTGAAAATTTTTTTCTGAAGTAATTGAAAATTTTGATTGATAATTTTTTTTTTTTGGCAACCTAATTGAAGGAATTAATTTTTTTTTTTTTTGGAAATCTTGAATTTTTTGAAGGAATTGAAAATTTTTTTTTGAAAGATTTGGAAATCTTGTATTTTCTTTTTTGAAGGAATTGAAAATTTTGATTGATGAATTTTTTTTTTTTTTTTTGAAAGCAAACTAAGAAGCACAAGCTCAATGCCCCTAGTCCCATGGCTTTTTGAATATTCTCTCTTTTCTTTTCTTCTCTCTCTCTCTTTTTTTTTTTTTTTTTTTTTTAAGATATGAATTTTTAAAAAAAAATTGAATTTTTTTTTTTGGAAAATTTTATTATTATTTTTTTCTTGAGATTGGAAGATTTGTTCATTATCAACAACTAAAGAAGATGAAGATGAAGATGGAGTAAGAGTGATTTACAATTTCTCAATGAAGAATTCCCTCTCCCTGTTCTGCCAAAGCAGATCTCTTACGTATATCTATGAGGTTGCAAAGTTTCTTTCGAAATCTGAATATCGAAACCATAGTTACTGCAACAATAAGACATTGCAGAGATTTGTTGAACTTTCTACTAAGTCTTTTTTTGGCTATATATTTCCCCTAGATTGGCGAAAATCATTGGTAAAGAACATGTTTTCTCTGAGAGAATTGTAGGTTTCAAGGAATTTATTAGAACAGGTCATAATGGAAAACATCAGCTTGAAGGGTAAGTTGACATACGAGCAATTTGGAAGAGTTGTAAGATAAATAATGGTTTATATAAGGAGATTTTGAAAAGGTTTGATGGGACTTATGGAAATCCACCATGGAAGACATTCATTCAGGTTCTCCGTGGGAATATGGGACCAGAATTTCCTCAAGGAACTTTAACTGACAATAACTATGAATCTCCAAGAGAACCGTGCGTTCTGTTGAGGCTACAAGAAGCTTTGCTGGATACTTACAATGCAAATTGGAGAGAAGTTGACTATATTTCCCCTGGTTGTTTCTTGTATCTTATTGAGCGCCTCCTTATCTTGGCATCTTACTTTAGGGGATACTTTATCACTTCGAAGTCTTCTTTCGCTGAATAGTTTATCTATCAAGCTGCAGATACCAACCCAAATTCCACTTTAGTGGCTCAAATGAGACCATCCCATGTCATCTTTGAGTTTATTGTCAAAGTTGTTCAACGGCTTCTTTATGGTAAGAATGATACAAAGGATTGGATCAGAAGGTCTGGTATAAATGTGAAGGACCACTATCCACTACTGGTATTGAGATTGGTTTCTATAATATGTTTAGTTCATCTGAATTCTGGGGAATTTTTGAAATTTCTTTTGGAATTGCTTGGTAGGAGCTATATTACTGAGCAACTTCTTTGGGAATTTTATGATTTCATTCAGAGAAAATAGAAACATATAAATGTGAATGTGCTAGCTGAAGCATTTAAAAAGATTCACAATCCTCTTGTAATTGTGAGTTTGGGAGGAAATTGTTCAAGGTTTCTATGTCCAGATGCCATTTTTGTGGACATGATGATAAAACAGTGCAGGGAGGACATGTTAAAAGTTTTGTTTCTGATGACAGTGAAACCATCACAAGGTCAAACTAGGACATTTGATGTGGGAGCAACTAACTCTGGCTATGAAGTGCTTTCTTTAGGCACTTATGATCAAGACAGTTGTAATTGTAAGTCTGCACCTTCAAACTTTGCTTTAGTGGCAGATCAGGGGGACTTGAACAACATAAATGGAAGCAGGCTACGAGTGAATTACTTTGGGGGAATATTTGAAGCTTTGAAGTCGTTGGAGCATGGTAAAGATCCAAAGAGCTTTTTGTTAAATGTCCAAATGATGAAGGTAATGCAAAATTTTCATAAAATATTTGACTTCAGCGAAAAGCACACACAAATGAGCATCGTACTAAATTTTAATTCTATTCCTATGTGTATAGCAGGTGAACGTGGAGAAAAGTATTCACCTTGTTAGTACTGTTATGCATGAACGCCTTCAGAATGCTATCAACAATGTTGATGAAAACCTATTGGAGGAAGTAGACAGCATGGTTGATGAACTGAAACAACTTTCCGCTGCACTGGATGTGAGGTTAGTATGTACATTGACTGTGATATGCCTAGCCTTCTTTTGCTTTGTCCAAAAGGGGTCCTTACTCTAACTTACACATTATTGATGGATTATATGGACCAACTTTTACTGTGTTTTATAACTTGTGTACGTGGTAGCGATGGAATATCAAACCTTCCCTTTTTTACTGACTTTTTTCTTCCCTCTCTTTTGCATCATGTTCTCAGTGAACCGGAACTTGGAAACAATGTGTCAACAATTCAAGAACTTTGCAAGAGATTGCTGTCAAAAAGGCCAAATCTGGAACCTATCTTAAGTAAGCAATTCTTGCAACTGGGCACAAACCTTGTGGTTAAGACTTCTGGCAGTATATCAAATGAGCAGCAGTGTGATGTAAAGGACAATGATAGCAAACCTAAGGAAAATAGCAGTGCTGATGTTGCATCGGTCTCCAATCGTAAAAACAGCCAGGAAACAGAAAATAAGGTGAAGGGTAACAAAGTCCAGGAAAAATAAGGGGTAAAAAAGGAGGCAGTAAGAGATAAATAGATGTACATAAGTTGAAAGTTATTATGTATTGAACATTTCAAAAATTGTCTTCTCTATGCACTTGAAAGAGATGAACAAACTAATCAAAAATAAAATTTTTTTAAAGAAAGAGATGAACAATCTAGCATTTCAGAAAAGATCTTTGGATCTCAATATTTAGCACTTATTGTAGTATAACGCAGTGCTATAGAAGTTGCAATTCCAGGGCAATGTGATTATCAGAGGTTGTCTTGTCCCATCATTTTGAGCAGCGTGGGGTTATAGGAAAAAACAGATAAACTTTGGCACCTAAGTTTGTTTGAATTTCACACCCACTGGAAAATAATAATGAAATAAAGTTTAGGAATCAATAATTAGGGTTGCATGTTATTGTCAATATTTAGGGTTCTTTGAAGTCAATACCAAACCATTGGAAGAGAATTCCTAAAATACTAATAGTATTAAAGAAAAATGTATCAATATTGAATTTTGGAGCTTTAAATACTATTCTCAAGTTAGATGAGAAGAAAAAAAAAAAAAGGAATTGCCAAGTGAAAAAATTTTAAATACCTCTTTTATCAAAATTCTTTCTTTTAGCTTCAGATGTGAAATTGCACAGGATATCTCAATAGGTTGGTCTCATGGAAAATCCCATGAGGTTTGGTTTGAGTCTTGGAATTAACATACGCATGGTTCTTGTGGATGGGATGGGTAATTACATATCCATATTTTCTTTCTTTCTTTTTAAAATAGGGGTAATTACACATAACCCACTTGTGGTTTGGGCAAAAATCACTTTGCTTACCCGTGGTTTGAAAAGTATCACTTAATCCACTTGTGGTATGTTCCGTTTTTCGTAACCTACCTCTGTTAACATCAAGGGTAAATATGTATTTTTGCTTAAATTTTATGTCTCTCTCCTTCCAAAACAAAAAATAGAGCAAAAATGCAAAAGAAACAAGATCAAAAAGTGGTATTTGTCTCTCACTCCATTCACACAAATTTTGAACACGAAGAACATACCAAAAAAAAAACTCTTGGATTCAATCTCTTTTAGCCATTTACATGTTCAAATCAATCAATCAATGCCTTTCTCACCAATCCGTTTGACTAATTCATTTAATCCCTCACAAAGATCAAGAGACAAAATCCCATAAACCTCATATTCAGACACAATCATCCTCGATTCCTCAATAGCTGCTAATGCCGTGTACACACAAATTTGATATCTTTTGGACCAAACCCATTTGACCCATTTCTCCAAAATCCTTAAAAACAAAAATCCAAGTACCACAAACACCTAGATTCAAGAAATTAGAACTTTTTTCCCAAACCCATTTCTATGGTTCCCAAATCTCACAAGATTCTGAATCAGTCTGAAGAACAAAAAGAAATCAACCATTTGGAAAGAAACCCATTTGACCCAATTGGTTGGTATTACATGGGAGCTAGAGATCACAGGCACCCAGATTCAAAAAACCATACCTATAATTTTTTTTTTCATTGTTGTTCCATGGAACAGCCACCATTACCACAAACAACCTTGGTGTTCCTAGTTTTTGGCTTTACCATTAGTATTCTTGCATTCTATGTCGAGTCCCAATTACCAACTGATTCAAACACTCTTTCACCTCCACCACCTTGTGTATTTGTGTTTAATTTTTTGGGTATGTTCTTCATGTTCAAAATTTGTGTGAATGGAGAGAGAGACAAATACCACTTTTTGATCTTATTTCTCTTGCATTTTTGCTCTATTTTTTGTTTTGGGGAGGAGAGAGACATAAAATTTGAGTAAAAATGCCTATTTACTCCTGATTTTAACAGAGATGAGTTACAGAAAATAAACGAAACATACCACAGGTGGGTTAAGTGGTACTTTTCAAACCACAAGTAGGCAAAATGATTTTAGCCGAAACCCCAAGTGGGTTTAGTGTAATTACCCCTTTAAAATAACTACTTCAAATGTTCAGAGAGTGCCAATTTAACCATATAATAAAAGGTTAGAAAATTTGAAGTGTCTTGTAGATGTAATTACGGACATCCTTGTACGAGCAAGTATCGTCTTAGATAATGAAGAATAAGAGTAGAAAAAGAAAACCCTTGCTAGAATTAAGAAACATTGTTGAAAATGCATCACATAATGCAACTATCACAATTCTCATTAATGTGTACTCGATGCACGTGTATGTGTGATGTGTATATTACATAACAACTCCCTAATGTTATTAGGGGAGCATATCAAAAATTTGAAACTTTAGAGGATAAAATCAAAAGACCCTAAAACTTTAAGGGTGTGTTTTGCACTTTAAGCAATAGAATATGTTTGGTTTTGAGATTTTAGATTGGCAAACCATGAACATATCTACCTTAGTTTAGTGCTTTTAGAATTTCAAATTGTTGTTAAGTTCACTACCCAGGTGCTAGAAGTCACTATGCAAAACTGTGTTGTTCAACCGATCAAGAAGCCTCAATTTCAACAAATAGAGCTCCATCTCAACAAATCAAATCTCAAGATTATTGAAATATAAAATTCAACCCAAAAGTTCATTAAGTGATTAGGGTTTTGTGTGATCAAGCCAAAGGTATATAAACATACCCAAGTGTTTTTAAGTTTGTTGCCTAGGTGCTAGAAGTCATTGTGCAAAACTGTGCTACTCAAATGATCAAGAAGCCCTAATTTTGACAGATCAAGCTGCATCTTGATAGATTGAATCTTAGGATTATTGGAATATAGAATTCAATCCATTAGCCTATTAATTATTAGGGTTTCTTCAAATCAAGCAAAAGGTATTTATACAAACCCTAACTCACATCCAAGGGACTTTTGGAACTACTTTGTTATAGATGTAAAGATTCTATGCCTCTTGCTCACAAAAGTCACTACCAAAAATCATTCTACACTCAATATGAACTAGTGGTTAGTGAAGTTGCTGCATACTAGTCATCTCATGTACTGGATCTAAACCTTTAAGTAAAGTCTTGAAGTCATGTACTAGAGGTTTGTGTTGGAACAACTATATATTAAAGAAGTCTGTGGATCGAAGAGCTAAGTTTGGTAGGTTTAGCTACATTTATGAAGAATATGGTTATCCAGTTTGTAAACTTCTATTTGATAGTAGATTTGTTTACCTTGGGATTGATTAGGTCAAGTCCCTCTAGGGTTTTTACTTTGGAATTTATATTTCATTGGCTCTCCCTTAGTCATCATATATATGTGTTCTATTTATTTTCTGTTGTGTTTGATATTGATAATTTTTGCATTATTCAAAGACAATTCATAATTAATCTAATTAATAACTTCTCCATCTCATGCTCTCACTCTTCTCTCTTGATACCCTGTCACTCATAGTTTGCGTAACTAGCAGCGTATATGGGGTATACTATTATGGACCTTATGGTTGTTCCTTGTTAAGTATTTTTGTGTTACATGTTATATTATTTTAACAAGTATAATTGTGTATGGTTTTTTTTTTTTTTTTTTTTTGTATATATTTGTGATATTTTAGTTTATTGTTAATCTATCATGATTTTTTTTTTTTTTTTTGGTCTTGTATATATTTGTGATACTTTTTTTCGTTCATAGGTTATATTTTTGTTTTTTTGAAACTTACAGACATATTTTCATGATTATTAATTGTAAACTAGTAATTAACAATGACATGTTGAAAAGTATACTAGTCCAAAACAAACCAAACCGCACCTTGTGCACCGCACCATACCACACATGTAATCGCAAAATTGAGGTGCGATGCTGTGTGGTGATGATTTTGGCCAAATCACACTGTAAACACCCCTTTATATGTGTGTACTTGATTACTATTATTCTTTATTGCAGCTATGCATATGCATGAGTTATAAGCTAATGTCAACTTAGAGGGGGAAAAAAAGGCTAGATTATAATCTAATCCTAAACGCACACTTAAAAAATAATAATTGAAAATAATAAAAAATTACACTTTTACTCTAAAGTATACCCCAATTTGCACTTATCTCATTAAACTACAAAAATACGCGATCAACCCCCCTATACTAAAACTCATGTAACACTTATCATGGATCATATGCATCATCATAACAAATTTGTAACTCATTCCATTTGAAATATGACAGATTTTACAACTACAATAGTTTATAGTTTCTCAAGCGCACTTCACAAAACACAATTTGAAAAGCAATATCAAGCTGTCAAGGTGCTATTTCTTTTTCTTTCTTTTTTTTTCTAAGAAAACAAGAGTAGTATGTGTTCAAATATGAAAGTCTACTATTTTGCTTCTTTTTTTTTTTAAAAAAAGAATTCTATTATGTAACTTGTGTTGCTCAAATTAGTGATTTTTTTGGCATTCTTAATCTTCATTTCTCTCTCTCTCTCTCTCTCTCTCTCTCTCTCTCTCACACACTTTTATATATATATGAGATGGGTTCAAGTTATACTTGGAATCTGTTTGGATAGGCGTTATTGCAGAGGAAAACGCGCGTTAAGGATCTGAATGCTAAAAAAAAGGTAAACGTTTGGCAGAGCGATTTTAGCTAGATTGCGTTTACAAATCTAACCAAATCAGCAGTTTTAAAAGGCAAAATTTCAGAGCTTTTTCAGTTCCTGTGATTCAATATCGATTATCAATCGCACTTTTTTTCATCAAAAAATCTGTTTTGTCCCCTAAATACTAGTATATATTCCAGCTCTATGTTCTTTCTCAACAATCCTTCTTCACCAATTTCCCATGTATCACCTCTGACTTTGGTCCTTTGCTTCAATATTTGTCGTTCTTTGTTACTAGGTATACCTGGTAAACTTATTCTTCATTCTTTTCCTTGAATCTTGTCTATAGATTTGGTTTCTGCATGTTGGTTTAACAAGTTATTTCAACATAAACTTTTTTCTGTTAATACTAGAGATTTGAGTTTGGTTTCTAGTTCTTGGTTTAGTAAATTAAATTTAGTTTTGGGATTTGCTTTGAGAGTTGGTGGCAATGGGTTTTATTTCTTGGAAAAAAAATAGAATAAGTTGAAAAAAAATGTTATTGTTTAAAGGTTAGTGATATAAATTCAATTTGTTACTTAAATCAAAGTAACTCTCAATACTTTTGAAAAGGGTTGAAGAATATTATAAGAACTTTTGAAAAGAAAATAGGAAAAGAATATCCTAGGGTGAAGTATAAGCATAAGTGGGATGCATTGAAGAAAGATTGGGTACTTTGGAATAAGTTGAAGGGAAGTGAAATTGGATTGAGATGGTATGCAACCAAAGGGAGAATAGCTGCAACTGATGAGTGGTGGGAGAGGAAGCTAATGGTACGTTTCATATAACCCATTGTACATATGTTGTATTAGTAGATAAACTATGCTAATGTAAATTATTACCAAAAATATTCAAACTTGTAGCTTTATTGGAGGTACCTGAGGCTGCAAAATTTCAAGAAAAGTGTTTGGAGAATGTTGAATTATTAGACATTATATTTAAGGACATTGCAGCTACTGGAGATTTAGTGTAACACCCTTACCTTTATAAAATAAAATAAATAAATAAATCAAAAGGGGTTTTAGCAATGTAATTTTAAGTGATGGTAGTTTTGTAAATCCATTCCATAGATATTTGTATTGAGTGGTCCAAAACATATATCCACATGTTATCTCCCTTTCACCCTCCCAATCCCTCTTCTCTCTTGCTTTTCTGCTAGTAGGCCAAACCATCTCCTCTCTCTCTTTGATTTTCACACTTCACTTCATTACCAAATTGGACACTTAGCTTCAGACAATGAAAATAAGGGGCCTTTCATCTCTCATTACTCACACAAACTCGTGGCCTTTCATTATTCTTTTGTGGTAGAAGCTTTTAGGTTAAAGATTTTGGTAAGAAACCTCTTCACTGTTCTACTTCTACTCCTAAGATTAATTCTTGCTATTAGTTCATTTGTTTTTGGCTATGCTAAGTTACCTTGGTATGTCTTAATCTATTTATATAACAATCCTTTTGATTGCATGTTTAATAATTATTCTCATTTTCCTTGATACATGTTTTGCACTTTAGTGGCCTTTTGATTGCTAGATGCCACATATGGACTTTGCTATTCTATTTATTATAAGGATAAGTCTTGTGCCACATAAAGTGGCACAACAAATGCCACAACTCGCCTATGTAACGAGTTGTAGTTGGTGGAGGAATGTCCCCACATGGACCCACCACCACCCCTCCACCAACCACAATTTGTCACATGGGCGAGTTGTGGCATTTGTTGTGCCACTTTATGTGACACAAGACTTACTCTTATTATAAAGGTGAAAATACACTTTTGGTCTCTACATTTTTGGCCGATTCTCGATTTGGTCCCTAAATTGATTTCGCTCCTAGGTCAGTCCCTAATTTTGAAAAATTGTTTTTATTTTGGTTCCTACCGACAACTCAGTAACAGAAAAATCTGAGGTGGCAAACGAAGTGCATAACTGACAAATTAAATGCTAACACAGCCTAAAAATAGTAATAAAAAATACGAAGTCATCATCCATGTCAGCATCTAATTTAAAAAAATATATATCAATTTTAACAAAATTTAAAAACATAAAAACAAAATTTAAAACATAAAAATACATCAATTCAGATTTGAATAAAAATAAACATGAACATGAAAATAGATCACAAGAACACAAGAGCATCAGAAAATTTATAAAAAAAGAAATTAAATTAAAAGAAAACCTTAAATCTAATTTAATTAAAATTATTTTAAAAAACAAAAATAAAAAAAGTATCCTTTTAATTCTTTTTCTTGTTCGTTAACCTTAATTCTTTTCTTTTTCTTTTAACCTCATCAGCGATCAGACCCAAACTCTAAACTCTTTCTATCTCTAATTCACTCTCTTTCTCTTCACCATCGACGAAATCTCTCAGACCTAAACTCTCTTAAAATTTCATCTCCGTCAATCTGCCAAACTCTAATCTAACCTAAACTTTCTCAAATCTTAGTGATGAGGTTGCCGCTATTGAACTCATTCATCCGTCGATCTACCAAACTCTGATCTGACCCAAACTCTCTCTAATCTCAGTGATGAGGTCGACCTTTCCAGTGAAGAAGAGTGCCGCCGCCCGTGATATCTATAGCTCAAGCTACTGCTAGTTTACTTCATTATCCATGCTTAGATTCTACTTATTAATGTCCTTTGATGCTCAGCATTTTTGGGAATTTTTGGGTTTATGATATATGAGTTGTACCTGCCCTGTATGTAGTTGTTATGTTTGCTTCATTCTTGTTTATGCCTTTTGTAGTTATTTTTTATTCTCTCTCTTTTCCTTGTTTAATGGAAAGGGGGAAAAGTAGAAAATTTATATTTATTGAAATTGGGAAATGACATTTAAGATTCGGTGTGGTGGTAACTTGTTTTTTGTCGCTTGTTTTTGGATCAATGGTTGGGTCCACTAATGATTTTGGTTTGGGTTGTGATCTGGGTTTCGTTTGTGTTTTATCTCTATTTTTTATCTGGATCTGTGTTTGTGTTTGAACTCTGTTTCTTTTTTTCTTTTCTTTTTTCATTTGTGTTGTTGTATTCTAGGTCTATGTTTGATCTCTATTGGTGATCTAGGTCTGTGTTTGTGTTTAATCTCTGTTTTTTTTTTTTTTTTTTTTTTTTGTGTTGTTGTGATCTGTGTTTGTGTATGTGTTTGATCTCCATTTCTTTTTTTTTTTTTTTCGGTTTGTTTTTTTTTTTTTTTTTTTCAGTTTGTGTTGTGATTTGGGTTTGAGATCTTCTTTGCTGGGTTTAAGTTTTTCGTTGCTGGGTTTGATTGGGAAGAACACAAAGAACAAGTTGCAGGGTTTAAGTTTTTTAATTAAATTACATTTAAGAGTTTTTTAAAAAAAATTATTTCTTTTTTTATATAAATTTTTTGACGTGGCTTTGTTTAAAAAATTTTAAATGCTGACGTGGTATTTAAAAATTCCAAATAATTATTTTTAATAATATTTTAATGGTCATGTCAGCGTCACATCAACAAACAGGGTATTCCGTCTGCCACGTAGGAGGTTTCTGTCACTGAGTTGACGGCAGGGACCAAAATAAAAACAATTTTTCAAAATCAAGAACTGACCTAAGAGCAAAATCAATTTAGGGACCAAATCGAGAATCAACCCAAAATGTAGCGACCAAAAGTGCATTTTCGCCACAAAAAAAAAGTCATCAAACACAAAAATGTAATTTAAACATTTATCTACTAATACATAACATCTGTAATATCTCTTAACATTTTATTAGTAGTTTTAGGACCATAAATTATTCCACAACTTTTTTTCTCAACTATGACGTGGTAGATTGTAAGTGGTTAACCATCTGTAGATGACTAAATTTCTTTGTTCGATATATCGGAAATTTTCCCTCTCTACACCATCATTTACACATAGAGTCACTTTTACTTTTATACCTCTTTTTGCTTTTGCTTTGTTTTGTGTGAATGAAACACCACCCGTCAAAAAAAGCTGAGTCTATCATCTGGTTTCAATGCATACTGTCAATATTCCAATCATACTGAGTCACAGATAGATTGAGCAACTCACTTGTTCATGCGCCGAGTGAAAGAGGTTTCAACACTCTCAAACCACTGCAGCAGTGTTCTAATACTAGAGAGCACCCTAGACCTAGGACCAAGAACCAAGGACTCAGGTTTAGCGTGTAAGGATAGAAAGTGTAGAACGAAAGATAGAAATCGTAACACACGTTTTCTAACTTGGATAGAATTTTAATAATGTTTGGCTGACAATTATCTTTTCTAATAGTAGAGGAACACTACAAAAAACTGGGCCTATAATGGCATTTGTGAAACACCACTATAGGTACTAAAAACGCCACTATAGGCCCATTTGTGCTATAGCAATGTTTGCTATAGTGGCATTTGTAAACGCCACTATTGTACCACCACTATAGGTCTGCCCTATTGTGGCATTTCTAAACACCACTATAGACCAATTCTTTTTATTTTAAAAAAGGCTATAGTGGTGTTTGTTAAACGCCACTATAAGTCTGCCCTATAATGGCATTTCCCAAACGCCACTATAGCTTCTTTTTTTTTTTTTTTTTCTAAAAAAAAAGGGTCTATAGTGACGATACAATAGTGGCATTCTACAAACACCTCTATAGCCGAAAACCACCAACAACAAAAAAATTGATTACCAAAAATTAATTTTTGGTAATTAAATGTTTTTTTTTTAATTTTTGGTAATCAAATGTTTTATGTTTAAGTGAATTAAAATTTTACTTAAATTAAAAGATAAAAAAATTCAAACACTATAGCTAGCCCAGCAAATTCAAAATGAAAAACAAACCCACCTAAAAAATTTCAAAATCATACACAACATGCTCACATTCAAAAAAAAAAAAAAATAGCAACTCCACCCCCCATTTAGCCGCCATAGACCCACCTGCAAAAAGAAATCATCAAATAAATTTGAATTTTTCACTACTTTCTTGGTTCTATTAACAAAGATATTATCACACTTGAGATCTCTATACCTATCAATAATAAAAAGCCAAAGAATTCACAAAAAATAATAAAAAATCTCAGAGACCCACGAAGCAATGTTGACAGCAAACAAGGAACAGACCAAAACAATCATTAAATTTTTTTAAAAAAAAATACTTCCTGCAACTATACAACCAATGGCATCAAACACAATAGCACTCTTTCTTCAATCACAAATCCCATAATAGTAGCACCATTTACAAATTTAAACAAAATTAACAAGTTGCAACACCATCTTCAAATCCAAAACCCCCTGACATTAACACCACTGCAAATAAAATAGGAGAAATAAAATCAAAATGGAGAGGAAGAGAAAAGAATAACTCTAGGTGTGTAGTGAAAGAAGGAAAAAAAAGAAAGAGAAAAGAATAAAGATGGAGTGGAGATAAGGGAGAAAAAAAAAGAAAGAGAGGAGAAAACAACAAAAGAAAAGAAAAAAGTCAGAAGAAGGACGTGAGAAAATGGAATGATAAGGTGAGTGGGGGTAGGTGGGGTTAGGTGGGTTTTGAGTTTTGAATTTTGAAATTTTTTAACATTTTTATTTTTTAATTTTTTTGCTTGTCCCTCGCGCGCGCGTGCGTATGTGTATATAAAATTTAATAGAGAAATGATATGTTCACAATATTTTCACACCAAATTTTAAGTGGTAGGTTGTTATCAGCTGTTATTGTTGGGGCAAAAAAGTAATCTTAATGTGAAATTTAAATTTGAACCAATAACAACTAACCACTTTTTTTTTTTTTGAGATAGCATAACTAATAACTTATGATTTGTTATGAAAATGTTGCAAAAATATTGTGGACATAGCATAAAACCAATAACACCTAACCACTTTTTTATTTTTATTTTTATTTTTGAGATAGCATAACTAACAACTTATGATTTGTTGTGAAACTGTTACAAAAATATTGTGAACATAGCATAAAACCAATAACAACTAATCACTTTTTTTTTTTTTTTTTTTGTAAAAATATTACAGAAATATTGCATAGCTAAAACCAATAACAACTGATTTTTTGTAAAAATTTTTTGTTACAAAATGTTGTAAAAATATTGTGGACATAGCATCTCTCATTTAAATATAAATATATAATAATATATATTTAAATATATATATATATATATATATATATTATTCAAATATTTTGGAATATGCCATGGAATATTCTAAGCATATTCTAGGAATATTCCATATTTTTTTATGGTGAAAAACTGAATGGTTAACAAATTTGTTTGGTTTTTTTTTTTTTTTTTTTTTAATGAAATATTGTAGAACATGCCATAGAATATTCCTAGAATATTCTATGGCATATTCCTAGAATATGCTGTAGTACCTGAGCACATTTGTTTTTTTTTTTTTTTTTTGTAGCTCTTATTAAAGGAAAAAAACCCAACCGAAAAAGAAAAAGAAAATAAAATAAAAAGTGCCTATAGCGGTGTTTGACAAACGCCACAATAGATCATACTCTTACAAATGCCTATAGTGGCGTTTTTCAAACACCACTATAAGTCTTTTTTTCCTGTAACTCTTATTAAAGAAATAAAACAAACTAAAAAAAAAAAAAAAAAAAAAAAAAAACCCTATAGTGGCGTTCGACAAATGCCACTATAGGTCCTAGTCTTACAAGGGCCTATAGTGGCATTTTAAAAACATTGCTATAGGCCCTTTGAAAAGTTGCTATAGACCCATTTTTTTAAAACGCCACTATAGGTCCAGTTTTTTGTAGTGGAAGAAAAAAAGACGACAAAAAGGATTTGTGACAACGTGGTCAACATAATCAAAATCTTAAAATCCTTCTTCCTCTGACTTCATAATATTTTTTCATATAAGCTTTTAAGGCCTTGCAATTTTATATATTATTATTATTATTCTATTATATATATTTATTAGTCTTTGAGCACGCGCGTGATGAGTATTATACATTTGTAGGTGAAAATTTTTCATCACATTCTTAGATTTTTTTTTTATTAAAAAAATTTAATAATTCTAAATTATAATGGATGCAAATAATTAATTATGGAACAATTATCACTAATAACAAAACAATTATTACGTTAAAAGAATACATATATATGACAAAGTCAATATTAGTATAGATACTCACTCAAGTAACATGTTAGTTTTCAAACTATTCTTCACACCATAATTTGTATTTGTTTGTTTGTTTTTTTTTTTTTTTTGGTTAAAAGGAAACTTCATCCAGAAACTAACCGGCCTCTAAAACAGAGGTTACAATGCGAACATACATCATACCAGCCGAATCAAGGCTGAGAAGGAGAGCTACCTCAGGAGAAGGTTCAAGCAAAATAGTAAAATCTTGACTGAGGAGCGCACCTCGTCTAGCAAGGGCGTCAGCACATTTATTCCCTCTCTATAACAATGATTAATCCTAACTAGGGGGATGTCTTTCAAAAACTTCCTACAATCAGCCACCAAGATGTCAATGCCATTAGGATGATCCAGCTCCTTCTTCATAAGGTCCACAACCAATTATAAATCCAGCTTAATTTCAACCACTGGAATTTTTAGAGAAATACACAAGTATATGCCATCAAGAAGTGCCCAAAGTTCTGCAGCAACACTTGTTGTAGACCCAATTTCTCATGCAAATCTCTTGACCCAATCACCCTTATCATTTCGAATTAGACCACCCCCACCAGCCCGACTGGGGTTACCCAACGAAGATCCATCGGTATTCAACTTGAACCAGCCAAGAGGAGGATGATGCCAACGGATTTGAATTCTTGTTTTGGCTCCAACCTGCTTCCCATGGATTCCTAGGTGCAGGAACTCAGTTTCTTTGACTAATGCTTCAGCTTTGGGATCCTTTTGGAGGTGGGTTCTTTCAAAGACTACATTGTTGCGGTGAAGCAAAGTAGTCCATAGAGCAAAAGGGAGTAGGATACCCCACTCCATACCCGAAAAACTGCTGGATTTGGAACTTTGACAGTTTTTTTAGCCACTCCACCACGTTAGTCTCATAGAATAAGCTCCTTTGGGTCGGCGGAGAAAAGGAGTTCCAATACATTTGTGCCGTGTGGTAGTCCCTTAAGGTGTGAATAATTGTTTCAGGAGCATTGTTACATATAGGACAAAGAAAAGGAACATCCATACCTCTTTTAGCAAGAATGGCCCGAACTGGTATGCTGTGATGACAGCATTGCCAAAGAAAATGCTTAATCTTTGGCAGGGTTTGCACTTTCCACACCCAATCTCCTCTGAATATCTGGTTCTCCTTACTGTTGACATCCAAGTTTGCAAGGCGATAAGCCACCTTAAGCTTGAACTCGCCATTGGGAGAGGAGAACCAAGAGAGCCGATCCTCCCTATGATCTGAGAAAGGGATAGGAGTCGCTTTGACTTCCAACAGGATTGAGGCAGGAAGAACAAAGGATAATCCCTCCCAATTCCATCCAAGGAAGCTAGCCATGTCCATCACCTTGAGATTCTCTTCACCTCTGTTCAATGGTCCATAAATCAGGCTTCTCAAAGGCCCTTTGTTCAGCCACTTGTCAAACCAGAGAGATAAAGAGCTATCCTTCCCTGTTATCCACTTAGAGCCTTTTGAAAAAAACTCCTCCCCTTTTCTAAGACCAACCCAAGTAGGAGAGCACGATGTAAGAGTTGTTGTGCTTCTAAAATTTCTACGTTGAGCACGGTATTTGTTAGATAAGACTCTTACCCACAATGAGTATTTTTCCGAGTGGAACCTCTAGTTAAGTTTAGCTAGAAGAGCCGTATTTTTTGGCTTGGCTGCTTGGATACTTAGACCACCTTCCTCCTTTCCTTTTGTAATTTTGTTCCAGCCTATGAGATGGGCCCCAGATAAAATTCCTTTTCAGTTTGTCTATTCCCTAGAGAATTTTAGGAGGCAAAGCTGTGCATTGCATCGCATAGTTAGGAATAGTGGAGGTGACCGATTGAGTAAGAACAACTCTACCCGCAGGAGATAGAAGGTTGGCTTTTCAACCTGCCAACTTGCTCTGAATACAGTCCAAAATGAAGCCAAAATCTTGCTGAGAGCCTCTATGCTTAATGGGAAATCCCAGGTATTTCCCAAAGGAAGGGGTAGATCTAAAACCCAGTACATCACAAAGCTTGGTCCTTATATTCTGATCAACATTAGAAGAGAAGAAGACACGAGACTTCTCGCCACTAATTTTTTGCCCTGAAAGATCACAGAAGGAGTCCAAAACTTCCTTAATAGCAACACATTTTTTTCGATCAGTTTTGGCGAACAACATGAGTTCATCAGCAAAAAACACATGAGAGAAAGTTGGACCCCTTTGAGAAGCTTTGATTGGATTCCAAAGATTCTCCCGACATTTACCCTCGATCAAAGCCCCAAGGACTTCCATACGTAAGATGAAAAGGAAAGGCGAAAGAGGGTCGCCTTGACGCAGCCCTCTCGAAGGTTGAAAGATTCTCCCGACATTGTATTTGTTTGTTTCTTCCTCAGTTTTATGTTCTTTTTCTCCCTTTCCCCCAACTGCGAGAAAACCCTCACATGGTCTGGGCAAAGGTGTAAGGCTCTAATATCTGGCCTTAACCAAATCATTCAGGTACTTCCTCCTTATTAAACTATCTGTTTGATTCCAATTTTGCTGTCTTCATTCGTTCGTATTTTCTAATTTCCCATTTGTATTCGGATCTTCTATTCTATATATGTTCAGCATTAGATCTTAGATCTCAATTTATTTGATCCTTCTTGATTATATTTCTATGATTTGTATTTTGCAGTGAGAATTAGAAAATGGATTCATCGAATTCCAAGTCTAATAATAAGGTATCATATGTATTTTTAATTTTTAATTTCCTTGAAATTAAGGTAACCCTAGTCAGTTTATAGACCATGACGTGATGTCTCTACCATTTTCAAAACCCTAATTCTTTCTATGTTCTTGTTGTTCTAGGACCTTAACATGATTGCCAAGCTCATTTGAAATGAATACTAAGCTTTATTATGAATTGACAGGCAGCTTGCTTGATTCTAAAAATGGGGTTTGTTTGTTTATTATTGAATCTGTCTTGTATTTGTAGATGAGATGGGCACCAATGTAAATGTTATGGAAATTTTAATTTATAATTCCAATCCTAGGCTAGGAACCGATCTGAATAATTGGGTTAATGAATTTAATGGGTTTGCTTTGTTTTATTGTTAATTGTTGTATAATTGCTGTCTTATATTTGTTTCCGAGAGGGGTATCTATGTTCAAATTTGAGTGCTCTGCTTAGACCTTTGCTGAGCTCTGTATGGTGGGGTTGGCTGGCTTTAATTGTAGAAAAAGAGAAGCGTGTGTATGGGCCATGGAAAACTTTGATTCAATCAGGGTTTCTTATTCCTCACTTTCTAAGGTTGTTGAAAAGGATAACAATAATGCCCAATTCCACTATGTTGATGACTACACTGACTCTCCGTGGGACTCAAACTCAAAGTCCTCTCCACCGGATCACGTGTTTTACGAGGATGATTTTGCTATTGATGGAGAAGGATATGATTCAAGCGATGACGCTCGTAATTTGGCCTATACTAGCTATGGGACAAGCTTCCCTGTCCTCATCCTCAACTAATTTCATAATTTGATGAGCATCACCACCCTCCAATTTCTGATTTGTTCTTTGGTGAAGATTACATGAAGTATTATAAGTATCCTTTCTAAGATTTTATTGGGTTCTCTTGGCTTCTTTTGTTTGTTGAGTAATTTATTGTAACTTACGCGTTTATTTTGTTGTGTTCATGTGGTTTTTCGAGTAAAATTATAATGGGTACCCTTGTGTAACTTAGGGCTGTAAACGAGCCAAGCTCAAGTGAGTAGTGCCTGTTTGAGCTTGGCTCTTTAGTAAAAATAAAATGCTCAAGCTTGGCTCAAGCTCGAAACAAGCCTAAATATAATATTTGAACTTAAGTTCGTGGAAAAACTCAAAAGCTTGAGCTCAACTTGGCTTGGCTTGATAAATTAATTAAGCCAAGCTTAAGCTTAACATCAAGCTCAAACTCAAGTTCAAGTCAAGCTTTTTTGCTTGGGATCTCACAAAATTGCATTATCAAGTGCTCAAATCTCCAACAATCAAGTAAACAAAAATAAGAAAATAATACACTCATTTGTTCATGCTTCTAATTTCAACTGTGATTAGCAATTGATCAAATTAAAGCTTTACATAATTAAATCTATCCATTCATACTTCCTTGTCTCTATCTATAATATTTGTTCAAACAACTATAAAAATATATAGAAAATTTTTAAACATGAAAATTTACCTATGGTGAGAGAAGGTTATGAATGGCTTGGAGGATGGAGGTAGAGAGTGAAGATGGTAGTGATGCCAAATACTACACCGGATCTAGAGCTATTGTCGGAGTTCTTTGCATACCCCCTAGAACCCTGAAATTACATGGTGATTCAGTAAACACCGAACTCTAAATCCTCTTTGCTAGCATTTAACTCTTCCAAATCTAGGACTTGTTCATTTATTGCACAAAGATATAGGGCAGATTTGGTGGAATTTCTTGGCCTTATGAGAGAGAGAGAGAGTTGATCAATTCTATTAGGACATATGTGGTTCACTTGTTAAGAACATATGTCATTCTTTTATGTAATTGGCTAATCCTTTGACAAAACGTACTTTGCTTGTATTTGGGTAGATCTAGGTGGGGTGTAATATTTCAAGAAACAAGGTTTCAAGATCAAATGTTAAAGCCATACAAGTATGTCCAAGAAACAAGCTGAAGAAGTGTCTGTCACTAAAGCTCAACAGCTAGCATCTATCGAGCTTAAAAAGCTGTTCCAGCCTCGTGCCTCAACAGCTCCTCGACAGCTTCTTGACACCTCTATCTGTCGAGGTTTAAGAAAAACATAATTTCAGATCTGTTTTGATTCTAATTCGTGGATATGTCTTTGGGCCTTCTTTTCTCATAACCCTAGGCATATAAAAGGATTATTTTAAGGGGTCTTATCTGGTGACATAGCTAAGAGCGCAAGTTGCAAAAGCAATTTGTGACCGGAGACAAAGTTTGCCCTAGTTTATTTCTATTGTGAAGAAGCTGCTGTGCTTGTACACTATAGGGTTTTGTAACCAAACATCTTCTTGTTCTTCATTGTGAGGATGAACTGAAGAAACTTACAGCCAACATCTTTTCTCAAGTTGGTGATTAAAGTCGCATACTAGGATTCGCGCAATTGGTTAGTCAGGTATTAGGAACTACAGAACAAGTCCAATTGGGTATTGGGGTAAGAGTTCAACTGTAGGTTGGTAGAAGGTATTGGGATTCCTTTACTTGTAACAGCTTGTTTTGATAATAATGGATTCTCCGGAATTGTGACCTTAAAATCACCCAGTGAGGTTTTTGCCTTGGAGGTTTTCCTCATTCATAAACAAATCACCGTGTCAATTTATTTTTCCGCTACACTTTAGTTTATTGGTGATTTGTTTGTGCTACCACGTGTTTGCATGTTAATTTGATTAATTAATTAAATTTGGCTAATTAATCAATTAATCCATTACAAGGGGTCAATACATTTTTGGCCTATTAAATTCTATGTGAAAATTTGGGGAAATGAAAGAAATTGATGGGAAAAGAAAGACACCGATGATAAAAGAGAGAAAGATTGAAGCTTCTCAAAGAAGCTTTGGTCTTTCCAAGATAGCCTAAGAGTTTTAGGTTGCAGACTGCATAGGATTGACATGGACTCATTGAGTGACAACTGAAAATTTTAGTTTGAATAAAACTGAATTGGTTTTTTTTTTTTTTTTTTTTTTTTCTTAAATGATAGAAATAAATTGTGAAGTTTCGGTAGAGAGAATTGAGAAGAAACTAAACTGTATTAAGATATAGAGTATTCAGATGGAAAGGAGTAACTAAATGACTAAACTAACACACGAAAATAATATGAAAAGCAGAAAAGACAACAAAGGGATAAGATAGTGAAGTCCAGCTATAAATGAAGTATTGAAATACTACTGTATTAGAGTCTTTAGAGAAATCTAGAAGGTAGAAGTGGAGTGAAGTCTAGCTGTATGCATAAAGTACAACTGTACTAGCTAGAGAACTCTAGAAGGTAGAAGTGGAAATTGAAAAAAGCGTGAATTACAAAGTGAAGCCTCCGGTCTTTTTTTTTTTTTTTTTTGCTAAAATGTTTTTTTTTTTAAAAAAGGGAAAGAAAAAAAACTTGAAGTAATGGGTACTGAAAAGTTATCTCATGTGAGAAATTTTATTATTAAAATATGTGTAATATAAAAATATTTAGTTTATTTAGTAAATATATATCAAGCCTTTTATCAAGCTATATACAAGCTTAAGCTTGGCTTGTGTTGTATCAAGCCCGATTGTTCACGAACAAATTTTTTTGCTCAGGCTTGGCTTGTTTATCAAACAAGCCAAAAACTAAGGCTCAAGCTTGGCTTATTTATAAACAAACAAACAAACATGAACGAGCTTTTTATTGAGTCGAGCCCGAGTTGTTCACAATCGGCTCAGTTCGTTTACAGCCCTACTTGTGTTGCTTTGTTAAGTACATTGTTGTCAATTACAAGTTAATTTGTTGTGTTCATGTAGTTTTTCAAGTACCCTTTTTGACAATTATAATGGGTTTCTCTTGATTTGTTTTGTTGAGTGATTTTATGTTTAGAAATAATAAACAATTAGAAACATCCCTCATATAAATAGACGAGTTCCAATCATCTTCATTGTTCATCATTTGCCTACACGCTTCCAAAGATTGTATTGTTTGTAGGATTTTACAGCTAGATTGGTCATTGTCTTGTGGTACACCCACAATGATGAAATCAATCTTTTCATGGGCAGAACCTGCAAGAATAAACTGAATGGAATGTTCCTTGAATGCCAGTAGAAAATAAGGGCTTTATAAATAATAATGACAGCCTAAAACTAGAGATGAGGCTCAACTCAATTTTGTCAAGAGTAACAGAGTAGGCTTGGAGAATCATTTTATTTATTTATTTGAGGAACATGTCTCTCCCCCTCCCCCTCCAAAACAAACTGTTGTAAAAGCGGAAGATTTAATACCAATTTGTTGAGAATAGTAGAAGCATGAATATCTATTTATTGTGTGTGTATCCAAATAACATTGGGTTTATGCAAAATAGAAATAGAACAACAAAAGAAATAATCACACGGGAACACAAAGATTTACGTGGTTCGGCTTTTGGCCTACGTCCACGGGCGGTGTCAATGAGAAAGTTTCACTAACAAAAAGAAGAGATTACAAAAGTAGTACCCAAAACACTCTCACTAAACCTAAGTCCCAAATACACCCAAAGAGCTCTTAATCACCAGAAGCACGTGACTAGAGAAACCTGAAAAACTCTATAACAAAGTCACGCCTTAGAACTCTATACTAAATACCAGAGAATACCTATTTTAATATTGCGGCACTCCTTACTCCTACCCCAATAGCCGCATAACTAGTGTATATATATAGAGATGTGGGCCTTTTTTCATTGAGTGAAATACAACTCCACCTAGAAGTGGAATTGCTTACTTTGTCGGCAAAACAGTCCTATTAGTACTAGGACTTGGTTTATAAATCCTTCCAAGGCAAGGACTATGCAATCTCACGTGCACTATTCAAGCCACTAGTCATAACAAATCTCCACCTTGGCTTGAATTTGGTCAAACCCCACAAATGAAACTTCTCCACTGCCAACACCAAAACCCCTAAGGGCCATCACAAACTGCAAATGCCAATCAAGTCCAAGCAATGCTTGAACTTGTGCAAAGGGACTGGCTTGGTCATCATATCTGCTGGATTGTCTACTGTAGCAACCTTTCTAACTGCAACTATGCCTTCAGATACAGTCTCACGAATGAAGTTATATTTGACAGCAATGTGTTTAGATCTCTCATGATACATCAGATTTTTAGTCAAATGTATGGCACTCTGATTATCACAAAATACAACAGAATCATCTTGTTGTAAACCCAGATCACCAACCAAACCCTTCAACCAAATAGCTTCCTTCACTGCCTCTGTTGCTGCCATATACTCTGCCTCTGTAGTAGACAAAGCAACTGTTGATTGTAACGTTGCTTTCCAACTGATGACACTACCAGATAATGTGAAAACATAACCTGTCAGAGATTTCCTCTTATCCAAATCACCAGTAAAATCAGAATCAACAAATCCAATAACACTGCCACTATTAGTAGAAGCCCTGTCATATACCAAACCAATGTTTGCAGTACCTCTCAAATATCGAAGAATCCATTTCACAGCTTGCCAATGTTCTTTACCAGAATTAGCCATATATCTACTAACCACACTAACTGCATGTGAAATATCTGGACGAGTGCATACCATTGCATACATTATGCTACCCACTGCACTAGAATAAGGGACATGAGACATGTACTCCTTTTCCTCCTTAGACTTTGGTGACAAAGCCGCTGAAAGCTTAAAATGTACTGCTAATGGAGTACTCACTGGCTTAGATTGCTGCATATCGAAACGTTTAAGTACTTTCTCAATATAATTCTTTTGTGATAGAAATAACTTGCCAGCTTGTCGATCTCTATAAATCTCCATTCCCAAAATCTTCTTAGCTGTACCCAAATCTTTCATCTCAAATTCACCACTAAATAAAGTCTTTAGCTTGTTTACCTCTATCAGATTCTTAGCTGCAATGAGCATATCATCAACATATAGCAACAAGTAGACAAAAGAACCATCTGAGAGCTTCCTATGATACACACAACTATCATAGTCACTTCTTAAGTAACCATGCCCAATCATGAAAGTATCAAACCACTTATAGCACTGCCTTGGAGATTGCTTCAAACCATATAAAGATTTTTTCAACAAACAAACATGGTCTTCTTTTCCTTGGATCACAAAACCTTCTGGTTGATGCATATATATTTGTTCTTCAAGCTCACCATGCAAAAAAGCTGTCTTGACATCAAGTTGTTCTAATTCCAAGTCAAACAATGCAACCATAGCAAGCATCACACGAATAGAGCTATGTCTCACAACAGGAGAGAACACTTCTTTGAAGTCTATACCTTCTCTTTGACTGTAGCCCTTTGCATCCAATCGTGCCTTGAACCTCGGTGCTTCAACCCCTATAGTTCCTTCCTTTTTCTTGAAGACCCACTTGCAACCAACAATCTTGTGGCCTTTAGGTGGTTTCACTAGCTCCTAAGTCTGATTCTTATGAAGAGACTCAATCTCCTCGGTCATAGCAATACTCTACTGAGCCGAATTCTCACTAGAGACAGCTTCATGATAATTAGAAGGTTCTTGATACTCAATAATCTCAGCCACAGACAAAGCATAAGCAACCAAATCTGCCTCAGCAAACCTCTGTGGTGGTCTAATCTGTCTCCTCTCTCTACCAGTGGCTATACTATATTGCTGTTGCTGCTGTGATGCATCCACTTCATTAGTAGAATCATGCACCTCATCTCGAATAGGCTGAACTGAAGTGCTATTATGCACTTTATCCAAAGCTTCAATCTCAAGCTCCACCTGCTTACTAACACCATGGTCTTTTACTGCCCCATTACTCTCCTTTTTCTGGTCAAGAATAGCAGACTCATCAAATTTCACATCTTTGCTGATAATTAATCCAGGGGATTTTGAATCTCTACGCCACAATCTATAACCTTTTGTCCCTGATGCATAGCCTAGGAATATGCACTTCTTTGCCCTTGGCTCAAGTTTGCCATCATTCACATGAGCATAAGCAGGGCAACCAAATACTCTCAAATTAGAGTAATCAGCAGGAGCACTAGACCATACCTCAAAAGGAGTCTTACATTCAATTGCAGTTGATGGAGACTTATTAACTAAATAGCAAGCCATATTAATTGCCTCAGCCCAAAGTCCTTAGACAAACCACAATTTGAGAGCATACAACGAGCCCTCTCCAATAGAGTTCTGTTCATACGTTCTGCAACCCCATTCTGCTGTGGTGTTCCTCTAACAGTGCGGTGTCTCACTATGCCTTCATTTTTGCAAAACTCATCAAATTCACCTGAGCAAAATTCCAAACCATTATCTGTCCTAAAACGCTTAATCTTTTTACCAGTCTGCTTCTCAATAAGCGTCTTCCATTGCTTGAAGGTGACAAAAACAGCACTCTTATTTTTCAAAAAATACACCCAAACCTTCCTTGAATAGTCATCAATGAAAGTCAACAAATATCGGTAACCACCCTTGGAACAGACAAGAGAAGGACCCCAAAGATCGGAATGGATATAATCTACTGTGCCCTTAGTCCTGTGATTAGCTATACTGAACTTGACCCTGCACTGCTTTCCAAAAACACAATGTTCACAAAAGTCCAGCTTTCGAATTTTCTGACCATTCAACAAACCTCGTTTGCTTAATATTGACATGCCTGCCTCACTCATATGCCCCAATCTCATATGCCATAAATAAGTATTATCTGAGTTTGAATCTTAGGATGAAGATATTGCTGCAGAACCTACTATTGTGCTTCCTTGTAGCATATAGAGACCATTCACTATTTTTCCTTTAATGAAAACTAGAGCACCCTTACTGATAGTCAAAACTCCACTTTCACCGGTGTATTTATATCCTTGAGAATAGAATATACCCAAAGACAAAAGATTTTTCTTTAGATTTGGCACGTGACGGACGTCAGACAAAGTCCTAACAACACCATCATACATCTTAATTCTCACAGTTCCTATCCCCACAACCTTACAGGTCATATTATTTTCCATCAGAACTTCACTACCACTAATTGACTGATAGGTAGTAAACCAATCTCTTTTGGGAGTCATATGATAGGAGCAAGTTGAATCAAGAATCCAAGCGTCACTAGAGCGACCAGTAGATACTGTTAAAACTAAATCTTCACCTTCAGAATTAACTTCTGCAACACTAGCTATATTAGTAGTATTAGAAGCCATCTCCTTTTTCTCTTTGAGTAACTTGCACTCATTTTTCCAGTGTCCATCCTTTTTACAGTAGTGACACTTCCCCTTTCTAGATCTAGACTTTGACCTAGATTTTCCTCTATTGCTACTAGACCCTTTGTCATTGGGTCTACCTCTAGCAACAAGACCGTCAGCATGATTATCACCCCAATTTTCAGAAACCTTCTTCTTTAACTCCTTAGAGTTCAATGCATCTTTGACATCATCAATTGAGATAGAATCTCTCCCAGAACCATATAACATGGTATCAACAAAGTGATCAAAAGAAGGAGGCAATGAGCATAATAAAATTAAGGCTTGATCTTCATCTTCTACTTTGCACTCAATATTTTTCAAATCAATAACAATTCTATTGAACTCATTAAGATGATCAGAAATAGGTGTACCTTCTTTCATTCGAATTGTGTATAACCGTTGCTTCATATACAAGCGATTTGTGAGAGACTTGGTCATGTATCGACTTTCCTACTTGAGCCACAATCCCGCAGCTGTATCTTCATCTACAATTTCTCTTAGAACCTCATCTGCAAGAGACAATTGAATTGCACTATGTGCCCGTTCCAAGAGATCTTCTTTTTCCTCATCTGATAACGTTGCTGGCAAAGCATCTTTGCCCTTCAGTGCTTTCCACAATCCTTGCTGCACTAACAAAACACGCATCTTCACACGCCATAAACTGAAATCATTCTTCCCATTGAATTTGTCAATCTCAAATTTTGCTGCCGACGAAACCTTTGTCGCCATACCCAAAAACCCAAGTGGACCAATACCACAACAAAATAGATCTGATGAACAATCTCAACAAGAAACAAAGAACCCAAGGCTCTGATACCAGTTTGTTGTAAAAGCGGAAGATTTAATACCAATTTGTTGAGAATAGTAGAAGCATGAATATCTATTTGTTGTGTGTGTATCCAAATAACATTGGGTTTATGCAAAATAGAAATAGAACAACAAAAGAAATAATCACACGGGAACACAAAGATTTACGTGGTTCAACTTTTGGCCTATGTCCACGGGCGGTGTCAAGGAGAAAGTTTCACTAACAAAAGGAAGAGATTACAAAAGTAGTACCCAAAACACTCTCACTAAACCCAAGTCTCAAATACACCCAAAGAGCTCTTAATCACCAGAAGCACGTGACTAGAGAAACCTGAAAAACTCTATAACAAAGTCATGCCTTAGAACTCTATACTAAATACCAGAGAATACCTATTCTAATATTGCGGCACTCCTTACTCCTACCCCAATAGCCGCATAACTAGTGTATATATATAGAGATGTGGGCCTTTTGTCATTGAGTGAAATACAACTCCACCTAGAAGTGGAATTGCTTACTTTGTTGGCAAAACAGTCCTATTAGTACTAGGACTTGGTTTACAAATCCTTCCAAGGCAAGGACTATGCAATCCTTCCAAGGCAAGGACTATGCACTCTCACATGCACTATTCAAGCCACTAGTCATAACACAAACACACCTCCGACCCATTTTCTCTCCTATTTTTCACTTCTGTTTTTTTCCATCCTCCCCAAAATCATCTCAATCAAACATATCTAAGGCAAGAAAAATATGGCCATGGTATATTATAGTCTTTGAGAGACGGGAAGATTACTACAAATTTTTTTACATAACCTTTACAGCTAGTGGGTCACTGATTCTAAAAAAAATGGGTCACCAAATATAAAATGATATTCATTTTCACATCCATTTGTAATATCTCTTAACATTTTCATATTGTCTTTTGTGAAATAAATTTAATCAAGCCAAAAATATTTGTTACAAGGGCGAATGAATACTTTTATACCCCTTTTTGCTTTGTTTTGTGTGAAAGAAACACCAACCATCAGAAAAAGTTCAGCCTATTCTTAGATTTTATTGGGTTCTCTTGGCTTCTTTGGTTGAGTAATTTGTTGTAATTTACACTTTTATTTTGTTATGTTCATGTAGTTTTTTGAGTAAAATTGTAATGGGTTCTCTTGTGTTGCTTTGTTAATTAAACTGTTCTAGAGTACAAGTAAATTTTCCATGTTCATGTAGTTTTTCAAGAATCCTTTTTGAAAATTATAATGGTTTTCTCTTTATTTGTTCTGTTGAGTGATTTGCTGGTAATGTATGCGCTTAATTTGTTATGGTCAAGTAGTTTTCTTAGTATACTTTTCAAAATTATAATGGGTTCTCTTGTGTTGATTTGTTAAGTAAATTGTTGTAAAGTACAAGTTAGTTTATTATGTTCATGTAGTTTTTCAAGAACTCTTTTTGAAAATCATAATGGGTTTCTCTTGACTTGTAGTATGTGCATATTTCTAATATCCTTTTTGAAATTATAATGGATTATCTTGGCTTGTTGTGTGAAGTAGTTTGTTGTAAGACGCATGTTAATTCGTCATATAGTGTTGTTTTTGGAGTATCATTTATAAAAACTAAGATGAGTTGTCATGGTTTGCCATTAATTTTTTATGTGCATGTTATAATCATATCTTTTTTGTGAAAATTTTAATTAATTCTTTTGGTTTTCTTTGTAATTTATTATTGCCGTTCTCACACGTTAATTTCTTACATTAATGAAGTTCTTTAAGTAATCTTTACTTAAATTATGATGCACTCTCTTTGTTTCTTGTCTGTTTGTCATGTACACGTGCATGTTTGTTTGCTCACATTCTCTATTATAATTAGGTTATTACCAACTGTGGGATGGTTGAAGTAGAGAATTACCGTAAGTTCCTATAATGAACATTTAGATTTTTTTTCTGAAAGAAAACAGAAAGGTTGCTGTTTAGCTCTTTCCAGGAATATGTTAAAGAAATTATATATTCGTTAAGCTCTGATTGGTTTTGGTCACATTATCATTCTTCTCCATGAAGAGTTCTTTGAAATATCCTTACATGTTTTGAATATTTTTCACTTGGTTGATTGCTGTGTTTACACCATGTGTTCTCAAAGACAACCTTATGAGTATTCAAGGCAGCTTTATGAAAGATACAAAACGGCTTTGGAAGAGAGCATTGCTTCAGTGGTGCAATTCTAAACGTTTAGACAACTTCTTCAGTAGTTTAGTGTAATTTGCATATGAGATCAGTTATGCAGAATGCATAATTGGATGGTAGAACTTTGGCTACTGAACACTTCCCCCTCCACACCATAAAACAAAAAAATAAAAAATGCAAACCAAAACAACAACAAAAGAAAAAACCAATATTTTCGTTTGTATCTTAGCATTACAAATAATAAGGTTGTTGATGTTCTAAAGAATATTTATATTCAGTGTTTTTTATGTTGTCTTGGATGGATCCCTAATGTAAGCTAAACTTGATAGCACATTAGCCCTATTAGTCTGTCTTATGAGCTCCCTTTTCTAATGAAACAGTATCTTGGTGAAAATTAAGGACTGGGCAAACAGATGGAGCATTTCTACCTCATGTCTAGGGCTAGCTAACTACATATAAATAGCCTCCCAATTCACTCGACGAAGGTTTTTTCAACTAGGCAGTATCTGGATACCATGGTTACCCTAATGTTTTATGGCATATAACCCCAACAACTTGTATTGCTCTGTTGTCCTCTGCTAATTTCCCTGCTTTCAAGTGTACTATTAGGTGCTGCCATATCTAAATGACAAATGCGACACCTATTTGCATATTGAACTTCTGCAAATGTGGGGAAATTACAAGGTGATGACAGTTTTTTTCAGGATTTTTTATGTACCTTGACCATCACTTTGTTGGTAGAAGAAGCATTCCATCACTCAATGATCTTGCAAATCTTTGCTTCCACGATCTTGTAAGCATGCTCTTTTATGTGTAAAATAGCTTCCATGATTTTGCATGGTTCTCTTGCATCTTTTTTGTCTGTTATCATCTTCCTTCTCTGGTTAAGGCTTGTAGACAACCCATAGGTAAGCTAAGTTTTACTTTCATTTTGAGTATCAGGTCTGCAGTAAGTTGTATGGTAGCTATAAAGATGCTGCAATTTCCCTTGTATGTTGACATGCTATATTAATTTTATGAATTGGTTTCTACCCTAAATTAGTGTCAGAGTTGCTTTGCTGCATATCAATGCACAGTACATTCGAAAGGTTGTTCTTTATCGACGGTAGCAGCTTGAAAAGTTCATATATTTAATACAAAGTGAAAAATGTGGGCTTGCTTTTTCTGAATGATCCAGGCTGTGTGGTTATTGATTCAAGAGAAAGAAAGAGCTTTTCAGTACTTACAGCAGGCCTCTAGATAATTTACTTGAGGTATTTCTATCGTTTTATTAATTTCTTACCACCAATGCATAGTCGTTGATCATTGGGCTTCCTGATGGTGCCTTGAATTGATCTTACATGAAGGTGAAGAACTCAGCAAAGTAAATAAGTTGAAGCAACTCTATGTTTGATGATTAATTTGCTATGGAAGCTGGTCCATTTTCAAACATGTAAGGTGAAAGGTATTCTAATTGGGTTGAGTTTTACATGCTTTCACAATTGGTCTTTGCAGTTATAACTTGAATTAGCCATTGCATTCCTAGAAAAAGATTACAAAAGCTAGCACATTGTAAGAATTATTTCCTCCTAGAAGCACTTTTCGGTTTTATAGTTTTGGAATTATTTTTTTCTCAAAAGAAGTTCACATGTATATCCACTCTTGCCTGCCAAATTCTATACACTAGGTATGCACTGCTTCTTTGTTTTGGGCTTTTCAGCATTGTGCGTAGGCAACTGGAAGGGATAAATCTGTTCACACTAATACTGGCGTCTGAAATCTAGTTCTTATCACATAGAGAATGGTCTTCTCCTGAACAAACTTGTCCATTGATGGACTTGATGTTCTGCTCTCTCTGGTATCTCTTGCAGATTGTGAAATGGAAGTTGATCGGTGAAACTGCACAAGTATTGATTGAACAACAAAAGACTAAGAACCATGACACAGCAACTTATCAGGTATTCTTCATTATTTTGTTTACCTTCCTGTGGGAAATTTAGGTTTGAGATTGGTTTCTCCTACAAAGTAACTTCCACTGTGTGACAGTTTTGTCATAGTTTCTTCATATTATTGGGCTGCAATATGTCACCAGCGTGTCTTTGGTAGAACACGAATAATGGCTTCAGTGTTTGCTGTGTTATCCTTCTTCATTGTCTTTATTTTTTCTTTTCTATTTAAAAATGATATCTGTTTGATCCAGTAGAATGTCAATTCACTTTCTTTCAAACACATAAGAGCCAGACGCTCATTGCTTTCCAAATTTTGATCGTCAGATCATTTAATGCATGTCTTTGTGTTGTATTTACTTATGGACAGGAAGTTTTATACTCTCTCTCTCACACACACAAATGTTCTTCTGATTTATGGCTATTTCTGTAGGACTTTCTATCAAAATATGCTGACATGAGACTTGAAGAGGGAAGTTCTGTGTCACTGTCAAAACAATGGCCCATGCAATTGTGAAACCTCATCTTTTTGTAATTAGGAGGTGTTAGTGGAACAAGCAACACAAATACACTGATTTTTGTAAGCAAATTAATGATGCGTAATCTATGCTGGAAGTGATAGGATTAACATGCCATTTTGAAATAAAAAGTCCATATGTATGTTTATGTATGTGCCTTTCTTCTACGATTAAGCAGTTTTGGTTGTGATTTTGTGTGTTTATTATTAAATTACTAGTAAACCACCTACAATTTTGACATTTTTTCCACTTGCAAATAATTTCTCTCTTTTGGTGGAAGATCAAGTTAACTTTAGCTATAGTGGTGGTGACTGAAAAACTCTTAGTGGCTGCAATTAAATAATAGTGGCCACTTAGTGAAAAGTGTTAGTATAGACAAGCAAGCAAAAAGAAAGAAAACGTAAATGTCAGTATGAATTTTGGACTTGAATAAAAAAAAAAAGATTAAATAAAAGAGAATATATAAATCTAAGTTGGCAAGCAAGCATAAATACCTTGTCTACTTTTTTCCCTTGTTCCACATGAATTATACAAGTCTAAGTTGGCAAATAAACATAAATGCCTTGCTTTGCCTACTTACTTCTCTTTTTTGACACAATGGCATTATAATTTTCTATATATAGTAGAAGTTATAGATGATCTAGATGAATTTGGCTCTCACAAAACTAAAATTGAGGCTAACTTGGAAGCTTTCTTAGGGTGTCTTGAAGTTAAAATTGTATTCTTGTCTTTGTAAGTATTGATTATTTTTCTGCAAAGTTGCTCATATATATATATATATGTGTGTGTGTGTGTGTGTGTGTGTGTGTCTGTTTTTCTATTGTTATTCATAAAGAATATAGTGCTTTGCTTGCATAAAATTGGTCATATAGATGTTAAATGTGGTAAAATTTCATTGCACTTGAAATTGACACTAAATGGTTTAGTTTATGTTACATTTAATGTATCTTTGATCAAATGTATATTGCTTAAATAAGAGCTTTATGTAATATCTATTATAAGTTAATCACATACAATATTTCAAAATAATCGGATGTTATTTACTATTAAATCTATAAGATTAGTCGTTTATTATATTAGAATTCACCATTGAAAAAAAAAAAAAAAAACCAATAAGAACTCTTCATAGATTAGTAAGTTTTAAATGCCTAATTACCTTTATATTTGAAAAAAGAAATAATAGATCACCTTAGCAAGATGAAGTTTATTCCACAGTGGGTTTAGCAAACTATTGTTGTAAAAAAAAAAAAAAAAAAAAAAAAATTGTGGAATATAATTTTTGTAAAAGTTATCCAAAGTCTAACTTGAATCCAATCCCTATCAATTATTCATTTTGTCTCATATTGATAGTATAATAATAAGATAATTTAAATTCCTTCATGAATATTAATAATTTTTTTTCTCTATTTGTATCATGCTGGTAAGAGAGTATTTGAACCTAGATTTGCTTCATGAACATTTGATAGTATCATTGGATTTCAAAACTCTTGTCAAAATATTGACAAACATAAAGTTTAAGAGAGTGATAGATTGAGTAACCAAAAAAAGAAAAGAAAGAGAGAAATATCTAATGGAAAAAAAAAAAAAAAAGACAGCTTTTATTCAAGTAGAACTATATAATTACAAGTAAGAAGTTACCTTGTTGTATTTCTGATGGTAAAATCCAAGTAACATTGAAGTATGTTTGTGTAAGGTTTATGTGGAACTCTAAACAATTTTACACTTTCATTATTGTATCCTCAAACTGAAGTTCCTACAAAAGATTTTCCCAAAAGTTTTGTTGTATTAGCTTTGTTGTTTTGAGTTGTATTGGTTGATCAGGGGATTAAGTAATATCTTGCCTAAAAAATAAACTATATCAAATATAAAGGAAAACTTAAAATTGGGTTAAATATTTTCAATGAATGATGACAATTGACGTAAAACTGGATGTAAGGATAAAAGGCCCAAGGCATATTTTTGGGCCATGGGCTTGATCTAAGGATACTTACTTGTCCAATGACAGATTGATGGTAGTGAGGATATCAAGCTTAAAAGCCCATGAACAGATTATTGTGAAATAGGTTTGCAGAAGTAGTCTGAGAAGGGGTATCTCCTCAGCTAAGTGAAGTGAAGATCAGATGGTATGTCATGTTGACTAGAGTGATATTTTGGAAGGTCTTATAGATGAAGATATGTTTCACAAAGGAACAGAGAGGAAGAATGGATAGAAAATATCTTGAACAAAACTGCTACTACCGCATTGAATGCTCTGTACCTAAGTCTTTGGCCACATTAATGAGGAAGTGATATCTGAACAGTGATCACCAGCCTTACAACTATTACCTAAAAAACCACAAGATGGTGTGGATGAGACAAGTATCTAAGGGAGTTGCCTAGAGCTACACGTGAAGAGCGAGAATGGGGTAAAGGGGATGTATAAGAAGGAGAGAGGTCCCGGAGAAAGGGGGGATCAGAAGAAAAAGGAGAGAAAAAAGACTATAGACATTAAGATCAGTAACTGTAATCTGCCTTTGAAAAGAGTGAAATATAAGACCTAGTATCCTCGGCTTGAGTCCGAGGACAATTTCTGATATATAAACTATATCATGTGTATGGTGTTGCAATCTAGCTCATCATCTTTGTTATCTAAAATCACTAGAACCTAGATTTTTAATCCACTCTCTACAAATTCATTGTATTGGGCTTTTTGGGCCTACCCCAATCTGGTCTTTGGATTTAGGTGCAAATTGTGACCTTACACTGGAAGAATAAAGTTAAAAAAAAAAAAAAAAGTATATTTTTTCTAATCACAAGAACAATCACGATTAGTTTTAGATATGGTTTGAACTTTTGTTGTGCATAATTGTATAATATTTATTTTAAACTTTTTAGGTGCATTGCTATTAATAAAAAAAAAATCGTTTTATTTCATTTCATTTTAAACTTTAAGAAATCAATTAAAAATATACCTATATACGTCAATAGTGTTAAGTTTTTCACTTTTAACATTGCCTCCCACCACCTTTTACAATCTAAAATTGAAAATTCCCCACCGGGTTCAACCCAAATTTCTTAATTTCATTCTAAAAATCCAATTTTTGTACTTAACTTTTATTAGACCCAAGTAACATCAAACACACACCCAAATCTTCCTCTGTATACTCTCTCTATAATGGAATAAACACCAAAAGCTTTCAATCTTTCTTACTAAAATCTATAATCACCTCAATATCTCTTGCAACCAAACTCCATATCAATCATTTTACATCGAAATTGAGAGCAATTTAAGAAAATGTTGTTGTTGGATTCAAAACCAATTCTCACGCATTGCGCCCCTCTTTCTCTTTGTTTCTTTTCGTATGTGATCCATCTACATTTGGATTCACCTACCCCATTGTGTCTGATGCCCTTTTCTTTTCGTAGTTATAGATAAATGTTACATGAACTTCAACAAACTCAAAATTGAGGCCAATTGGAAGCTTTTCTTAGGTGTGTTTTGAAGCCAAATTGTATTATTCTTGTTATAAGTATTGATATTTTTAAAAATTTGTTCATATATGTGTGTGTGTGTGTGTGTGTGTGTGTGTTTTATTGTTATTTATAAACTATAGGTTACTTTGTTTGCTTAAAATTTTTCATATAAACGCTAAATGTTCTAAAATATGGGCTGTGTTGGGTTCGATTAAAATTGATTTCATGAAAACATTTTCCTCATTTATGGGTGTTTGGGGTGACTGGAAATGTTAGTCAACTATAAATTTTTTTCCACTTGACCATAAAATAAGAACATTTATGGTGACAATTAATTTATGCTTTTATTTTTCATAAACCATTTTTCACATCACCTAAACTCATCAATTGAACTTCCATCCCCCAACCCCCACTTAAATTCCCGGCCTTTGGTGGCCAAACAATGCCGCTTTGATTTCGGTTTCTTTTTTAATCTAAAATTTTATTTTATTGTATTATATATGTGCTTGGGAGATGAGAATGTGTTAAAGTAGTAGAAAATATGTTTTTCATAACATTTATACAACTAAACACTTACAAATATTTTCTAGAGTACTTTTAGGAATGCAACCAAACATTTGGAATTTTTTTTTTTTTTCGAAAAACATTTTCACATGAAAATATTTTATTGGACTTAAATTGACTTTATAGTTTTGTGATATGTATTATTGTTAAATTATGAGATAATAAAAGGTATATCATGTTTTTTCTTTGTTGGATAATGAAAGGTGTATCTCTTAATTGTATTTTCTTTTTTTATAAATCATTATTTTCTTGATTCTAAGTTTTTTATTTGATATTTATTATAGGTTAATCACTTGTAAAATTTTAAAATAATTAATTGTCATTTACTATTATATCTATAAAATTAGTTGTTTATTGTGTTAAAGAATACCCAAAAACAAAAAACCTAAATTTTTTTTTCATAGATTAGTGAGTTTTTTAATGCCCCATTACCATAATATTTGAAAGAAATAATAGATCACACTAATGTTTGGTAAGGAAGGTAATTGTAGGAAATAAAATTATTCCAATAGTGGATTTAGCAAATTATTATTTTTTAGAAGAACCTAATCCCTATTAAATTTTGTCCCATAAAGATAGTTTACATTCATTTTTGAACTAAGCTACAAAATCTTGTCAAAATATTATAAAGATTAACGGAGTGGTATAATGAGCATTAAAAAAAATTAAAGAAAGTGATTGAATGAAAGAAAGAGACACACTGAAAAAAAAAAAAAAAAAAAAAAAAAAAAAAGGCATTATTCTTATTATTTATCCAAAGAAATAATATTTTTCTAGTCAAGTAAAAAATATCATGTTTTAATTCTAATGAAATAAATTTATAGAATTCCTAATCCGGGTCAAACCCATGCCTTTTAAACAATCTGGTCCGAATAGAAACTCTTCATGCCCAAATCCTCTGTATACGCTCTGTGACTGTAAGTAACAGTATGAACACAAACCAAAAGCTTTGAATCTTTTTGTTATTAAAATCCAAACTCCAAAATCGGTCATTTTGCATCGAAATTTAAAGAAAATGGTGTGTTGTTAGATAGATTCAAAACCAGTTTTGACGCATCACTATTTTGATGATTATGTCATAGAACAAGAAGATGGAGCAGCCGCAGCAACTTCTACATATTTCCCATTCAAACCATCCCTTGATCTTCGAACAAGACAACAGATTTGGAGATAATTGTTGTGGGTGCCAAGAATTAGTTTATGGTCCTAGCTACTATTGTAGAGAAGGTAGATTACAGCAATGGATAGACACCACTCATCATAAATCATGTGCTAAACTACCCCTTGGGTTGCACAATCCCTTGCACCCAATCCATTCTCTCATTCTCCTTGATGAAAACACAAATTAAGAAGAAGAAGAAGAAGAAGAAGAAGAAGAAGAAGACAAACAAAGACCAAATGCCAACTCTGCGATGAATCTCACTGACAATACACTTATCACTGTTACCGTTGTGACTTCAACCTTCATGCCACATGTGCTTCCTTAACGCCCACCACCGAATCTTCTGAAGTCCACCACCACCCATTAACCCCCTTTTGGAAGTGGATGTCATTCACTTGTGACCTTTGTGCCAAAGAAGTCAAGGGTATACCTAATTTGTGTGCCTTATGTAGTTATTGCGTTCATAATACTTGTGCTTCTTTGCCACGCCTACTCCAAGTTCTATATCACTAGCACCCCTTCCATCTCATCCATTCTTCTCTTGAAGTTGAACTCCATCAATCCGACTCTTGATTTTGTCAACTCTATGCTCAAAAAGTGAGCACAAACTATGGGTTTTACTATTGCTCTAGATGCAATTTCATTGGCCACCTCGATTGTGTTGCGGACTACAGATATAGGAAGAACATAAATTTGCAAGAACCTAAAGAGGAGGAGAATGAAGATTCAGAGCTCAATCAATCTGCAGCTTATAAAGTCAAAAATATCAAGGTAGGGGTATATGGAACTGAAATAGCCACAAAAATCCAACACTTCATTCATGATCATGACTTAAAGCTTTTGGATGATGAGGTTCCAAATAATGAAAAATGCGACGGGTGCGTACAAGCCATTTCTCCTCCCTTTTATTGTTGTGTAAATTGTAGCTTCTTTCTACAGGAATCTTGTGCAAAATTACCTAAAAAAAAGGACACCCACTTCATCAACACACATTCACCCTCTTCCCAAAGTCACCTTATTCGAGTAAGGCATTTGAGTGTTATGCCTATAATCGTCGTTGCAATGGCTTCATGTATTGGTGTGAGTGTAAGACATGCTATTTTAAACTTGATGTTCCATATAGTTTAATCTTAGACATCCTTACCCACCCTGGTCATGACCATTAACTTATTCTCTCTAGCATAGCATCTTATCAGAAATGCAGCTGTTGTGATTTTGAAATTTACCCAATATTTTGTTGTACCACTTGCGAATTTTCTTTGGACTTCAAATGTGCTACATTGCCACAAACCACAAGGTACAAACAATATAAGCATCCCTTCACTCTCTGTTTTACCACTGAAGATGACTCTAGTGAATATTATTGTGAGATCTGTGAAGAAGAACGCAACTCAAAGCATTGGTTCTATTATTGTGCAAATTGCAATTATCTTGTACATCCCAAATGTATTCTTGGGAATTATCCAAATATCAAGTTTGGAAGGGCATATGAATTTTCCTTTCACCCAAACACCCTTACTTTCATTGAGGAAACTAAAGACCACCTTAAATGTAACCGTTGTGGTCGTACTTACATAGAGTTGTTTTATCAATGTGCCCAGTGTAATTTCAACAGACATCATAATTGTGTATATTAAGGACAAATGTAGTTTTAATTTTTATTTATATATTTTCTTGTTAGGTTGAGTTTTATTACAACAATCCATTAATGTCATTTATCGGAGAACTTTTATTTATTTATTTATTTATTTATTTTTTTTGGCTTATAAGCTTATTAGGATTGTTGTTTCATACGTCCAAACTGACCAAAACAATTGAGTGTTGTCACATTCATTAAAGTTAGATTTTAATTCTACTAAATTATTCTTTGAACCTACCAATCTTGACGCTGGCAATAAGCCTAAGGTGAGTTTTTTTTTTTTTTCTATTTTATTTATAGTATGTTTGGGTGTCTTGAACAACATTTGAGCTGGTTGTTGGTGTGTGTGTATGTTTAGGTGTTAGGACATTGGTTAATTGCCAATGACGTGACCATTTTAGGGCTATGGGTGGTGTTTGGGGTGTATCCTACCTTTTTGGCAAAATGTCTTATAAACCTCAAGTGTTAATTCAATTACATAAAATACAAGCAACTTAGGCTCATAAGTTTAAAATTTGACTATGAGGGAAACTATGCAGTCTTAGAGAAGATAAGAATCCACAAAAGCACATAGGCAAATCACTAAGAATAAAAAGGTTGGTTTTTCTCAGAATTTTTAATCAATTAAATCATTTTCTTTTTGCTTAACTCCTTTAGTTGTTAGTAATTTTCTTTTGGCAGTGTACTCACTCCTTGAATGATGGTAGAGGTAGATCCCCTATCACCTTTGCTTGTCTGGGAAGCCCTTATCTATAAAGGTTTGAATCTCTCTTCCTTGTGTTCTATTCCATCTTTGAAGATGTAGCATTGGAGATATACTTACCCAAAAAAAAAAAAAGATGTAGCATTGGAGATATAATGTCACCATCCAGGTAGAAATTGCTCCTTCGCCCATCTATTGACCTGAGCAATATTGTTACAAATGTAACTGGTGCGGACATAAGGTACAAACAATTATACGCGTGTATGGGAGAAAGAGCAAAAAGAAGACGGCCTAACCTGTGGCTTTATGGATAGAGCCTGTTAGTTATTGGGTTTGAGATTAAGCAAGCCCGAGCATTTAATAATTAGGGTTTCTTTATGCATTTTATTGTAGATATTTAAGCACTTTTTCTGATTATTGTAAGACACTTTTTGAGAATTAAAAAAAAAAATGTGTGTTTCTTATACACTGTTGCAGAGTCCAATTTTTTTTTTTCTTTTCTTTTCTTTTCTTTTTGAGCTTTGTTAGTTGAGTTTTAGTTCTGAGTTCATTTAGTCTCTTTAGTTTATCTTGTTTGACACTTTGACTCTTATATTTTGCTTTTTTTTTTTTCCAATTAAAAAAAATTCAAAAGGCAAAGAAAGAAAGTAGTGCTTGCTATGGCAGCCCATTGCATTGGGCCTTTAAATTTTTCATCCACAGGTCACTTTGTCCAGTTAGACCCACTCAATTAAGGAGCCAAGTCTGACTATCAAGTGCAATACATTGGCCACTGACAAGGGTACAATTCTTACTCTCTTTTTGGTGGATTCAATTTTGTCTCATTAAAAAAATATTATCTTTATATTTTTTATGTGCATATCCCACCTTACTCCATTGGCCTACCCATTTGGTGCCCAAATTAGCTGTTTTATTATTTGTATTTCTTTCAGTACCCACTCTAAAATTCCAAAAAAAAAAAAAAAAAAAAAAAAGAAAAAAAGAAGAAGAAGACATAACCCAATTTCTTTGAAATATCTGATTCTCATTATTAATTGTGAAGCTTATTAGAATTTGACTTTTATTTGGGTTATCTCTCAATATTGTGAACACTGTCACTATTTGACTGCAATTTATTCATTTGATTCATCAATCTAGTCTCTACATGCACTCTTGCTTGACCTTAATTTTACATTGAGAATTGGTTACTTGAATTTTTGGGAATCTCAACTACATTCATAAATATCGTGTTGCATGCATCTACGTAGTGGTCGCATCATGTCAAACTCTGAACATCAATCCCCTTCTGAGCCTAGGCCCTCCTTAGAGCAAACCATAAAAGACCTAACAAAAAGTGTCCATGCTTTACTGGATAGGGTAGATCGGATTGAAGCATCTCAAAGAGAGACCATTAACCATGAAGGAGATAACATACTTAGGCAAAATAACCATGGTTACTTTAATAGGGCTCCAAACTTTGAACATGATCACTATAATCATAATGGCCCTAGGGATTATGATGATAGGATGTCCAAGGAAAAGATAGAAGCACCCACCTTTGATGGCTGCCTAGACCCATGGGTTTTCACCGATTGGTTACGTCAGATGGAGAAATTCTTTGACTATTACCATTGGGCTGAGAATAAGAAAGTAAGGTATGTCAGGATGAAGTTAGTTGGAAGAGTCGACCTTTTCTGGGAGGACCTTGAGAAAACCCTTAGGCGACGACGGGAGCCAACCATTACTGATTGGCTTGAGATGAAGAATGCACTCTCGAGGAATTATCTTCCTCCCACTTATAGGAGCTCCCTCCTTGAGGAATGGGATCACCTAAAACAAGGCACTTCTCCTGTGGCTGAATATATAGAGAAATTCAAGGAGTTCAAGAGGCGAATTTGAATAGTTGAGGAAGAGGTTGTCACACTCAATAGATTCAAGAAAGGTTTAAATGCTAACTTGCTAGGCAAGATTATCACTCGAAGAGTCACTACCTTAGGAGAAGCATATGACCTTGCTAGGAATTGTGAGTTAGCATCCAAATCTATCTTTTGGCGACATTCAGAGCTCCGGAGTGTTCCTACCAACCCTCAACCTTTCGGTAGCAAATCTAGGCTTGCCTTACCCCCTAAGGTCAACCCCAATAGCATCCCAATAGAAAAAAAGGATAAGGGAAAAGGTGTGATCAATGAGCCTTCAAGATTGGGCTCTCACCTCCAATGCTTCAAGTACAATGGGGTTGGGCATATCGCAGCTAAATGTCCCTCTAGGACCCTTGTCATTCAAGAGGATGATGAAAAGGCAAAAGATGTTGATGAGTTGGTGTATGATCCAAATGTTGAAGAAATCCAAGATGTTGAGCCAGAATGAGAAGATGATCCTAGCTATCTCGCATGCATTAGAGCCATCTCTCCCCAGGTTGATGATTCCAAGGTTGTCTTTGGTGCCCCTAGAGTGAATGTGGTAAGGTGTGCTTTGGCAGAACAAAGAGACACTGATGATTGGCGAAGGAGTGCCATCTTCTAAACTTACACTAAGTGTAGAGAAAAAACTTGCAAGGTTATTATAGATAATGGGAGCTACATTAATGCAGTGTCCTCTAACATTGTTTCCCGCCTAGGCCTGAAATTGACCCCACTTCAATTCTTCACTTACAAGGCTGAAATATGGTGTGACGTAATTCCAATGGATGTAGGGCATATTCTCTTAAGTAGACCTTAGCTTTATGATTTGGATGTCACCCTTCATGGGTGATCCAATTCTTGCTCATTTATGTTTGAGGGTAAGAAGATTGTGCTCAATCTTTTGAAACCCAAGCCAATCGACATGAGCAAGAAAACAGAAGCACCAAAGATGTAAGGCCTGAACATCATAAGCCCAAAGGCATTTGAAAGGGTAGCATTTCAAGAATCCATTATGTTTGTCTTAGTTGCCAAGGAACTTCATGGAGAGACCCGTGAGGAGCAACCTGAGGACGTGAAGTTAGTGCTCCAAGAATTTAAGGATGTGTTCCCTGAGGAACTCCTCGATCATTTACAGCCCATGCGTGACATACAACACGCCATAAATTTTGTGCCCGGAGCGACCCTACCTAACTTGCCTCACTATAGGATGAGCCCTGCAGAACATGCTGAGTTGCAAAGGCAAGTAGAAGAACTACTTAAGAAGGGTTTTGGTTGTGAAAGCATGAGTCCTTGTGCAGTCCCTACACTCCTAACTCCAAAGAAAGATGGAACTTGGAGGATGTTTATTGATAGTCATGCCATCAACAAGATCACTATGAAATATCATTTTTCTATCCCTCGGTTGGATGACATGTTGGATATGATGGCTAGAGCAACAATCTTCTCTAAGATAGACTTGAAAAGTGGCTATCAACAAATTAGGGTTCGTCCTTGTGATGAATGGAAAACTACCTTCAGTGGATGGTCATGCCTTTTGGATTGTCCAATGCTCCTAGTACCTTTATGAGAGTGATGACTCAAGTACTCAAGCCTTTTATGGGGAAATTCTTGGATGTGTACTTTGATGACATCCTCATCTATAGTAAGTCTAGGGAGCAACACTTAGACCACCTAACTCAAGCTTGTACTACCCTTAGGAAGGAGAGTTTATATGGTAACCTCAAGAAGTGCTCTTTCTTTACTGATAAAGTCATCTTTCTAGGTTTCACAGTATCCTCTGAGGGAATTTCTATTGACCCCCAAAAGGTTCAAGCGATTATGGATTGGCTCGAGCCTAAAAATATCCATGAAATTCGAAGCTTTCATGGGCTCACTTCCTTTTATCGTCGATTCATCAAAGGGTTTAGTACCATTATGTCCCCCATCATTGACTACATGAAACAAGAAGAGTTTATTTGGACAAAAGCTACTACTAAGGCTTTCAATGAGGTAAAAAAAAAATAGATAACTGGGCACCTATCATGCGTCTCCCTGATTTTACCAAGCCTTTTGAAGTGGAATGTGATGTCTCAGGTATTGGTATTAGTGAGAAGTTGATTGATGCTAAGCAAAAGTACTCCACATATGACAAAGAATTTTATGCCATTATTCGAGCTCTTTGGCATTGGCGCCATTACCTATTGTCTCGAGAATTTATTATCTACTTTGATCATGAAGCCTTGCGTTATCTCCATTCCCAAAAGAAGCTAAATTTTAGACATCGTAGTTGGGTTGAATTTCTGCAACGCTACTACTTTGTGGTGAAAAATAGGGCGGGAGTTGAGAATAAGGTTGTCGATGCACTAAGTCGAAGGGTGTCTTTGCTATCAGTCATGAGTGTTAAGGTGTTTGAACGACTCAAGGATGACTATGAGTCATGCCCAGATTTTGGGCAACTCTACACTAGCCTAAGTAATGCCTCACGACCAATCCTGGATGATTATACCCTTTAAGATGGTTAATTGTTCAAATCCAACAAGTTATGTATCCCTCGGTCTTCAGTGAGAGATTTCCTAGTTTGAGATACATGCGGGAGGCCTTGCAAGTCATTTTGGTCGAGACAAAACAATTAAGGAAGTGGAACGTCAATTCTATTGGCTTGGTCTTAAAAGGTGCGTTGCTAAGATAGTTGGTCAGTGTCGTACATGCCAACTAGCCAAACATCGCAAACAAAACACTGGCTTGTATATGCCTCTACTTATGCCAGATCGACCATGGCAGGATGTGAGTATGGACTTTGTATTAGGTTTGCCCTGCACTTTTAGGAAGCATGACTCTATTCTAGTTGTTGTTGATCGCTTCTTTAAGATGGCTCATTTCCTACCATGTTCTAAGACCTCTGATGCTTCTAAGATTGGAAAGCTCTACTTTGCTAAGATTGTTGAACTTTATGGTCTTCCCAAAACCATAATATCTGATAGGGATGTTCGCTTCATGAGTTTTTTTTTTTGGAAGACCTTGTGGGATTTAGTAGGCACCAAATTGAAATTTTTCACAGCATTTTATCCTCAAACTAATGGTCAAACTGAGGTGGTTAATCATAATCTAGGCAACCTCCTTCAGTGTCTAGTGGGTGAAGCCAATCGGAATTGGGATTCAATTCTTCCTACAGCCCAACTTGCATATAATTGCTCTATCAATAGGTCTATAGGCACTAGTCCTTTTGAGGTTGTGCATGGATATACACCTAGGACGCCCTTAGATCTTTTGCCCATGTTAGAATTTCTGAATTTGCTGTGGCATTTGCATGACATATTCATGATTTGCAAAATAAGATTTGCAAAAAAATTCAGGTAAGTAATTCTCAATATAAAATTCATGCTGACACTCATCGGTGTCATGTAGAGTTTCAAGTAGGGGATTATGTCATGATTCGGAATCGACCTAAATGGTTTCTCTTTGGGACTACTAAGAAATTGCAGGCTCGTAGTGCAAGTCCATTCAAGGTATTGAAACGAATGGACCCAAATGCATATGTCATTGACCTTCCTCATGATTATGGTATTAGCTCCTCCTTTAATATTGAGAATCTAGTTGCCTATAAAAGCCCCACAACTATTCCTGATACCCCTTTTAATGAGCCTTTGCTTAATCCTATTGATGCCCCTATTCCTACCCCTTTACCCTTAAAATCTACCCTATGCACATAAAGAATCTATTGATGCTATTTTAGATGAGCAGATTGTCTCTACAAGGGATGGAGGAGTTCATCGTTTCCTAGTTCGGTGGCGAGGGTGACCAGATTCTGATTGCACATGGATTACTTGAGATGAGCTACAACAACTAGATCCTGACTTGCTAGAGTACTATCAAAGCTCTTCAGATTTCCACTCTATGAGGTCGAGTCTTTCTCACCCGGGGGGAGTTGGTGTAGACACAAGGTACAAACCCCCAATTATACGCATGTGTGGGAGGAAAAGCAAAAAGAAGACGACCCAACCTGTGGTCTTATGGATGGAGTTTGTTAGTTATTGGGCATTTAATAATTAGGGTTTCTATATGCATTTTATTGTAGCTATTTAAGCACTTTTTCTGATTATTGTAAGGCAGTTTTTGAGAATAATAAAAAAAATAAATGTGTGTTTCTTTTACACTGGTGCCGACTCCAATTTTTGCTTGGTGCTAACTTCAAGCAGCCCTTAGATGCTGACTTCAAGCAACCCTTAGGTGTTAAATCCAAGCAACCCTTAGGTGTTAACTCCTAGGGTTTATTTTTCTATTTATTTGTTCCATTGAAATAGTGTGGTTGTCCTACATTAGTAACTCACCATTTCCTTTCATTGTTGCAAATGATGAATTGCATATATTTTTGTAATCTTTTAGTTTTCCACTTTTATAACTTATAAGTTAGATGCCAAAACATTATTAGAATTGAAATGGTAGAGCAACTCAATGATTCATTGTATTGATAGGCCACAAACGCGTTGACCCCTTGTGATTAATTAAATTGATTAATTAGCCAAGTTATTAATTAATCAAGTTAACATGCAAATTTACATGGCAGCACAAACAAATCACCAAAACTAAAGTATGCAGTGGAAAATAAAAAACACGGTGAACCGAATACCTTACCAACCTACAGTTGAACCCTTACCCCAATACCCAATTGGACTTGTTCTATAGTGATATTTTCTCCTTTTAATGCTCGGCTCCGAGTACGTGACTAACCAATTACGCGGATCCTAGTACGCGACTTCAATTCACCAACTAGAGAAAGAGTTGTTGGCTGCAAAGTTCTTCAAAATATCCACACGATGAAGATCAAGAAGATGCTTGGTTACAAAACCCTATGGTGCACAATACACAGAAACTTCTTCACAAAGATGAACTAGGGCATGAACTTTGTCTTTGATCACAAATTGCTCGAACAAGGATTGCTCAATGCTTGTGCAACTTGGATCCCTTTGACGGCCCTTAAAACAATCTTTTTATATGTCTAGGGTTAGGAGAAAAGAAGTCTCAAAGACACATTCACGGATTGGAATTAAAACAGAACTGAAATCCTGTTTTCTTTAAATCTCGACAGATAGAAGTGTCGAGGATCAGTCGTGAAACTGTCGAGCCTCGGGGCTGAAACAGCTTCTAAAGCTCGATAAATGCATGTGTTGAGACTAGGTGTCGAGCTTTAGTAACTTGCACTTTCCACCTTGTTTCTTGGACAGACTTGATGACTTCAACACTTAATCTTGAAACACTGTTTCTTGAAGCGTTAAACACATCCTAAATCTACCCAATTACAAGTAAAGTGCATTTTGTCAAAGGATAAGCCAATTACATAAAATAGTGACATATGTTAACAACTTGAACTACATATGTCCTAACATGTATAATCCTGTTTGTGGATAACAGTGATGGGTCATAAACTGTCTATTTCTGATGAAGATTTTGTCACTTACATGAAGGGTGGGTTTATCTTTGATGGAAAGAATATAATCAGTATCGCTTGGAGGGGAATGCTTTGAAGAGAGAACAAAAAAAGCCTATGTTGGATTTGATTAATGCGTTGATTAACACAAGAATAATGGCAAACAAGACCTATACCTGTCTTAAGTTTTTCTACTTGGCAGAGTACTTAGAGTTTTGATGCTATAATAGCTTGGATAATTCGAGGTTAGCTTATAGTAGTTCTTGTCTTCATTGCTCATCATTTGCCTACACACTTCCAAAGGTTGTATTGTTAGTAGGATTTTACAGCTAGCTTGGTCATTTTCTTGTGGTACACCCACAATGTTGAAGTCAATCTTAGTAGGGGTAGAAGTTGGAAGAATTCACAATAGCAGAAAATAAATTGAATAGGATGGATCTTGAATGCAAACAGAAACCAATGGCTTTGTAAATAATAATGACAATTCAAAACGAAGACTCAACTTGAGGTTGTAAAAAATAGAGAGCTTAAGAATGGAGGCTCAACTCATTTTTGTCAAGAGTAACAAAGAAGGCCTGAAAATGGAGAATTTGAAAATGAAATTGGTGAGCTTGATTACATTTAGAGGTTTATCCCCTTTTGGTTTAAATGATCAGCTAGATATCAAAGATGAAGTTCTTGAGCATAATAGTATTGCTTGGCTTAGTTTTACTTAAAATTTTCAAATTGAATAAAGTGGGTATATATATTTTCGTTATTGTTAAGCACTTCCAAAAGTGACTATAACTGTTTGACACATGATGCTTGAAACTTTCTACCTATCAAAAAAATAATACTACTTGAAACTTTATGCTATTGGCTAATGTTATCACAAGAATGCTAATTACACACCCTTTTGTGCTCTTGTTTTCAAACCCGGCCTTTAAGCCTTTATTTAAAATTAACACAAATCACATTTACATGAAATTCAAATCTGCTCTCATTTTTCCTATGTAAGCTCATTTTGTAATAACTTGGTATTTAGTCTATGTCATAATCAAGTACACATACTACAAGATGCTACACTTATTTATGTTGGGACCCTTTCTTCCCCCACCCCCCATGCCCAATTTTTTTGGCAATTATTTGTATTTAATTGAACTTCTTCATGTAATTGCATCTTGTGCCATGTGGCTTATGTCATCTTGTAAGTCACTACTCTGGACATTAGTAAACACAGACTTACATTAGCCATGAGAATTCTAATTTTTGGACTGTGTTGGTTTAATCTGAATTGGAGCCTTTATTTTATTTTATCTTTGCACCATTATTTATAGTCTTTGAGAGATGGAGTGAGGTTAAGGAACCAATTGGTATTCATTTGGAGCACAGGCTACAGTACATGATTATACTAAAAACTTTCATCCGCTTGTACCTAAGTTACCAAGCTTTAGGGTGTGGTTTTTGAGTGATGAATTTCTACAATTTTGAATTCTATTCTGCTGCCTTATTGTAATATCCTTTTGCTCATATATAAATCTATTTTCCATCTTTTTGGGCTACACTTTCTTCCTTTTTTCTCAGATGTACAGACGCAGATAGTCTTTTATTCTCCAATGGGTTCGTTAACAATATTTAAATATATTGGGTGGAAATATAGAGAAGCAATGCTTTCTACTACTTATTATCAGGTACCTTCATTCTTACACTTTTACGTTCTTTAGGAAATCTCTTTTATTTATTTATTTATTTATTTTTAAGTTTTGGCAGTTTTTCACTTTTTGGAGTTAAATCTCTCTTGTGTGTTTTTGTTTGATCATTTCTTGTTTATACACAATCAATAAGTGTTCAACTTTTAACGCTATTGTTATAACTTAGGCACAGAGCCGTCATTACAAAAGTTAATTGGAGCGTATCCTTGTCATAAATATGGAGATTTTTTCTTAGAAGATCAAAGATCCAATTGCTATATAAATTTTTATTTCGGTTTGGATCAACCAGTTATTCCAATGCGGTGGAGGGAATGTGTCTTACTCTCCTGGTGTTTGATGAAATTACTGTCTTCTTTGGAACAGCTTTGGCCACACTTAGGATTGAAGTTCATTAGACATTAATTGTTTAGAATAACAAAAAATGTGACAAGTGCATGTGAGTCATTTCGTCTCCATTTTTTAGTTGTATGAAGCGCAGCTTCTTTCTTCAAATATCCTATGTTAAATTACCTAGAAAAAGCAACATCCACTCACTCACCCTCCAAAGACACACTTTACTGATTGCAACAACTTCAATCTGCCTGCAAAGGATAAGTATTATAATTCTAAGCATTTATTCTTCTTGTTATTTTCTCAATTAGGGGCCTGCAATTATGATAGCTCAGCTTACCAGGGACTAGAGGCATACCTAGATATCTAACTGGGAGACTACCTTCCTTAAAGTGAAAAGCATCCAAAAATCTGGTTCTTTAGACCAGCAAATACACCTACAGAAAATAATTTACCTGTAGAATATTAATCTACATGCCTAAAATCACTTTCATAAGCTTTCCTAATTTCCACCTCTATGGTAGTTCTTAACAATTTCATGAGCTACTAGCATAGTTTCTACTATATTCATGCTAGGCACAAGGCAGTTTGGTTGGGGCTAATAATATCATTCAAGCATGATTTAAGTCTGTTAGTCAAGTTCTTTGTGATGCACTTTTAAATTATATTTCAACAAGAATTGGTCTATAATCTCCCATGCTTGAAGGATTGCTCACTTTAGGGACAAGAGTAATAATTGTTGCATTCACCTCTCCAAGTAACCTACCTGAATTGAAAAACGACTGGATGGCATGGGCTATGCCAAGCTTTTTGAAAAAACAAGCTGTGAACCCATTAGGGCCTAGCAACTTCTATCCATCCAAGAAAACATAGTCTGCTGGATCTCTAAACTTGAAACTAGAGAACCTGTTGAAATTCTACCCAAATTTCTTGAGCCAGATGCCCCTTAGAGGTGTCTAACAGATTCTGATAATAGTAACCCACAGCTAATTGTTTAATTTTTTGAGGATCCGTTATCCTATTCCCTTGATCATCCTTCAGAAAAAGTATTGAGTTTCTAGCATTTCCTATTTTAACAACTCGATGAAAGAATGCAGTATTGCTTACCCCCAATTAAGGCAACTATTTTTAGATGTTTGTTTCATAAGTGCCTCCTCTCCTCTACTAATATACTCAGAGAATTCTCCAATCTAGAGTGGGTCAGGCTGCAAAATCCACAATACTCTCTTTGGGTCTCACTCCTTTAGCTCATAATTGACGGTCATGCCCTCACCCACGTTCTTAACTTTACCTGCCAACAATGATTGATGTGGCAAAACAACTTTTTCAAATTGATCGGTTTATCTTATATCCTTGTTAGCTTATTTTCATCCAAATTCATTACTGTTCATGGGTCGCAATAAAACAAATGTATACTACAAGTAAAAAGATATGTTCCAATTACAACTCTGACATTGAGTTATATAATACCTTTGTGTTTTAACATTGCATGTGGTGGTATGAAATTGTTACCAAGAATGGTGTTGTAGAAATTGGCAGCCTTGTTATAATTGAACACGCAGGTAAAAGTTAGAAACTTAGTTGGATTCCATTAGCAGCTCAATAGCCAATAAATTAGTGGTCCTTCGAAATACTGCTGAAGCAAGGGAGGGGGTTGTGGAACATTTATATTCATAGTGGTTTCTCATTCCTTGATTTAAGGTACTCTGTCACAAGATTATATATGGTTGAGATGGTGCGGTACTATTCACCAATTTGACACTGAAAAGTGAGCATATCTGCCCAATAAAACCAAAAATAATTCTAAATCTAGCAGTCCCAACAATATGATCTATCAGTCTAGGCCAAGCCCTAAAGAAGAAGTTGGTGAGAATTAATAATCATCCAATTAGATCTGAGGCACAATTGATATAGCAAAGCAAAACAATAGGAGGTCCAGATAAGTCTCAAATCTTAACATGACAAGGAAGCATTAAATAAAATCCAACTTAGACTAGGAAAGTATCCCTCAAATTTAAACCCTCCAATTTCCTCGGATAATCCAAATAGGATGCTTTCACAAAAATCCAAAATAATCTCTCTGGGTAATTACTTGTGCTGTTGTGTGTTGCTAGCGTGCTATTGTGTTGTCCATGTACTGCTGCACTAAAGTGTTGGTTTGGATGCTTTACAGATTTGTTGTTTAGTCTTCTTGTTATCTTTATCTTTAAAGTTAGTTAGAAGGTTGTGTTGTTAGTGCACTTTTGCTTTGCTAATTGCTTTGGTTTTGTAGTTAGATTTGTAAGTTGGGTGCGGTAGTAGGGAGGTTCCCTATGCTGGTACCTTCCCTTCTCTGGTTTTGAGGTTTTTCCCTGTGTACTCTGTTTTGTTTCAATGAATATAAGCTGAATTAACAAATAATAATTATAATAATAAATTACAATTTAGCACTTGTGGTTGGGCAGTGTCAAAATTTAATCCACAAAGTTTCATTTGCTACATTTATAGTTCTGTAGTTTGTACTCTTAGGACTAAAAGGAAACTATTAGGGTTCTATTTAAATTAATAGATTTTACATTTTGTGGACAAATGTACCCTAAACTATCCAAGTTTAACCATGAATGAGCAATACTAGTAATAATTAATTGCCAGCACTTCCATGCAATTAAAAAAAAGCATGTAAAGCAAATATAAGGATACTAGATTTCTATTTGTTGGAGCCATGCAATTGAGAGAAACAGGACCAACATTGAAACCCTTAGTTTTCAATTATTATATTTGCCCTCCATGCCTATGAAGTGGGATTGAGTTTCAAGTGTGTCAATAGATCATGATATTTTGAGATTTATGTTCTTGGCTCATGCTAATTTAATATTTGTGTTCCTAGTCCTAATGATTTGCTTGCTAAGAAGTATTTTTTGAGGTGAATCTAGGTTCATATTTCAACTTTAAAAGTCAAAACTCACAGATTTATATCTCAAGTTACCACTTTTGTTTAATATTTAAGTAAAATAATTATTATATAAATATTTCAAAAAACCTAATGTGGCTCTAGGCTGATGTACTTAAACCCCCCCACCCCCTCTCAGTTTTCTTTTTTCTTTTTAAATGACTCTAGGCTGATTAGATTTTTAAAAAATTCAATAAATGTAGTGTATATGATTATAGCATGAAACCAAGCTGTGACATATCTAATGCTTCAAAGGACTTAAGAATTCAATGGACAAGGTGTCCATGGAAAATTTCTTAAGGTACAAAACATTTGTTGATCGAACAAATGAACCATAATGACCTAATTGGTCTAAACTCTCGTACATGTCCAAATTGCTCAAAGATGTAAATCATGAGTTATGAGAATGGTCATAGAAAATGTTTGATTTCTTATACTGTAATATGTTTCAAACTCTGGTGATTCATTTATTACATAGTTCAGTACAACCAGTTTCAAACCCTAAAGTGTCCATGGCCCTTGATCTCTAAGCCAAAAGACATCAATGGCCTCCAAGTAGCTTGGTTTACAGCAACATTATAGCCTCTTCATGTCATAACATATTATGTGTATATTAATATTTCTGTATGTAATCTAAAGGTTTGGTGGACAAGATGAATTTGTGTTTGAAAATGAAGAGGAAAGCAAAATAGGAGACGTCTTTTATGAAGAATGGAAGACTATTATTAGAGGAGCTAATTGCCTTTTGCAATGGGAAAAGCAATTCTATCTGTGTCTTCTATACTGAGGAGCTCATAAGAGCAACAAACAACTATGACCATCGTCAATGTATTTTGAAGGGTGGAGATTTTAAGTTATTCAAGGGTTCTCTAGAAGACCGCTTTCTGCTAAAAAGTACCATACAAAAGAAAAATGATTTTCTGTTATGGAAGAAGTTTCACTTGGCTATTAAAGACATTGTGGTGGGATCGCAAATGAGAGTCCAACAAAATGTTCTAAAACTCTCAATACGCTGCTTAGAGACCAAATATCCAACTCTAGTGTATGAATTTGTCAGGGATAAAATTCTCTCCAATTATATCAACCCAACTAGGACAATCCACTTTGAGCCCTTAACATGGAAATGCAGGGCATAGTTAATGCCATTGCATATCTTCATACTTCATTTTCCAAGTCTGTTATCCATAGAGATATTAGGTCAACCATCATTATATTAGAACAATGTTGCTGAGCTGATTGATTTCTCACTCTTATCTATCCCTAAAGGTGAACTGCATGTATTCAATGCCGTACGTGAGAGAATGGGGTGTGGTGCACCTGAATATATTGCTACAGGCTATATAACTGAGAAGGTTGATGTATATATATATATGGTGTGCTCCTACTTAGGCTTTTGGCTGGATGGATGTTGAGTACTCCACAGTACAGGGTATAGCCCCTCCTTTCTACCAATGTTGGTGAACCCATATGATGAACAAAATTGGTTGATTGAAATCATAGATCCTATGTTACTAAAAGAAAGAATCACTACAAGAATTTTGGCCTTTTGCGACCAATGTTTTAGCGACGACCAAAAAGTCGTCACTATTAGCCATACATTAGCGATGATAATAAATGGTCATCGCAAATAAGTGTATTGTAGCGATAACACTAAAGTAGTCGCTAATAAGTCGTCACTAATGCCATGGAAGGAATTTCATTTACTTTTGGAAATTGGAGGGAAACTTTTAGCAATGATAATAAATTTTGTTGCAACAACATTTACGTTGCTAAAATAAGGTTTATTTTAACGACGACATCTATCGTCGCTAATAATCATCTTTAGTGACGACCTTATGTTTCATCACAAATATGTGGCTAAAATATATAATAAGTAAATTATATATATACTTTATTTATCAGGGATGACACATTAGTGGTCGCTATTAAAAGTCTATTAGTGAGGACACAACATGTCATCGCAAATATATCTACCTAAATAATATGGAGGGTAAACTTTTCACTCTTAAAAAGTGGTGGGAATTATTGGAGGGAAACAAAATATATATTAGCAACGAATTAGGTCGTCACTATATGTGATCTTTTAATAATGAAGACAAATATTGTCGCTACTAATATGTGTCTAAAACAATTTTGATATAATATGATTTTTTTTTATCAAATCCTCTAAAATATTTAAAATGACATAAATTCCTTTAAAATATTTGAAATGATTAAAATAGCATTAACCTTGTCAAAATGACCAAAATACCCCCAAACTTATTTAATGACCAAAATAAACTTGAAACCTCCAATGTAACTTAAAACTTTCAAACCCGTTAAAAAAAAAACGAAGAAGAAAAAATGAGACAATGGAGGGCTTATTGCCTCAAAATACTCTTAAATCATAATGTTACCCATTTGAAACTTGAAATCGATAAAATAATAAAAATTGAGAAAGTTCTGATTCCACTCAAAATACTGACTAATTCTCATAGTTATTAAAATGTGAATCGTATTGTGAATCAATTTTTGATTTTTCTGTATCATGTGTCATAAGAAAGGTATTAGTTAATATTTACCAAAATAATAAATTCATTATAAATATATGAAAGGTATATTCATTATAAATTCATAATATATTCAACTAATAACCAATTCAAATCATCAATTATGTAATAATATATACCAAAAGTAAGTAAATAAATCAAATTAAAATATATTTATAACATACTTATTCAAATTAATTAAAATCAGAAGTTGTAATACATGATATATGAGCAAAAATAATAAAATTTTTCATCATTTTGCCTAATCAACTTTATCTAAGTTAATGTTAACATGATGTTCATCATCTTTCAAAATTATTTCTTTATTAACATTTTCTAACAACTACTCTAATACCCAATAATCCAATGAAAACCTTCCCACTGAACCTAATTTCACAAAGTCTAGTGGTCTAGAGACCATGTATTAAGTTTAACCGGGTTTAACCTACTTTAACTAAATTTTGACTTTGCCTTTCTCTAAATCCAGCCGTTAGATTGTGACCATAATTTGCCAGAATTATCCTTTTATTACACTCCTCAAATCTAACGGTTAGATTTCAAATCTAAGGATGGCGCATGATGGACATATGTTATGTACCTTTATGGCTATGTTCTCTCAATCTAATCATCCAATTGTTCTCAAATTTCACCAACACCAATATGTCACCATACTCTTCAATCCCAATGATCAAGACTCGAGTATGAATTTCACAAAGTCTAGTGGTCTCCAAACCATTTATTAAGTTTGACCGGGTTTGACCAACTTTAACTAAACTTTGACCGCATTTTTCTCTAAATCCAGCCGTTTGATTGTAACCATAATTTACCAAAATTATCCTTTCATTATACTCTTCGAACCCAACGGTTAGATTTCAAATCCAAGGATGGCGCGTGATGGTCATATGCTATGCACCTTTATGACTATGTTCTCTCAATCTGATCATCTTATTGTTCTCAAATTTGACCAATACCAATATGTCACCACACTCTTTAATCCCAATGATTAAGATTTGAATATAAATTTCACAAAATCTAGTGGTCTCAGGACTATATATTAAGTTTGACCGGTTTTGACCAACTTTAACTAAATTTTGACTTTGCCTTTCTCTAAATCCAGCCGTGTGATTGTGACCATAATTTGCTAGAATTATCCTTTAATTACACTCTTCAAATCTAACGGTTAGATTTCAAATCTAACGATTAGATTTCAAATCTAAGGATGGCGCGTGATGGACATATGTTATGTACCTTTATGGCTATGTTCTCTCAATCTAATCATCCAATTGTTCTTAAATTTCACCAATACCAATATGTCACCATACTCTTCAATCCCAATGATCAAGACTCAAATATGAATTTCATGAAGTCTAGTGGTCTCCAAACCATTTATTAAGTTTGACCAAGTTTGACCAACTTTAACTAAAATTTGACCGCGTCTTTCTCTAAATCCAGCAGTTTGATTGTAACCATAATTTACTAGAATTATCCTTTCATTATACTTTTCAAACCCAATGGTTAGATTTCAAATCCAAGGATGGCGTGTGATGGTCATATGCTATGCACCTTTATGACTATGTTCTCTCAATTTGATCATCTAATTGTTCTCAAATTTCACCAATACCAATATGTCTCCACACTTTTTAATCCCGATGATTAAGATTCGAATATGAATTTCACAAAATCTAGTGGTCTCGGGACCATCTATTAAGTTTGACCAATACGATGCTGAAACTGTCTGATGCGGAGCAAAAACAGGGTGAGTCGGATCAAAAACTTGCTGAAACACAAAGCCAAGTGGCACAGTTACAGAGTCAGGTAGAGGAACAACGTCAGCAACTAGCTGTACTGATGGCAAGGTTTGGTAGCTAGTCTATAAGGTGATTAGTTTATTAGTATTTGAGACTTTGTTATTACTTTATGAAGACTTTGTTATTACTTTATTAGTATTTGAGACAATAGATTGGAATTTATTATTATTTGGAAGTTTGAGGCTTTATATATAGTCATACTCATTGCACAAAGCTTTCACTTTTGCGCCTTAGTTTACAAGGAAAAAGTATTTTGTAGATATGAGAAGTGGAGTTGAGAGGTTTTTGAAAGGGATTTTTGCATGGCAAAAGTTCACAATCATTTTAGTGCCATCCCTAAATTATAGGGAGTATTAATGTTCAATGGTGCTTCATGCTTAAACTAGAAAACCTATCTACTTCTGATTACTAAATTTTATATTTTTTGCTTAGATCTTCATGAGTATTTGTATATCCTGAATTGAAACTGAAATACTTTATCTTATTACCATGATGATGCGTACATTATGATGTGTAATAAGAATGAATTGTCAATACTTTACAATTAGAGCAACAAATGATAATGTCTAAAGTCTGTACAAATGATAATACTTGATGTGTAAAGTCTAAGTAGTTTATTGTACACATTATCATGTAAGACTTTAGCATAGTATTATCATGATGCTAGTTGTTCAACAAATGTCTTACTATAAAATCCAATAAAGTCTTATTATCATACTAGGTGTAATTCAATAAACTACGTGATGTGTAATTCATTTGTTGAATGTCTATAACTTGTAAGACTCGTAAGACATTATCATGATGATGTGTAATGTCAATACTTAGACATTATAAATAGTTGTCTAGTATTATCATGATAATACTTTAGCATTATGAATGTCTATACTTTACACTTTATTGTACACATCATCATGTAAGACTTTAGACATTATAGTTAGAAAACTATAATGTCTACTTGATATTAATAATTTTCATGTAGGTTTTGATAAAGCCTGAATATTGTAAAGTTAGCATCAAATATGACAAGCAAGCCAAACTTCCACACACACACACACATACATATATATATATACATACAAACATATATATATATATATATATATTCTAGACGACCATGGTCTCAATCAATCTTAAAATTTAAATCTGTGAGTCTGTGAGGATGATTATGTGTCACCAAAAGGGTGACAGAAAAGGGTGATCCTCTGTGAATCAATAACATTCGTTTGTTTGGTTCTTGCTTTGCTTGATGTTTTCATTTTTGTTTGAGTATATGCAAGTGGATTGGTGTGGCTTGTTCTCACATGGCCTTCTGGCCTTCTTATTTTTACTTTTCCTTTTCTTTATTTGCTCGTACGTAATTACAATTTTACCGATATCTGATATAAGTTGAAATATTGTGGACTAACTTTTGAAGCTTGCTTCTCAAAAAAAAAAAAAAAATTGAAGCTTATCATATAGTGTCATTCTTTCTGCATCCATTAAGTTATACTTAGTTATGGTTATAAAGTCTCCTATTGTATAATAAAAAATTTAGATTTCAATTCTCATTACAACAAAAACTAATTTAGTGTCTTAATTTTATGAATGTTATAAGTTAAAATTCTCTCAAAAGGTCAAACTCCTTTTATTAGAGATGTTTAAATCTCAAATTTTTTCGATTATTATAACCATTGAATATTATAGGGGTGGACCAGGAAGGAAAGACTCCTCCAAGAAGACTGTCCAGTGAACTAAACCATTAACGTGTAATTCATCAAAATGATTACAAAAGCTATATGATAGGTAGCTCAGCTTGTGGCCAATTTAGGATTTGATTTTTGGAAAGAAAATTAAGGACGGACCCCATACATTTCTATAATGGTCAAACACCTAACCTTTTTTTTTTCTTTGATTGATAAAGGTAGAATCATTTTATTCAAAACAATAGATTTATACAAGTGTAAGTAAAATGGGGTTCACGGGCTAGCTGTGCTGAATTAGCTAGTCTGAAACCATGGACAACACATACCATAGTGACAGCTGCATGAAAGGCTACAAGCATCAGCTACTGGGTCGTTTGGTCTGCCACTAACTTATGGTACTCTTCAAGAAAAGACATTGCCCCACGCACCACCAGTGGCACCAAAACGGTGTTTTTCAATATTTAAATATTAATCAAGTAGTATATATATTGAATTTTTTATATAATGAGAAAATATATATAATGAAAAAATAATATATATATATATATATATAATGAGAAGATATTTATAGATAAATAAAACATAATTTATAATTAAAAATGATAATTTAACTAAAAATTAAATTTAAAGTATAGAACAATAAAACTTAATTATTGCAATTTTTTTAAAGTCGTGACTACTTTAAAGTCTATACCTATACAAATAAAAATTAATTTAATATATAATTTAATAAATTAGTATCACTATAATACAAATGAGTTGATAAAATACACGTTAAATTATTAATTGATATAATAATTAATAAAATAATTGATAAACCGTGTACAGATAAAAAAAAAAAAAAAGAACAAGTGTGAAACCCTGTTGTATAACTGTGGGCTGCATAGTGCGGGCTGCACTGCACAGTTGCACTGTGCAACAGTGCAGATCAACAGTCAGCAGGTGAGATGTCCAGCGTCCAGCCTGTTCTCTATCAGCCTGTGACTAAGTTTTAAAGCAAAACAAAAGGGTCTAATTAAGAGAAGGGTAAAAAAAAGGGTCCTATCATAGCAAAAAACGTGTCACATGATAGACTCCTATCAAAAACAATTGTACAGTGAATTAAACTAGAAAAATATATAAGTTAAGTTAAATAAATAGAAGAGTCGCCATCTTCATTTTTGGAAAGGCAGAGAGGGAAGAAGATTAGCTTTGGTAGTTGTGAATGGAAGGGAATAACAAAGAAAAATTTCAAGCTTGAGCAGTGTATGTTCTTTTTTTGTCGTTTTGTTTGTATTCCCCTCTTCTTGTCGTTTTGTCTTTTTTTTTTTTTTAGAAACCTCTTCTTGTCTTTTTGGGTTTTGCTTCTTATATCAAATTACACATTCGTTTTGGGTTTCTTTTGTTATATATCAAAACTACGTCGTTGTCTTCCTCTCCTCTCTTTCATTCACTTCAGCCGTTGTTCTCCCAAGACAGACTCCTCTCTCTCTCTCTCTCTCTCTCTCTCTCTGTGACGCGAACGCCACTGCTTCTCCACCTCTCTCTTTATTTTGGGTATGTTCTTTTTTTTTACTTAATTTTGAGTTATTTCCCTCGGCTTTGAGTTCTTTCTTCTTAGCACTTTGTTTTCGCCTTCGTTTATGTTTTCAGAAACAGTTTTTGTTTTCAGAAACAAAAACAAAACAAAAAATACTTATTACGGCAACTCTATGGTTGACCTTGTATGTAATACATTAAAATAAACTATAAAATAAAATAATGGAATAGACTTTGAGTTCCATTAAGATTAATTGGTAAATACTCTTGTGGGTGTTTAGTTTGTTTGTTTCCGTCAACCAGTTCTCAATTTGCAAGTGATGTTTGGTTTAGTTTCTAAAAATTAATAAATAAAATCAAATAATTCATTTTATTATGGTTAAGTAACCCTTGAATTCGTAATTGAGAGTGTTTTTTTTTCTGTTGTACTTTGCAGGTTAGCGATTTGGGAAACATAATTGGGTTGCTGCTACAAAGCTTGTAAAGGTTAGATATTCGGATTGTTTATCTCTATAGTTATTTTGTGGTTGAAGGGAGTTCAATTACACTAGTTGGACTTTCTTATATTTATTATTGCTTTTGATTTTGTTCCTGAAATATTGTCAAATATTTTGATATTTGTTTGTTTCTAATCCTAAAATTATCATAAAGTAGACCTAAAGAGTTAATTGTGTTCATAGTTTTTGAAGAACTGCCTATACTGTGTCCATATCTCTATCATACTTGTGTTCCATGATTTGCGTTGGTGCTTTCTAGATGGAATGACTAAATGCATTTCATTAAACTTATCAAATACATGGGAAAAAGGCTTTGTTGAGGAAAATCTCATGCTCTCTGTTTGTTTCTGAATTGTTTAGTTGGTAGTCTCAGCTTAAAGTTTTAATGCATAACTTAGGCAGTTATAGAGAATTAGGTATGAGTTTTGGTTGTCACATTGTTTTGAAACCATTCTGAAAACATAACCAAATAGAGTGATTTCTGGTTTTGTGGTCGGATTAGACTTCGATCAATGTTTGTATCATCTCATAAATAATAAAAAAAATTAATTAGATATATGTTTCTTAATTTATTATCTTGTGAGCCCAAATATTTGTAGAGATCCTTTTCCATCTTGATCTAAGGAGAGGGATTTATAAAGACTTTTTAGTCATTATTATGTAAATTACCAGTGTGGGACTTTTACACCTTAAGAATGAAAGGTGAAAGAGAAGAGGGCTCATTTATCTTTGGAAACATTCTCAGTATCTTTTATTATTTCAATGTAGGACATGCTGTTTGTAATAGAAATTTTATGTAAGTCCAACGTTGGAAAATGAAAGGGGATGCTATACTTCTTCTATAAACACCACACTTCATTTGGAATTCCAAGCACTAAATGACCGGCTAGCTTTTGTGTGAGTCTAATATTCTTTAGTTCAATGTTGAATTTGTTATGTGGTCCATTTATTCCCAATGAAATAAGTAATGTTGTAAGCATACTTAAAAAAAAAAAGGAATGGTCAAAAAGCTTTATGGTAAGTAGTTCACTTTTTTTATATTTATGAATTATGATAGAGACATCATAATAGAGAACTTGTTTAACTCATCAACTCACTTTATCTCAAGTAAGAATGTGTTTGTTGAAATTATGATAGGGACATCAAGATGGATAAAAGTTGGATGCATGAAACTGATAGAACTAGTACACGATATAGTGACGGTGTTAAGCAGTTCATTAACATGGCACGTGGTCATGCGGATCGAGTTGGTAGGATTAAGTGTCCATGTCGTAAATGCACAAATTGGTATTATCACCATATAGACGCGGTAGAGACTCATTTGATTATGAATAGATTTGATTTGAATTACACCGAATGGATATTTCATAAGGAAGAAGATCTATTTTTTAAACATGTGCAAGCTAAGCATAATGATGATAATTCACAAGCAGATGACATTGATGACGTTAGGGAAATGTTAGATGACATTTATAGGGGGACATTTCCAGATGCAAATATAGGTGAATCCTCCACTTCTCCAGGTCCATCAGTTGTGGGAAGATGCCCAACGTGAGCTTTATCCAGGTTGCAAGAAGTTTTCTAAACTCTCTTTTTGTATGAAGCTGCTTTATATAAAGACTCTTTGCAATTGGAGTGATAAGTCGTTTGATTTGATGATTGACTTGATAAAGCAGGCGCTCCCAAATGAGGAGTCATTGCCAAAATCGTATTATGAAGCAAAGCAATTTAGGCGAGACTTGGGTTTTAGCTATGAGTTGATACATGTATGCAAAAAAGTCTGCACACTTTTTTGGAAGGAACATGCTGATAAAGAAGAATGCCCAAAATGTCATACTTCAAGATGGAAAAAGGACAATGGTAAAGGTAAAAAAATTCCTTGGAAGGTCTTAAGGTATTTCCCAATTAAACCAAGGTTGCAGCGATTGTTTATGTCGAAAGATATAGCTAAAGACATGAGGTGGCACAAAGATGAGCGACTTGAAGATGGAGATTACCTTAGACATCCTGCCGATTCAATAGTGTGGAAAGAGTTTGATAAAAAACATGCTCGGTTTGCTACAGATTCCCATAATGTGCGACTTGGTTTAGCAAGCGATGGGTTCAATCCATTTGGTAACATGAGTACATCATATAGCATGTGGCCAGTAGTACTTATGCCATATAATTTACCTCCATGGAGGTGTATGAAGGATCCGTATATGATTTTGTCCTTACTTATTCCTGGACATAAGGCACCTGGAAACAAAATTGATGTGTACTTGCGGCCATTGGTGGATGATTTAAAAGAATTATGGAATGAAGGCATCAAGACGTATGACAACATTCATTTAAGTTGCATGCAGCGTTATTATGGACTATAAATGATTTTCCTGCATATGCGAACTTATCTGGGTGGTCTACTAAGGGAAAGTTGGCATGTCCCATATGTAATGAGAATACAGAGTCGAGTTATTTGAAGTCTAGCCACAAATTGTGTTACATGGGTCATCGTCGATTCTTATCTCAGGAGCATAACTGGCGCCAAAAAAAGAATGTTTTGATGGAACTGAAGAGCATAGGATAGCCCCTAATGAATTATCAGGAGATCAACTATTACAACAACTAATGAATGTTCTAGAAGTGCAATTTGGAAATGATGAAGCTACAAGAAAAAGAAAGCGCACGAAGATCGAGTTGAATTGGACAAAGAAAAGTATTTTTTTTGAGTTACCTTACTGGTCAACATTGAAACTAAGACATAACTTAGATGTCATGCATATTGAGAAGAATATATGTGACAGTGTCTTAGGTATACTGATGTATGATCGTGGAAAAGGGAAAAATAAAGATACTTTTAATGCACGAAAGGATTTAGAAGATATGGGCATACGTAAGGATTTGCACTTACAAAAAACTGGTGCATCTACAAAAATGCCACAAGCAAAGTATACATTGACAAAAGCTGAGAATACAAGATTCTGTGATTGGCTAAAAAATGTGAAGTTCCCTGATGGGTAAGCATCTAACATTAGTAGATGCGTGAACACCAATGAGGGTACGATTTCAGGAATGAAAAGCCATGATCTTCATGTACTCTTACAACGATTACTTCTTGTTGCAATTCGTGGATATTTCAATGATAATATACGTACAACATTGATTGAATTGTGTTTATTTTTTAAGGACTTGTGTTCACGAACAATGAAGTTAGATGTCTTAAATCAAATGAAGGAAGACATTGTTGTGATTTTATGCAAAATGGAAATGATATTTCCACCTGCTTTTTTTGATATAATGGTACATCTAGCTCTTCATTTACCTGGAGAGGTAGAGCTTGCAGGCCCTGTTCAATTTCGCTGGATGTATCCAATTGAAAGGTTTCTTGGTAAATTAAAGCTGTTTGTACGAAATAGAGCACGTCCAGAAGGATCAATTGCTGAGGGATATTTATCTATTGAATGTTTGACATTCTGTTCCATGTATCTTCGTGAGATTGAGACAGTATGGAGTTGTGAGGAGCAGAACAACGACAGGTGCCAGGGGGAAAGGGATGTAGGCTTGTCTGTTTTTTCACAACCAGTACGTCCTTTAGGAGCACCACAATATCTAAGACTTGGTGATACGCATCTCTCACAGGCTCGATGGTATGTGCTTAGCAATTGCTTAGAAATTGATTCATACAAAACGTAAGTGTTTCATTTTTTTTTTTTTTCAATTTACATGTTACTTAGCAATAAAATGAAGTGCTTATATGTTTTTATTATGTAGTAAGCGTTATCTGAAGATCCAATGATTTTTTTTTTCAGAAAATTTTCATGTTACTTGAAAATAAAATGTAGTGAGCATTATTTGGAGATCCAAGGAGAAGGCATCATTGACATTGATCATAAGCATGAAGTTGAATTCGAAAATTGGTTCCACAATCGTATATGTGGGAATAATGCATCAAATGTGTCAAAAGAATTGTATAGTCTTGCATGCGGATCTGATGCTCTAGTTGCCATTTACCAAGGTTGCATTGTGAATGGTGTTAGGTTCCATACAAAAGACCGTGAACATACCCGTCGTACTCAAAATAGTGGAATCTTTGTTTCGGGTGAAGATGGTGGAACAAAAACTGACTATTATGGTGAGTTGAGGAATGTTTTGGAGCTAACCTACTTGGGCAATAATCATGTATATTTATTTGAGTGTGATTGGTGGGACACTAGAGATAGAACAGGAATGCAAAGAGATGAGCATTTTACAAGTGTGAATACATCTCGTACATGGTATCATTCTGATCCATTTATCCTAGCATGCCAAGCTTCATAAGTTTTTTACTTGAATGATACCAAATTAGGCAGTAGTTGGCGCGTGGTGCAACATATGACACATAGAAACATGTATGATATTCCCATAGGCATAGAGAATGTGCATGAAGAAAATGTAGAAGATAATGGTGATGCAGTATACCAAGAAAGTGAATGTATTGGGGTTAATGCAACAGTTCAAGAAAATGATGAAGACTCAACTTTGTTACATAGAGATGATGTGCCAGTAATAGATTTGTGGGACTTAATACCTGTTGATGATGTATATGTGCAACTTGATGAAAGTATGTTCATCAATGATGTCTTATCTAATGAGGAATGGGATACAGATTCCAACAATGAAGAAGAAACATATAGCGATGACGATGTTTCAAGCTCAGATTAGGAAAAAGATTTATCTAGCAATGATGAATCTATTGGAGATCTTGGGGATGAAGATTAAGTCGAGTTTTTATGCAGGTTAAGTTTTGTTAAATACATAAAGCTTTTATATGTTCTCAGCTATGGTTTTTTTGAAAAATAAAATTGTTAAAGTTTTACTTGGATTTTAAAACTATTTTGTACACATTTTTGTCATCTACTTTAGTTTACCTTTACATTGGTTTATTCTTTTTATTTCAAGTTAAAATGTCGCATGCCTTGGGCTACTGATGATGTTGAAGTGAGATACTTTTCATTGCAAACTTGGTTGAATATTTTCTTGAGGAATTTGTCATTATTTTATTATTATTTGAGAGAGTAGATTTGAATTTAAATTATGTATATGATATAGAATTTGGGTATTTTTTTTCCTTACTAGTAGTTTTGATTGAGTAGTTATGCTTATAGAGTATTTGTGATTGAAAATTTTTTATGTGTAGAATTATGGTTTATTAAAGTCGAATTATTATGGCAGCGACTTGATTGTCCTTATCATGAGTTCCTCTTTTTTGGCCAAATTTAAAACTCCTATTTATAACATGCAAATAACACCTTGTCTACTACATCATGGCAATCCATCTGGCAAAATTTAATTCACAAATGGTTAGCATGTCATCCTTGTAGAAGATCCAGCTGCTTGACTCACCATGCTGTGAAACTTCCTGATTCATCTGCAAAATATACTACACAGTTGTCTGGTATTAAAGCACATTGTTTGTGTCATTGTACATTTTGACAAGTGCCTGCACTTTTGGAACTCATTGTTGTGTTTTTTTGTTTGGATAGGAGATTAAGAATGAGAAAGTTAAGTTAGAACATGTTTAGCTTTCAGAGGAGAATAGTGGGTTATGTGTGTAGAATCAAAAATTGGTTGAAGAGGCTTTTTAAGTAAAAGAACTAGCTTCTGCTGCTATTGTGGAGCTGAACAATCTGGCTGGTAAAGTGTCAAAGCCTTCCAACATTTTGGTTTCAGGTCTCCTGGTCTTCAAAAATTGTGAGTAGTCTCCCTTTCTTTTCCCTTCTTTTGTGTTTACTTCTATAATTCAATGTTATTGTAAATTATTCTGTATAAATCTAAAATTTTAAAGGTGTCATCAGATGCCATTTCCTTGTAAAACCATGAAGAAGCATGACATATTCTTGTTTATTAGGATGCTTACCATTTAGTTCTATGTTGCCCCTAATTTTCTTACACTTACAAATTAAACATCGCATCCAAATTTCTTTCTCATTTTTTATTTGCCTCCAAGCCATTTGCTGAAGAGTAAATCTCTGCTGGGTCTTGTTTTGAAGGTTATGTTGAAAGTACCAATAGTGGTTCATCTTGAAAGCACAAACGTGATCAGAAAAGAGCACAATCTTACTCTTTTGTTCAACTTGTAAGTCCAAAGCGTTTACCAAACACTGTGAAAGAAACAAAGTTTTTATTTTTATTTTTAATCGAAGAGGAAACTAAACTCAAAGTTTGACACTTCAACTTTGGGGAGTGTCAAAGTTTACATCTTTCCTAGTTGTGTTGAATTAAGGTGCTTTTGGTGATCTCTCTTCATTTTACCTTCTGAGTATTCCTTAATTTTGGTAAACAAGTTGTGGGTATCTTGGAAAATCAGCAACTGTTACATGGTTCAATTGTGGGTCTTTGTGTCTTAGAGTTTCATGGGTTTTGAATGATTTTGGAGTTTTTGTGTGTTTTGGGTGTAGCTGATTGGTGAATTGTAAAAAGAGTATTAATTTAATTTGAGTTATGGAGTACTTTTTAAATGGAGATTAGTTTGGAAATACTGAGAAAATTAAATATGGAATTTTAGCGGTTACTTTTCTTTTCTTTTTCTTCTTTGTCTTGTTCCTTGTTGGCTCTTGTTTCTTGTTGGCTCTTGTTTTGTGATTTGTTCATTGCAACAAGCTTCAGCTTGGTTGCATATCTTCATGAGGAATTCGTTATCATTTGATTAATATTTGAGTGAATAGATTTGAGCTTTTATTATTTATATGATATTGAACTTAGGTATCATTTTCCCTTATTAGTAGTTATTGATTGAGCAGTTGTTATGCTTATATGAGTATTTGTGATTGAAAACTTTTTATGTGCATAGAATTGTGCTTTGTTATTTCCCAACAGGTACCCACGTAAAATTCAAAATGTAAATTTTAAATAAAAATAAAAAATGTAAAATATTATTAGCAACGACAATGTCATCACTAATAGTTTATGATATCATTAGTGACGACAAACAATATCATCGCTAATATGCAATTTTTAGTGATGACATGTTTGTGGTTACTTATATATCATTATTTGTGATGACAGCAAGCGTCGTCGCTAGTAATGACATATTAGCAACAACAAAAATGGCGTCGTTAATAATAATCTAATAGCGACGACAAAAAATCGTCACTATTAGTGAGCTAGTAGTGATGACATTTCGTCTTAAGGCCTCGAGTTATTTATGACGACAATTGTAACTATTAGCAACGACTTTGTTGTCGTTAATAGTATTGTAATTTGCGACGACATTAATATCGTCACTAAAAAACTTATTTGTTACCACTCTTCTTTAACGAAAATTAGCGATGATATTTTTCGTCGCCAATATAATTAGCGACGAAATTTAAAGCATTAGCGACGACTATGTGCCATCGCAAAAGACCAAATTTCTTGTAGTGAATTAATCATGAACATTTTCTTGCTTTTGCACAGATTGCCTTGAGTTGCATCTCTGATACAGCAGAAGATAGGCAAAAAATTATTGATGCAGGAAAACAACTCAGGGAATTTTGAGTCTGTCTCACCTCCTTAGTTTATCTTTTAGCTGTATCCTAGTTGATTAACATTCAGCATATTCTATGCTCTATATAGCATTTGAATGCACAGACTTGTCACCAAGACAGGAATCACCAAATAAAATGGCAATCATGTTTATGATAAAACCATGTTTTGATTTCCATTGGGCAGCTAGACTGGACTGTGATAAGACTTCTTATTTTTATTTTTGGATGGCTTGGGTTGAACAAATTTCTATCATTGTATGTGGTATTTTCTGGTCAACAGGAAAGTATCTCTTATTACAGATATATCAAATCAGCCATGTACGTGTAGCCTCCAATGCATTACCAATCTCTCTAATTTTTTTTTTTTTTTTTTAAATATATGTACTTCATTGCATTACCGGTCATTTTTGCTTATTAATGTCACTAAAATTTCTTCATAATGGTGACCGGTCAATGTTGTAAGGCTTTTAAGTTTAACGACTTAAAAGTAATTTATGAATGTGACATAAACCTACATAAATCAATATAATTTATACTAATGACTACATTATTGTATAATGATTATATTGTGATGACTTCATTTGAACCCAATTGTAATCGACCCAGGATATGTTTAAGATTCATATTGAGTTTTAAAAAATAAAATATTTCAAGCAACTTTAGTAATCTACTTGCCGACAAATAGCCTAATTTATATTTATCCGCTTTGTTGATTTCATATTGGAATTAACATGCTTATATCTAAAAAAAAAGTAGTACCTGACACAAAAAAACTCCTACTTTTGTAAAATTTATGAGAGGTCATGATAGACAATATTATTCCTAATCTTTTTTTGGGAAGGCTAATTCTCAAACTCAATAGTTGCTACTTTTTGTTTTTGATAAAGGACACTTGCCATCATATGAAGACCCATCTTTACTCAAAAAAAAAAAAAAAAAAAAAAAAAAAAAAAAAAGACCCATCTTTAGAAAGCCTTAGTAGCTGTTTAGTAGTTCTAAAAGCCTCATGAAATCGATAAGATATTGAGTTCGAATCCCTACCCTTAATTTTTGGGCCCCCAAGGGATTCCTCCAATTAAGCCAATCTATTCTAATTTAGACTAGGATAAAATATTTTCCTTTTTAAAAACTACAATTTTTAGATTAATGATATAGTCACAAACTATTTTACAATATTTTTACAAAATATTGATGTGACTAACCTCTTATTAGTTTTCATCTAAGTCCACCATTAAAATCGATATCACTTTTTCATTTAGTAATAATCACTCATCACATCAACAATTTGCAAAAAAATTTGTGAAATAGTTTATATCACTAGCATCATTCCAATTTTTTTAGATCACACAAATTCAAAAAAAAATGCCATGTGTCTCACATATAATTAAAAACTAGAGGAATTTTAATGGGAGCGAATCTTTTTCCAATTTTTTTAATTTAAAATTTTATTATCGTTAATTGAAATACAAACTTTTTTTTTTTTTTTTGGAGAATGAATTGAAATACAAACTTCAATGAAAAACTTATTGATAATATCATAGCCCAAAAAATTAGTTTTACATTTTCAAGTTTTCAATAGATTTCTATAATGAATTCAATTCTATCACAATAACAAAGTTTACGTTGTATGAAATAAATAAACTAAGTATATAAATAGTTAAATAAGCTCCTTCTTCTTTTTATTTTTTATCAAAGTAGAATAATACATGAGCAATTCTATTCAACTAACTAATATCACTACCTTTAAAGACCTTGTAGTTGAATTGACATCTCCCCATACACAAAGTATTTGGATGTCTAGAGAAGAAAGAATTCGAGTTGCAGAGTTAGTAGTATATTGTAATTATCTCTTAAAATAAACTAATATCATTGCCAAAAGCTTTTTAACTCAACCGGTTGACATCTCTTAACTAGCATTTCTAATTAAGACATCTAATATTCAAATCTCCCTACTCCAAGGCCCCAATCGGACCCAACTATCATACTATCAAAAAATTATAATATTGATAACCTTACTAAGAGTTTTTCATGAGTTGGAAAAAATAGAAGCTAATTCTAAGAAAATGTCTAAACATTCAATATTTTCTTTAAAAAAAAAAAAAGCAAAGTTATAAATAAATGAATTTTGTGTACCAAATAAAGTTCAAATATTTGGATTTAAATATTAAATCAAATTATGAACACAACATATCATATAAACAGTATTAGTTTATGAAATAAACCCAAATAACATTATTTAAAGATATATATATATATATATATTCCTTTAAAATAACATTACTTTAATAACAAAAAAAATCCCCCTGTTATAAAGGTAGAGTGGTAAATCCTTTTAAGAGTGATTTATCTAATTCTAATCTTGTGCACTGGTAATTCATTTTAGGGTTTAGGAGGTACAACTCCTTTGAGATTGTGTCGTTATTACAAAATAAAATTCTTTTTTCTCTTTTATAGCAAATGATATTCAATTTATTGAGAATGTAAATCAGATTGTGAGGGCAACCCTCAAGCCAAACCTGGGTGGAGCCCTCCTTATATTGTGATGTCCTTGCCTGGGCAAAGCATGCGCAACTCTCTTGCAATGTCTAATTAAATATAGGTAAAAGAAACATTATGGAACTCAAGAATAGGCAGTTTGCTCCACTGCTAAGCAACCCTTCAATAAATGTATTGTACCCACTATGATACTCGATTTTTATTCATAAAATTAAAAAAATAATAATAGAAAGAGCCTCCTTCAGCTAGACACATTTCAATTCCATTATCCATCGGCAAATGGACCAACACCTTGTCCTCACAATCAACAAAGCATGAGTTTCACTTCTTAAAAAAAAAAAAAAAACAAGGCATGAGTTTCAAATTGTTTAATTGAAAAAAAAAATGTAAAATATTGTATCTTTAAATAAGGGATTTGGGGTCGAACCTTGCATATACTAAAATTTAATTAGTGCGGATTCCAGTTAACTCAACTAAAATTCAATCCCAGCCTATAACAAAAATTGATTGATATCTTAGTCTGATGATAAAGAACTATCCCATCAAAAATGAACGTCATAAGTTGAAACATTCTAAAAAGAAAAAAATTTTAATTGGTGTTTTGTCTAATGATAGAATACAATATTCATAGAACATCCATCATAATTTAAAATTTTATCTATATATTATAAAAAAATACTGATCCTCAAAATAATTAATTGAAAAAGAAACAATAATCCTCATAATTATTAGACTTTCACTTTTTAGAATTTTCTTTGCAACTCAAGAATTACAAAGAAAACATCATGAGAACAAAAGTTCTCAATTATTCTTGAAAACTCTAGAATCATTTTTGTATAAAAATTTTCTTGGTACCCACAGACCTCCTATGTTTATATTATACCTGCAATTGGTCTTTTTATGTTTCCGTTTATGTTTTTAAAAATATTGCAATTTTCCAAAATCATATTATGAAATTTTCCCTATGAAGTACTAGAAAAATAATGTCAATAGCCTTCTGACTTTGCATTGCTTAATTCTTTCCTATAAAAGAGTTACCATTTCCATTTATTATGAGGAAAAATAAAATATTAAAGTTAATAAATACACAATTACACCATTCGTGGGAGTTTTATCTCTGAACTGTAATATATATAAAAATGTAAAGGGAAAAAATCAATTTACCCACTATTTTTTATTATTATTTATCATTCCTATAGTTTATTATGTTTTTCACAAATTTTTTTTCTATTTTCTTGAAAAATTTAAAATTTTTCTTAGGTAAGCCAGTTTCTTCACTTAATCAATCAAAAAAAAAAAAAAATCATTATTTTGAATGAACAAAAAAAGCAAGAAAACATAGAAAATACTTTCTCCGTTTTCCGAAAGTAAAAACACAACCTTCAAAAAAATCGTCAATTCATTGATATTTTTTATTACGAAACAGTTCTAAAAGCTAAATTATATATTTCAACACATTTTCCAAAATTACATTATGACTAATTTTTCGTACCAATTACTAGTAAAATAATTTCAATAGTTCGTATAAAAATAATAATAAGAAGAATTCCTTCATCCCTAAAAAAGATTACCATTTATTATAAGGAAAAAAAAATGTTACATATCATAAAGATGTTAATAAATACAGAAATACACCATTCATTGTATCTGTTACATTACCAGGTGAGTTTTATGATTATATGAATGAGGTTAGTAAGCCAATTTTCACTTTAATAATCGAAGGAAAAATCTTGAATGAACAAAAAGCAAGAAAACACAGAAAACACTTTCTCTGTTTTCCAAAAGCAAAAACACAACCTAAAAAAAAAAAAAATCCCTCCTAGTCAGTTCCAACTTTTAAGCACCGCATTATAGATGAGAAATTATTGTGTACTCTCAGAGTACCATAAATGCATACTCTCTCCTCTCACATAAATTGTGGGTCTCACTAATTAAATTCATGGTGAGACCCACCATTCATATAAGAAGAGAGAGTACGCATTTATGATACTTCGGGAATACCTAATAATTTTTCAGAGAAATATTTTTTTTCACTGATGTATTAAATGCTTGGCCGTGTACAGAGATTGCGTATTAAAGTGCTTTTACAAAACATGTTTTGGGATTTTTGTGTATATTTGGAAAAGTATCTAAAAGGTGGGTTTTGATTGGGCAAGTTGAATAAGGTCCAAGAATGGTGATTCTGAGGGATTTGCTTCATGGGTTTTTCTAGATTTGGATTTCCGGAGTGGAGTTTTCTGATATATTGTGGTTTTGATCAAATATCAATTCTCTTTTTTGATACCAATAAGGAAGATACAAGAACTAGTCCACGTCTGGATGAGTCCAGTTACACGCACCAGGAACATTAGTTGCATACTTAGCAGACTTATAGACACAACCTAGAACAGCTCGAGGAACAAAAAGAGCTTTACAACACACACCCTGATGCTGAAGATTTACAAGATCATGGAACAGAGTTTTATCCTCCCAACTAGGATTACAATTCTGATTACAGATTTGAACAAGTCTGTCATTACAACACAAAAACAAAATTCTGCAGAAACTAAGATTTTTGGCCTTGACAGCAGCCTGCACTAAGGCTGCTTTAGTTGCTGCAGTAGGTGTTGGTGCTCCACAGCTATCACTACCAAAAAACATGACAGTCCCAAGTAAATTTTTTGCTTCATAAGCATAAGCAGTCCTTTTGGGTCTTCTCTTCCTAGCAGCAGCAATATTAACAATCAAGTCCCAATCTCCACCTATGCTTTGTTGATGTTTGCTTTGTTTCCTTAAATGACAACCATTGCTATCCTGAACATTAAACGCATCCCTATACCTGCAAGATAAGGACTGAGCAATTAGAATAACTTCAATTGGGTTAGGAGTTTTACCATCATGTACCACCATATTCCTGTGGTTCCAGATTGACCAAAGGAGAGTGAAGCTGGATTGCAGAAACTCCATCTGATCTTGATTCATCAGACTATACTGCAGAAGCAAATTGCCAATCCAAGTTTGAACACTTAATCCACCTAACTCAGAGGTATGAACAGACAAGGCCAAGCCATGCCAGCAAGCACGGGTAAAGGTGCAATGAAGAAAGATATGAGATAAGGATTCCTCTTCATCATCACAAAAAGGGCAACTACTATGCGTGCCAATACCTCTATTTTTCAAGGCAAGAAAAGTTGGAATGCTGTTTTGCAAGACTCTCCAAATAAACAAATTGACTTTTAAAGGGACCTTCACCTTCCAGATGAGAGACCAAACCTTACAAGGGATCTGCGTAAGCCTGGGATTACCATGAACCTTCAAATTCTCATTCTTAAGTAGCAAATTGTAAGCATTTTTGACAATGAACTCTCCTGAAGAGGAGTGTTTCCAAAGCAGCTTGTCTTCTACATTCCCATTCTTTGGTAAAGGAATGCTAAGGATTTCAGAACATTGAGGCTCCGGGTAAACAGTTCTAACCAAATTAGATTTCCAAGTTCCAGTAGAGTGATTAATGAGGTCAGCAACAGAACCTGAGACTAAATTAGGATTAAGGAGGTTTTGGGCAGGACAGTGAAACCAGTTAGGGTGTTGAAGAGGTATATTCCAGCCACTACCCACCCACCATCTTCCTTCCTTTAGGATTGAACCATCCTGTTTTACTATGTTTCTCCAAAACCAAGAATGGTAAGGCTTTGGGACACATTGATGGATGGAGCTGCTTGGATAGTATTTGGCTTTGAAAGTTCTTGTCAAAAGGGATTGAGGGTTATAGGCAATTCTCCAAAATTGTTTTGCGAGCATTGATTGATTCATGAGGCTGAATTTCCTAAAGCCAATACCTCCATTTTTCCTATTTTGGCATAATTTATCCCAGTGAACCATATGTAATTTTTTAACTCCATGATCATGGCCCCACCAGAAACTTCTCACAATAGAGTCTAAATTCCTACAAGCGGTCTCAGGAACTTTGAAGCAGGAGAAGGTATACATGGGAATAGATTGGAGGACAGATTTAATAAGGGTTCCCCTTCCAGCTTGGGACAGCAGCCTTGCTTTCCACCCTTGGAGCTTAGACAGCAACTTATTCTCCAAAAACTTAAAATCAAACACCCTTTTCCCTTTGAGTTTGAAGTCCAGGCCTAAATATTTACTTGGGTTTGGAACCAGGTTTACTTGGAGAATTCTGGCCAGGTTGCTTTGAGCTTCACTTGGCATGTTAGGAGAACAAAAAAGGTCTGATTTGGTAAAGTTAATACTCTGACTAGACAGGGAGCAATACCATTGTAGTGTATTCTGTAAGGTGAGAATAGACTTGTTATCATTCTTGAAGAAAAAGAGGGAGTCATCAGCAAATAACAGATAAGTAAAGGAGCAACCATTTCTTCCAATCTTAATCCCTTTCAACCCTTTGTTTTGTTTAGCTTTCAATAGAGCAATGGAAAGCACATTAGCACACAAAAGAAAAAGGTAGGAGGATATAGGATCCCCTTGCCTGAGCCCTTTTGAGGGATTGAAGGACTAAGTCATGCAACCATTGACTAACAGGGTATACTCAACAGATGACACACATTCCATAATCCAATCAATCCACTTAGAACTAAACTTCATTGTAATTAGGACAGCTTTTAAAAATCTCTAGTCCATTTTGTCGTAGGCTTTGTGCATATCAATTCAGTGCCTCTGATAGTTTGGAGGAAATTTTGGATGATCAAGCACTGAATTTGGTGATTTTCAGGGATTTTGGGATGTGGGTTTTTGATATTTTTTGGTCTTGATCAACTATTATTTTAGGGCATGTGATATTTTTTGGAGGTTTTTTTTTGGATGATCAAGAACTGAATTTGGTGATTTTCAGGGATTTTGGGATGTGGGTTTTTGATATTTTTTGGTCTTGATCAACTATTATTTCAGGGCATGTGATATATTTTGGAGGTTTTTTTTGGATGATCAAGAACTGAATTTGGTGATTTTAAGGGGTTTTGATTATTGGGTTTTACTGGGTTTTGGATTTTCTGAAGTGGCTTTTTGATATTTTGTGGTCTTGATCATAATTTAGTTGAGGGCAAGTGAAATATTGGGTTATTGTAGTTCAATTTTGTGTCATAATACTCATCTAATTTTTTAATTTTTATAACAAGTGAATTATTTTTGCTGTCCAAGCCAGTTGGATTTAAACCTCCAAATATAAAATATCAAAATATATGTTTGCTGTCACAAATTATCATGCTGAGGATAGAATAGCCATAATTGTCACACACTGACTAGATTCCAGAAGAAGGAAAGGATATTTACTTTGAACAGTATTTAAATGATAGGGGGCCTCACAAACCTAGATCCCCACCAAAGATATTTGATATGGGTTTGGTGGTGAGAGCCTAGATTGCCAAACCTAAAACTTGTGTAAGAGAATATATAGATCATTATTTCTCAAGTTAGGCTGTGGTTGTATTTGGCTGCATGAGGAATGTAGGTGCTTTGGATGCGAATTAAATCACAAAGAGACACACTGAAAGCAGGAAGAGTTTCCACATGCATTGGGAACATCATTTATTATAGTTGTTGGACCCTCTGAAAATATTCTTTTGATAGGTACTATATAATAGAGCTCGTGATATTGTCAAGTGGATAAGAGTAAGACTCCAGATACACAAGCTACCAAATTCGTTAGCTTCATATGCTATAGCTGCATCTCTCTTTCTCTAAATATAACGAGGTACATTCTCTTTGAAACCCTTAGTTTTCAATTATTATATATGCCTCCATGCCTATGAAGCGGGATTGAGTTTCATGATTTGTGTTGTTAGATTGTAATATTTTAATATGGGTCTTAAGGCACATATTAACTATTTATTTTGGGAAAAATTTTACGAAGAATTGAAAAAACTGCCAAATCAGTTAATAACTTTTTCGTTTATCCATAAAAAACTTCCTTAAATTGTTTGCTAATGTATGCCCTAAGGGCACACGTTAGTAAATTCCTTTTGATATTTATGTTCCTGGATCATGCTATTTTAATATTTTTGGTCTTGGTCCTACTGATTTGCTTCTATTTAATTAAGTATTGTTTGGGGTGGATGTAGGTTCATATTTCAACTTCAAAACCCATAGATTCATGTCTCAAAAAATTATTATTTTTGTTTAATCTTTAAGGGAAGTAATTATCATAAATTTATTTCATAAAACCTAAAATATGACTCTTGGCTGATGTACTTATCAAACACCCCCCCTCCCCCTGTTAAAAATAGAAGAGTCCATAGGCTGATTGGATCGTGAAATAATTCATCAATTGTAGTTTATATGATTATACAATGAAACCAAGCTCCGATATCTATAATGCTTGGTTTATCAAAAAAAGAAAAAAGAAAAAAAGAGAACTAAATGCCTGAAAATTCTACGAAATTCAATCCACATGGTCTTCAACTCTTCATGGGAAATTCCATAATGACGTAATTGGTCCAAACTGCTCTATGATGTCCAGAATTGCTCAAAGATGCAGATCATAATTTATGAGAATGGTCATAGAACATTTTTTATTTTAATTTCTTATAGTATAATATGCTTCAAATTCTTGTAATTCATTTTTTACACACTGGCAGGGTGCAACCTGTTTCAAAATATAAATTGTATATGACTCTTGATCTCTAAGCAAAGATTGATCAATGACCTCCAGTATTTTGAATTCAGCTAGGGATCAGATTTTTAGATTATTATCAGCTGAGAGTTTTGTGGTATATGAACTGTATTTCTAGAAGCTATATAAAAAGGCTACAGTTGGCTTTTTTTAATTAGATGTTTGATGAATGATATTTGATATTTATAAGGAGTTCCCAAGCTGTTGGGGTGCTGATTCCTAACAACTTAGGTGTTGATTCCTTAGTTTTTATACTTAGGCTTAGGCTTTACACCAAGCTTTGCTTGATGCAGGACAATATCAAAGAGGAAGTACCTAGTCCTACTAAGATTAGAATAGGGTTAGCTAGGCTTGTGTATAAATACCCTCCAATGAACAGCTTTGTGTTGTCAATATCAATTCCGTTTGCTTTCTTGTAACATGTCATTGGAGCTATAGCTTAATGAAAAAATGTTCTAAACTTCTCAATACAAATCGTGACTTTGTTAAAATGATTGAAACACAATTTTCCAAAGTATAAAAAATTTTCATTATGACAATGCCTTATAAATCTCGTCAACATGATTTTCCTCTGTTTTAAAACATTATAGTACAATTTCTCATACATCTTATCCTGACACATAATAATAGAATGCTCAAAATTAATTAGAATTTCATCACATTTTAGACACTATTAAAGCTCTTACCATCTATTCTTCCACTCCGGCCTCTCTCTATGGCAAAGCCAACCTCTTAGTGGTTTATAATATTAACATATGCCCCTCAACCTTACCTTTGCTCCACGGTCACACACCTCTTAACTACATTCACTTTAAGATTTTAGAATGTGCTTGCTTTGTTTACCTTCTACCTGCACTAAACATCAGCCACACTGTGTAGTTTTCTTGACCACAGAATTGAACAAAAGAATTGGAAATGTTACCTTCAATCTACTCCGCGAGTTTGACCCAATGCACTATTGAATGCTAGAAGGCCTGACTTATAGCTGAAGAGTTCACTCAAAGTATGGTGTACTATGAGGAGCATTTGCTCCAGTAGCCTGCCTTTCCTTTGTTCTCACTCTCATTGAGGTTTTTGCCTCTGCCAATGATCTGTCAGTCCAGCCAAAGCCCCAAAGGAGAAGATGGTGAGAATCAATAATCAACCAATTTGACCTGAAGCACAATTGATATTGCAGAACAAAACACACACAGTGATTTTAAACAAATTAAAAAATAGGAGGTCCAGATAGGTCCTAAATCTTTAAAATGACATAGAGGCACTTGCTAAAGTCCAACTCAGACTCCATGCTTTCCCAAAAATCAAGAATAATTTCTTTGGTTTGGTCATGTCACAAATTTGATCTCTTTACATCTTTTGTTTTTGGTCTAGCTCTCAAACAGGTACAACACACGGGTCTATTAGGTGAAGGAGTTGAAGAGAAACTCCAACAAAACTGCCGAGTCATTGGGATAAAATTTCTCAGTTTCCTGATTGGTCTTCATAATTTTGATGACCTTTCTTAAGTGGACTAAGTTTTTTTTTCCTTTACTCTTTGGATATAATTTTTATATAGGTGTTGTACAATATAGCTCATTAAATATTGTGTGTAAGACTTCCGCATCCATAAGCTAGCAAAATCTGATATAAGTTTGTCCTGCTTCACATCATTGCTAATACTCTCTCTCTGGGTTCTTCACAGGTACATTCTCTTGGCCACCCTCAATTTTGAGTTACCATATGTCTCCTAGTACAAACTCTTGGGCAGTCCAAAGTATCCTTAACGATAGGTAGTTAGAGGTTCAATTTCATTTCTGGATGACTTGTAATATAACTACGAATGCGTCTAAAGCAGGATTAAGATCATTCTATTTTAAGATTTCTGTTATTAGATCATATGCTATTTTAAGATTTCTGTTCTTATTGATTTGCTACTGCTTAATTAAACATTGTATTAATTGGATCTATGCTCATATCTACCACCTCTGTTAATCCTAAAGGATTTTATTTTTTTGGAAAGCATTTTCAGTAAAATTGAACTCCAAGCAAAATAACCACTCTAGGATTTTGGATCTTGATATGGTTCATTTTTTTTAGCTTATCTCATGAAACCAAGCCCTCAGATTTATATGGCTTCAAAAGACTAAGAAAATCAATAGACAAAGTTTCTTCTTTATCCATCCAAAATCTGTTATGGTTTTATAGAATAATTTCTACCAAAACAATTACCCATAATGAGTTAAATTCATCCAAGCTCTTGTCTGAGACTAGTCAAGTTGGACCATCAATAATAACTTTTTTGGCCAAGAGCCTAGTAGCTCAATCAGAGGCGAAGCTAGGGGGACCAGGGGAGCATAGCCCCTTAGCTTTTGAAAATTTTCATTTACAGTCGCTAATTTCCTTAATTTCAATCATAATCTTCTTGCTCTTCCCAACCCCCCTTCCCTCAAATTTTTGAATTTGGCCTCTCACAATGTAGAATTTATACTTAAAACATTTATAATTGGCCCTCAACTTTAGAACTTGTCCGGAAAAGCTCAGAAAGAAATGATAGAACTCTTTAGAAAAGAGCCCAAAAAATTTATCGTGTTATTAAAAAAAAAAAAAAAACCAAAAATTAAATTGGCCCAAAAATAAAGATACCCAGCCCAATCCTTGCCCAAAACACCATCGATCAACAGTTGTTCTCCTCCTCACACCGGACTTTCTTGGCCTCAAATAGCGACAACAAAGCTAACTGGCTATCTGTGAAATGGGTAGAACCATAGGAGCTTACTATAACAGTCAGAGAGAGAAAGAGAGATCTATGGGAAGTGAAATAATGTTTTGCAGAGTAACAAATTTGAACAAGACACTTGGGAATACGTGGCAAAAATTGAAACAAACGTTTTTGCTTTTAAAGTTTAAACTCTGGCTCTTTGGTTTTATAATAGTATCACTTGTCATTCAGAATTTGTCGTAAAAATGTTATAAATATAAGATTTCTGTAATGTTTAATTTGTTTTACTAACTACTTTCCCTACACTAATGTGTCATTAACTCCTGCTTCTTTTTTTTTTCTTTTTTCTTTTTTCTGGTTTTGTCAATTGTCAATTTGTTTTTTTTGCGGTGAAAACACCATTTTGCAGTTACAGTTAATTTGATTTTGATTATTTTTAATTTGCAATCAATTTGATTCTTACCAGTAAGTCATTAACGGAAAATGTTTACATGAGAAACAATATGTACAGTTGACACAATCGACGCTTATGTAGCTATTAAAATAAGAGAAGTGCTACGTCCACAACATTTTTATAACAAATCACTCGTAGTTAGTTTATTAGTTTAAATTTGAACTTACCATTGAAATTACGTTTTTGTCCTAACAATAACATTCTGTAACAACCTGCTACTTATAATTTATTATGAAAATGTTGTAGATATATCAATTCTCTTAAAATAATAATAATTTTTTTATTGAGATTATAACATGTCACATCAGCATTTTCATATAGAAAAACAATTTATCAATTTTAAAGAAATTAATAAATAAAATAAAATAAAAACACTAGCTTTGAATCCTAAATCTGGCAACACGGATCTTGAACCATAACACCTACGATCATGATGTACCATCTTGAGATTCAACATGATGTACCATCTTTGTTTTTGTATTCAGCCCCAAAGAGGTTCTAATAGGCGTATGGAGAACAAATTTGGGATAAATGAGGCTTTTAAACAAATTTAATTGGCTGAAACCTTCGATATCTTTTGTAAGGACTAAAATAGTATTTTTGTCCATTGTTATTGGCTCTCTCTCTCTCTCTCTCTCTCTCTCTCTCTCTCACATTTGCAGTTAATTATATTTGGTGTAACATTTTGTTATGTAACGAGTCTAGCTTTTCATTGGTGTAATATATTCAAAATCACATTGTTTGATTACACAATTTAATTATCCTTAACATACTTTTTCAAATTTCATGTTAATCGGATGTTGTTTACTTTTTAATCACTAAATTCGCTTTTTTATATATAATTTATATATAAAAAAAAATTTATCATTTAAATATTTTACAAAGAAAATAACTATTAATCTCTTATCATCTAAAATTTTGCAAGTATTGAGAATGTTTTTAGATGCAATTTAATATATAATCAACAATTCACATTCTTTAACCCCTTGGCAGTTTTGCCTGCATGATGACACAACTCACAACTTGACCAACAAGGACCAGTTTTGAATCAAGCAACGGCCTAAGTCAACTCTCCAATTATAAAATGATATTCATGTCCACCTACGACCAAGAGAATCTATGACCTCAACTCTCCAATCTTGGGGATAACTTTGAAACTAAAGGGGACAAATGTCATAGAATAAAATTTTAAAATTCTCGGAATAAGGCAATCTCTAGTAGGAGTACAATTGTACAAATTAGAGCACCACCATGAACCAGGAGAGGTATGCAAACACCAGCACCTCTTAACAAGGTTCCATTGTGTTGTTGCTGGTAAACATGGGACAAATGATCAAATTACGTCATCATAAGCCAATCTTAAGGGTCCGTTTGGTTGAAGGGATGGAAAAGTGGGAGGATAGATAAAAGGATGGAAAAGTAGGAAGATAGAAAAAATTTTAATTTTTTTTCTTTTTTGTTTGGTTAGGAGTGGAAAAGTGAAGGGATGAAAAAAATGAGTTTGTCTAAATTTACTCATATACTCTTTTAAGAAAATGATGGCCAATTAAAAAAAAAAAAAAAAATAACCAAAAAAAAAAAAAAAAAAAAAAAAGCAATCACCAAATTTATTAAAAAATAAAAATCATGTTCAAGAAAAAAAATTCACATAAAAAAAACAAAACAAAACAAAGCACCCACAGCCCCAGAAAATCGAAAAAAAAAAAAAACAAAAACAAAGACAAAACAAAACAAAACAAAGAACCCACAGCCCTAGAAAATCAAAATGGCAAAAAAAAAAAAAAAAAAAAAAAAAAAAAAAAAAAAAAAAAAAAAAAAAAGGGAAGAGGCAACGTTCAAACTAGAACTAAAAATAGAAGAAGCAAAATACAGGACGAAGCCCATATGCATTTTCACATTAGCATTTTTGTCATTTAATAACCAAACTTCCCCCACCTAGTTTTCTCCCCATATTGGGGTGAAAATTTTTTTATGGACCCAGGGAGAAAACATCTAGACCCCACCATCATTTTTCTCTCTTCTCCTCCCAACCAAACACCCTTCAAAAAGTTCTCATCTCTCTCTCTCTCTCTCTCTCTCTCTCTCTCTCTCTCTCTCTCTCTCTCCCTAAAATCCACTCCACCAAATAGACCCTAAGACTGCCTTCTCACGACAAACAGAAGTTGTGTAAAGCAAGGGTGGATAAAGGTGGGTTAACAATAATCTACACTGTACATATGTGATTAGAAGTTCTATTTGGAAAATAATAATAACTTTAAAAAATAGTACAACATATTTGGACCTAAACTCATAGACTAAACTTTTTTTTTTTTTTTTGAGGAACCATAGACTAAAATTTTAAGTTAAATGTTGTCTCAATATGTTATATTAAGGGGCAAAGTTGATGATTGTCCTAAGGACATGTTTAATAAATAATTTTGGAGGCTTTTTATGAGAAAAGAAAAAAAAAATGATATTTTGACGACTTTTTATATTTTTCATGAAAGTATTATCAAAATTTTCTTATAGTAGCCCATTAACGAAAGTCTTAATGCCATCCATTAACAAGACCATATTTTAAGACCCAATAACAAATGAGATACCTTTGCTTACTCTAGCTCATTTAGAGCCATCTTGCTAGCTTTTGTCACCTTCAAGGTTGATGGGTTTTGGGAATAAAATATGAATTTTATATGGATACTATAAATTTTACGTGAAAACACCATTTTAGTTTTTATATTTTGGAGGTCACAGTCAATTTAATACTTACACTTTAGTAGTAGTCAATTTGATCTTAGATATTATCAATTTGCACTCAATTTGGTCCATACTATTAAATCACTAATGAAAAGTGCATATGTGGCTAATAGTGTTTATTGTTGACATGTCTAATACTGACGTGTCTAAATTTAAGTGTTCACATCAGTGCTTAGATGACAAAAAAAAAGCCACATCAGCATTTAAAAAAAAATCAAATTAAAAAAAAATTATGAAAAAGGTGAACCACTAGCACCAAAAATTTAAATAATAAATCCATAAAAAAAAAAACAAAAATCTTGGAATAGAGAAATCTGGGCAGGATAGATTATTTTGAAGAGAAGATAATTAACCTATCTACACGCAACAAATGAATGCATAAAAACATACATTCAGCACAAAATGAAAATGTGTCTTTTGGATAAATACAAGTTGAGGCTGGGAATCTTGAAGAACTGCGTGGGTCACTTGGATTGCTAGCAGTGGCTCCTTCTTGGGCTCACCGCGCGTGCCCAAGAATATGTTCTGATGTTTATGTATTAGTCATTTTGATTTTTGTGGCTATGGAAATTGAAAATTTGAAATGCTGGGTTGTAAACGCATTTTGGATCTCTGATTAAAGCTTTGTATTTTATTTTTAAAATTTATTTTTAAATTGCAAATTATATCATTGCAATTTGAGATTGTTTAAATTTTACACCTAAAATGCTAGAATTTTGATTTTACATCTTGAAGTTTGGTTCCGTTAACAATTCACTTTTAGATTTGTTTTTGACGTTAAGTAACGTACGTGTTAATGCGTTTTATTTTTGCCAAACCATTTCAGCAAAGACTAAGCACAGACAACTATCCAAACGGTACCAATTTGCCCAAAGCTAAATCATAAAACTCTGATCATACACTACACTGTTTGAGCCAAATTCTAAAATCCCAAATCACTTGTATCAGCTTTTGCTCAAAAAAAAAAAAAAAAATCACTTGCATCAGCTACTCCCAAATTGCAGAGCAGGACCTCATCTTGAAGTGTGAACCCATGGTTGATGTTGTTGGGTATGCCAATATCAAAGGCCAAAATGGCCAAATACCACATTTGGCTGAAATTAGTGTCAATTTAGCACTGTTTCGGAAATAAGTGGGAATCTACCACTTTTCCAGTACTCGAGCTTACGAAACTCAAGTACCATATGGTACTCGAGCTCCGTAAGCTCGAGTATGCCCTAATTCTGCCACCGTGTCACCGGCTGACCTGGCATTCCGCATTAAAAAAATCCACTTAGTACTCGAGTTTAGTGGGCTCGAGTACTGTGCTACTGGTATCCAAGTTCATTAAACTCGAGTATTAACCTGTATGATAGTGGATCTTGCCAATTAATACTCGAATTTAGTGGACTCGGATACACACTGTACAGTACTCGAGCACACTAAATTTGAGTATCAGCCTTGGCGGTACTCGAGTTGCTTAAGCTCGAGTATCACTCACTAAAACCACAAAACTTCAAATTTTATTTCACTCTCATTTCTCACTCAACACTCACATACCTAAACACACTCACTCTCCTTCACACCCAAATGTACAAACCCTCATTCCACCGGAGAAAAGCCCATCTCACCGGCGGCAGAAATCAAGCTCTCGTTGGCGACCTCGCACTCACTCCACCGTAGACAAGCTCACTTCGCTGTAGACATCCCATCATCGGCGGAAAACAAGAACTCTTGATCAGCAATCTCGCACTGAAATTTTGGTAATTTTTTTTTTCTTTCTTTCCATGAGTTTTTAAATTACACTTATGTTTAAGATTATAAAATTTCCCAAAAGGTTTATGTTAGGAAATTGTGAATTTAATCATGTAGTCTAACATCCTTGATGATGGCTGTTGTTTTACAAATGTAAATTCCACAAACTGTGATTGAAAATGAATATCTTGCAAATGACATGCATAGGTTTTAGGTTTGTGGTTGGACTTGAAATGAGCAGAAGAATTTTCGAATATTTGATAGAAAAATTTGTGTTTCAAATAACTAAAAAACTCTAGATTTTAAGCAAAATAACTTAAAAACTCTAGATTTGAAGCAAGTGAAAGGATTTTTAATCTGGGGCACTGGAAACTTTTTTTAGCCTTGCATTGCATCTGATATTATATTAAAAAATTTCTTGTAATTTTGATGTTGGAGACCACTAGATTGATGTATTGTTTAAATAAAAACAAATAAATAAAGAAAGAAAAGCTAAAACAACCTGGTTATGTAGGTAAGGTCTGGCTGTCTAATGTGAGAAGCTGCAATCTTGATAAATGAATCTGTATGGACACAAATAGTACTGGACCTCTATTGCACCAAGGGAGCCAGCCCAAAGGACCCAAAACAATGAATTTATAAAGAGTGGATTTCGAATCTAGGTCTATGGACGTTGGATAACATGAACGTTAAGCTAGATCACAGGACACATGCATAACCTCTGTACGTAAATGGAAATTCTCTTATATATTGATGCCTGTGGACCATCTTTTGTTTCTTTCCTGCAATTCTCTCTTATGTATCTCTCTTGTGTATCTGTGTTTTTTCCTCCCCCTTTTCTCTCCTTTCTCATTTTTCTTTTATATTGTCTCCTTTCTTCTCTTTCTTCTTCCACGTGTGGATCAGATGCTTCATTTAGATACTTGTCCCATTACTCCCCCCTCTAAAATCTTTGACGATAGCTATAAGGTTGAATTCTAATACTCAGGTGTCACTTCCCCATTAATGCGGCCAGAGAAGTAGTTGCAGAGTCTTCAATGCGGTGGTAGTAGCTTTACCCCAGATATTTTACGTTCCTTCTCCTTATCTTTTTCTTTCACTTCTTTTGCCTTCGTGCCCTGAGTCTTCAGTAATGATACCCTCGAACTGCCATATCACTCTTCTCGTCCTCGGCTGCCTATGGCCGAGGATACTCCCATCCTTGGACATCATGCCTTAGAATGTTTTACCCAGGTATGGCTTCCTTCCTCTTTTACGTTACTTCACGGGTAGGCCTTTTCATGTCCTCAAACCACCCATACTGTTGGGTTAGGCTTTCAACCCCATAAGCACTCTTGGGCTGGCCCAACACATACCTTGGGCCTGTTGGCCCTACAGAATATATTAGCTGGAAAAACCAATCCCTTTTCTAATTGATTTCTTATCTTTTACATTTTTTTTTGTGATATGTTTTAGAATGAGAAATTGCTTGGTTGGTTTAGATTATAATAATATGTTTTAAAAAATTGCTTGATGTTTCTTTCTAGTTTACACTTGCATGAGTTTTTAAATTATATTTCTGTTGAAGATATTGCCAATTTTAAGTTGCAAACTTTATGTGGGTTTTAAATATTACATTTTTATTAGGTGGGTTTTTGAGTATAGTCTTAGCTTTTAACGTTTTCTTAAGTTTGACCATGAAAGATGTGGCTGGATTACTTGTAAGAGGTTGCTCTAATGCATCTTAGATTCTCTACTAGTTTTTCCTATATATGTGTGTGTGTGTGTGTGTGTGTGTGTGTATTAAACTAGAAAAGTGGTAGATTCCCACTTATTTCCGAAATAGTGCTAAATTGATACTAATTTCAGCCAAATGTGATGTTTGGCCATTTTGGCCAATATCAAATACATGTTTGTAAAAGAAAGTCTAATATGCCCAACAACAACAACAACAACAACAACAACAACAACAAAAAGAAAGAGAGTTTATGCAGAAACCCATGGCTGAAAGCAAAATCCAAAATCTTGGATTTGTTGTCTATCTCTCTCACCTAGACAGAACCCCATGTTTGATAGCCTCAGAGGCTTGTGTTCTTCATCTTGTTCCTCACAATTTCTGCAGCCACAAAAGAAAAAGAGAGCTGGGTTCGTGGGTTGTGTCTTTGATTTTTGAGTTTGACCGTCTGAGTTCACAGGGGCTAAAGGGATTTTTTAAAGCTAGGCAATTGTTAGTTAGTTTTAAAAGTCCAACTACTTGGTTTTATTGTGGTGAAATTTTAATTTTGTTGACAGGAAAGCAATATGGAATTTGTAGCCAGAGGTTTTTTTTTTCCCATTAGTTTCTTAAATTATCTACTCGATTCCATTTACTCATAAAAGGAGACGAATTATCAAAAATATAAATCATGGAGTGAGAGTTATGAAAATAAGAGCAACCACATCAGTTCGTGCAAAAGATTTCGTCTATTTTACACAAAAAAACCTACTTTTTCTATTTTACACCATCACTTTTATAAAATATCCACATCAGTTTATCTATTTTACAAGACTTTTCAATTAAATATTCATTCTTCATCAATTTTTTATTATTTTCCCTAATGGTCATACTTTTTTAATTTAAACTTATATTTTAAGTAAACTACCAACACCAGTGGCTCGGCCAATAGAGCCGCTTCTAGTGGAGGTCCGATGGCCAAACTGCCAAAATAGTGGCTCCGATGAACGCTGACGAATTGGTCTCGCCGCCCACCATACCGCCGAATAGTGACCCACCAGTAGGTGAATTGTTAAAATAGTGGTTTCGACAAACGCCGCTAATGCCCAAACTACCAAAATAGTGGCTTTAGTGACCGCCCACCGGATTGGTGTCTCTGACCATTGTACCGCCATCACCGGTGGGCCGATTGTTATAATAGTGGCTCCAACCACCATTGCCGAATCGGTGTCTCCGACCACCGTATTGCTAGAATCGGTGACCGAACTAATGCTGCCAAATCGATATCTTCAACCAACGGTCATTTTTTTTTTCACCCAAAGGTCATAATTTTTATTGTTATATCCACTAGTCATAATTTTGAAATTCAAACGGTAAATTCAAACCTAACTTTAAACCTAATGGTAAATTCAAACTTAAAGTTCATATCTTTTTTAACTTTAAACCCAATGGTAAATTCAAACCTAAAGGCCATATTTTTTTTAACTTTAAACCCAAAGGTAAATTCAAACATAAAGGTCATATCTTTTAACTATAAATATGACCATTTTCTCTCTAATTTCCATCCACTTCTACAAAATTATCTCTTCCATTCGGTTTTTGTTCTCTCTTAATGGATTTCCATTATGACATTGATTTTATTTTTCCAAATGATGAGCCTCCATTTGACTCATCTTCTGATGATGATGAGTTGGAACTTACTCTAGCTATTGCCATAGAAGAATTAAACAATGAAGGAGCATCAACATCACGTCGTCGTTCTGTTCAACCTAGTAGATTTATCAGGCGTAATCCTTTGCAAGGTCATGACAGGCTTTTCCATGATTATTTTGCCGAAACACCAGTGTATCCTCCTAATGTATTTCGAAGGAGGTTTCGAATGAGTCGTTCTCTTTTTCTATGTATCCATTCAAGAGTTGAAGCTACTGAACCATACTTTGTTCAAAAAAAAGAAATGAGGCTAACAGACTCAGGTTGTCTTCCCTTCAAAAGATGACTGCCACAATCAGAATGCTTGCTTATGAAGTGTTGGCTGATTTCATGGATGAATACTTGAGGATTGGAGAAACCACTACAATAAAAAGCTTAAAAAAATTTGTTAAAGTGGTAGTTTCAATCTTTTCTGAAAAGTACTTGAGGTCACCAAACAACAATGACATTGCTAGGTTGTTAGCGGTTGGCCAACACCGTGGATTTCCAGGAATGCTAGGGAGCATCGACTGCATGCTTTTGCATCTTCAATCTACAAAAGTAAAAAATTGAAAATAATGAGAATCATAAAACTAAAAGTGTATTGATGTACAATACATATTAGATGTTGAGTCGAAATACCTTGTCATGCTCAATTTTACCACTTTCATTCCGATTCTCAATTTGGGCCAAGCATCCACAAAACTTGTTGGTCTCCCTTTGAATAACACACCACTGACTATTTAAAGAATCCTTGGAGCGGTTATATTTCTTGTCATTGTGGAAGGTGGACCAAATTCTATCCCAAAATGTTGTGTGTTTTTGGTCCGTCGATGTCACAGCATCTCAGCTAACATTGAGCCGCGCCGACACTAGCTTAACGTCTTCATCTACGGTGAAGTTGATTCCCCATTGACCTCCTCTCTTAGTAGTTGATTTTTTTGCAATGCGGGGTATAAATTGTCCCATTTCAACTTGGGGTAGAGACTGATGAACATTCACGTCTGAATGTGGAGTGGACATCAAAATACTACTATCAAAAGACTCAAAACCTTGTACATTGTCTTGTAAAATGTCAAGGAAGAAGGGATTTTGTGAGTCCATCACCTCACAAACACCAAAGTAATTCAGAAGCAACACTAATAAGCAACAAAATTGAAGTTGAAATTTATCTACTAGATAATGCAGGGGAAAAGAATTGACAGAGGTGGGAATAACTAGTTGAAAACACGAAGGTAAATAATATTGTTGTGTACACAAAGGTAAACAGTATAACTCCCAATAGCATTTCTATGTACACATATATTAAAATGACATAATGAAAAAGCAGGGCCTGTGGTCCAGTAAGAGTTCACGACAATATAAACTATACATGTGAAGATGCAATCAAAAATATTTGTGGTAGTGTAATCAATTCTCTATATATGATAAACTAAAAATATAGAACAAAAATCTTTGCAATTGGAAAAAATAGATTATCATTGGTAGTGACTCACTAATATGGTAACTAAACCACTAAATACAACTCTTAATGGTATCATCTAACTGGATTTAGTTGGTGTTTTGATCTACTTAGAGTCTTATGTTAGGCATAGGTTTCACTGAGTTGAATTAGGCTTGCTATTGATAGATTAGGTGAATAGATGTTTAATTGGCAGCAGGAAAGCAAAATAGGGATTTTTAAGGTTTGGAGACATGGTTGTATGGAGTTCTAGCATATGATGTGATAGGTTGCAGAGCTTGTGGAATGGAGATGTGGTTGTGTAGATTGTGAGGAATAGAGGTTGATTCTAATATAGAACAGATTGTGAACAGATTGGTTACAGATCTTATGAGCAGCCAAAAAACAATATTTTAAAATTGTGCCTAGGAAATTTTCAGTCTATAAATAAAAAGGAAATGAAAAAGTATAAGTGATAAAACCCACGCCAACCCACTAAGATAAACTAAAATCAATTATTTTTCTTTATTATTTCTAGATAATATTAGTCTAAACTCACAACCGAATTGGGAAAAATTATAAATTATCACAAACGTCTATAACCATACTCAACATTAGAATTATATAACCAATAACGAAGTTATTCAGTTGATAATATTCAACAAAAATGGAAGATGAATCTTTAAAAAAGAAAGAGAAAACTATCAAACTTACTTTTTGGTCACCAAATTTTCTTCTCCAATGTTTTTATCACGGAGCTACAAAAAATAAACCAAATTTGTTTCTCTTTCTATTAGGGAAATGAATATATATATATATATATATATATATATATATATTTATTAGTGTTGAACCTCAAACCACCGCCACACTATTCCACAACCATGACACATACCCAGCGCCACCCCCACACTGCAATAAGCCCGCCCATTTCACCACTCAAAAAATTCTGAATTTATGATTAGAGAACAATGCGCACGTAGAGAAGAGAACCTTTATTCCTTTATAATGGGGAGGAAAACTTTATCTGTATCAACCTTATTTGATTAGGATTGAAGCCAATTTATCAATAGAACATGTTTTACCCCAATAACCATTTAATTCTTTACCAACAACAATTGTTATTTTCCAAGTGCATAAATTTATGAAATAAACATCAAATGCCCAACTTGAGCTCTAATAGTCACTCAAAACCTAGATAAAAAACCAATTCCAATTATCAAATTCCACTCACTACTCATAGACCACAGTTGACACGTTGGCTTAAAAGTAAGAAAAAAAAAACAAGTAAAACTACAAATATATGGCATTCATGAATAATGCTATGTTGATAATACAATGCCAAACTCACAAACGAAGCTACGGAGTGATGAACACAAATATTTATAAACACATACATAGAAGCCAAAAAAAAAAAAAAAAAAATAGGGAACTTACTATGAAGTTGCGGTCTTTAAAGGAGTTCAGTCATGAGTTAGTCCGAAAACCCATTTCCATTGGAATATCTCTCTCTCTCTCTGTTCAATCAGTCTAAAAATAGGGGAGAAACAGGGTGTGCTCCAAAGAATCCCTAAAAAAACAAAACCCAACCCAGAAAAAATTTGAAACAAGAAACTCCCAAGAAACCCAAAAAAAAATTAGTTTAAAGAAACTCCCAATAATCTTGCTTGAAACCAAAAAGCAAAAAAACCCTAAAATATTAATGAGAAAAACCCATACCTTTTTAGAGAAATTAGCCCCAAAGTCTGTCAATAGAGAATATGAGTCTATCGGTTGTCCACCCTCCTCACGGAGCTACAAAACCCCCAAACAAATCACATTATTTCCCATGGTGATGAGAATGAAAAAAAGTGAGAAGCAGACGAATAGAGAAGATGAAAGGAAGAGCTCAAGAATGAAAGGAGGAAAAGAGAAGAGCTGAGACTTGAGAGAGGCGTTGGTGTTGCTTAGTGAGAGGAGAGAGAAAAAAGAGAGCCAAAAATGAGTTTTATACTGTACAAATAATATTAAAATACTGAATAGAAGAGCTACAATAATCGTGTATATTTACACAGGTACTGTAGCTCGTGGATGGATTTATACATTTTTACACCCACTGATATGAGTGTTTTTTTGCTCAAAATGTGTAAAAGATGTACTTTTTTCTATTTTAGAAGACTTTAGTTGATCTGGTGTGGTTGCTCTAAGTTAATCATTCTCCATGCCTCCACGGTAACTGGCCAAGACCAGAGCATCTGACTCATATCAAAGACAAAGGGTTTGTGTTTTAACTTTTGGATGAAACGGCAACATGTTAAAATGCAGGTCTGCTCTTGGTTGGGGCTGATTTGGCAAAAAGAAAACATGTCAATATGTGTCACTTAACCGCATAAATTAATTGTAAGGGGTGAATTGCTAACGAAACTAATGGCCTGTTTGGAAGTTAAAAAAAAAAAAAAAGAGGGGGAGTAGAGTAAAGGGGGGAAAGAGTAATTCAATTATCTTGTTTGGAAGTTTTTTAAGGAATGAGGGAGAGGGGTTTGGAGGGGCTTCAACTACCTCTAATCCCTTATTTTTAATTCTCCCAAATTGGAGAGATTTGGAGGGAGAGTAGAGTAGATAAACTATTGACTAAATGAATTCCCTAATTTACCATTTCTAAATTAACAAAATTACAAACTGATTATCTTTGTTTGTTTACTGAGAAAATTGAAGGTGAATGAAAAAAAAAAAATCACAACTTACTAATCCATTCCCAAATTTCAGAGTCACCCTTCAACCCATCTCTCTCTCTCTCTCTCTCTCTCTCTCTCTCTCTCTCTCTCTCTCTCTCTCAAAATTGAAGTTTCAAGAAACATATATAGCCACACAAATCAATCAAACCCCAGATTTTTTCACCAACCAAACACCCTACTTTCCCGAGAAAAAAAAAATCTTAACAACTCTATTTCCCCTCAAATCGATCAAATCCTAGATTTTCTTACCAACCAAGCACCCTACTTTCTTGAGAAAAAAAAAATCATAACAACTGTATTTCCCCTCAAATTGAGCTCTGAGATCGCTATCCTAATTAGGGGTTGATAATTCCGTGTTGCGAGTCCACGTTGGTGAATTCGTCTTTGTCTTCTTCATCTTGCTCAACTCCAACCATGATGACGTCGAACATAGTTTACTCTCTGTTTGGTTACCGAGAAAATGTAGCTGAAAACAAACAGAAACTCCAATATTCAGCTGAGACTAGTTTATGGCTACAGTTTGAATTCTCACTACTGTAAAACATGAAACAGAGTGCGATCGATGATAGAATTTTCTCGAGAAACAAACAGGCCTAGAGAGAGAGAGAGAGAGAGAGACTTACAGGTGGAGGAGTAGAATTTGAGAGCTTGGAATTTGGAGTGGCAAATGTGATTTGTATTTCGTTTTTTTGGTTTATGATATTTCAACGATCCCTCATTTTTATTTTCCAAATTGGAAAATTTTCCATAAATAAAGAAAATTTATTTTTATTTTGATTATAATTTTTTTTAGATAATAAAAATTATTTTATAATAGTTAATAGTAGTTTTATACTTTTATTAGTGGTATTTAATGGAATGAGAATGTTAATTAAATAATTATTTAATCTAACAAATTAATAATAGACTAATGTTGCAAGTCTACTTTTAAATAGGGGTAAATTTGTCTACTAAAATTATTTTCTCTCATTTTCATCCTAATTTTTAAAACATCCAAACAAGAGGAAGGGTCAATTACTCCCTTCCCCCTTACTAATTTTAAAAACATCTAAACAAGATAGATGATAACCATTCCTCACTACTCTCCTCCCCACTACTCCCTTCTACTCTTCTCCATCTCTAAACTTCAGGGTGTAAAATCAAAATTCTAAAACTTTAGGGCGTAAAATCCGAACAACTTCAAACTTTAGGGGTGTAACTTGGAATTTACCTTTTTTTTTTTTTTTTTTTTAATTGGCTCTCTTTTTTAACTCATAGAAGAGGTTGGTTCTTTATGACATTTTGTTCTCAAAGTTTTTTTATTTTGAATTAAGGAATGCCTTCATTGGATTAGGAAGGAAAATAATGATGAACGAGAAGATTGTAATAATGTCCAATGATAATCTAGTTTTGGTAGTGCTTGATCTGCAATTGTTGGTGGTGTCTAATTCTAGTGGGGGATTTGGATTTGGTAATGGTGGTGTTGGACTGTTTAGGTGAAAATTTGAATGGTTACCAAGAATTGATAATAAAATTAAAAGAAAAAAAATAAAGAAAATGATATAATTGGTAAAAAAAAAAATAAACGAAATAAAAATATTTTAAAAGGTTGATGTGCCTTTTTTTGCCATCTGAGGGCTGACGTGGACACTTAAATTTAAACACATCAGCATTAGACATGCCAATAAAACACACTGTTAGACATTTGGGCATTTTCCACTAGTGATTTGACAATAGAGACCAAATTGAGTGCAAATTAAAAACAATAAGAACTAAGTTGACTACCACCAAAATATAGGAACTAAATTGACCATGATCTCAAAATGTAGAGACTTATGGTATTTTCACCTAAATTTTATAAATTGATTTTATCGAAAGGTAATTCGCACATTTATTTATTATATTTTTGAAATTCGACAATCATATGTACTTTACTATATTAATTTGTAAAATTTGTCTATATTAATTTGTAAAGGATATATAATAAAGTTATAATAGCTTTAGCATTTTCCATTAAATATATATATTCCATATTTCGCTAAAAGTGAAAATTTATCCATTATTTTTTTGTAGAGTTTACTCGGTCTAAGCTCTGATATGAGATTTGGATCTCATGTGCTTGACCAATCCAGGAGTTGGCAAAGAGGGCTAGAAGAAAAAAAGAGAAGATTTTTCAGCAAAGCAAAGGCAAATAGATGAGACCACAAGTAGGAGACAAGATTTTTTATGATTATGGGCCATTTCGTGTAATATATAAATACATGGATTGGTTGCATGGCTCTCTCTCTCTCTCTGAATAGTCAATTAATAAATACAGCTTGTTTTGTTCTTGTTCTGTTCTCCATTGGCTATTGAAAATGTGATTGCTGGTGCCGTCCATTCATATAATTTACAATTGCTTAGCTCTCATATATTGAACTTTTCGATCTGGATAAGGCACACTTTTTTTAAACTTCAAAAAGGAACATATAGAAGGACCAAGAACAAAACAACAATGAAAACAGACAAAAAATATAGGGCTTATCCACCTGTAAGGCCTCAGCAGGGAAAGTCCAAGAAAGCAGGAGAAAAGCCGAAAACATTACCAAAAGGAGCCCATTGCGCTACCTTGCTATTATCATTAGTATAACTAGTTGGTAACCCGTGCGATGCACGGAAAAACTATTAAAAAATAATAAAGCATGCATATATTAAAAGGCAATTTAAGTTCATATATGCTTGCAAGGGATACATACCTAAATAGTTCTTATTGTAGTAATAGAAGCCTTATCTTTAAGACAAATAACAGATGTAATGCTAGTGAGATCCACTATATGGCCAAACCTCAAGAATAAATAACAAAGAATCAATTGAAACATACAAATTTGAGAATCCATCCAAATCAAAAAAACAAAAGATATATAAATCAAATTACCATATACATAGTAATTGATGACTTGCCATCACATACTCCCACAGTCAAAGCTCAATGCTCTTCTCAAATTCTCTATTCTATTTTCTACTTCAGATGATGCTTTCTTATCTGAAGCATTGATGTAACATATTTGTAGGTTTAAATTTAGATACAATATAGACTATAGAGTTTTATTAGATCCCAAACTCTCTAAGCAAAGTGTAGCATTTGTTTTGAGTCAAACTTCTTTAACCAAGAAAACAAAACTAATGGTCTTTTATTAAGAACTTAAATGTGCTTATCTCTTTTTTTCTTTTTTTTGAGATAGAAAATGTGCATGATTTAGTGAAGAGGAAAGGATGTGTGTGTTTAATATAAATGATAATGATGAGTTTAGAGAGATAGAGTTTTACTACTTGTTAAGTTTAGACTTAACAAAAATAATTTTACTTAAAAAAAATGATACTGATAATTAAACCATTTATTGAATGTGTAATGGCTTACAAAAAAATTTATTAAACAATTTCAGATACTGTAAAAAATAACTTAAAATTTCAAATATTAAAACTTCTAAAAGACAAAAAAATATTAAAGAATCAAATGATTCACGGCTTAAAAATTATTGAAATAAAACAAAATATATATGACTAAAAAATAGAAAAAAGATAAGAAAAAGATTAGTTTACATTCAAAAGAATAATTCATAACTATAAGTTTGCACCCTATCATAAAATATCACGTTAGTGAAGTAGAGAGATGATGATGATAATAATAATAATAATAATATTAACATTTGAATTTGAGTTTAAGTTGGACTTGCTAGAGAGATAGAGTTTCACTCCTTGTTAAGTTTGGATTAAACAAAAATAATTTTATTTAAAAAAAATGATAAGTTTGAGTTTAAGTTGGACTTGTTAAAAAGATAGAATTTCACTTATTGTTAAGTTTAGATTAAACAAAAATAATTTTATTTAAATAAAATGATAATTTTATTTAAATAAAATGATAATTTTATTTAAATAGTATGCTGACGTGGAAAATTATGAGTGTTTTAGAGGTTTCAGTTTTATATAGATATATAGATAACCCAATTAAACAAGCTTTAAATTATGATTTTAGGAAGTTTGGAATATCAAGCACACAATAGATCTAGAAGACAAATGTTAATTCCAATAATAATAATAATAATAATAGTAAGTTGATGATGTTCTACGTAACAAGTATACAAAAACACTACATGAATCTACATGCATGAAGGCTCTCCAAGGGTATACCTATTCAAAACCCAAATATGACAAGGACTTGCCTAGTTAGGTCCAATACTATGATTGCTATAGATAATCAGGGCCGGCCCTAGACGTTTTGGGACCTTAGACGAAAACTAAAAATTAGGTCTTTTTTATACTTATATATTAATTAAATTAATATTTATGTAATATTTTTATATTATAATATATTTCATTTAAAATCTATTTTTATTGTCTTTTGAGATGCAAATTAACTAATTAAATTTTTGTATTCAAGTTGTTCTAACATTTCCTTTTCAATCAATAATATAGTTTATCCACTTAATCTTTCTTGGGATATTGTCGATCTTAGATATGATTTTATTAATTTCAATTTTGAAATTATTTTTGTAGAAGTTATTATAACATGTATTATTAGTAAAATCCTATAAGCAATGTATGTATTTAGAAATGAATCTAATCTTTTTATATAATTTAGTATGTCAATTGGAGTATAATATTTTATTTGTAAAATTTCTTTTAAAACCTTTAACTGTGAAAATAAATCTAAACTATCAATATCATAAAAAATATCATGTTTAAGACTAATGTTGTAGTTTTCATCGACATTGTCATCGATCCAAAAGGCCTGTACAAAGAGTGCAAAACGCAATCACCTTTCTTTTTGTTTCTACACTGACAACACTATAAATATTGGTCTTTATAAGGCAAAGTATCTCATTCCAACACTTTAACCATCGTTACCATAAAAGCTTTTCCTTTCTCTCCTTTCTCTGTACCTCAGCAGAGTTCCATGGCCTCTAAAAATTTCACCATGACATTCTTCTCACTTCTACTAGTTTCTTCATTTGCTACCGTACAAATGGCAATAGCCGGAGATCCAGACATCATCTCAGACTTCATAGTCGCAGAAAAAGTCACTGCAGTTGATGCAAATTTCTTCACGTTTATTGGCATGCGCACACTTGTAAGGTCAAGCCCTCCCACAAACACTATTACCTTTAAGGCTTGGAAAGCAAGCATGGTTGAATTCCCAGCTCTCAGTGGACAAAGTGTTTCCTATGATGTCCTTTACTTCCCGGCTGATTCCAACAACCCACCTCACACCCGTGTTCGTGCTACTGGGCTTCTTTTCTTGCTTCAAAGTACTCTTCAAGTGGGCCTTATTGATACAACCAACAAGCTTTATACTCAAACATTGCAAGCGGGTGACATGTTTGCGTTTTCAAAGGGTCTTGTGCACTACCAGTACAACCCTGATGTGCAAACACCTGCTTTAGCGATTGTAGCCTTTGGGAGTTCAAATCCTGGAAGTGTTTCAGTTCCTAAAGCTTTGTTCAACACAGATATTGATGACATTGTCTTGCCTAAATCCTTCAAGACAGATGTTGCCACCACTCAGGCTCTAAACAGTTCCACTACCAAGTAATGAGGATTGCAATCATTTCTAGTTTCAAACTGATTTATGGTTATTTTGTTATTCTTTGGTTTTTTTTAATGTGTGTTTATTTTCACTTGTTAACGAGTGAAGGGACCAATCATAAGCTGCAATATTATATATGAAGGAAAAACAAATGTGTGTAGATGATTTCTTCATTTGTACCAACAAATTCAAGACATATGTTATTTTCTTTATATTTACGTATTATTTTAAAAAAAAAAATAAAAATAAATATTGTATTTAATAGAGTCTTAATGCATATTAATTTATATCTTTGGGACACTCATTATTTTTTGAAATTTCCAATTAGGTGTTAAATTTACTGGTACTCAAAGATATTTATAAGAAACTATGCCTATGAGGTCCAGCTTAAATGTCACATCTTCCATTTGGATTCAAAATTTACATGAATTTATCAGTAATGCTTATATCTGTTTTACCCATTTTATACAATATGAGTAATAAGGACTAGTTCAGGTTCTAAAGTTAGTACTCTTTTTAATCACTACAAAAAAGTTGGCTAGTTCTTACCATTTGATATATGAGGTTATGACAAATGAAATCCATGTATAGATAATAGTTTGCAAAAATTTGTTGTCTTGTTTAGGAGTGTGCATTGCTCGGGCTGAAGCGTAACCCCTCAACCCAACCCACCATAGTGGGTTAAAAAAAATCCAACCCAACTCACATGGATCAGGTTAGACCCATGGGTTGTATAGTTTTTTTAATTACCATTATTATGAAATTGAGCATTAGAGCAACACCACCATAAATAAGAGTAAATTTAATACCAAATAATCATGATCATAGCACCAAATCAACACAAACTAATTAATTAAGGAGAACTTAGGATTTGAGTTTTATTTAAGAAGAAAGACAAAAAAGAAAAGAAAAAAGAAGAAGTAAATAACAAAATTTTATAATATTTTTTTAAATATTTTTTTTATTTTAAATATATATTAAATATAGGTAGGTCGAGTTAGGTCAAGTTAGGCAGATTTGTAAATCATATGACTCGAACCCAACCCGACCCACTGTAAAAAAAAATTTTCACAACTCAACCCATCCCACCCTTAAAAACCGACCCAACCCAACAGATTGGATTGGATTGGGTCGGTTTTGACAAATTGGCTACACACTCCTAATCTTGTTATATGTTACATGCTTTGTCCATGCTGTAGTCAAAGGCACTTGAGTATGCATTTTCTAAATGAAGAATAAAAATATGTTAGGATGCTAGTTACGCTAAAATGTAGAACGATCGCAACTGACTTTGTAACATAATGCACAAGAAGTTTGCAATCCAAGTCAAACTACTAAAGTGATGTACCATAAATAGGTATCAACTTATGATAGGAGCAACATACAAAACTTTCAAATAAGTTCACCACTTCTTGTAAAAATAAATTCACCACTAACACTTTTAATTATACACTAATCATAATTTAAAACATTAATTTGGCATTTTTAGACTTATTGTAGATAATGACTTTGTAGAGCCACTTTCTCTAAAGCTAGATCTTTAGCCTACAATAGGGTGAAAATAAATCTCATTAAAGGAAAATGTAGGAAGTGGTTGAGTTATCATTGCCCATGTTGAGTCAAAGTGGGATCTTGTTTAACCAGAACATCAGTCTGTAATTGAATTACCTAGATTTTAGGTAGGTATGAAAGAAGTGCTACATACAGTGAAATACTTTTTACTTTGAGTTGAAAGGGTATTTTTCAACCATGGAGTGGCAAGTAAGGTCAAGACTCTAAAAACTTGTATTGTTGTTCATAATAATAAAAAAAAAAAAAAAAAAAACTTGTATTGTTCAATGGGCTTGTAGTCCAATAGGCATCTTCTCCCATTTCCTCTAGTCTCTCACTCCCCTATCAAAAAAGCCAAAAAAAGAAGAAGATAGAGACAGAATTATATTAATTCTTCCTGCAAAACAACTAGCCATTAAGGGGAGTATGCATGAGGATTTTGATTTGATGCTTAAACTTAACAATTTTCTAAACACAATAGAAAATACATTCCTTTAAGCTAAATAGTTAATTGGATGTAAGTTATTCCTAACTATAGTGGATTGTCCGAGAGGGAAAAAAAATAATCATAATAAAAATCTATAAGATCACCTTACAAGTTACAACTAATTCTACTTTCCTAAATTCTCAATCACATTTTAGCTTTGTGTTTCAAGTTCATTTTGCCTTTCATATTTGATTCCGTTTTTATATTGACCATATTATTTATTTTTATTAGTAAGCTGAGCATAAATAATTTGTTTTTCTACCTTTTACAATGAAATTCACAACATTTTAGAGCAAGTAATTTCATTAAATAGTTATTAAACATGAATACTACTAGATGGCCAAACTACTAATAGAAATGAATATACGTGTATTCTCCATAAGTACAAATGCTTGTGGAGCAATTCACCTGAACTCGTTATTGGTGGCGTTTCTCTCTCTAAGGTCAGATGGTCTCTGTTTGCCTTGCGAGTGTAGAATTGGTGTCCCTTCTTTAAAGGAGTCTTCCGTTCCTCTCGGTGACAAGTGCACCTAGAGGCTTGTGGGATTGTTTTTCTGGGATTCTGGGAAATAGTCATGACCCTGTATCCATATATCTTTCTTTCAACTATTTTCTTCCTCCCCCCCCCCCCCCCGGTTCGAGTTCTCCGATTTCTCGGACCTTACCCCCTTACTTCAAGCCTTTTTCGAGTGGCAGATGGATGACCTTACAAAGACTTGGAGTAAACTTAATTTGTCGAAATGCGAAGGTTCTAATGTTAGATTAACGGAAAAGCAAGCCGAATCAGAATGGGTTCTGGCTGCTAAACTTATGACGCGACGAGCTCTTAACCTCGATGCAATAGCTAGGACCTTTTCACCCATATGGAGAGCATCGAAGGGTTCAAAGTCAGAAAGGAGGGAGAACATATTGTCTCTTTACGTTTGGGGATAAAACTGAAATGATGAAAGTTCTCGAAGGGGAACCATGGAGTTTTGATAAGTACATAATGGTAATGCAAGTTTACGATGGATTGAAGGATGTAAGAGAGTTGTGTTTTAATCTTGCTCCCTTTTGGGTCCAAGTTCATGACCTCCCGCTTAGATTCAGGAACCGAGGGGTAGCCGAGCAACTTTGTGAAGCCATAGGAAAAGTGACCCACGGAGAGGTTGATCCAAACAAAGAAGGTGTCAGGTTTGTACGGGTTAGGGTCATTCTAGACATATCCAAACCGCTGTGTAGGGGAAGACTGATTACTTTGGATGATGGGAAAGTCTTGTGGATCCCCTTCAAATACGAACGGCTGCCAAACCTCTGCTATTGGTGCGGGTGCCTAGCCCATGACGATAGGAGCTATGACATATGGATTGAGAGTAAAGGAAGCCTTTCTGCAGATAATCAACAATATGGTCCTTGGATCAGAGCTCCACCCTTCACACCAGCTAAGAGTAAAGTGGTCACGGTCCCGGGATTCTACGAAAATAGAAAGAAAGCTACCTCGCCTTTAATCCCAGTCTGAGGTAGCAAATTACCAGTGGTGGTGCTCCGATCTGACAATCCATCACCGAAGGTTATTTGGCCTAAAAAACAAGGTAGCTCCTCAAATCCACCGGATATGGGTGTTTCAGGTTTTCAGTCGACGAATACGGCTTTTCCAGAGATGCACCAAGTTGATATGACAGAAGGAGGAAGCGTGTACGCTAATGCAGGGATGTTGGAAAACGGAACCGAGCCTAAGAGCAACTTCGAAGAGACTTTAGAGTCGTTGGATAAGGAGATTGCGAAATATGACGCGGCAACCATTAAGTGTGTGGAGACCGTAGACCCTTTGGGCCCTCTGAACCCAAGCCCAAATATAACCTCTAACAGTCCTAACCCAAAAAGCCCTTTAGCCAACATAACCAACTTAAGCCCAGCACCGGATGTTCATCCAGCTTTAGTCTCTCCGAAATGGACCCGGTTTAAAAGACAAGTGGGTTTAGTTGAGGAAGCTGAAGCTCTAAACACTGCACTGGGAAAAAGATTTGCTCTCCTCCCTCACAGTGACTCGAAGCCTCCAAAACACAGAGTCTCTCATGGCTCTGCTCAGAAAGAAAACTCAATCTCATCGGTGGAGACTAGTTCCCAGCCCCGTCGCGACCAATGAGCTATTTATGTTAGAATGTGCGGGGGCTTGGGAACCTCCGTACGATTCATGAGCTTGCTAAATTGGTGCAAGCACAAGACCCCTCTGTCCTATTCCTAGCCGAAACTTGGGCAGATGAAGCAAGGCTAGAAAAATTGTGTGATGACTTGAATTTTGATGAGAAATGGATGGTGCCCAGAGTCACTAGAGCTGGTGGCTTGGCCCTTTTTTGGAAAAATACGGTAAGTCTAAAAGTGGTTGGTTCATCTCCTAACTTCATTGATGCAATTATTAATGTTGGGAAGAATGATTCTTGGAGGTTCACTGGCATCTACGTATTCCCGGAGTCTGGGCAGAAAGAGGAAACTTGGCAAATGTTACGTGGGCTCAATGATAAGTTCAATCTCCCTTGGGTCTGTGCAGGAGACCTTAATGAGATCCTTAGAGGCCACGAGAAATTCGGTGGGTCGCCAAGGAGAGAGGCTGATATGGTTGCTTTCAGGGATTTAGTGGATGAGCTCGGTTTTGTTGATCTTAGGTTCACAGGTAGGAAATTCACCTGGAGAGGAAAAAGGGGTGAGGCTCTAATATTAGAAAGGCTGGACCGTGCATTAGCCACTTCTCCTTGGCTCGATATTTTCCCTGCTTCTCGGGTTCAACACTTACACTCCAATGCTTCTGATCACAGCCCAATTCTTATCAACCCCGAAGGTATTATGCACAGCAAAAATAAACCATTTCACTTTGAGAGTATGTGGATGAAAGAAGATGGTTACCAGTCGACGATTGTTGAATCCTAGGGTGTCCCTTCTGTTGAGAGCAACATGGCTCTGGCCGCCTCAAAAATCAAGCGGTGTGGAGAAAATTTAGTTGAGTGGAGTCGATCCTCTTTTGGGAGTATTAATAAGCAAATAGTCGAGGCTTCAAACAAATTGGCCTTAGCCGAAATGGCTGCTACTAGGGGGTCTTCATATGACCTGGTTCGCACTTTGAAATTGGAACTTAATGTATTACTCGATAAGGAGAGCTTGATGTGGTTTCAAAGGGCTAGATCCCTTTTTCTGCAGTCGGGTGATAGCAACACTTGTTATTTTCACAACAGGGCCTCTCAAAGGTATAAGAGGAACCAGATTACTGGGCTGAGGAATGCACAGAACTCTTGGTGCACAGTTGACCACCAAATTCAGGAGATTGCTACTTCCTTTTTCATGATCTCTTCACATCTTGCAACCCCACAGAAAACCACCCAATTTTTGAGGAAATACAACCAGTGGTATCGGAGGAGATGAACAGTGTTCTAACTCATAGATTCACAAAAGATGAGGTGGAAGCTGCTCTTACTTCTATGAAACCCTTCTCGGCCCCTGGTCCGGACGGTATGCCCCCTACATTCTTCCAATCTTATTGGTCAGTGTGTGGTGAGGATATATCTTCTGCTGTGTTAAACTGCCTTAATAATTGCTCCATGCCTGCTGATATAAACCACACGTTTATAACACTCATTCCTAAAGTTAAGTGCCCGGAAAAAATCTCTGAGTATAGACCCATTAGTCTATGCAATGTTATTTACAAACTGGTGTCTAAAGTTTTAGCTAATAGGCTTCACGGGTTACTCCTTACTATAATCTCTGAGAACCAAAGTGTTTTCCAGGCTGGTAGGCTTATTACTGATAATATCTTGATGGCCTATGAAACGCTGCATTGTATGAAACACCAACCAGGAAAATCGGGCTTTATGGCAATTAAACTAGACATGAGCAAAGCATACGATAGGGTGGAATGGTCTTTTTTAAAGTTGCTAATGTTAAAGATGGGTTTCCATGAAAAATGGGTCGAGCTTTTGATGATGTGCATATCTACGGTGTCCTATTCCCTCTTAATCAACGATGAGCCTACAGGAAAAATCATACCATCTAGGGGTATTAGACAAGGGGACCCCATCTCCCCCTATCTATTCCTCCTCTGCTCCGAAGGGCTTCATTCCTTGATAGTGAAAGCAGCTCGTGATGGGCATATTAGGGGCATTTCCTTAAGTCGAAATGGGCCTAGGCTTACTCACCTATTTTTCGCAGAAGATGGTCTCCTTTTCTACAGGGCTACACTTCAGGAATGCAATCACATCCAAACCATTCTCTCGGAGTATGAGGCTGCGTCAGGCCAAAAGCTCAATAGGGACAAAACGACCCTTTTTTTCAGCAAAGTAACCCACCCTGAGGTTCAGGAAGCCATCATTAATAAACTTGGTGTTCTTGAGATTAGACAATACGAGAAATACCTGGGTCTCCCTTCTTTTGTAGGGAGAGGAAAGAAGGCAAGTTTCTCCTTCATCAAAGAGAGGGTGTGGTCCAAGTTGATAGGTTGGAAGGAAAAACTCCTTTCCCAAGCGAGGAGAGAGGTTCTCATTAAGGCAGTTATCCAAGCACTCCCCTCTTTCGCAATGAGCTGCTTTAAGTTACCTGCAACTCTATGCCACGATATTGAGGTTTTGATCAGAAAATTCTGGTGGGGCCAAAGAGGTAGTCGAAGGAAAGTTCATTGGGTGAAGTGGAACACTTTGTGTCGGTCCAAAGCTAATGGTGGTATCGGTTTTCGGGAGCTACAAAAGTTCAATGATGCATTGTTGGCAAAGCAAGTATGGAGGCTGGCCTCCAATCAAGACTCCTTATTTTGTCGCTTTTTCAAAGCCAAGTTCTTCCCGCACGGCTCTATTTTTGATGCAAAAGAGGGCGTGGGGTCTTATGCATGGAAAGCATCCTAAAAGGTAGGGACATCATCCTTAGGGGTATGAAGTGGCGAGTTGGGGATGGGCGCTCTATTAGCATCTTAGGGACCACTGGCTGCCTGGCGGGGGCTCGGGTAAAGTTTCTTCACCATCCCTTGACCTTGATCCGGGTATGCGAGTTGCTGACTTAATTGATCATGACATGCACTGTTGGAAGGCTAAGCTCATTGATGATAATTTCATCCCAAGGGAGGCTGGTTTAATTAAAGCTATCCCCTTGAGCTTAGTCAACACCCCTGACTGGTTGTTTTGGCCAAAGAATCGAAGTGGAGTCTACTCCGTCAAATCCGGGTACAAGCTGTTGAGAGAGGCTGAGGGTGTTGATGATCGTAGTGATCCCAATACAGCTATTAATAATGAACTTTGGAAAAAAATTTGGAGCCTCCATGTCCCAAATAGAATTCGCACCCTCCTCTAGTAGGCCTGCAATGATTCACTCCCCACTCGGGTAAACCTCTATCGTCGAAAGCTTCTCCAAGATGACACCTGCCCAAATTGCAACCTGGCTCCCAAATCTACTTCTCATGCTTTGTGGTCCTGTCCGAAACTTGTGGTGGTGTGGCTCCCTCATTTTGCCAAGCTAATGGAGGCATCCACTCCCCTCTCGGCCTTCTCTGATATTGTGCACCTCGCTCTCCAAGACCATAGTGACTTAGAGCTGTTCGCCAACTCCGTCTCCCTTATTTGGTTGAATAGAAACAGGGCTGCTTTTGGTGCGGAGTGCTCTAACCTTAGGAAAATCCCGGTTCAGGCCCGCTCCTTGGTGCATAAGTTCCACCACCTTCGACCTGTCCACGCAAAAATCCCAAGAACAGCCCTGGCGGTCCGATGGAAACCCCCTCCTCCGGGTTTGGTGAAAGTTAACTTCGATGGCGCTATTCTCTCAACTCAGTCTTCAGCAGGTCTCGGCATGATCATTCGGGACCAAGCTAGATTGGTTTTGGCTGCTCTGTCACAAAAGATTCCCCTGCCTACCTCGGTGGAGATAGTGGAAGTGCTAGCAGCAAGAAGGGCTCTCGTATTTGCTCGTGAGCTGGGTTTTGACAAGATACAGCTTGAAGGTGACTCTGAACTGGTTATCAAAGCCATCAAGGAGAAGACACTCCTCTCCTCTGACCTTGGTCACATACTGCGAGACATTCATGCTCTGTCCTGCACCTTTAGTTGTATTTCTTTTCTTCATATTAAGCGTATGGGCAATGGTGTTGCACACCGCTTAGCCCGAAGATCAATCTGTAATCCTCTGTCGGTTTGGATGGAAGAAGTTCCTCTGGACATTGTTGATATTTACACCTCTGATCTTGACCATATCATTGAATAAATTGGGCCCTTCTTTGTGGGCCGGCTTCTCAAAAATAAAATAAAAAAGTACAAATGCTTGTGAAGTGTGGAGGGGGGGCAAAGGCCGAGGATCAAGTCTCAAAGAAGTAATTTCACACACATATACATATAGATTAGATTAGAATAAAATTCTATTTTGTATAAAAAAAAAATAAAAAGAATTTTTTTTTTTTTTTTTTTTTTGTTTTGTGAATCCATCCAGCAATTTTATTCAAACTTCAGCAAAACTGCTGTCAAAAACTACAAGAGAGGTAACATCACTTGGAACATTGTCCAACCAGACTTTGGGTACAATAAAATGCTTAGCTAATTTTGCTAACTTATCAGCCACCACATTTCCCTTGCGACGAACATGGGAGAACAAGCAATGAATGAATTGTGAGGCCAAGATGATGGAATCCTCAATAATGTTCCCATAAGGTGCCATGCAAGGCAAGCCCCCCTTAATGCTGTTTAGTACAGTAGCCGAGTCTCCTTCTAAGACAACCTGATGCAATCCTTTCTCAAGTGCAAACTCCATTGCTGAATCCCTTTCCCGCTGAATCCCTTATCACTACACCAATACCCGCCTTAAACGAGTCCATGAACAGAGCTCCATCAAAGTTTACTTTAAGCAGAGGAGCTGGAGGTGGACACCACCGGGTTTGTTCAACAGATTGTGCTGATTGGGGCTGCTCAAGCTGCACTGAATGGAATTCTTGCAGTCTATCCATTGCTTCCACATAAATTTTTTGGTATGGCGTGGATGTTTGTCCCATTCTTGCTGTGTTCCTTGACGTGACTGACGAAACTAGTGCAGACGATGATAACACCACTGACGATACCAAACTACTGACGGAGGTAAGCTGTGCAAGAACAGGCCAAAGCGGCAGGAACATTCAATACCGCCAACTATGCCCCAGGCTGGATACAACGAAGGTGCCTCCCGTTGAAGGCAAATTAAAGCCTCGCAATTAAGTGACAGGCGTTACTAAAAGCAGCATTTACACCACCATAACCAACACAACGGCTAGAAGGCCATCAAAGCATATATAAACCTTCCAAAAACGCAAATAAAAGGTAACACGATTACTGATCCATATTTCTTACCTTTACATTTGTGAAGAATTCCGGAAATACTGACTTAAGCATCGGAGGTGTTTTGGCAGGCGCCGCACCGGCGACCAAGCTTGCAGATTCACCCTCCATTTGTTGCTGTACCCAAGACGACGATAGAGGTTTGATTCCATCTTGACTAGTTTTTACTTGACTGACGAACTCTTGTTTCATCAGTTTGGCGCCGTTTGTGGGAATATTTGCACCTTCCGGTATTTGTACCTGGAGAGGCAGTACCCACCAATTTTTGCAGTCAGAAGGAATCCAATCCAGATCCTACCTCCCTGACCCAGCAAATCCAGGCCCTAGCGGCTACTGTGGAAGAACTCACCAGGCAAAATCAAGAGATGAAGATGCAGCTCCAGCAGATTCAACAGGAAGAGAGTCAGTCCAGGGACGACCCAAGGGATGAAGGAAATAGTCACGGAAGGGCCAGCACTCTCAGACCAACCACCTTTGAAGAGCAGAATTCGGATGTTATCAAGGAAATAAGGAAAGAGATGGACTAGTTACGGAGAGCCGTCAAAGAGAAAACAGACCGGAGTGTGGATAGAATGATTAGGGCCACAGACTCGCCCTTCACAGCAGCAGTACTCGAATGTCCAGTGCCACCCAAGTTTCGTTTACCCCAACTGGAACCGTTCGACGGGTTGAGGGATCCTCAAGATCACCTCAACACATTCAAAACCACACTAGGCCTCCAACAGCCCCCTGACGAGATCCTGTGCCGTTCGTTCCCAACCACTCTCAAAGGAGCGGCCAGGGAATGGTTTACCAAGCTGCCACCATCGTCAATAGACAACTTTGAGCAGCTGAGCGGTGCTTTTTTGAGACATTTTTTTGGGGGACAACGTCTGAAGAGGCCAGCAGATTACCTGCTCACCGTCAGGCAAGGGAATAAGGAAACATTAAGGTCCTATGTAAAACGTTTCACGCGAGAAACCTTGGAAGTGGACGAAGCTGACGACAAAGTGCAATTGACGGCTTTTAAGGCAGGGCTAAGATCTCGAGACCTCGTGGCATCACTTGCAAAGAACCCCCCGAAGACAATGGCAGAAATGCTTTTAAAGGCACAAATATACATGAATGCCGAGGATGCGCTCGCAGCTATAGGGGATGCAGTAAGGCCAGGAAGCGTCGGAGTAAGGGACAATGAACGAAGAGGACAGAAGAGAGAATGACATGATCGTTAATCCATAGACCGTAACAGGAAAGACGACAAAGGTCCCCGAAAGGTAAAATTTACCCCCCTAATTATGCCTGTTGACAAAATTTTGTCGCAGATCAAGGACGAGCACCAATTGAAATGGCCGCGGCCATTGCATTCATCACCAAACGTTCGTGACAAAAGCAAGTACTGCCGGTTCCACAAAGATCACGGCCATTATACGGAAGATTGCCGAGATCTCAAGGAGCAAATCGAGGAACTGATACGCAAAGGAAAGCTACAGAAATATGTGAAGAAGGGAGAATACAGCAGGTCCAGGGATGGAAGCAAGAACCAACAAGAATCATCGTCTAGAGACGACAATCGCCAAGCCCAACCGGCGCAGAATGTGATCGGGGAAATAGCGACGATCGCTGGAGGACCGTTCGTGGGGGGATCTTTTCGGTCCCTCAGGAAGGCATGCCAAAGGCAGGTGAACAGCGTCCACATGATACCTCCAGTCAAGCAGAGACGGACAGATCAGGATATGACCTTCAACGAAGCAGACGCTAGAGGGGTGAAACAACCTCACAACGATCCTCTTGTTATAATGTTAACTCTAGAAGGGTTCAATACCAAGAGGATCCTTGTAGACAACGGCAGCTCTGCAGATATTATTTACCTCCCTGCTTTCCAGCAATTGAAGCTAGATCCAAAAAGACTGCGCCCCTTCGACTCTCCACTCGTCAGTTTAGCGGGGATCGTGTATATCCCAAGGGCATGGTGACGCTGACGGTTACAATCGGGGCTTACCCGAGGCAGTTAACCCGTCAGCTAGACTTCTTGGTAGTGGATTGTCCCTCGTCCTATAACGCCATCATTGGGAGACCAACACTCAATAAATGGAAGGCGGCGACGTCTACTTATTGCTTGAAGGTGAAATTCCCAACAGACCTAGGATTCGGCGAAGTGAAAGGAGATCAGGTTTTAGCTCGGGAATGCTACCAGGCGGTACTGGCTGCACGAGAAAATCATACTTGGACGATAGAGGAAAAAGCAGAAAAGAAGGAAGAGAAAGAAGAATGGAGGGAGGAAGCACTGGAGACGATTGAGTTAGCTATCGGGGAAGTGTCCAAGACGACGAAGATAGGAAGAATGCTGAGTCCAGAGATGAAGGCCAAGCTCGTTCGATTACTCAGAGAGAACCTGGATGTCTTCGCATGGACTCACGAAGACATACTAGGCATATCCCCTGAAGTCATCCAGCATGAATTGAGGGTGAACCCGGAGAAAAAGCCCGTCCACTAGAGACGAAGAACCTTCGCCCCAGAACGAGATCAGGCAGTGACGGACGAGGTCAACAAGCTCTTGGCAGCAGGTTTTATTCGAGAAGTACATTATCCGGAATGGCTTGCCAACGTTGTTTTAGTAAAGAAAGCCAACGGAGCATGGAGAATGTGTGTGGACTTCACGGATCTGAACAAGGCGTGCCCAAAGGATAGCTTTCCTCTACCGAGGGTAGATCAGCTGGTAGATTCAACGGCTGGAAACAAGTTACTGACGTTTATGGACGCCTTCTCCGGGTACAACCAGATAAAGATGGCTGAGGAAGATCAAGAGAAAACCGCCTTCGTCACGAGCCAAGGACTCTACTGCTACAAGGTGATGCCCTTCGGGCTGAAGAATGCTGGAGCCACTTATCAGAGGTTGGTAAACAAGATGTTCAAGAATCAAATTGGTAGAAATATGGAAGTATATGTGGACGACATGCTCGTCAAGAGTAGAGAAGAGCTTTCTCATCTTGAAGATTTGAAGGAAACGTTCACCACCCTCAGGCAATACAAAATGAAGTTGAACCCAGGTAAATGCGCATTTGGGGTAGCCTCGGGAAAGTTCTTAGGGTTTATGGTTTCCCAAAGGGGGATAGAAGCTAACCCAGAGAAGGTGCGTGCCATTATCAACATGAAGTCACCAAGGACGGTTAAAGAAGTCCAGAAACTGACAGGAAGGATCGCAGCGCTTAATAGGTTCGTCTCACGAGCAACGGATAAATGTCACCCCTTCTTCCAAACCTTGAAAAAAGCTTTCGTCTGGACTGATGAATGCGAGAAGGCTTTTCAAGAGCTTAAACGTTATCTAAGTAATCCACCCCTCCTAAGTTCGGCAAAGGTGGGAGAACCATTACAATTATACTTGGCGGTATCAAGCACGGCCGTGAGTGCAGCCCTCATTCGTGAAGAGAGAAAGAAGCAGCTGCCAGTTTACTACGTCAGTCAAGCCTTCCAAGGAGCTGAGCATAGGTACCCGATGATCGAGAAGATTGTCTTCGCGCTAATAATGGCCTCACGTAAGCTCAGGCAATACTTCCAGGCGAACCCAATCCTGGTCATGACTGACCAACCTATTAAAAAATCCATGAACAGACTAGAAGCAGCCGAGAGAATGATCCAGTAGGCCATCGAGCTTAGCCAATTTGACATCGAGTACCATCCCAGGACGGCCATCAAAGCGCAAGTACTGGCAGACTTCGTGGCCAAATTCACCATCGCAAGTGACGACGGCCAAGTTTCAGACGGAGACAAGTGGACGATTCAAACCGATGGCTCCTCAACCCAAAAGAGGGGTGGGGTAGGGGTCGTCATAACGGCCCTTGACGGAGAAGTACTTAAGTACGGAGTCCAGCTGCAGTTCCCAGCCACCAACAACGAGGCCGAATATGAGGGAGTACTGACGGGTCTGAGGCTCGGGAAAGTCCTTGGAGCCAAGAACCTACTAATCCAAAGTGATTCAAAACTGGTAACAGAGCAGATAAAGGGAGAATACGACGCAAAAGAAGACAGGATGCAAAAGTACCTCAGACTGACGAGATGCCTTATCCAAGATATTGACGTGGTCAGGCTCGAACGTATCCCTCGGGACCAGAACACCGTAGCAGACGAGATATCAAAGATATCATCGTCCGAAGAATGGCCATCGGAAAGCGGGCTTATGATTGAAGTCCAGAAGCATCCCAGCATTGAAGAAGTATCCACGTTCCAGATCCAAGGTACGAACAGCTGGATCACACCTATCATGTCTGTTTTGCAGGACGGACACCTCCCCCAAGACGCAGACGAGGCAAAGAAGGTCAGGAAAAGAACGGCCAGATTCACGATCTTAAACGACACTTTGTACAAAAGGGGCTTTTCCATGCCCTACTTAAAGTGTGTTGACGAAGACGAAGCCAGATACATCCTGAGGGAAATTCATGAAGGAGTTTGCGGAAATCATGCAGGTCCAAGATCCCTGGTAAGCAAAATCATCAGAACAGGTTATTTCTGGCCAACTATGCAGGTGGACGCGGTTGACCTCGTCAAGAAATGCGACAAATGTCATAGGTTTGGAAATGTCCAGCGACTTCCTGCAGAACAAATGACGACCATATCCTCCCCCTGGCCGTTCGCCCAATGGGGAATTGACATCGTCGGCCCACTACCCTTAGGTAAAGGACAGGTAAAATTCTTATTGGTCGCGATTGATTACTTTACAAAATGGGTAGAAGCAGAGGTAGTGGCGACCATTACCGAAGCAAGAGTCCAGAGCTTTGTTTGGAAAAATATAGTTTGCAGGTTCGGAATACCGATGACGATCATATCAGATAACAGGCGGCAGTTCGACAGCCAAGCCTTCAAGGACTTTTGCTCGGGACTGGGTATCAGAAACAAATTCTCATCTCCAGGACACCTGCAAGCCAACGGTCAGACAGAAGTGACGAACTGCACGCTGCTGAAGATCATAAAAACCAAGCTGGACGAAGCCAAGGGGGCCTGGCCAGACGAACTCCCAAACGTGTTGTGGGCCTATAGAACCACGGCAAGAACCCCGACAGGGGAAACCCCCTTCATGCTCACTTATGGCACAGAAGCTGTAATCCCAGTAGAAGTAGGCGCCACCAGCACCAGACGAGAACGATACAACCAAGAGGTTAACGATGACCATCTGCGGATCAACCTGGACTGCCTTGACGAAGTCAGAGACCAAGCTTCCGATCGGATGACGAAGTACCAACAGAAGATGAGGGAATATTACAACAAGCGAGTAAAGCTCTGACGACTTGAAATAGGCGACCTCGTCCTGCGCAAAGTCAGCACAGCCATAAGAGACCCTGTTCAAGGAAAGCTAGGCGCTACCTGGGAAGGACCCTACCGAATCACTCACTACTCTAGACAGGGAAGCTATCACCTGGAAACCCTGGACGGACAAAAACTCCCACGACCATGGAATATTGAACACCTAAAAAAGTACCATCAATAAATGTAAACCAGTGGATACATCCCTATTCGAAAGCAATAAAGAGATTTTTAGTACTAATGTTTTTACTTTCACAGGGCTATCCAGTTAGGAGTGTAGGTTACTGACGAGAAAAGAGACATTGAATCTCGAAAACACTGAGTAACAAGATTCCGCTTTGACGGATGTAAGTTACTGACGAAATGAAAGAGACATTGAATCTCAAAATCTAGCAAAGTAACAAGATTCCGCTACGACGGATGTAAGTTACTAACGAAATAAAGAGACATTGAATCTCAAAATCTAGCGAAGTAACAAGATTCTGCTACGACAGATGTAAGTTACTGACGAAATAAAGAGACATTGAATCTCAAAACCCAGCGAAGTAACAAGATTCCGCTACGACGGATGTACGTTACTGACGTAATAAAGAGACATTGAATCTCAAAATCTAGCGAAGTAATGAGATTCCGCTTCGACGGATGTACGTTACTAACGAAATAAAGAGACATTGAGTCTCAAAAACTTAACAAAACAACAATACTCTGCTTGGACAAATGAAAGTCATTGATGAAATAATAAGAAGTATTTGATCTCAAACATTGCAAAGTAGCAAGAGCCCGCAGTGACGAGAGTAAATTACTAGCAAGCAGAACAAAAGAAAGCTCTAAAAATGGCTAAGTTACCAGCATGCAAGAAGAAAGGGAAGTATATCTAATTAAAGCCCAAAAACATGGGGCAAATCTCCATTGTTTTTAAGACCCATAAACTCTGGGCCAAAACCATCATAAAACTATTGTTCACCAAAGAGAAGCAGTTTCCAAAATAGAGCTAAAAAAAAAAAACACTACAACATAACAGAGAAGTAATCTTTTTTCCTCTTCAGGGTCAGGCACCAGGGGCAGAATCGTCAGGCACGTCCTCAGCATTATCCGGGGCATCAGGCTGGCCAGTAGATGAATGGGTAGCCTCGTCAGCGGCCATTTCTCGGTCCACTTCCTCCAAGTCCAGACTATCCAGATCTACTCCGGCGGGATGTTTGATAAGGTATCTCCTGAGCAGCTCGAAGCCCTTGAAATACCAGCTAAACAAAGCTGTATTAAACTCGTCCGTGGTTTGAAAAGCCTCCACGGAACGAGCAGCGATAGTCTTCATGGACTCCCGAGATGCCAGGAGTTGTTCGTCCTTCTCAAATGTCAACTGACGCTCTACCCTGAGATCTTCGTCCACCTTTTTCAGCCTTTCCTTCAAATCAGTGGTCTCCCCCATCGACGCAATCAAATCTTTCTTCAAAGTAGAGTTTTCTGCCTCCAAAACCTCCACCCTCGACAAAAGATAAGCTGCCTTGGCCTCCTGGGACAGATATTCAAACGTGATGTGAAGGCTCTCCCCCAACACCTAAAAAAAGAGAGAGAGGAAAAAGTGTTAAAAAAAAAAAAAAAAAAAAAAGAAGGGAAAGTCAGGAAGGAGAAAGCCCGTTGCTCACCTGGGCGAGCTTTTGAACGTGGCGGCTGGCAACGCGATTAAAAGACACTCCAGAAAGTGCCTTCAAGTCTTCGGCAGCCACCGCCCCATGGGCTCTCTCCACCGCCAGGCCTTCGTCGTCCCAAATGGTCGACGATCGAGAAAAGACCTTCTCCACCTCTGTCTCCTTCCCGGAGAGACGCTGTCTCTTAGCAATAGGCGAAGAAAGCTCCTCGATTGAAGTTGACGGAGATGCAGTCCTCGTCATTACAGCCCCGGAAGTAACCGGAGTAGACTGCATAACGGGAGAACCTGACGCACCCCTGTCAGTAATCCGCACAGCCTTTTTGCCCAAGCTCGAGAGTGGCTCCCCCTTTTTCATCCTCATCTTTGCGTACATGTCCTTATTGAATTTTGTCGTCATCCCTGCAAGAAAATTTTCAAGGAAGTGATCATCAAGGAAAGAAAAAGGATAGTCAGAAGTGACAAACTAAAACACTTACTCTTTTTCTCTTCAACCTCGATGCTTCTAATAACGAAAGGCGAAGGCTCTGGGCTGAGACAATAAAAAGACAAGGTCCTAGGATTCACAAAGTCATCCCAATCTTCTATCGTCTAAGCGTACTCCACAGCCTTCTTCACTCTATCCTTGTACCTGCTTTTAAGTTTTGGTCGCTTCTGCACTGCAAAAAAAAAAAAAAAAAAAAGGGAGAAGAAGAGAGAAGAGGTTAGCAGCAGTACAAATTTACCCACGGACTGAAGCGACGAAGGAAAGGTGTTGACGCACCTAACGTAGGGGTTCCCCACTGACGATGTAGTCGCGGGAGGTCACCCCAAATCTCGCTTGAGGCGGTCTCAAAATCGTCCCCGGATACAAAGAAAAATCTGGATTTCCAGTACCTGAAAGAGGACAGCAAACCCCTGACGACCCTATTCTTCCTCTCCCAGGATACCAGTTCGTAGTATCCGTGTTCCTTGGATGCTTTCAGTCGATACAAATATACGAGCTCATCAATCTTGAGCATATCCCCGTCAACGGTAGCTAGCCATATCCCCATACATGTAATCACAATCCTCCAAGAGTTGGGCATAAGTTGCCCTGGAGCGATCCCAAAGTAATCCAGCAGTTCCATCAAGAAAGGATGGACCGGGAATCTCAACCCACAAATGAAAGCCGCCTCGTAGAAGCAGACTTCCCCAAGAAAGAAGCTACATGCCCGATCATCTTTCCCAGGCAGACGAACCCTCACTCTCTCAGGAAATTGAAACCTATCCTTAAAACGACCTAACGTCTCGGCATCTAGACCACACACTTCACCAAGGGCATGAAAAGCCCTAACCTCCCGGACCGACGAAATAGCGGTATCGCCCCTCGCCGGATTGTCACTAGACGAAAGACCGGTGTCCAATTCGCTAGATCTGACGTCGGACATAGCTCCCTGTACCCTTTCTCTATCCCTAAACCAAACTACGGACTGACGAAGCAAAGATAGCAACTCAGTCAATACAATCCCCAAACAATTGCCTTCACAGACGAAACCTCCTAATCGCGGAGAATTACCTAAAAACCCTCCCAAACGCGCAAACAAAAAGGAAATTGAAGGACACGCAATCCTAACTTCAGAGCCACTAACCATCAAAAACTTAGGACAAAAATGGGCAGAACCGACACAAAACTAGAGCCAACACAAAACTAAAACCCCCACAAAAAAAAAAGAGAACAAAATAAAGAATCAGAGGAACAACGAAAAAAGAAAGGGAATAAACTGAAGTAAAGGTTGAAGAAGCAAGTACCTTAGGAAGATGGAAGCTCCACCGCACAGAGGTTCCACCACACACCGATTCGAAAAGAAAGGGTCACCGGGAAAGAAAGTTCGCAAAGAAAGAAGGGAGCACAAGGATGTTTTCAAAAAAATATGGCAGCAAACAAAGAGAAAAAGTTTAAAGGCCCCCAAATAACACAGAAACTGAAGAGTAGCAGCGGGAAAAACGAAGAGCCAAATGATGGAACATTAAATGCACCAACTGAAGCACGCCACGTGGCCACGATCAGTACGGCGCCACCACCACGCATTTAATTCGGCACGAAACTCCAAGAGTCACCCACCGACCCTTCATCTTCCATGATCGTCGTGACGACCAAGGAATCCGGGGGCAACTGACGTGACTGACGAAACTAGTGCAAACGATGATAACACCACTAACGATACCAAACTACTGACGGAGGTAAGCTGTGCAAGAACAGGCCAAAGTGGCAAGAACATTCAATACCGCCAACTATGCCCCAGGCTGGATACAACGAAGGTGCCTCCCGTTGAAGGCAAATTAAAGCCTCGCAATTAAGTGATAGGCGTTACTAAAAGCAGCATTTACACCACCATAACCAACACAACGGCTAGAAGGCCATCAAAGCATATATAAACCCTCCAAAAACGCAAATAAGAGGTAACACGATTACTGATCCATATTTCTTACCTTTACATTTGAGAAGAATTCCGGAAATACTGACTTAAGCATCGGAGGTGTTTTGGCAGACTCCGCACCGGCGACCAAGCTTGCAAATTCACCCTCCATTTGTTGCTGTACCCAAGACGATGATAGAGGTTTGATTCCATCTTGGCTAGTTTTTACTTGACTGACGAACTCTTGTTTCATCATTCCTCTTTGTCCAAATTCCCCAGGCCATATGTGCAAAACTTTCTACTTGGTTTGGTTCTGACTTGAAAAATTCCAGTAAGGAGGTCTCTGAAGCAAGTGAATCGGGTGAATAAGTTTCTTCGACAAATCTCCATCTCCCACCAGATTTCTTTAAGGACTTGGCACTCCCACAATGCATGTATGGTGTCTTCTGCTTCCTCTCCACAACTCTCACATACATCATTACCGATAACTTTTCTTCTGCATAAATTCTTCTTTGTAGGTAATGCTTTGCAATACGCCCGCCACAGAAAATGTTTAATTTTGTTAGGGACGTTAAGGCTCCATATTTGCCTCCAAATTCCATTATTTGCTGCTGGATTTGACTGACCTGGTTTAGACAAGGTATCTAACTCTGCTAGCATACAGTAGGTGCTTCTAATAGAGTACACTCCATTCTTCGTCTTCTGCCAAGTAAGAGAGTCTTCAGGTCTGCATTTGCTGAGGGGAATACTGATGACAACTTCAGCTTCATGAGGCAGTAGCTCATCTCGGACTCTATCTTCCAACCAACACGGGACCGTTTCATCTATTAATGCACAGACATGAGTGCAGTTTGGGAAATTTTTTTGGGGAGCTATGACTTGCCTTGAGAACGGGTTAGGAAGCCAATTGTCACCTCTGATGTGGACTTTTTCCCCATTACCAATTCGCCAAGTTGATCCTCTTCCAACAATGCTTCTAGCTGACAGAATACTGTGCCAAGCATATGATCCCTTCCTTTTACCTCCTCATCCAAAATTGAACAATTGGGAAAATATTTGGCTTTGAATACTTTGTAAAAAAGGGAGTCAGTATTATGAGTTAACCGCCAAACCTGCTTTCCAAGGAGAGCAAGATTGAACTGCTCCAAATCCTTAAAACCCAGACCACCATGATTCTTTGGTAAGCATAATTTATTCCAGCTAACCCAATGAATTTTGTGCACTTCCCCTTTATATCCCCACCAGAATTTGCGAATTAAAGCTTCTATGTCTTTGCATAAACCCTTTGGCAACTTAAAACAATTCATGGTAAAAGTTGGCATGGCCTAAATCACTGCCTTGATTAGGATTTCTTTTCCAGCTTGTGATAATAAGTTTTTCTTCCATCCTTGCATTTTGTGCCGAATTCTTTCCCGAATATAGCTAAAACTCTGCTTCTTACCTCGACCCACAAATGAATGAAGACCCAAATATTTTTCGTATTAGGTTATAGCTGCAACTCCAAGTAGCCCTTTTATACTTTCTTGCATTGTTGGTGCTGTGTTTAAGCTGAAAAAATCTGGGTTTTATCTCGATTAATTTGTTGCCTTGAAGCTTGTTCATACTTCTTAAGAACCTCCAAAATAGCTTGGCATTCATGCTCATTTGCTTGACAGAAGAGAAGGCTATCATCTACAAAGAATAAGTGAGAGACTTTAGGGCCATCTTTGCAAAGAGAGACACCTCTAATTGAGCTAGCATTTTCTGCTTGTTTGATAAGAGAGTGAAGGCCTTCTACACATAAAAAGAAACAAATAAGGTGATAAAGGGTCTCCTTGGCAGAAGCCTTTGCTAGGCTGAAATAAACCATGAGGTTCCCCATTTACCAACACTGAGAAAGAAACAGTTCTAATACATGTGCTAATCAAAGCTATCCATTTCTCATCAAACCCCAATTTTGCCATAAGTTTTTCCAAAAAATTCCACTTAACCCTATCATAAGCTTTGCTCATATCAAGTTTTAGAGCCATAAAATCTAGTTTTTCCTTGTCGTTTATTTTTTAAGTGGTGCAGTGTTTCAAAGGCAACAAGGATATTGTCTGAAATTAGGCGATTTGACATAAAAGCACTTTAGGATTCAGACACCAGTTTTGGGAGGATTATTTTGAGGCAATTGGCTATGGTTTTGGATATGATTTTATATATGACATTACATAGGCTAATGGGGTGGAAGTCTTTGGCTTTTTCCGGGTTCTTTATTTTTGGGATTAGGGACATAAAAGTGTGGTGGATATGAGGAGGCATGTTACCTATATTTAGGACTGAAAGAGCAGCATGAATGACATCAAAACTCACAGTATCCCAATAAAATTTATAAAAAAGGGCGGCATACCATCCGGACCAGGCACGGTCATAGATTTCATCTGTTTGAGTGCTTGCTCCACCTCTTCAGCCTTGAAGCTTTTAGTGAGTTCAGCATTCATTGTTGGAGTGACCTTGGGCTCAATTCCTTGCAGGATGGTATCAAAATTTGAAGGATTAGCCGAAGTAAATATGCTTTTGAAATAGTCAACCAACACCTCTCCAATTTTCTGCTCATCCTCCACACTTGCACCATCATCTAGTACTAGCTTGGAAATAAAATTCCGCCGGTTTTTGTGGGTTGCACGACTGTGAAAATAGCTTGTATTAAGGTCCCCTGACTTCAACCATTCTACCCTTGATCTTTGCTGCCACAAACAATTCTCTTTAACCATTAGCTCATAAACTTCACCTCTTAAAATCTTTACTTGTTCATGATTTCCTCCCATCTTTGAGATCGCCTCTACCTGAGCAAGAAGTTTTTTCTTCTCTGTAAGTGACCTGCGGATATTACCAAAATGCATCCTACTCCAAGCTTGTAATTTGGTTCGGCACCCATCTATTTTCTGAATCAGATTTTCCATTGGCGTACCTACTGTGTTGCTCTCCCAAGCACTTTGAATAACTCTGTTGCAGTTCTCATCTCTCATCCATACTACTTCAAATCTGAAAGGCCGCAATTTTTTTATAGAAGCGAGTGTTTTCATCATCTGAACACACCCACAAAGGTGAGTGATTTGACAAGGAGCCAACAATATGGTGTACTTGAACAGTTGGAAAAAGCTGAATCCATGATGTTGTTGCTACTCCCCTATCAAGCCTAATCCACGTTACTACCCCATCAAATTGATTATTGCACCAAGTAAATGGAGACCCTACAAAACCAAGGTCCCTTAATCCACAAAAATCCAGTGCTTCCCTAAATGCAACCATTTGTCTCTTTGATCTGCTTGTACCACCCATCTTTTCTTCGGCTTTGACAATTTTGTTGAAATCACCCACACATAACCAAGGGAACTCTATTTGTAGGCAGATGTGTTTAAGTAGTGCCCAAGAATGTTCCCGGTTGGCTGTTACAGAGTTCCCATAAAAACTCATAAATCGCCAGGCATCATCCAAACCTGGATTGACTATTGCGTCGATGGATGTCAGAGTGGAGTCGAATACATGAAGGTCAATCTCATTTTTCCAAAACAGAGCAAGGCCGCCCCTTGTGTTAATCCTTGGTACAATAAACCAATTATTAAAGTGGTGTTGTCACCGTCATCGTTCCTTCAATCTTGGATTGAAGAGCACTAGATAGCTCTGTTTCTTGCAATAAAACCCGACTATGATTCCCTTTGGACGGACCAGCATTTTATGGGCTCGATCCATTAACGATGAAGGATGTTATTCAATATGACAGATTGGCTTCCGCTCTCATCCACGCACAGAACTGTTGGTCTTCCTTCTTCAGATGGGGACATTCTCCAATACCCTCTCAAAGATCACCAGGTGCTTATCATATGTCCATGGTTCATGTTCCAAAACTCGTTCAAGATCACATTCATCCTCAAACTCGAAAAACACCAAATTTTCCCCCATATCTTTCATCTGAAAATCCCTGTGTGTTCTCCATAGGGGTTTGAAAGTGCGAGCAACGACTTCAATATTTGTCATCCACTTCGTTAAGAATTTGGCAGCAAGTAAGAGACGAGACTCTAAAGAGTCTTCAGTACATTGTACCCCATCTTCTTCTGAATCCAAAAGTGAGAGCTTATTCCACATATTTTCAAGGTTGAATGGACAAAACTCTAAACTTTAAAGGCCAAATTATACTTAAGTCTAATTTAAAATAAAATTGAATATTTCAAATCTTTAGGCAAAACCACCTCAAACCAAAGCACTAGCATGTGTTAAACTCCATAAAAAAAAAAAAAAAAAAAACATGGATCTATTTATTTTTTAAAGTCAAAATGGCCAAGTACTACTCTTTGACAAAATATGTAGAAATCTATTACTCTTTGGAAAATAATTAAGGATTTATCACTCTTTTAAAACTCCAGTTTCACATAGTTAGAGCTTTCTCATCAACAATTATAAAAATTTTAGCATTTACAATTTTAAAATACTACTTTTACAATTTTAACACCTCATTTTACAATATACTAAACATCAAACATTCTATTTTCTTTACAATTTCATTTAAATATTCTTTCTTTAATACTTTTATTAATTTTTATCATTATTTCTCAATCTCTCTCTCTAAAGAAAGCGAGGCCCACTTAAATAAAAAATAATATAAGTTGAATTGCTTATACCAAAGACCAGCATCTTTGGTCTATGCTCCTGAGAGAGAGAGAGAGAGAGATGTCTGAATGATTGAGAGAAAAGAGACGATCTATCATCTATGTACTCGAGTTATTACCTTCAAGTTTGTGACCTTTTTTATGCGGTTTTTTTTTTGTTGGGGGGGGGGGGGGGGACAATATAATTAGTAAAACTTATATTTAAATGAAATTGTAAAAAAAAATAGAATGTCATGGCGGCTGTTGTTGTTTATAATTAGTAAAACTTATATTTAAATGAAATTGTAAAAAAAATAGAATGTCATGGCAGCTGTTGTTGTTTTTGGCGATGAATGGGTTTTTTTGGTGGAAGATCAAGTTAACTTTAGCTGCAGTGGTGGTGACTTGACAGGTCTTAGAGGCTGTAATTATGTAATAGTGGAAAGTGTTAGTATGGACAAGCAAGCAAAAAGAATGATAATGTAAATGTTAGTAAGAATTCTAGACATGGATAAAAAAAAAAAAAAAGATTAAATAAAAGAGAATATATAAGTCTAATTTGGCAGGCAAATCATAAATACCTTACCTTATTTCTCTTGTTCCACATGAGTCATTCAAGTCTAAAGTGGCAAGCAAGCATAAATGTTTTGCTTTGCTTTGCCTACTTCTCTCTTTTTTGCACAATGGCATAATAATCCTCTGTATATAGTAGAAGTTCTAAATGAATTCTTCATGAATTTGGCTTTCACAAAACTAAATGTGAGCTAACGTGGAATCTTTCTTTGGGTGGTTTGAAGCCAAAATTATATCTTCCTTTTGACGGGACTGACGAAACTAATACCGACGATAAAGATACATTGACGAGAAATCTCAACAGACGATATACCCAATAATGACGAGGATAAAATGAGCAAGAGCAAGTGGAAGCGGCAGGAGCATTAAGTGTCGACATTAATACCCCAGGCTGGATAGGACAGCTGTACATCCCGTTGGAGGCGAATTGAAGCCTTGCTAGCAAATGGGAGGCGTTACTCAAAGCAGCATTAACACCACAATAACTACTGCAACGGCTGGAAGGCAAAAAGGGGATATATAAACCTTCCAAAAACACCAGCCAAAGGTAAGATACACACACGATTACTCACTCATACTTACTTTCTTGAGAAGAATTCCTAAAACTGACTTAGGCATCGAAGGTGTTTTGGCAGACGCCACACCGGTGACCCCATTCACATATTTTCCAGCCATCTGTTAGCTGCATCCAAGACGAAGATAAAGGTTTGGTTCCATCTGGACTCGCTCTTTCTTGACTGACAAATTTTTGTTTCATCACCTTTTGTAAGTATTGATAGTTGCTTTTACAAATTTGTTCATATATATATATATGTGTGTGTGTGTGTGTGTGTGTGTGCACGCGCGCGCGTGCGAGTGTGTCCGTTTTTTTTTTTTTTTTATCTATTGTTATTCATAAATGATAGAGTGCTTTGCTTAAAATTTGTCATATAGATGTTAAATGTGGTAACATTTCATTGCAATTGAAATTCACGCTATCTTTTTGTGAGAGATATTACTACCTAATGGTTTGATTTATGTTACATTTAATGCATCTTTGATAATATGTATATGATTTAACCTTTTTTTTTTTTTTTTTTTTGAGAAAGAAGTAAGTATTTTCTTGAATCCAAGTTTTATTTAATATTTATTATAGGTTAATCATACGTAATATTTCAAAATAACTAGTTGTAATTTACTATAATATCTATAAGATTACACGCCAACAAAAATAATAATAAAAACTAGTAAATTTTAAATGCCTTTACAGTTGAAAAAACAAAATCATCTTAGCAAGATGATTGTAGAAAAGAAATTAACTTATTCCACAGCGAATTTAGCAAACTATTGTTATAAATAAAAGCTTTGAGGAATATAATTTTTGTAAAAATTACCCAACGTCTAACTTGAATCCATTCCTTATCAAATCTTCATTTTGTCTCATATTGATAGTAAGATGATTTACATTCCTTCGTGAACGTTAACAACTCTTTTTTTCCCCCTCTTTTTATTATATGTGTGGAAGAGAGTTTTTGAACCTAAATTTTCTTCATAAAGAACATTTGGTAGTGTTATTGGGTTTTAAAATTCTTGTCAAAATATTAAAAGACATAAAGATTAAGGGACTGATAAATTGAGCAACCAAAAAAATAAAATTAAGAGAATGATCTAATGGAAAAAAGGCATAGTTTTATTCAAGTAGAAACTATACAATTACAAATAAGAAATTACCTTGTTGGTAATATTGACATAATATTTATATGTTAATGCTTCAGGTGCATTGCTGTTAATAAATAAAAATGTTTCGTTTTTTTATTTTTTATTTTTTTTAATGTTTAAGTTTTTCACTTTTAACATTGCCCCCCACCAGTTTTTACATTGTAAAATTGAAAATACCCACCCGGCCCAACCCATGCCTTCTAAATTTTAAGTTTTAAACAATCAAGTCCAAATTTCTTTAATTTCATTCTAAAACTAACGGTATGAACCCAAACCAAAAGCCTTGAATCTTTAAAGAAAACGGTGTTTGTTAGATAGATTCTGACGCATCACTATCACTGCCTACCTCTTCTCTCTTTGTTTCTTTTCGTATATTAATGTGAATCTCATCCATCTGACTATCTACATTTCGATTCACCCACCCCCTTTGTGTCTCATCTGATGCCCTTTTCTTTCTTTTTCTCTTAATTAATTTGATGATTATGTCTGTGATTGTTCCTGTGACTATGCATGTCATGGAACAAGAAGATGGAGCAGCCACAGCAGCTTGTACATTTTTGCACTTGAAATTGACACTAAATGGTTTAGTTTATGTTACATTTAATGTATTTTTGATAAAATGAATATCACTTAAATAACTATTTTCTTGAATCCAAGTTTTATGTAATATCTATTATAAGTTAATCACAAACAATAGTTCAACTAAAATTTCTTAATTTCATTCTAAAAATCCAATTTTTGTACTTACTTTTATTAGACCCAAGTAACATCAAACACACACCCAAATCCTTCTCTTTATGCTCTCTCTGTAGTGGTATGAACCCCAAAAGCTTTCAATCTTTCTTATTAAAATCCTATAATCACCTCAATATCTCTTGCAACCAAACTCCACATCAGTCATTTTACGTCAAAATTGAGAATGCTATTGTTAGATTTGAAACCAATTCTCACGCATTGCGCCCCTTCTCTCTATTTCTATTCGTATGTGATCCATCTACATTTGGATTCACCCACCCCTTTGTGTTTGATGCCCTTTTCTTTTTGTAGTTATAGATAAATGTAACAAAAACTTAACTTCAACAAACTCAAAATTGAGGCCAATTGGAAGCTTTTTTTAGGCGTGTTTTGAAGCCAAATTGTATTATTCTTGTTGTAAGTATTGATACTTTTACAAATTTGTTCATATGTGTGTGTGTGTTTTATTGTTATTTATAAACTATAGATTACTTTGCTTGCTTAAAATTCATATAAACATTAAATGTTTTAAAATTTCGGGCTGCGTTTGGTTCGATTGAAATTGATTTCACGAAAACATTTTCCTCATTTACAGGTACTTGGGGTGACTGAAAATGTTGGTCAACTAAATTTTTTTTTTTTTTCACTTGACCATAGGATAAGAGCATTTATGGCGAAAATTAGTTTATACTTTTATTTTTCATAAACCATTTTCCACGTCACCCAACCTCATCAATTGAACTTCCACCCCCCACCCCCCACTAAAACTCCCGATCTTTGGTGGCCAAACACTATCGCTAACTGCTAGTCCTCGATTACAGTTTTTTTTTTAATCTAAAATTTTAATTTTTTATTTATTTATTATATATGTGCTTGGGAGATGAGAATGTGTTAAAAGTAGTAGAAAATATGTTTTTTCTTAACATTTATACAACTAAACATTTACAAATATTTTCCGGGGTATTTTTAGCAATGCAACCAAACACTTGAAAATATATATATATATATATATATATATATTTTTAAAAAAAATTTTCACCTGAAAATATTTTATTGGACTTGAATTGACTTTATAGTTTTGTGAGATATAATATTGTTGAATTATGAGATAACAAAAGGTATATCATGTTTTTTTTTTTTTTGTTGTTGGATGATGAAAGGTATATCTCTTAATTGTTTTTTTATAAATCATTATTTTCTTGATTCTAATTTTTTTTATTTGGTATTTACTATGATGCACGGACACAGACACGAACACGGACACGACACGGACACGGACACCGATACGGCGATACGGCAATTTTAAAAAAACAAGGACACGACACGGCGTGGACACAACAATTAAATAATAAATTAAATTTTATATTTAGGCATATTTTTTTAATATTTTTGGACATAAAATACATTTATATCTAGAATTTAAATTGTGTAAGAACTACAAATAAGTAAACTAACACCTAAAGTAGTACAATAATACACATAAAATGTTTAAAGTACAAACCAAAAGTTTAAATAGTCTTCATTCAACACCAAACTAAAAACATAAAAGGAAAACAAGCTTTAAACTTTTGCGATTAAAAAAAATTAATATATATGTATGTAGTGAGAGAGAGATTAAAAAAAAAACCAGTTATAACTTAAATGATATAATTTTGCTAAGTTACTAACAGTTTGCTAAGTCACTAATATGGGCTAAGTCACTAACAGTACACTACTAAGTCAGTATCTTTTTATATCATGGGCTAATATGGGCTAAGTCACTGTCTTTTTGGGGCTAAGAGTGACTTAGCCCAAAAAAGTCACTAAATATATATGCGTTATAAAAAAAGTGTTATCTGAAAGAAAGAAAAAAAACAAAAAAAACAGAGGGAGAAAGGAGAAGAGGTTGGACTTAGACCTATCCACGCCGAGAGAGAGAGAGAGAGAGATCGGAAGGGACAGAGGGCACGACGTCTACGGCGACTGTCTATGGAGCTCACTGACTCGCCGATCGGCCCGATCTAGCACCGGTGACTGTCTATGGGTTTCAACTTTCACCGACGATTGCAAAATTTGTGATTTTCTATTTTTTTTTTTTTTCATTGCTGGCGTGTCTACAGTGTTGGAGCCGTGTCGGAGAAGCAAAAAAAAAAAAGAGACACCCCTCGGACACCGGAGTCTGGCGAGCCGTGCCGGTATCCGTGTCCGACACGTGTCGAACACCGGTACGTCACCAAAAATGGCGTGTCGGGGCAACCTAGGGTATTTATTATAGGTTAATCACATGTAAAATTTCAAAATAATTAGTTGTCATTTACTATTAAATCTATAAAATTAGTTGTTTATTGTGTTGAAGAATACCAAAAAAAAAAAAAAAACCTAAATTTTTTTTCATAGATTAGTGAGTTTTTAATGCCCAATTACCATAATATTTGAAAGAAAGAATAGATCACACTAATATTTGGTAAGGAAGGTAACTGTAGGAAATAAAATTATTCCAATAGTGGATTTAGCAAAATTTTTTTTTTTAGAAGAACCTAATCCCTATTAAATTTTGTCCCATAAAGATAGTTTGCTTTCTTTTTTGAACTAAGCTACAAAATCTTGTCAAAATATTATAAAGATTAAGGGAGTGGTAGAATGAGCATTAAAAAGAAAAGAAAAGAGTGACTGAATGAAAGAAAGAGACACACAAAAAAAGAAAAAAAAAAAAAAAAAAAAAAAAGAAAGAAAGAAGAAGGCATTATTCTTATTATTTATCCAAAGAAATAATATTTTTCTAGTCAAGTAAAAAAATCGCGTTTTTATTTTAATGAAATCATTTATGGAATTCCTACAAACTATTGACTTCCACTTATTCTCAAAAAAGGAAAAAAAAAATGTCTTCCACTTTTAACATTGCAAAATTGAAAAGACCCACCTAACAAAAATACCCACCCGGGCCAAACCCATGCCTTTTAAACAATCTAGATCTAGTCCGAATAGAACTCTTCACGCCCAAATCCTCTATATACGCTCCGTGACTGTAAGTAACGGTGTGAACAGAACCCAAACCAAAAGCTTTGAATCTTTTTGTTATTAAAATCCAAACTCCAAAATCGGTTATTAAAATCCAAATTCCAAAATGGTGTGTTTTTAGATAGATTCAAAACCAATTATGATGCATCACTATTTTGATGATTATGTCATAGAACAAGAAGATGGAGCAGCCGTAGTCGTAGCCGTAGCAGCAGCTTCTACATTTTTGCGATTCAAAGCATCCCTTGCTCTTCGAACAAGACTACCAAAATGGAGCTACCTGTTGGGGGTGCTAAGAAATAGTTTATGGTCCTAGCTACTATTGTGGAGAATGTGGATATGTAGGCCAATGGTATCAATACAGACATCATAAATCATGTGCGGAAGTACCCCTTGGGTTGCACCATCCCTTGCACCCAATCCATCCTTTCATTCTCATTCTCTTTGATGAAAAGACACATTATCCTGAAGAAGAAGAAGAAGAAGAAGAACACAAACAAAAGGCCAAATGCCAACTCTGCAATGAATCTCGTCGACAATACACTTATCGTTGTTACCGCTGCGACTTCAGCCTTCACACCACATGTGCTTCCTTACCACCCACCATCGAATCTTCTCAAGTCCACCACCACCTATTAACCCCCTTTTGGAAGTGGATGTTGTTCACTTGTGACCTTTGTGCCAAAGAAAGCAAGGGTATATTTAATTAGTGTGGTGGAAAGCACATTCTCAAAGAAAAAAGATCTAGTGGAGAGCAATAAATAGAGAGAGAGAGCATTAATTAGGTGATAACTTATATATAAGATAAAAAGCAATAACATTTAGTAACTATTAAAGGCCCGTGCATTGCAAAGTTTACTTAAAAATATATATGTAAATAAATCAAAAGATTCAAAATTATATTAATAATTAGTTAGTCACATTATAAAACACATTAATGTTATGACATATAATTAATACATACATTTGAGTCATTTTTTATGAACATATTATGTAATATATAAATTTTACTTTTTTTTTTAGTTTTAATATGTAATATAAATTTTACATATTAAAACATAAAATTATGATATACAATCAAAATAAATATTAAATTTATTTTAAATTACTTGAAACTTTTGCTAATAGAATTTTAGATGAAGTAGTGTATGGTCATAATTTGAACCCAAACCCAACAGTGTGAAGGGGACGGGCCTAAAGAGTCCAATACAATGAAATTTGTAGAGAGTGTATTTGAAATCTAGGTCTATGGGTGTTGGATAACAAAAATGATGGACTAGATTGCCAAATCACATGCAATGAACTACTCTTGTATTAGAATCTCTCCTTGGATGTAAGCCAAGAATAAATTGTATTCTCTTTTCTTTTCTCACCAAAAGGTTACAGTTAAGGTTGATGGAGTATCTAGTGTTCTCTCTTTCTTCCCCATCCCCCTCCCAGAATACCTTTCTTTTTCTTTTATATTATCCTCCTCCTTTTCTCCTTCTTCCACGTGTGGATCAGATCACTCATTAAGATACTTGTCCCATCCACCCCCACATGAAGTCTTCAAACCATTGCTACAAGGCTGATCACTATTATTCAGATGTCGCTTCCTCATTAATGCGATCAGAGAAGTTGGTGTAGAGTCTTCAATGAGGTGGTAATAGTTTTCTCTAAGATATTTCTCCTTCAGTCTTCCTTCCTGTGCCCTCGTAGAACACATTTTTATCCATGGGTCCTTCTAGATTATCATTCTTATCCCCAAGGCGTACCATCTGATCTTCACTTTATTGAGCTAAGGAGTTGCCTCTCCTCGGACTATTTCCATCAGCTTTTCTCGCAACAGTTTGCTCGCGGACCTTTAAGTCTGATACTGTTACTACTATTAACCCTTTTCGGACAAGTAAATACCCTCGGGTCAAGCCCAAGCCCATGAACATGCCCTGAACCTTTAGCCCTCACAAGTAGAATTTTAAATTTCTTATAGTTTAGAAAATAGATTGTTATTCATAGTAAATTATTGGTAAAAGAGATTGACCTACATTAACTATCTATTGTCCCCTTCAAAAAAAAAAAAAAAAAAAAAAAATTCTATTTTCACTATATTAATAATTTATGAGAGTAAACTATTTTTATGCATTTAGTAGTATAACCTATTACCAAAACACTTTAATTTTGAAACGAAAAAATTGAAAAGGAATGATCATTTTGAGGAGATAAAACATGGTATTTGAGGCTTATAAGCATTATTTTGACTTTCTTAATGCATAATGTAAGCAAAGAAAGAATAAGTGTTAACTTTATGTGTGGAGGAAAGTTGCTAGAGATGATTATATATGAGATCTTCACATGTTTTGTAACCAAATTGGCAAATAAACTCTTCGTAAGAGTGTCATTAAAAAGTAAAACAAATCCTAAACTAAAACTCTTAATTCACGGGAAAAAAACTAAAATTGGTAAAACTTAAACTTTTTCAAGTGTGTTGAAAATTTTAAAAGTAGATAAATTAACACTTAAATTAAAATTGATAAATTTCAAGTGTGTGGATTGAAAATTTTAAAAGTAGATAATTTACCACTTACATTAAAATTGATGACCAAAAAAATGTGTATTGACAAAATAAAAATTGTAGATATTCATATAGTGATGAAGAGGGAAAAAAAAGCTGATGTCAACAATTACGCTTTTGTATCTATCCAAAAATTAATATAGCAATTGTTTAAAAGTTGTAAACTTACTAGGAATTTAGTTGAAATTGAATTTTAGTGGAAATAGAATTTTATACTATTAAAATTTTAGCTAATAGAGTTTAATTTCAAGCAAACTATTTTCGTAAGAGTGTCATTAAAAAGTAAAATTTATACTAAACTTAAACTCAAACTCTTAATTCAAGGGAAATAAAAAGTGAAATTTGTAAAACTTGAACCTTTTCAAGTTTCTAGGCAAGATTGATGAAGATAAATAAAATGATATATTTATCTAAAAAATCATAATAATAGAAAATTTAATGATTGATAAAAATGATATCTAACCATATTTAATGATTGATAAAAAAAAGATTAAGTGTGCGTTTGGCATTGGCTTAAAAAGCTTCTTTTTTTTTTTTTTACTATTTAGCTTATTTTTTGCTACTATTCATAACTCCCATTGCGTACTATTGAAGAGTCTTGTTATACTATTTTAACTACCTCTTAACTTTATCTACAACAAAAGGTTTTTAGTTTCAGATAAATAAATTGTTTCCAAATAGAAACTAAATGAACAAGAAATATAAAGAAAAAAAGTCACACGTGTGAAGAGGAAATTCAAAGAATTTAGTGTTTCATTTAAACACTAAAAATAGTTGAAGACGTTCTTGTTGTTGTTGTTGTTTTTTTTTTTTTTTAAGTGTTCTTTGTTGCTGTTTTGTTTTGTTTTTTTTTTTTTACACATAGTAATATAATTTGATGTGATATGATAAAACGCAACTCCAATTGTCCATGGAGATCGTCCAGAACAAGCGGCATGCTCAAGACGAGGTAAGCTGTCTCGGCATGCTCAAGACGAGGTAAGCTGTCTCGGCATGCTCAAGACGAGGTAAGCTGGTAAGCTGCCTTGAAGTCCTTAGGACGAGAAGTTATGGACGACGCGTGAACACTTAGACATTTATGAAAGTCTGAAGCATCTTCTCATTAAACGAGTAACCTCCAGTGACCGTTGCGCACTAAAAAGGGTAACTCCTAAACGGTTGAGGAAGTTATATTGAAATACAAACCTCCTAAAATCAAGGGGAGGTTACAAATCCAATAACCGCTCTTAAGACACTATATAAACGTTAGTCCAGACCAAGAAAAGGTACGTGAAAATCATTCCCAAAAAATTGGAACTTGAAAATACTTGAGAGAAAAACTGACTTTGTCATCGGAGGGTTATTGGCCGGCAACCCCGGTCACCTTTGATTTTCTTCTTTCTTCTTCAGGCTACCAAGATCAACCGCGAGCCCTATCAAACCCGAAGCATCCAGCCTACTGATTTTCTTTGCATCATCAGTTGGCGCCGTCTGTGGGAAGCACGTGATTTTCGTTTTTTGTTTCATTCTTTTGATCGTTCTTTGTTCCTAGACAAAAGGCTGAATGGTTCGGACAAGATCAAGGGCTACCAGCCCAGGTCACCAGGGAAGTAGGGATGCTTCCAGTAATCCCTATCGCGATCGCCAGTCAATTCCTACCCCGCAACCGTCGTCCCTTCAACAAATGCAGTCCATGGCCGCGGCTATGGCGGAACTGACCCGCCAAAATCAAGAGTTGAACCAGGAGATCAACATCAGGAGGCAGCACCGTGAAGGACATGCAGAAAGACGACCCCAGGGTCAGGAAGGTAGAGGAGAAAGCGCTGAGTCTGAGGATCATACAAGGGGTACTACTTCAAGAAGGGTGCCACATTTGGAGAAAGAAATGGATCAGATGAGAAAAGCCATGGAAGAGATGAAGGAGAATATGAGGCGGACGAACCCGGTGGAAGACTTAGTTCATCGAACGGATTCCCCATTCACGGCTTCCATCAACAGTCATCCTCTACCCCCCAAATTCAAGATGCCTTCCTTGGATTCATATGATGGAAATCGCGATCCGTGTGACCATATTGCTACCTTTAAGACAACCATGCACCTCCAGGGAGTTCCAGATGAGATTATGTGCAGAGCGTTCCCTACCACTCTGAAGGGGCCAGCGAGGGTGTGGTTTAGCAAAATACCCCCGAACTCTGTTGGATCATTCGAAGAATTGAGTAAAATGTTCGTTAATAACTTCATTGGAGGACAACGCCACAAGCGTTCCTCTTCCAGTTTGTTAACCATCGAACAAGGAGAACATGAGAGTCTACGGTCCTTCATCACCCGATTCAATAGGGAGGCCTTGACGGTGGACGAGATGGACGATAAGTTGCTGTTGGCTGCTTTCCATAATAGGGTTAATTCTGACTTGTTCATTCACAAATTGTACGAGCAGGAACCTCAGACCATGGCAGAACTCGTCCACTCGGCCCAGAATTTCATGAACGCTGAGGACGCAATAATAGCCAAGAAGAGGAAAAGGTCAGAACGTTCGGAGGCTGTTCACCAACGACATGCAGATCAAGCTCCTCGTCCTAAGAAGGCTCAGATAGGCGATAAAAGGGATAGGGAAGGTAAAAAGGCAAGTACATCCTCAAGGAGTCAACAGTACACCCCCTTGAATATCCCGCTAGAGCAAGTCCTTATGCAAATCAAGGACGAACCATCCTTAAAGTGGCCAGAAAAAATGAAGGGAGATCCTAACAAGCGCAATAGGAACAAGTATTGTCGCTTCCATAGAGACCATGGGCATGACACGAACGAGTGCTTTGATTTGAAGCAGCAGGTAGAGAACCTCATCAGGCAGGGAAAGTTGAAGAATTTCTTCGGACGAGACCACAAGGACGAGAAGCTGAAGGCCAAGGTGGAAGAGTCCTCGCGACCTCCGTTAGGAGAAATAAGGGTAATTATAGGAGGAACCTCGGCAGCGCAGTCATCCAAATCCAGAAAGTCGTACCTGAAGGTGGTTCAGAACGTCCAGCTGTCAGGACGATCTACATGGACGAGGGAAGCTGACGAGCAAGCCATCACGTTCACGGACGAGGATACTGGAAGAGTTCATCACCCCCATGATGATGCGATTGTCATTACTTTACTTATTGCCGACTACACGACCAGAAGGGTGTTGGTAGACAATGGTAGCTCGGCGGACATTCTGTATTACCCTGCTTTCCAACAAATGAGGCTAGGACGAGACCAACTTCGTCCAGTGAGTTCGCCCTTGGTAGGATTTGGAGGAATGAAAGTACAACCAGTGGGTACCGTCACACTGCCCGTAGTGATTGGAGCATACCCGCAACAGATAACTAGAGAGGTAAACTTTCTCGTAGTTGATTGTTCATCATCATACAACGCTATTGTCGGAAGACCTACTTTAAATAGCTGGAAAGCGGTAACCTCTACCTACCATTTATCGGTCAAGTTTCCAACTAAACATGGCGTGGGTCAAGTGCAAGGAGATCAGTTAGCCGCTAGAGAATGCTACCTAGCTATGTTAGCTTTGGACGAGCATTTACAGACGATGAGCATAGACGAGGGTGCTGGAAGAATCACAGCGGAGCCTGTTGAGGTGTTAGAAGATGTCCCTTTAGACGATAGTAGAGCTGATAAGTTTACAAGAATAGGGGCAAGCATGGAAGAGGAGGCGAAAAATGCGCTTGTCCAATTTTTGAAGAAAAGCCTTGATGTTTTCGCATGGAGTCATGAGGACATGCCTGGGATTGATCCAAGTGTTATTACTCATCGTCTGAATGTAAGTCCCTCGTCCAAACCCGTACGTCAGAAGAAAAGGGTATTTGCTCCTGAGCGAGACAACGCCATCAAAGAAGAAGTACAGAAGTTGGTTGCGGCGGAGTTCATTAGGGAAGTTTACTACCCTGACTGGTTGGCGAATGTAGTCATGGTAAAGAAGGCCAATGGAAAGTGGCGAATGTGTGTAGATTTTACTGACTTAAACAAAGCTTGCCCGAAGGACAGTTATCCGCTCCCGCGCATTGATCAGCTGGTAGATTCGACGGCTGGTCACAGGTCGCTAAGCTTCATGGACGCCTTTTCAGGCTACAATCAAATCAAGATGGACGAGGCAGACCAGGAGAAGACTTCATTTGTCACCAGCCAAGGCTTGTTTTGCTACAAGGTAATGCCCTTCGGTCTGAAGAACGCAGGGGCAACTTACCAGAGGCTGGTGAACCAGATGTTTCGTCCTCAAATTGGTAGGAATGTAGAGGTCTACGTTGATGATATGCTGGTGAAAAGCTTGGACGAGGGAAAACACTTGGAAGACCTTCAAGAGACTTTCAACACACTACGACGGTACAACATGAAACTTAATCCAAGTAAGTGTGCCTTTGGGGTTTCATCAGGGAAGTTCTTGGGTTTTATGGTTTCACATAGAGGCATTGAAGCAAATCCAGATAAGATCCAAGCGATACTCAACATGGAACCACCGAAAAACATCAAAGAAGTACAGTCCCTCACAGGACGAGTTGCCGCCCTCAACAGATTTGTGTCGAAAGCTACTGACAAGTGTTTACCGTTCTTTAAAGTCCTGAGGAAGGCGTTTGAATGGACAGACGACTGTCAAACGGCTTTCCAAGACTTGAAGACTTACCTCACAAAAGCACCGTTGTTGAGTCCGTCCATACCTGGCGAAGAGCTATATCTGTATTTGGCGGTATCCCCGCATGCCATAAGTTCCGCGCTGGTCAGAGAAGAAGAACGAGTGCAGAAGCCGGTGTACTATACCAGTCGGGCACTTAGAGGAGCGGAGGGAAGATATCCCATGATGGAGAAGTTAGCTTTTTCCTTGATTACGGCTTCAAGGAAGCTGAGACACTACTTTCAAGCTCACATCATTATCGTCTTGACGGATCACCCCCTGAAGAAAGCAATGAGCAAATTGGAAGCTGCAGGAAGGCTAGTCCAATGGGCGGTGGAACTTAGTGAATTTGATGTCAGGTATCAACCAAGAAATGCAGTCAAGGCGCAGGCGCTGGCGGACTTCATCGCGGAGTTCACTCCAACCCAGGACGAGCTTGTCAAGGACGAGCAAACAAGAAGGTGGGTTGTTAACGTGGATGGATCATCTACGATGTATGTAGGAGGGATTGGAGTCATACTTCAGTCCCCAGAGGGTGATAAGTTAGAGTATGCAGCCCGCCTACAGTACCAAACAACCAACAATGAAGCAGAATATGAAGCACTTCTCAAGGGGCTGGAATTGGCCAAGTCCTTGGGAGCGGAGTCAGTAATAATCAGAGGAGATTCTCAGCTAGTAATCAACCAGGTGAACGGAATGTGTGATGCCAAGGAAGAACGAATGAAGAAATACCTCAGCAAAGTGAGAAGGCTTGTGCAAAAGTTTTCAGAAGTGAGTTTTATTCAACTCCCGAGGGAAGAAAACATGGAAGCAGATGCGCTGGCGCGAGCAGCGTCGGCAGGTGGAGTCATGGACGAGTATGGCAAAGTCCAATACATGCCGAGCATAGACCTCCCGGAAATACATCAAATTGGAGGAGAAGAAAATTGGATGAGTCCAATTATACTCTATCTACAAGATGGGAAGCTTCCAGAAGACAAGAACGAAGCTAGGAAACTTAGGATTAGGGCTGCAAAGTACATCCTTATAAATGAAGTACTTTACAAGCGAGGCTTATCTCAACCCTACCTGAGGTGCCTAGCTCCAGACGAAGCAAATTATGTCTTGAGGGAGGTTCATGAGGGGCATGTGGAAATCACTCGGGGGCAAGGTCCCTCGTCCATAAGGTCATTCGTGCCGGTTACTATTGGCCCACGGTTCAGGCAGATGCCAAGGCTTATGTCAAGGTGTGCGACCAATGCCAACGCTACAGCAATGTCCCTAGGCAACCGTCGGAGTATCAGACCCCGATGATGGCCCCGTGGCCCTTTGCACAATGGGGACTGGACATCCTAGGTCCTTTCCCCCCGGGAACCAGACAAATGAAGTTTCTGGTGGTAGGGATTGACTATTTTACTAAATGGGTGGAGGCTGAACCTCTTGCAAAGATTACGCAGCAAAACGTGAAAAATTTTGTTTGGAAGAATATTCTGTGTAGGTTCGGAGTACCGAGGGTGCTAGTATCAGACAATGGACGACAATTTGACAACGCACCGTTCAGAGACTTCTGTGAGCATTTTGGAATCAGAAATCATTACTCCTCACCCTCCTACCCACAGGCAAATGGACAAGCAGAAGTAGCTAACCGATCCTTGCTGAAAATCATCAAGACTCGGCTAGAGGGGGCAAAGGGGATATGGCCAGACGAGTTACCAGGCGTTCTTTGGGCTTACAGAACCACAGTGAGAACCCCAACAGGAGAAACTCCCTTCAAGTTAGCTTATGGAAGTGAAGCGGTCATACCAGCGGAAGTTCATATGGCTAATCATCGAGTGATGAAGTATCAAGAGAAGGAAAATGAAGAACTGCTTCGTCTTGACCTTGACCTTATTGATGAAGTGAGGATGGATGCGGAGCAGAGGACAGCAAGGTACAAGAACCTTATGGCCAGACAGCATGATGCTATGGTGAAACCCAGGCGCTTCAGCATAGGGGACCTCGTTCTCAAGAGAGTATCCTTGGCAACTAGGAACCCAGCTCATGGAAAATTGGGACCCAATTGGGAAGGACCATACAGGGTAGTAAACTGCAAAAGGCAAGGGTCGTATTACTTAGAAGCTTTGGACGGACGAAAGCTGGAGCACCCCTGGAACGTGGAGCACCTGAGAAGGTACTATCAATGAACTTGGACGAGGTTAAGCAAAGACGAGGTTTCTGTCATGGACGACCCAACTACTGTTTAATATCTACTAGTGTTTTTACTACTGCTACGGTGTGTACTAATAATAAAGGTGCATTGGTTCTTAAACACTTGCACCGTCTACAGACAAGTTTGTTAAAGACAAAGATATATATTTTAAGTATTTTCATAATGCACTAGCTTCCCAAGCAGGTGCTATGTTTGTGAACAATGCTTATATAAATATGGTTTGGATTTTAAGTGTATTTTATGCGCAAAACCTAACTCCCATGGTAAAACCAATGAGGAGGGCAAAATCTTAAAACGAATGAAAAATCCTTGGACGCAGGGATGTAACGTTCGCAGAGCTTTCCTCAAAACGAGGATAAAGTATAAATTAAGCTAAGGCACAAAAATTTAAGTCCATGGACGAGTATCTGTCAAAAATACAGGTGCTCTAAGGACGAGTCAAGGGCTAGAAAACGTCCTTGGTGAAAGGCCAAAGCCAAGCCCATGGACGAGACGAAAGTCAAGCCTTTAGACGAGGAAAGTGGGCCATGCCTATGGACAAAGGAAACATCTGACAAGGCTATAATAACTTCGTCTATAGAAAGACATGGACGAGATAATAACATTGCCCATAGGGAAGGTACAAGGACGACCCTTCAATACTTAGGAAATTTACAAATTTCAATCACAATAAAAACAAAGGGAAGCACGTCCATACATTAACAAAATATGAATAAAAATAGGCATTCATTGAATTAAAAATAAAAGGGTAGACGTCCATCGTCCAAAAACCCTTACAAGTAAAGCCCTTGAGGCAATTGTTGATAAACCCGACTATAAACCTCTAGACGAGGTAACTGTATTCCAATACATTGCAATAAAAAAAAAAAAAAAAAAAAAAAAAAAAAGAGATAATTCTAAACAGACGGTGTGTTGGCATTGGGCTCGTTTTGAGGTGGCAAAGTGCTGGCATCGTCCTCCACATTGATATCTTCAGAGCTGGTTTGGACGAGAGAGCTTGTGGACGCACCGCCAAGGTTGAGCTTTATGGAGCTGAAGTCCACTCCTGGAAATTTCTCAATGGCGTCCATCCTAAAGTCTTCGAAGCCAGCTGCATAGTTGGCGTCCATTGAATCTGTAAATTCTTTGGACGCCTTAAACTCTGCAACGGCATCTCCTTTAGCTTTCTCCAGGAGAACCTCGAACTCTTCATTCCTCTTTAAAAGGAATTCCAGACGAGCGTCCTTCTCACGGGCCTCAGTCTCCAGCTCAATGACGCGCTTCTTCGAGTTCTCCGCCTCGTCCTTGGCCTTAGCTGCCGTCTCAGCCCACCTCTTGGTCTCGTCCCTCCCTTTCTGGACAGTTTTCTCCAGCAGCACCCTCGTCTTGTCCAGTTCAGTCGCTTGCCTGGACGCTGCAATGAACTTAGACATTGCCTGCATAAATTAAAGCTTCATTAGAATTCATGCGTAAGTTCATTACTAGACGAGACAAAGATGTAAAATCTACATACCTTAAAAAGGTCATGGACGCCGGAGTGTTCAAAATCCTTCAGCGACATGTTGTAGCATGCCATAATGTCTTCGTCCGTGACAACCTTCTCAAATCTCTCCCAAGCCAAGCCCTCGTCCTCAAGAAGATTGTGAGGAACTTGGATGGAAGGTTGAGACGAGGTTCGAACTGCAGACGGAATGGGCGGGGAAGGAAGGTCTGGATCAACGTCTAAAATTTGAACATGGTGGCTGGGAGGGACGAGAACAGAACCAGGCTGGTCGGCTGGGACGTCTTTAGATTTGGACGACTTGTGCCTCGCCTTCTTTTCCTTGCGCCTACTTGGGAGGTTTCCCAAGTCCACGCCCAGTGAGAGGCTCTTCCTCTTGTCACCAGAAGCTGGACGAGTATGGGACTTAGCTCCAGAACCAGCTCCCTCGTCCATTGCGTCCTTGCCTTTGTTCTGCTTCATTGTTGCCATCCCTGCAGGTAAAGGCGTCAGTCAAAAAAAAAAAAAAAAAAAAAAAAAAAAAAAAGGGATTGAAAAGACGAGGAAAAGGACGACTTACGTCTTCTCACAGTAACTTCGTGGGCGATTGCCTCGTCTGAAGGGTCAAGACCTAGACCCCAAGTGGCAAGACGCCTAAGCGTAACCAAAAAATGAAAAGTCCTGTCACTGTAGAGACGAGCTTTTTGAACTCGTTCCAATTGGAGTGTATCCAAGTGGGGTCGTCTGACACCTTCAAAACAAAACACATAAAAAATGTAAGACGACCATTAGAAAGGACGAGTGCAATAACCAACGAAAAGTGCATACCTTCAGGACGAAGGTTCCCTATCTCTCCTGTATAGGGGGGAAACGGATCTTGGGCAACCTCACTAGGACGACCAGCCCAGCAACCAGAGACGAAGAAAAACTCCGTCTTCCAGTTCCTGTCTGACGTCACTAGTGACTTAATCAATCTACAATCTGTCCCTCTAGCTGTAAATTGATAAAAGCCAAGGGACTGGTTAATTTCGGAGGGTTTATAGCAGTAGAGGAACTCGTCCACGGAAAGAGGACGGTTCCCCTCAAACACCTCCCTCCACAAAACTTGCATGGCAACTATTAGACGCCATGCATTGGGGTTAAGTTGGCATATGGCTATACCTAACCTAGAAAGCAACTCCCTAGCGAAGGCATTTAGAGGCAACCTCAAACCTCCTAAGAGGTAAGCCTCATAAATACCAACGCCGAAGCGAGGTTGACAACACCACTCGCCACGGACGGGTAGCCTAGGGTTCAAGCTATCAGGGATTTGGTACCTAACCTTGAGAAGATCTAATTTCCACTCCTCTGTTTTAGAACCAACCCCTATAGCACAAGTATAAACGACCTCCTCCTCCTCCTCGTCTTGAGCAGAAGACGAGGGAGCACTTGTGCCAGCCAGGGAGCCAGACTTAACCCTCGTCCTATGTTGTTCCCTAAACACCTCGGGAGGAACCCCTGGGACACCAGACGTGTACTCGTCTGTAGTGTTCCCATCGCTACTACTATTGCTACTCCTAGAACTATCGCTAGAGCCACTAAAGCTACTAGGGTCCTGGTACTCGTCTATAGCTTTGGCAATGCTATCACTAGACGAGGAAAGGACTACTTCAGACATTTTAAGAAGGAAGCTTAAAATCTAAGGATGAGTATTGAAGAGAATACCTGGAACTAGACGAGGGGAGACTAAATGACGCAGGAAACTTCTAGACGAGCGCTAAGACGAGGAAGGTCGAAGAAGAAAATTTGATGAAATGAGGAGGGCAGCGGAGGAAATCAACTATTTATAGGCATTGACCCCAATACACGAAGCGACGCGACCATCCAGAAAGCGACAAATGGCACGTCCCTCGAGAAACGAGCTGACATGATTGGTCTCCAATTAAAACATGACACGTGGCACCTACGACAACTGGCATTGAGACACCTGTCCAAACAACGTCGCTAGTAAAAATAAGGTCTAGACGACCCATGGACAAAGGGGCAACTGATGTGATATGATAAAACGCAACTCCAATTGTCCATGGAGATCGTCCAGAACAAGCGGCATGCTCAAGACGAGGTAAGCTGTCTCGGCATGCTCAAGACGAGGTAAGCTGTCTCGGCATGCTCAAGACGAGGTAAGCTGTCTCGGCATGCTCAAGACGAGGTAAGCTGGTAAGCTGCCTTGAAGTCCTTAGGACGAGAAGTTATGGACGACGCGTGAACACTTAGACATTTATGAAAGTCTGAAGCATCTTCTCATTATACAAGTAACCTCCAGTGACCGTTGCGCACTAAAAAGGGTAACTCCTAAACGGTTGAGGAAGTTATATTGAAATACAAACCTCCTAAAATCAAGGGGAGGTTACAAATCCAATAACCGCTCTTAAGACACTATATAAACGTTAGTCCAGACCAAGAAAAGGTACGTGAAAATCATTCCCAAAAAATTGGAACTTGAAAATACTTGAGAGAAAAACTGACTTTGTCATCGGAGGGTTATTGGCCGGCAACCCCGGTCACCTTTGATTTTCTTCTTTCTTCTTCAGGCTACCAAGATCAACCGCGAGCCCTATCAAACCCGAAGCATCCAGCCTACTGATTTTCTTTGCATCATCATAATTTAAATTTTTTTAAAAAAGGATTAAATGAAGATTTTGAATTGTAATCAAAATAAAATTTTTATCAACTTAGAAATTATAGGAGAAGAATATAAGAACAAAAAAAAAAATTATATATTTTTTTTAAGTCTAAAAAAATCTATGCAATTTGATGTAGCCACTTAGTGCAACCACATCTTCTAAACTCAACTTTTATTATATAGTATATGATATGATATATATATATATATATATATTTAAATCTTAAGATCTCTTAGAAATCTTCAGTTTAAAAAATGTGTAGTTTTTCAAGAATTACACCAGGTCTAACTTTAAACTTAACTCATATATATATATATATATATATATATATCATATATGAGTTGGGTTCAAGTTACGTACACTTTGTGTAATTTTAAGGGAATATTTGGTAAACTTATTTAAACAACAGTTTTCAGTGTTTAAACACTAAAACACATATTTTACTACACTTTTTAAACAATACATATTTCTACAACGCTTAAACAAACATACTAGAAATCTCTAACCAAATGGCCCTTAAGCAACCATTAGATTACATGTTCTATATTTTATTAACATGCATACCAACATTCATGCTATTTGGCAGTTATTTTCCATTCAATCCATAAACTCATATTTTATACATTATTTTAAATTACAAAAACTTGAATATAAACAAGTAATTAATGACATGAATATTGATATTTGATCATTTTGAAATTTTGCAAATATGGAGAATATACAAAGATAATGTAATCTAATTATAGAGTGTAGACTGGTCAAAATTCTCATCCAATCAAAAAATATTGAGTTGTATAATATTACTTAAAGTTACACCATGTATAAGTTAAATCCAACCCATAAATAATGAGTAATATATAAATCTATAATTCGCCCTCCAAATTAAAAATCCTTGCTATATCCTGAACTTAAAAGTAAGGATTCAAATAATTAAATGTGTATAAATCATAATCACGCTCTACAAGATAGTAGTGCTACGGTTGACAAGAACTAGACATAGGCGCACAATAGCATTTGAATTCGAGGAGCTGGTACAAACCATAAATTTGTACATGCTTTTTTTGTTTTCGTTTTTTGTTTTTTTGTTTTTTTTTTTTTTTTTTGAGAAACATAAATTTGTACATGTTGAAATGTGCCTTGGGCTATATATCGATCGGACCAACAACTTGTATTGTATTACTACTTGCACCCATATTTCACTGTGGCGCTTTGGAAACCAAAAGAACATTTTCTTTTTCAAATATACAATCATATATCATTACAGAACATTCTCAAAAAAAAAAATATATATATATATATATATATATATCAATACAGAAACATTAAAGTATTAATGATTAATTACTTATTGTCAGAGATAAATTAATTAATTAAAAGCATCCATTAATTTACTGCACTTAAATTGTAAGTGATCTTTCATGCATGGCTCACGTATAATACACCAGACCCTTTGAGCATAAACTGAGGATTTCAATTGCAAAACATAGTTTAATTTTTCGTCTGTTTGGTTTAATTCGTGGATAGGGTTTTTTTTTTTTTTTTTTTTTTTTTGGGGGGGTGGTGGGCTAGCGTGGAAAGAATTATTTGCTATGGGGGAGAGGTCGCCTGTGAATTGTGAAGTTCGGTTTAAGAATATATATGTCTATAGATGAAGTTCGGTTTAAGAATATATATATAGTTCGAAATTTGACTTTATCCTACCTTTAGAATTAATGTGATACAATATTTTTTTTCTTGAGAAAAGTGTCTCATTTCAAAGAATTTTATTTGAAGAGACTTTACCATGTCACATTGTCACCACATCTTTAAAATGTGAAATTTACATCATACAGTCTTTCTTTTGAGGGCACATAAGCTAATGGCGAACAAAAAACCTGATTTTAAAATTATCCAAACAACACTATAATTAAAACTTAAAAGGAATATAATTAGTTTTAGTATAGTGTAATGTGGTATAATTTTTTTTTTTTTTTTTAAAAAGGAATCTGGATTTGATTTAATTATACCTAAAAAAAATATGGTTTCAAAAATTGTAACTCAGAAATTAAACTAATTTATAATAACCTTAATAATTCTTTTAAAATGTATGTATGCAATGATTAAAGAGTATCATTATACTACGATTATAGACTCAGTGTCTTACAATCAGAAAATTAAATATTTCTATCGTGCGTCATTGGATGACAATATAATAAACCTCACACACCGTTGACACAACCATTCTACATGAGGTCATCTTTTTTTTATTTCTTTAATAAACTATATAAGTTCATCTATTTTCTACTCCATCCATATAAGAAATTTGTGACACGTATAAAAGTTATATTTCATAATAGGAGTAATATTTTACACTTCCTTGCTTAATTTCTTTGTTTTTTCTCCCAATCTCCAAACGATGTTAACACACCGACGAAATTGACTTTTTCTTTTTCACTTTTATCTCTTGAAAAGATAAACATTGCTTTTTCAAGACACTATTGCTAGTCATAACATTGTACATTTACTTTAATAATTAGTAACTAAGGAAAAGCATAATTTAAAGTGGAAAAGTATTATCAGGTAGTAAAGCATTTTATTCTGGTGAAAGTAATGATTATTGCACATCGATATGTACAAATACACGTGTACAATTCATCAAATACATTCCCATCAAAAAAAAAAAAAAAAAATTCATCAAATACATATATATATATATATATATATATATGTGTGTGTGTGTGTGTGTGCGCAAACAACTAAAAATGTGAGTTGAAATCTTTTTAAAAAAAAAAAAACAATGTGAGTTGAAATCTTAAAAGATACTTTATCTTGCTATTTCAGTTGTTGCATACCTTTGTATTTGTTTAATTAATGTGCAATAATTATAATCATTCTAGTAATTACTAAATGCATTATTTTTATAAAAGAAAAAGTAAAGAAGTAATTTTTTTTATCAAATCAAATGAGTCTACTAACGAGTTTTTGTGGGCTTGCCGTATGATTATTTTTATTTTCTAATTTTTCCCTTCTTATGTTTTTTTTTTTTTACCACTTTTAAACATTTGGATAGACTTCTTTTACGCATGTGATGAAAATTACATGTAACTTATTTTATTTTATATTTTATAAATCCCCTTTCATCGTTGGTGTATTTTTATGTTAAGAAAAATACTAAACTATATTATGAAAAATGCAGGAATAATTTTTAATGATAACACATTACGAATAGATTCAAAAACCAATGTATTATCCATACTTGTATGTTGCAATTATGCAAAACCCTACACTGTTATAGATAATATTAGAAAAAAAAATTGTGTCTAATCCACATCTCTTTAACCCCCTTATGATCTCATGGGTGGATCTAAAACATCGTTCTTTAAAATAAAAAAATCATTTTGACTACAATTAAAAGCATTCACTTTAATTTGTAGGAGATGCGATCTTTAAAGAAGAAGGAATGGTAGGGGGAAAAAAAGAGAGGTCTAAGAAAGACAAGTGTTGAATGATAGAATGTACTATTTTATGCCTTTAACATAGTCTCATAATATATGAGTCTCACAATCATTTCTTAAAGAAAAAGGAATGGTAGGGGAAAGGATCAAGCTTGGTGCTTTTGTAGATGTTGGATGATGATGATGATAAAGAAGAAAAGTCTAGCCCTTGATTTGAGAGATTAGTTTTGTTACTATGTTCCCTTGAAAATGATTTGTTTTGCAAATGGTATTATTGAATATAACACTTTCTTTTCTTTTTTTTTTAATTGGAAAATTGTAGCAAAACAACATATTTTATATTGTAATACTTAACTACAAAATGTTAACAGAAAGAGATGGAAGGAATCGATTATTCATTTTGCAAATTTGACAAACAAAATTGACCAAATTAAACGGATTATCTGACCGTTTCAACGCCTCATAGCTTCAAATGACCACTTGGTAATTCCTTCTTTATTGACTAGCTGCAATATTCACCCGAAGTTAAAGAATTTACCACTACTGCTTTTCATAATAATGATCCTTTGTTGACTGCTTTCTGGCAAATATCGTCAAACTATTTTCAGCACTCATATTACTGCAATATTATCCCCTACTGCTGATGTCACTTTTGGCATGACATGCCAACCTGATAAGGCCAAATTTTTTGGAAAAGCTTCTGGATTTGGCACTCCTATTGTTCCTGCTACCCCTTACGGGTCTTGATATGAATAGTGAAAAATGTCCCTATTGACTACTTTATTTACCTATATAAGGGGGGTTGTCCCTTATTGTTAAACTCAGAAATTCCTCTTAAGACTTTCTTTAGAACTTCCTAATACTCAGAATTTCTCACTACTTCCACAAAGCTTGTAACTAGGAACCAAGACTAGCCTTCAAGCCTTGTACTACTATTTCAGTTGATTATTGTAATCTTGTAACTACTACTACTACTGTAAGTATTTTGAAGTATTTTCAACAATACAATTGTTTTAACATCTTTTGATTATTTTGATATACAGTTGCTTGGCTGGTTCTACCGCCTTACTTCCAATTATATAAATATATATATATATATATAATAGGTGAAACTGAGAGAAATTCAAATTAGAATTCTAATTTTGCGCCATGCGTCCTCAATTATTTAATCTTAAAGAGTTTTATTTCTTAATTTTAGAATCAAATGTGGGATCACATCATAAATATTTATCCATATGAGTTATTACGTACAAAAATCAAAGAGTCTAGAATAAATGAATTGTTAAAAAAAAAAAGAAGTGCTTCACAATAATAAATAAATAAATAAACCAAAAAGGACAATTTACATTTTATTTTTAATAATGTCCTTACAAAATTTTTTAAAGAGTTAATAAAATATAAAAATGACTATCAATAGTATTTAAATTATATATATATATATATGAATTAATTATGCATCTTATTGTATATTTTTAAGTGTACCTATGCATATGCATAAGATTACAAGCTAGTATTTATTAGACATGGCAAAACGGGCGAGTCGGGTCGGGTTCGGGTCGGGTCAATCAGGTCACGGGTCAAACGGGTCACGGGTCAAAAACGCGTCATCTTAAGCAGGTTAAAAACGGGTTCGGGTCAATCGGGTTGCAGGTCGGGTCGGGTTGACCCGTATTGACCCGTATTTTTTACATGATTTTTTTAAATTTTTTTTATTTTTATTTTTAATTTTTTTATAAATAAAACAACATGTATTTGTCATTTGAAAAGTTATGCAACAAATTATTTTATGTAAAATGTATTATTTTGACTTCATCACTTATATCAAGAATGAATTCAGTTAAACTTATTAATACTTATTCAATAATTTCAAAATTATACAAATCTTAACATTGCTATTTAAAATAAAATAACACAAACATAAGTAAAACAAATACACATGTTTTATTTCTACACAATATTAACATTCCAAAATATAAAACAAAATTACAAATGACTTATTGGATAACTCATTTGATAAAGAATAAAAACATATAAGAAATTTGCAATTTTGAAAATTAATTTTATATTCTATTATCAATTGTGGTTGGCACTCTATTTCAATTTGAGATATACATTAAAATTGGATTGCTTACTTATTTATACATGGTCTCTTTTATGAATATCATATCATTGTTAAGCAACACACACTCTAGAAAATATCATAGTTTATTTTAAAAAGCCATTTATTTTGGACATAAATTGTTAAAAAATGAGTCTAAGCATTCATAATTTATGCTAATTTGATACTTTGGCTTCACTATTTTTACACTTATAAATGTTTCTCACGCATGTCTACAATTTTAAATCTATATTTTTAACTCTACTGTAATCATATTATCTTGGCATGTACTTTGTTATTTAATATTAAAATTTTTTTATTCATTACAGAATGCTCAACCTTTTATCTTTTAATTAATTTGCATATGTAAATGTATCAATTGTTTCTTTAAAGTTCATAATAAACAATTAAACTACTATTGTCTTAATTTTAATTTTTTTTTTACCAAAAAAAAAAATTTTTAAAAAGTGATTCGGGTTCGGGTCGGGTTGCGGGTAGGGTCGGGTTGACCCGCAAAAAATACGAAAAACTCGGGTCGGGTCACGGGTCAACCCGTTTTTGTTTCGGGTCAAAAAAATCAGGTTCGGGTCGAGTATTTTTCGGGTCGGGTCAGAAAATTTTGACCCATTTTGCCATGTCTAGTATTTATAATAAAAAAGCATAATAGTAATTTTTATCAACTAATTGAATTTGGAAGAACCAAAACATATTTTAGTATGATTTTTTTTTTAGAAAAAACAAATTTGCATATCTGAAGACATTTTAGTTTTGTTAGGAGAACGATATATTTCAATATTGGTCAATATCTGTATACCGTTTTAAGCTATAAATATATATATATATATATGAAATTAAATTAACTATAGTTTTTTTTTGCCATATTAAACTAATAATTTTAATAATATATATTATAATTTTTTAAAAATTTTACAAGCCTAAAAGTCTTCCCTTTTAGTAATAATGGATCAATTAATATAATTGCTTTTATCTTTTTTGTGCACACTGTACCTAATACATTAGTCAAGCCAATTCTTTTCCTATTTCTTTTTCTTCTTCCCCACCCTTCTCACATTTTTTTTTATGATTATACTATTTATTATCGGAACAAAATACTTATCAATTTTTGGTGTTAGCAAAATTATACCCCAAATCTCGCACTTTTCTAGAGCTTATAGCTTATAATAATGTGGCGTTTTCTTAATGCTAACGCAATACAAAAGAAAACAAAGTACATATATATCCCAAATCTCACACTTTTTTTTTTCCATAAAAAAAAAGAAAAGAAAAATGTCGCACTTTTTTAAAGTTTATAGCATATAATGCAGTGGCCTTTTTTAAAAGCTAATATGGTACAAAAGAAAACGAAGGACATTGCTTTTGTGCCCAAATAGCATTAAAATAATTTTGTAACCTCTCTCTTTACTTTTCCTTTCCCATAAGGTATCTGAATCCTGGTACTCGTTCGATGCTTTAATCCATTCTCTTTTAAGGTTAAAAAGCAAAGCCAAAGACGTGGTGCTAATCCCATCAAAAAAAAAAAAAAAGAAGTGGTGCTAATTGTGTATGTATATAATATGCCTTTCTTTGGATAACCAGTAATGCCCGTGCTGTGTTCATAAAAAAAATAATGCTCGTACTGTTTATCAAAAAAAAAAAAAAAAAAGAGAAGGCAATGTCCGCACTAAAGATTCCCAGGAACCTTTTTCTCTTACCTGTTTCCTTCCTAGATAAGAAAGCTCCTTTCTTTACTCTCTATCTATAAAAGAGTCACAGAGAAATGGCCAAATGGGTTTTTGATGACATAATAAATTAATGCATGCAGAGACGATATAAGAAGAAATGATGATGAAGGAGAAGGGAGAGAGTTCAAAGAAGATGAGAGCAGTTCCTAATGATCATGGCTTCACTGAAACTGTGCTCTCTTGGTCCCTTGAACAAATTGAAAATCAAGACCTTTACAAGGACCAGGTTTGCCTTCTTCTTTTCTTTTAATTTACTTCATCATTACTGTACTATATATCAGTCTCTGATGGTTTTATTTTTATAGCAGCTTCTTAATTAATATATTGCTTTTATTTTTAATTCTCCATGAAGCATTAAATGAAGAAATTGACGCTTACAAAAGAAGATATATGTGTTATTTTTGTTATTTCTTTACTTTATTATTTTCGTCTTTGTGGGCTTTATTATTTTAGGCCCAAGCCGATTTCACCAGTTTTCTCTGACGACTACAAAAAGCTTCTTTTGGCATTTCTTTTCATTTTTGGAAAAACCTACCAGAATTTTGAATTATTTTATTTTCTTTACTAATGTTTTTTTTAGAAGAATTTTCTTTACTAATGTAGTTTGTCTTTGTGAACCTTTTTTTTTTTTTTAACTAGTTCAATGATTACAACAACGAGAGATAAGTGATTTAAACCTGATTCTCTTTTATAGAGGATTAAAAGAGTACATTCTCTTTCATAGAGGATTAGAGGAGTACATTTGACCCTTAGGTAACTTTTTTTTGTTTGTAAACTTCTCCATGTATTAGTAGTGATATTTTTGTTTGTCAATGGTTAAAGTTTTCATTTGTTGCCCCACATTAAATTTTCCCCACCTTTTTTAGTTATTCAAAATGAAGGAAAAAAAAAGTTCATTTTCCAAAATGAGATGGAAATTTTTTGGAAAACTATCTTCTTTTTTAGTGTATTTGGTGAAAATGTTTTGTGGTGAGATAGGGATGCATTTCAAAAAATTTCAAAAAATATATCTTTTAAAAACAAGTCATATTTTTAATAGAGTTGTCCATTGACAATAGATAGTTATTCTTTATCCGATTTTTCCCGATGCTACCAACCATAGGAAAACACAAAAAATTATCTAACATTTGAGAAATGCTTTTACCCCTAGATTGAAGTTGTAAAATGGTGTCATCACTTATTTTATTAAAACAAAAAATAAGAAAAACATAAATGAATTGAACATCTAGATTTGCATTAAGAGTAAAATTACATTTTGATAAAAATATTACAAAGCTTTGATCTAGTTACAATTTGAAGAAAAAATATATTGCTTTTTTTTTTCTAGTTACAATCTACCAAAATAAAAAATTACATTGGACAAAATACTGATCTAGAACCCAAAATCTAGGCCAGAGGATTAAGTTACAAAGTGGTAAGGTATTAAACACCCACCTTATTCAGGAAATACATATCCACATATCCACAAGGCATAAATGGTAAAAAAACACACGGTCATGTTGACTTTGAATTTAAATATTGCATGCATTTAAAATTCATGTAATTCATTTGCTAGGCTTTTTAGATCTAAGATTAATCTTTTAACTGAAAAGTATTCCATAGATCTATTTTGAAAATAGCTTAATTTACAAAAAGGATTTTGAGATTTGAAAACATGCAGAAAATTAATTGAAGAAAATGGATCTGAATTGTAGAAAATCAAATCTGGAATTTTTATTGAAAGAAAATCTATTTGAATGAATAAAAATCATATCTGTATTTTAATGTCGAAAACTTATTAGAATGGTAGAAAAATTAGATCTGGAATTTAATGATTGAAATACAATTTTAATATAGAAAAAATCAGATCTGGAATATAAACGTAAAGAAAACATGTTTGTGATGTAAAACATTGGATCTGGAATTTATTGCAAAGAAAATTATATTTGAATGTAGGGAAAATCAGATCTGAAATTTTATGCAAAGGAAAACATATTTGAATGTAGCGAAAATCAAATCTGGAATTTAATGATTGAAAAACATATTTGAATGTAGGGAAAGTCAGATCTGGAATTTTATTGCAAAGTAACAATTTTTATGATATAAAATAGTTGATCTATGAATCAATTTAGCGAAAAGATAATCCTAGATCTAGAAATTACATTGAGCTATTTTAGATCTAAACATATAGACAATATAAACAAAACAGGTTATGAACAAGAAAGAAAATATGCTTGCATAAAATTAAGGACGAATTGCAAATTACACCCCTAAAGTTTGGGGTGGTTTTAAATTTTACACCCTAAAATTTTAGAATTTGAAATTTACCCCATGACGTTCAGAGTGTTTAGATTTTACACCTTAATATTTTAAAATTTGGATTTTATCCTAAAAAGTTTAGGGGTGTTTGGTTTTTACACCCCTAAATTCTGAAACTTTAGGGTATAAAATTCTAATATTCCTAGACTTCAAGGAGTAAAATACCCCTAAAATTTAGAGTGTAAAATTCACACACCCCAAATTTCAAGGGGGAAAATTTATATTATGAAATTTCAGGATATAAAATCCAAACATCCCAAACTTTAGGGAAGTAATTTGCAATTTACGCTAAAATTAAGATGCAAAGGGGGATTTCTCTTAGAAAAGCAAGAAAGTTTGGAAAATAAAATCAGTCACTAAACTAACGAGAGATTGTAATCTCACGAATGCCTAAGAGAGAAACCTGAACTAGTGAAGATATATATTTTTGTAGATTTTCTAGAAAACTAGGAGAAGTGATGTCGCGGAATCTTAAAAAAAGCACACACGATACTCTCTTTAATAAAACAGAAACTAAATTATTAGTTTCTAGTAGTGAATCTCGAATCCATGAGAGGTTTTCTTGAATTTACAAGGAGATAAGATGCAAAGGGGGATTTCTCTTAGAAAAGCAAGAAAGTTTGGAAAATAAAATCAGTCACTAAACTAACGAGAGATTGTAATCTCACGAATGCCTAAGAGAGAAACCTGAACTAGTGAAGATATATATTTTTGTAGATTTTCTAGAAAACTAGGAGAAGTGATGTCGCGGAATCTTAAAAAAAGCACACACGATACTCTCTTTAATAAAACAGAAACTAAATTATTAGTTTCTAGTAGTGAATCTCGAATCCATGAGAGGTTTTCTTGAATTTACAAGGAGATAAGATGCAAAGGGGGATTTCTCTTAGAAAAGCAAGAAAGTTTGGAAAATAAAATCAGTCACTAAACTAACGAGAGATTGTAATCTCACGAATGCCTAAGAGAGAAACCTGAACTAGTGAAGATCAATATTTTTGTAGATTTTCTAGAAAACTAGGAGAAGTGATGTCACAGAAACTTGAAGAAAGCACTCAAGATACTCTCTTTAATGAAACAGAAACTAAACTATTAGTTTCTAGTAGTGAATCTCGAATCCATGAGAGGTTTTCTTGAATTTACAATGAGATAAGCTGGAATCCACCATAGAAGAAATCTCAATAAAAGTATGTGTTTATTGATAATATTCTAATTTACCTCTGACAACTACAAAACATATAAATACTGAGGAAAACTTCTGAAACCCTAATCAATATATATATAAAAGCAGAGACCTCATGTGAGAGTGCATGAGGTCCTGCCACGTGGCACTCTAATATTTTATTTAACATTTTTTACCTTTTTCATTAAGTTTTTTTAACCGTTATCCAATAGATCATAGTAACTTATTTTTACTATTATATAAATTTAATATTTTTACCTCTTTTTATTAAGTTTTTTTTTCCTGTTACCTAATAGATCATAGTAACTTTTTTTACTGTCTTGCCACGTGGCACTCTAATATTGCATTTAACTTTTTTTACCTTTTTTCATTAAGTTTTTTTAACCGTTATCCAATAAATCATAGTAACTTATTTTTACTATTATATAAATTTAGAATTTTTTACCTCTTTTTATTAAGTGTTTTTTTTACTGTTACCCAATAGATCATAATAACTTCTTTTTACTGCCATGCCACGTGGCACTTTAATATTGCATTTAACATTTTTGACCTTTTTTCATTAAGTTTTTTTAACCATTACCCAATAGATCATAGTAACTTATTTTTAATATTATATAAATTTAGCATTTTTTACCTCTTTCTATGCCAAGAAATCCTAATTGAATCTACAAGATATTTTGCTAAAAAATAAACTGAGATACAACTTATTTAAATTATTGTAAAAATATTGATATTGGAGAACGAATTCCACGTGATTTTAAAAAAAATTAGGAAAAAAAATGGATTTCTCTACTTCATTTTAAATGAATTCAATCTAAAGGATGGTTTTGAAAATTACATAATTGTTAAGATTTTTGATGCACCTTCAAATGATAAAAAGGTATGGAAGAAAAAAAAATATACAATTTAATATGCTATATTAATTCTTTTTGCTGCACTATTCCAAAATTAACAAAAATTAAAAAATAAAAATATTTACAAAAAACTGTAACACCATTGAAATTTAATATAAATGCAGATACTATCAAAAATCTTAGTGACAAAGTCCCAACTTTGTAAGATCCAATTAAGAATCTCTCGATGCCAATTCATTAGTGATTAACACAAATGATGCAACAAAAGGAAAAAAAATGATGAAAACTCAAAAATTGAACAAATATGGACGGATTAAACTTCAAACGTTGAAGATAGAGAAACTGATGATGATAACAAGTATCACCATACCTTAATAACAAAGATTGAAGAAAAAAAAAAAGATTTAGTAATGAAGCTTTTTATTACATCATATGATAAAAATCAACAATATAGAATAAATTAATATGTTTTTATCAACTTTTATTATACAATATTACTCCAAGTTGTTTTAATTATTGCTCATTACTTGAACAAAATAATTATAATAGATATGAGTAATACTACAGTCACAAACTATTTTTCAACATTTTTACAAATTGCTGATGTTGCAAATTCTTTTTAGTTCTAATATGGGTCCACTACTAACATCACATTTATGTTTACCAATAATTATTTGAAAATTACTAAAGTTACATCAGCAGTTTGTAAAAATGTTATAAAATAGTTTGTGTTTATAGCATTATTCTAATAGATATATGTGAGCAATTTATAATTGTTACTTTTTATAACGAACTCATTACTAACATATTTTTATAATAAATATGCTATAATATATGTCTAATATTTTCCAAAAATAAATTTACATAAAACATTACAACAGTATCTGTGCATCGCACGGGAAACTTACTAGTTCATACTAATTACGCGATTAGGTGACAAAATACCAAAATTTACCAAAAATAACAAAATTGAGTTAAATGCAAAATTATAAACTACTGACCTTAAGGGTTGTCCCAAAACAAGTAGAACCTTATTCTGACTTTTGAGTAAAAAATTATTAAGAAAACAAAAATTACTATAAATACCAAAATTGTAGCTTAAGGAATTCATCATTTTCAAAGGATACCTCATGGCAAGGCCAAATTTACATAGTAGAAATCATGGGTTTCGGAATTGAAATCGCATGAAATTTGGCAAGCTGAAAAGGCACTAGTAAAAATCATGGGTCTCGGAATCAAAATCGCATGAAATTTGGCAAGCTGAAGTGATGAATTCCTACATCAAGAGGGGGTCCTTTGAGAGTATTCACATCAGTTTGTGTATAATAGAAAAATATGTAGAATTTACATAGTTTTGCTAAAAAATGACCCACATCAGTCTATATATCATTGTGTAAATTTACAAGTTTGCTACTGTAACTGTGTAAATTTGCATTGACACTATTAATTTTGCATTTAGTTGTTTATTCTTTCTTTATGTATCTTGAGGATAAAGGAAGAGAATGCATGGTAGTTGTTGTGTATAAAGAAAGAGAAACAATTAATAAAATCAAGAAAAAATGATATTTTAATAAAATGTAGTATAAAATAGATAATCTGATGTGAAATATTTTGAAAAATGAGTATGAAAAATAGAAAAAGTAGGTTCTTATACTAAAATATACCAGAATTTTTACATGAGTTGATGCGAATACTCTGACTGAACGAGCTCCCCTTTATTTACAGAGGAGTGAGTAGCATAATTTTTAAGGTGAGCGCTTAGAAAGTCAATACCCACAAAGTGGGTGAGAGACTTATCTCAAAAATAACGAGATTTGGCTAAGGATATGGAGCCAAAAATGTAGTTTGTGTTTGGATACAACTTATAAGCTAACTTTTTTAAAGTTTCACTTTTCTCACTTTTTCAAAGTACAATTATATTTTACCACACTTTTAGCAAAAAGCTAAATAAGTTATTCCTAAACACAAACGTAATCTGGGGAAATTTGCTAAAGTGCCAATCAACACATTTTCTTTTTTCTTTTTTATAAGAACCAAAACTATATAGGGAAAATCAGCATTCTAAAGTGCCACTTGGCACTTCAATGATAGTTTCCTAGTTTAACCGTTTCGCTTTCTTTGCATGTTTTGTAGTGTTTTTTTGAGTTGAAAAATGCATTTGGATGAATTTTTGAGATATTTCATGTGAGAAATCTTTCAAAATGATAATTATGATTTTTAAAACAACTTTCATTGGGATAATTACTCAAAAATCACATTATTTGATAGTGGTTTGTTTTTATTAGCATAAAAATTTTATTCATTGCACTAAGCCACATATTATAATATGAACTCAGCTAATCACAAATTTCCATCTAATTAATTTTAATTAGCCATTTTTATTATCCAATCAAAATTAATGATCATTAATCCTATATAATTAGCCTCATGCAAAATATATTGACCGTTAAAACTTGATCTTGTGATATCTTCCAATCCAATTATTCGATTGAGGCATTGGATGTGTGCTTGTGATCGTTGAAACCTAAAGATCATCCCCATGAAGTGTGATTGATTAATTAGTGGTAAAATTACCTTTGTACTTTGGATGTGTAAAATGACCATCTTGCCCTTTCCAAGATTGAATTATAGGTGCGAAATGGGGTGTCTACAACATAAGGTTTTCCAATAAAACATACGGAGTCATAGTTTGTATATAATGGGACAAAATATGCTATATGATATATAATGTATATAACATGGAATGTTTAAGTGTTTCACTTGTGTTAATGTTTTAAAAGTTTAGCATAAAAATTTAAAAGGAAAAAAAAGGTTAAATTGAATTACATACAAGTATATTATAGATTTTAATGAATAATTGATGGCTTTATATTATATTATTTCTTTTACTATATTCCAAATGAATAGCATAGTTATGTTATTTTAAAATAAATTTGTAAGTTATCATTGAAGAACATATAATTTGGGACACTATCAGGTAATGTCATTATATCCAATTTATAGGCTTTGTATTTCTCTGTGAGAGTGGGGATCGGAATTTTCATCGAATCTCCCTTAGGACCCATGGATTTGTTTTAAAAAACAAAAAGGGATGTTCCACTTTTCCTTTTATATTTTTTCCCAAACGATAGTCAATTGTATATTCAATTGAGAATCTAATACAAAGTTTCCTCTAAGAGATTCTCTCCTCCAAACTTGGTGGTCTCTTTTAACCTAATAAAGTGTAGAATTTTACATGCCTATTTGTTGCACACTCTGCTGGTAGAGTAAAAGCCTAAGCTATTACTTGATTCCTCTAGCAGACGATGTTTTTTAAATTAAAAGAAATTATAGATAAGGAAGACAAAACTATGTACTTGTTATAATCATTTTCCTGGAGGAAGAAGTATTGAATGTACTACAAGAAAGTCAGTATCTTGTAAAATTGCTATTAATAGTAAACTGTCCTTTATTTTGAATGATTATTATAAATTGAATCTAGCATTTTCATTAGATATTTTATTGAGAATATAAGTGAGCTTAGCAGCTTATACATTTAAGCGTATAAACCTCCATTGAATTTCTTTGGTTCTCTATTTTGAATTAACACCTTGTTTCATTCTCTATAGGTAAAAAACATTCCGCAGTCCTTCGAATCAGTTCCCCAGTATTTTGATTCATATTTTTACCCTTTATTGGAAGAAACTCATGCACAAGTCTATTCAAGTCTGGAGATTATATCAACAGCACCTTTTGCTCAAGTAATTGAATTTTATGAATCTGGGCCATACGGAGAAAATTTGTATGGTGTTCAGGTTGACTACTGGATTAACCGATGCAGTGATCGTAGCAAGGAGCCTTACAAAACGTTGCCTGGAGACATTTTAATTTTAGCAGATGCTAGACCCGAGAATATTTCTGATTTACAGAGAATAGGAAGGTCTTGGGCTTTTGTAATGGTCACTAAAATCCCAGAGGATGATATTGATGATAGTGATGATATTCAAGAGGATAATGATACATCTACTGGCTTTGAAGTCAAGGCATTGAAAGATATTGACGTTGATGTTAGGAAGAAACCATGGTTTGTGGTTTTCTTGACAAATACAACTCCTAACAAGAGAATGTGGAATGCACTGCACATGCAAAAAAATTTGAATATCATTAGAAAAGTCTTGTGCACTAGTTCTTTGGTAAGCAATTTGGGCATGAAAGTTGAAGATTTAATACTACTGAGCATTAGATTCAGTTGCAAAATGGAATTTACCATTTGGATTGACATACGATTCAAGCAGAAACAACAGAATACTTAGCATGGATTATAGTATACTGATATTGTTTTAATTATTATTTGACAAAACATTTTACTTGAGAAGAACTAAGAGGAAGATAATTTTTTTGTGCATTACTCTAAAGATGTTTTCTTATTTATCCTTAAGCAACAGTGCTTATTTACTTATCATACCAATGGAATTTCCTACTTTTCTCTTTTAAAAGTTGGTATTAGTATTCCTCCCCCATTTACAACAGTTGTGCCTTTAAACTATTTTGATTATGATAATATGGTTTGAGTTTATTAGCCCTCTCTGCCCCTCCCACTCCAAATTTTGCTTATGAAATATCATGTACATGCATTTCGTTAATTTATTTGTAAGTCCATTACAATAAGGGAAACTTGTTTTGGTTTTTTCTAAATTTATACTTGTTTTACCATCATTTGTTGCTAAGACTTTCTTTAATTATTTTCATTTTCTCATGTTGAACAACAGAATGAGGAAGACTGTGAGCTCTGTTCTGCACAGAGTGATGGCAGCTGGGTTGAGAAATTGGCAATGAGTATTACTTCAAAACTGAACGAAATCCAAAACAACGCTATTCTTGCTTGTCTACGTAAGATGCATTGCAACCACAAGAAGTTGTCTGTGGAACTTATATGGGGTCCGCCTGGTACTGGAAAAACAAAAACCACTGGCGCCCTGCTTTTCACCCTTCTAAGAATGGGATATAGGACTCTTACTTGTGCCCCAACAAATGTTGCAATTAAAGAAGTGGCCTCTCATGTCCTAAAGCTGGAGAAAGAATCTGTCAAAACCAACATTGGAACGGATGCTTTGTTTTGCTTATTTGGAGATATTCTCTTATTTGGGAATAAGAAGCGTCTCAAGGTTGGTTCAGACATGGAAAATATATATTTGGATTATCGGGTCAAAAAGCTTAGACGGTGCTTGGGGCCTCTGACTGGTTGGAGGCATTGTTTTACTTCAATGATTGATCTTCTTGAAGATTGTGTTTCTCAATTTCACATCTTGGACAATGAACTGATCAAAGAGAGAGAACAAAACAGTGAAGAAGAAATTAAAGAGATAGAAAGTGAGGATGAAACTGATGGTGGCGAGGGGAAGTGCAAGTCATTTCTTGATTTTCTGAGAGAAAAATTTGTTGCTACTTCATCACAACTTAAAAATTGTCTTCTAGTCTTTTGTACACATTTACCCAAGAAATACATTCTCGAGCACAATTTCCAAAACATTGTTTCTCTTATTGACCTTCTTAAGTCTTTTGAAACCTTGTTGTTTAAAGATGATGTGGAATCTGAAGCACTGAAGGAGCTTTTTTCACATTCAGAAGTAGGTCAAGATATATCATTCCCACTGTATGTAAGGAGAAAAGAATGCCTTTCTCTTTTAAAAGAACTTCAGGGTTCATTTAATGAACTTGATCTTCCAAGCTCTATGAACAAATGGTCAATAATGGATTTTTGTTTCAAATCAGCTTCCTTAATTTTTTGCTCTGCTTCAAGTTCTTATATGCTGCACTCAGTAAAAATGGACCCACTGAACATTCTGATTATTGATGAAGCTGCACAATTAAAGGAGTGTGAGTCAACCATTCCCCTACAACTTTCGGGATTAAGGCATGCTATTCTTGTTGGTGATGAGCGCCAGTTACCAGCAATGATTACAAGCAATGTATGTAAATGCTATTTGGTTTTTTTGACACATTCATACCTTTGTTTACATGTGAATTCGTTTTTTTTTTTTTTTTTTTTTAATGTTCTTTCAGAATCTTTTCATTTTCTTTGGTAGATTTCTGAGGAAGTTGGTTTTGGGAGAAGTTTATTTGAGAGGTTGAGCTCATTGGGTTGCACAAAGCATCTTCTCAATATACAGTACCGAATGCATCCATCTATTAGTATTTTCCCAAATGCAAATTTTTATGACAACCAGATTTTTGATGCTCCAAATGTTAAAGGAAAAAGCTATGAAAAACAGTATCTTCCAGGGCGGATGTTTGGTCCCTATTCTTTCATTAGTGTAATAGATGGTAGGGAAGAGAAGGATGATTCTGAGCGTAGTTGGAGAAACATGGTTGAGGTTTCTATTGTGATGAAAATACTGAAGAATTTACACAAAGGTAACTCCTCTTGAAGTCTCATATTCTATGCCAACCTCGAGATTGTCTTTAATTTGAAGAATAAGTTCAATCAGGCTTTATGTTGCTAATGGGCTTATTTTCACAATTGCCGTTGTCTTTGCTGATGGGCTATTTGTTCAATTGCACTTCATTCTTTCTACTCTATGATCTTATTCTTGACTTTTGCCACATTTAAGCCATTCGTTTGATGCCAGTATAAACTGATTTGATTGATCTCTATTTCCCTAGAAAATACAAACAGGAGGAAGTTGATGAGTTTTTTCAGATGGACTTTGTTTTTCTGTAAGAAATGATACAATTGCAAAGGTAGGAAACTCTATTGAGACTTATAATATATGTGTCTTGTTGCTTGTCAAGCAAGATACATTTTGATCCTTGTAGATCATGTACATTTTTACCCGAGAGTAAGTTAATTCAGCATATGTTAGGACTAGAACACAATGGAGTCTCAAGGAATTCGAAAGTCAGCATATTAAATCTTTTAAAATATTGTAAAGTACACATTTTTGTCATTTAGAATAGTCATATGTCTGTATCCTTTACTTGTATGTCTTTACCTCAAATCTGTCATGATGGAATCACCTCTGTTAGAGAAACAAGTTCTTAAACTTTGTTTTATTTATTTTTATATTGATTTATTCTTTCCCTCTTTTGGCTTTTGCTTTTAATTCAGAATGGGTTGGCACTGGCTCCAAACAGAATTACCAAATTGGTGTAATATCTCCTTACACTGCTCAAGTAGTAGCAATTCAAGAAAGACTTGGACAGAAGTTTGATGCTCTTGATGGATTTACAGTAAAGGTCAAGTCAGTAGATGGGTTCCAGGGTGGGGAAGAGGACCTAATTATAATGTCAACAGTAAGGTCTAATCCTCATGCATCGATTGGGTTCACATCGAATCTACAAAGAACTAATGTTGCTCTTACAAGGGCTAGGTAATATTCTATGTAAGTTCTTTCAAGAAGTTTGTCTTTGCTTCCATTTTAACAAGTATTGTAAATAACGATTGGCCTTGTAATGCCTTTCAGGCACGGTCTATGGATATTGGGAAATAACAAAACACTAGAGAATAGTAGATCTATTTGGAAAACATTGATCCGTAATGCTAAGAAACGTAATTGTTTCTTTTACGCTGATAAGGACAAGGATTTGGCTAAAGCAATTTTGGATGTGAAGAAAGAATTTGAACAGTTTGATCATTTGCTTAATCGTGATAGCATACTTTTTAGAAATGCTAGGTGGAAGGTATTTGGCACCCTCATATCTGTACTTTTCATTATATATGTTTAATACTCGTTCTTAATATGCTTATGTACTTATTATAGTTTCCTTTATTTCCTGTTTGCAATCTCCACAGGTTCTTTTTAGTGATAACTTTCTGAAATCATTTAAAAAACTTAAGTCTGCCCGGAGAAAGAAGTCAGTTATACACCTTTTACTTAAAATTTCCAGTGGCTGGAGACCCAAAAAGTTGAGCGTAGTTTGTGAAAGTTCTTCACAGATCTTAAAGCAATTTAAGGTTGAAGGTCTTTATATTGTTTGTGCAAATGACATAGTACAGGAATGGAGTGAAGTTGAAAAGGAATGGAGGTACTATCAAGTTTTGAAGATCTGGGATGTAGTACCTATAGAGGATATTCCAAAATTAGTGAAACGTCTTGATAGTATGTTCGGAAAATATACGGATGACTTTATTAATTGCTGCCAAGAGAAATATCTTGAGGGGTATGAGTATTTTTTTGCATTCTTGTAGATCCATAATAATGTTTCCAATTTTGAAATTTGGATGATGCCTTATGTTGATATTTTAAATTTACTAGGATTTTTTTTTTTTTTTATATATTTTGAAACTTTTTCCCCTTGCTTTGTGTCTAGGGCTTTGGAAATTCCAAAGAGTGGGTCAAATATTGTCCGGATTAAGAAACTTGATAACCATGAAAATGGGATTGATCTAAGTGGTTGTGCTGCTGATGGCAGAAGTTATGTTGAAAATGCTAAAGTGAATGAGAGTCTTTTGCTGATGAAATTCTACTCCTTATCGTCAGGCGTAGTGACCCACTTGCTTTCTAACCATGATGGTTGTGAATTGGATCTACCATTTGAAATATCTTACCAAGAGCTAGAGATAATCCGTTTTCCTAGAAGTACGTTTGTTCTGGGGCGGTCAGGTACTGGGAAAACTACTGTTTTGACTATGAAGTTATTTCAGAAAGAAAAACTGCACCATATGGCATTGTATGAGGAAAAGGAGGTTGAGGAGACCGCTGCTGGGATGAAGGAAAATATATTGCACCAACTTTTTGTGACAGTGAGTCCTAAACTGTGTTATGCTGTAAAACAACAAGTTTCTCATTTGAAAAGGTGTGTAGACTATCTAATAAAATGGTTTTCGTGAATTTACTTTGCTTCTTTATGAATTAGTTTGCTTGATTTCTGACTAGAAACAATTGAACTCAGTATATACTTTCTTTTTGTCCTTGACGTGGATTGGTTGTTTCATTTCATAAATGTGGCATGCACTTTTCGTTCTGGGCAATAATGACGTGGATTGTAACAATTTCTTTTTTCATATGCAGCTTTTCCTGTGGTGGTAATTCTTCAAAAGGAAGTAGTTTAATTGATATGGATGATTTTGACGATGCCTCTCAATTCAAGGATATCCCAGATTCATTTGTTGATATTCCTCCCTTGTCATATCCTCTTGTCATAACATTTCACAAATTTCTGATAATGCTTGATGGAACTGTGGGTAATTCATACTTTGAAAGATTCTATGAAGCAAGGAAACTTTCTAAGGGTCCAATAAGTGGTAGTTCAGTTTCCTTACAGAGCTTTATAAGGATGAAAGAAGTTAACTATGAAAGGTTTAGTACAACATACTGGCCCCGTTTCAATACCCAGCTAACTAAGAAGCTCGACTCTTCTAGAGTTTTCACAGAGATTATTTCCCATATAAAAGGTGGCCCGCAAGCTGTGGAGGCAGGTGATGGTAAACTGAGTCGTGAGAACTATGTTCTACTCTCAAAGGGCAGGGTTTCCAGTCTGTGTAGACAAGAGAGAGAGAGAATATATGAGATCTTTCAAAATTATGAAAAAATGAAGAAAGAAAATGGTGAATTTGATTTTTCTGATCTTGTGAATGATCTTCATCGTCGATTAAAAGTTGAAAGATACAAGGGCGATGAAATGCATTTTGTATATGTGGATGAGGTGCAGGATCTTACATTAAGCCAAATTGCTTTATTCAAATATATTTGTAAAAATGTTGAAGAGGGTTTTGTTTTCTCTGGTGATACTGCTCAGACGATTGCGAAGGGAATTGACTTTAGATTCCAAGATATAAGATCTCTGTTCTACAATAAGTTTGTGCTGGAATCAAAAAGCAGTGGACAAGATGGAAGAAAAGAGAAAGGAATAATCTCAGAGATCTTCCATTTAAGCCAGAACTTCCGTACTCATGATGGAGTTCTTAAGCTATCACAGAGTGTGATTGAACTTATTTATCATTACTTTCCTCTATCTATTGATGTTTTGCAGCCCGAGACTAGTCTTATATATGGTGAAGCTCCTATTCTGCTTGAATCAGGGAACAAAGAAAATGCTATCATAACTATTTTTGGCAATAGTCGAAATGGTAGAGGAAGTATTGTTGGCTTCGGTGCAGAGCAGGTAATATTGGTTCGAGATGATTTTGCTCGGAAGGAAATTACCAATCACATCGGCAACCAAGCTCTTGTTCTAACTATTGTGGAGTGCAAGGGCCTTGAATTTCAGGTGCATAAAATGCATGTTTAGTCGTTTGTTTTATTACTTTACAATTTATTTATATGTTTTAATATTATCAGTAATTTATTGGGTCATATTTTTCAGCCCATTTATGACTCATAATTTCCTTGTGTAGGATGTATTGTTGTACAACTTTTTTGGTTCATCATCTCTGAAAAATGAATGGAGGGTGATATATAAATATATGGAAGAGCAAGATTTGCTCGACCCAACTTTACCCATCTCCTTCCCAAGTTTCAATGAGGCTAAACACGGTATGTTGTGCTCCGAACTGAAGCAACTTTATGTGGCTATCACTCGTACCAAGCAGAGGTTGTGGATTTCTGAGAATTCAGAGGACCTCTGCAAACCAATGTTTGACTATTGGAAGAAAAAGTGTCTTGTCCAAGTCAGAAAACTGGATGATTCACTTGCTCAAGAAATGCAGGTTTCTAGCAGTGCAGAGGAGTGGAAGTCTCGGGGCATTAAGGTTACTATTGATTGTGACCCTATCTGAAGGATCTAGTGCTGTCTTCTCTCTCTCGCTCTCTCTCTTCTTTGGCAAAACCATTACTGTGGATGTCCAACTCTTGTATCTGTTTTTTTTTTGCAGTTGTATTTAGAGCATAAGTTTGAATTTGCAATCTCGTGCTTTGAAAGAGCTGGTGATATTTATTGGCAAAGAAGGTCCAAGGCTGAGGGCCTTAGAGAAAACGCTGATCATTTGCGCGGTTCAAATCTTGAAAAGGCAAATGTTATGCTTAGGCAAGCTGCAGAAATATTTGAAACTATAGGCAAAGCTGATTCTGCTGCACAATGTTTTTCTGATTTGGGGGAGTATGAAAGAGCAGGTATGCATTGGATTCTCTGACTTTGGTCTAATATAACCTAGCATTTTTTATGTACATTTTGTTATTGTTCTAGTGTCGCAATTACATCATGATTATTGCAAATAACATCATCTAGAAATTTAATGTTTGAAAATCAAAAGTTAATATTTTGAGTTTTAATGTAATAAAAGTTGGAGAAGATAATTCTACATTAGAGAATGGTGTTTTCCATGGTTTTTTTAATTATTTTTATTCTTTAATGTTTAGAGGGAGAGGGTTTATTTTCTAGTGCAATATCTAAGTCTCATCTTGCAAAGTGCAAGTGCAAGTGCATAGTCAAGGTTTGAGAGTAGACACATTATAAAAAAATTGATAGGCAGGACGCTGTTCAACTTATCCTTCTCTAAACCCCTTAAATTGGACCAACATTCGAATGACCCCTTCTTGAATAATTTGAGGAAAATATTTAAGAGGGGAAAGGTGCTCCACATTGATGTAATTAGGAAGAAATTTCTGTAAGAGAATACTTAAAGACCAAAACTATTTGAAGCTTTGTTTGAAACCAAAATTGTTGAGTCCACATGACGAGGTTGGCAAAACATGATCAAATGTAATCAATTTTTAAGAGTCTTAATGAGTATTTCGTGTGTTTGAAGTCCATTTCAAATCTGAGACAAGACCAAGATTGTAGAAGTTCTCAGGTTGATGGAATCTTGATATATGCTCGATCAAGAATCACTAATCTCAATCTATTCAGATTCGTGCAGAATAGATTCCAAGTATGTTTCAATCAGCTCTCATGAAGCTAGGGTATCATGGTTTTCAATCCAAGGTAAATAATAATAATAATAATAATAATAATAAAAGCAATTCAAGGGCTTGCTTTTTAAGACTTTTGGAGAACCGTGTGGTGTAAACAAACTATAGGAGATTTCCAAGTTTCCTCAAAGCATCAACCGAGGATCATTGTTCATGTTTACAAGGATTTGGTGATCAAGGTGACGTTGCTAAATCCGGTTAATATAGAGTTATTGGAGTGAATCTTCAAGTGGGTACTTGAAGTTGTGAGCGGGTGTTCACATTTAATAGAGTTCGCTTGTATTAGATTCTGTGGATTTGAAGTTGTGTATAGTCACGTTTGTAAGTACAGTGAAGATAGCAACATGGAATAGGGTAGGGGTGTCCACCCACCCGTTGGACCCAACCCATCCGCCAAAACCGACTAGAACCAACCCACCTACGATCGACCCAAGAGCTCTGGTGGTTGGCAGCAGGTTCCAAACCCCAAAAAATGACTCAAATGGTTCTTTCCTCTAAAACCCGCATCAACCGACCTGACCATGAAACTTATCAAAATCCGATGATCCAAGCTTTTTCTGGCAAGTATTTGGTTAAAACTTTAGATCCTACAAGATTTATGCCAAATTTAGGGAGATCTTAGCCAAATCTGGTGGTAATCTCACTGGATCTAGCGAGATCTCACCAAATCCGGTGAGATCTCCATCGGATCTGGCAAGATTTTGCCTGAACTACACTGTTTTGGCCTACTTTCTCCACCATTGACAGTTTCAACCGAATCGACTGTTATCCAGCGCGAATCTGACTGCTTTGATCTAACTCCTTCGCCAATCAAAGGTGGGTCTAAACTTCCTCCACTCAATTTGGTTGGGTCGGGTTGGTCGTGGGTTGGGCATAAACCCAACCCAGACCGATCTGTGGACACTCCTAGAATAGGGCTATTCTATTTATAAAACTTCAATTCTACACAGTGGATCCATTTTGCAACTAGGGTTGGAGGTTGAAGCCCTTGCAATGGTTTTTACTTTAGGCCAGTATACCACTACTCCTATCCCACATCAAATTCAAATCCTAATCTTTGTTGGAAAAAGATTAGGAGTAGTATAAATAAATACTTTTACATAATTTGTTAAAGTTAACATAGGCATTGGGTTTTATTAAATCTTTCTAGCTTTGTTAAAGTATTTGGTTGTAATTGCCTGTTCCTTCGAAGTTGTGATTGCTTAGGAAATCTTAGTGTGGTTTCCTAGGGTTGCCCTTTTTCTCCTTCAATACACTAATTTAAAACTAGACAATCACCTCTGGTACTACCACTTAACACAAAGGGTGATGTGTGTTGTCAACCTATTTGGCCGAATTTCAAGAAGTTTATTAGAAAGTTTTCTCTCTATTCTTTTTAGTTCTTCTAGAAAAAGATGTAACTATCCAACTCATTTGACCTCCTGATTAAACCTTTTGTACTAAATATTTCCAATTTTCTTGTTCTCTCAATGGTTTGGTCTCTAAAACATTGTCAGCTCAAATAGTCTTATGTACATGTATTTATCTATAATCTGTAACCTATAATCTATAATAAATACTATATGACCAAAGATTTGACTTTTTGTTGACCTTATATTATGCCACTTGAGCTTTGAAAGCCTCACAATTCTACATATCATCTAATTTTTGTTATTTTTTTAATGCTTAATTCCTTATTGTCTTTTTTTTTTTCCTTTTACTAAATAATTCTTATTTTTAGCCGATATTTCTGACACTTTTTCTTCCTCCCTTATTCGACTCTCAAATCTCATTGTCTTTGTTCAAAGCCAAAAGCCCTCCTCAAATGTCACTTTCTGTCCAACTTCTCTAATATAATCTCTCCTCTTTTTCTCAAACCTGATCTATTGGAAGAAGTATGGGATGTCTCTTCTATCTCGGTCTCTTCTCTTCTTATTCTTTGTGTTTTCTCAACTTTGCATTGCTTCTTTTTCTTCTTTTTCTCTGTGTGCTCCTCCATCTTCTATTTCTTGATTTCTTCTCTAGCTTTAACTTGTTTCTCTCTCTCTCCCTCTGTGACCGCTTCTCTCAATTTCTTTGTTTTTTCAATTTTGGTTGCACTTGCTCTACAACATTAGACGTTCTAATACAGAGTCCCAGGAATTTGAGGGATATGGAGATTGAGGAATTTCTTATACATCTGATTGTTCATGAATGGGCTCCAACAAAAATTCCTTAGAAAGCTAAAAAATATAAATGATAGTTAGAGTAAAAAAAATATAAATGATGCTAAACATACAACAAATTTCACCACCTAAATGTCACCAATCATAAAAAAATAAATTATATTTGTTTATATTATTATTATGATATTGCCATTTACCATTCACAATTATCATCATATCAATTTACAAAATGTTATGTTATAAAATTTGTAGAATCTTTAGCATTTTACAAAACAATTAGTTTAGTGTATATATATATATAGTGATAATTCCGAAATGGTACATCGCTATTAATTAGTACCAAAATATATTGTTCCCTTAGCTAAACTGAAATGGTCTCTAATATGAAATTGACTCTTTGCGATGTATTTGACAAAATGTCTCACTTATGCATTAGTTTAAGTCAACTTCATGGTTTATGCCTCTTGTTTAGTTTCCACTGGTTATCTTCTTCTTTTTTTTTTTGTTTTTTTTTTTTTTTTTTTTTTTTTGTTTGTTTTTGTTTTTTTTTTTTTTTTTTTTTTTGGGTTCCATGTGCATTTAGGCATACTAGACCATCAATAATTAATTGGTATTTTTTGTACATTAAAACTTTCATCATAACAACCGAAATTGCAACATTAGAATATTAGTCTTTTTACAATGGAATGTTTTATTAATTATGTTTTTGTATTAATATGCATTTTCAAGGGTAAATAAAAAAATGGAGAAAATTATATATTTGATAACATTTAAACATTAAGGGATAAGACCATTACTAAGTAAGAGATAGAGGGGAAAATTTCTTTGGAAAATATTAGTACTATTTTTTAAAAATATCTTTAAGTAGTTTTCCATGCTATGCACGGGTTAGCAACTAGTAATATATAGTAGCAAAAGACGTTTGACTATTGGTTAACCTTTTAATATTTTGCCACATAAGCTTTAATAGTCCCACAATTTTACACCATTTTTTATTAATTTATTTATTATGTCAAAATGAGAGTTTTAAACCGACTACTACTCAACAAATTGAAGAATTTAAACCAACTACTATTTAGCAACATGGAGAGTTTTAAACCAAACCGTTATTATGTCAAAAAGAGAGTTTTAAACCAACCACTACTTAGTAAACTGAAGAGTTTTAAAACAACTACCACTCAACAACATAGAGAGTTTTAAACCAAACTTAAGTCGTTTGACTATTAGTTGGCCTTCTAACATTTTGCCACAAAAGTTTTGGTAGTCCTACAATTTTACACATCAATTTTTTATTAATTTATTTATTATGTCAAAAGAAGGTTTTTAAACCAACTGCTAATTAATAAACTGAAGAGTTTTAAACCAAATACTACTTAGCAACATGAAAAAATATAAACCAAACCAACCTATTACTACATATATACAGCACCACTCCAAAACGTTCTATTCAATTTATCCTCTCTGCCATTTCTGCTCTTTTGTTTTTACAAACTCTGTCCTCGGGCCTCAAGGTATCTTTTAATATTCTGTATTTGTGTATCTTTTTTCATATTTTTACTTCTATTGCCCGTGTGTTTTTGTAATATTTTATTAAGAACCAAACTTCTAGACATCATGTTTGATTCTAGAGTTTTTATAGATGGAGTAAATGCTAAAAGAAAGCTAGAGGTAATGGATGCCACCAAAATATCTTGATTTTTTATTCTCATGTTTGAAATCTTAGTTTTGTTGGATGAATACTTCGTGCCATAGAATGTTATTTTTGTATCACTCTATTTGCATTTTCCCCCCTTAAAAGAGCCTCAGTGGAACTTGAACAAAATTTCTCTCCAAACTAATTTGGACCTTGGAGAGAAACCTTCAAACTCCTCATATATCTTTATATTGAGTGCAAATTTTGAAAATCTAACCGTTGGATTGGATATTCTTATTATATCTTTCAAGCTTGTAAATTTTCAAGAAGATTAAAGATCACTTGCTATGTTATCAAACAAATTTTAAAATTTCAAGTTTTTGAATTCTAAAATTGTGTATAAAAAATAAGTTTATTGACCGAATAGTAAATAACATCTAATTTAAACAAAATTTGATATGTGTGTTAAAAAAATACGGAACATAAAATTCAACAATTAAATTTTCAAAATTCGCACCCAAAATCTTCAACTGTTGGAGAGAAACTTTGTTTGTAGAACTTAGAAAATTTTCTTTTGTCATCAAGTTATTGTATTTGTTGTTCTATGTTTTATAAAAGTTTAAATATGGTAGAAACATAAGTAGTGTGTCTTTATTTCATCCTATAAAAAAGAAAGCATATGGTTATTTTTTCAATATATATATATCTTTGTTTCAGTATCATAAATATCGAATAGTGAAGATATTTAACAATCGTTAACTATCTAGTGCGTCACAAGCATTAGCAACTAGTTTGTTCTTAAAATTTGATCCAAATTTCATTTTTGTACCACAAATGTAAATAGTTGCAATGTCATCCCTGAAAATTTATTAGGTACAAAGTATGTCCCATATATTAACCGTTAATTTAAACTTACTATTGTAGGAAGGCTTTATTTAGAAAAGTGCGGGGAGTCCGAACTTCAAAGAGCAGGTGAATGCTTTTGTCTGGCAGGATGCTATGAACTGGCAGCTGATGTGTATGCTAAAGGCAACTTTTTCTCAGAATGTTTAAAAGTTTGCACCAAGGGTAAATTATTCAAAATGGGTTTCAAGTACATTCAGTATTGGAAAAATAATGCAACTAAGGATTTTGGAGTGGCTAGAAGAGGAAAAGAAATAGACAAGATTGAACATGAGTTTCTAGAGAGTGCTGCTCGTCATCATCATAAGCTTAAAGATAGCAGATCCATGATGCAGTTTGTCAAAGCTTTTCCATCCATAGATTTGATGCGCACATTTTTGAAATCTTTGGATTGCCTTGGTGAGCTTCTATTGTTGGAAGAAGAATCAGGAAACTTCTTAGAGGCTGCCAACATTGCAAAGCTGAGAGGGGAGATTCTACATGAAGCTGATCTTCTAGGGAAGGCAGGGAATGTCAAAGAAGCGTCCATGCTATTGCTCTTCTATGTGCTGTACAATTCACTTTGGACACCTGGAAGCAAGGGCTGGCCACTAAAGCAGTTTACACAGAAGCAGGAGCTTTTGGCAAAAGCCAAGTCATTTGCTAAGAATGACTCAAACTTTTATTCTTTTGTTTGTACAGAGGCTGACATTTTATCAAATGAGCAGAGTAACTTGTCCATAACAAAAAAGGATTTGAATGCTTCTCAGAGACATAATAGTGTTGGAGGTGAAATAATTTCTGCTCGAAAAATTCTAGATGCTCATCTTCAGTCAAACTCTGCAAAGTATGTGTGGCAGGATTATTTTGTTTTTGATCTGACAAAGCATTCGGAACAGGTGATCTCTAGAAATCAGATTTCTGTAGAAACACTCTTTTACTTTTGGAATTTTTGGAAAGACAAGATTCTGAACATTTTCAAGTATCTCAGATGTCTTGACACTCAAGATGTTAATACATATAGAAATTATGGAGATTTCTGTTTGAATTACTTGGGGGTGCGGAGGCAGCTTCATAATCCTAATGCAATCTATGTATTGCTCAACTCTGATGCGGATTGGGTTGGAGAGGACAGGAGATTCATTCATCGAAAGGGAAATTTGGTTTATATTGATGTGAGACATTTTGTTGCTACTGCTCAAAATTACTGGTGTTCAGAATTACTTTGTGCTGGTATGAAGGTTTTGGACAATCTTGAAACCCTTTACAATTTCTCAATGAAGAATTCCCTCTCCCTGTTCTGCCAAAGCAGATCTCTTACGTATATCTATGAGGTTGCAAAGTTTCTTTCGAAATCTGAATATCGAAACCATAGTAACTGCAACAATAAGACATTGCAGAGATTGGTTGAACTTTCTACCAAGTCTTTTTTTGGCTATATATTTCCCCTAGATTGGCGGAAATCATTGGCAGAGAACATGTTTTCTCTGAGAGAATCGGAGGTTTCAAGGAATTTACTAGAACAGGTCATAATTGAAAACATCAGCTTGAAGGGTAAGTTGACATACGGGCAAATTGGAAGAGTTGTAGTGATAACTCTTGGATTGGGTAAGATAAACAATTGTTTATATAAGGAGATTTTGAAAAGGTTTGATGGGACTTACGGAAATCCACCATGGAAGACATTCATTCAAGTTCTCCAAGGGAATATGGGACCAGAATTTCCTCAAGGTACTTCAACTGACAATAACTGTGAATCTCCAAGAGAACTGTGCGTTCTGCTGAAGCTACAAGAAGCTTTGCTGGATACTTACAATGCAAATTGGAGAGAAGTTGACTATATTTCACCTGGTTGTTTCTTGTATCTTACTGAGCGCCTCCTTATCTTGGCATCTTACTTCAAGGGATACTTTATCACTTCGAAGTCTTCTTTTGCTGAATGGTTTATCTATCAAGCTGCGGATACCAACCCAAATTCCACTTTAGTGGCTCAAATGAGACCATCCCATGTCATCTTTGAGTTTATTGTCAAAGTTGTTCAGCGGCTTCTTTATGATAAGAATGATACAATGGATTGGATCAGAAGGTCTGGTATAAATGCGAAGGACTACTATCCACTGCTGGTATTGAGATTGGTTTCTATAATATGTTTAGTTCATCTGAATTCTGGGGAATTTTTGGAAATTCTTTTGGAATTGCTTGGTAGGAGCTATATTACTGTGCAACTTCCGTGGGAATTTTATGATTTCATTCGGAGAAAACGGAAACATATAAATGTGAATGTGCTAGCTGAAGCATTTAAAAAGATTCACAATCCTCTTGTAATTGTGAGTTTGGGAGGAAATTGTTCAAGGTTTCTATGTCCAGATGCCATTTTTGTGGACATGACAGTAAAACAGTGCAGGAAGGACATGTTAAAAGTCTTGTTTCCGGAGACAGTGAAACCATCACAAGGTCAAACTGAGACAATTGAAGTGGGAGCAACTAACTCTGGCAATGAAGTGCTTTCTTCAGGCACTCATGATCATGACAGTCGTAATTGTAAGTCTGCACCTTCAAACTTTGCTTTGGTGGCAGATCAGGGGGACTTGAACAACATAAATGGAAGCAGGCTGTGAGTAAATTACTTTGGGGGAATATTTGATGCTTTGAAGTCGTTGGAGCACGGTAAAGATCCAAGGAGCTTTTTGTTTAATGCCCAAATGATGAAGGTAATGCAAAATTTTCATAAAATATTTGACTTCAGCAAAAAGCCTTCGCAAATGAGTATCGTATTGTATTTTTTATCTTTTCCTATGTAAGCTAATGCCAAATTTTCATATAATATTTGACTTCAGCGAAAAGCATACACAAATGAGCATCATACTAAATTTTAATCCTGTTCCTATGTACATAGCAGGTGAACGTGGAGAAAAGTATTCACCTTGTTAGTACTGTTATGCACGAACGCCTTCAGAATGCTATCAACAATGTTGATGAAAACCTATTGGTAGACAGCATGGTTGATGAACTAAAGCAACTTTCTGCTGCACTGGATGTGAGGTCAGTATGTACATTGACTGTGATATGCCTAGCCTTCTTTTGCTTTGTCCAAAAGGGGCCCTTGCGCTAACTTACACATTATTTTTTTTTTTTATGGGAAACTTTCAACTTCACTAAAGCCTCAAACCAACAATAACATCATGGAGAAGAGCTTGTTTAAGAAAACAAGGAGTCTCTTCGATCCAAACTGAGAAATTAACAATGCTAGAAGTATGTTTGGCTAATAAATGAGTAGGCCTATTGCCTTGCCTCCCTACATGTGAGAAAACTACCTTCCTAACCTCCTGAGATGCAGACAGTGAGCCATACACCAAAGCAGCCACTGCCGTGGGTGGGGGGGACAACTCCTTCAGGGCATTAACTAGGATTTACACATTATTGATGGATTATATGGACCAATTTTTACTGTGTTTTATAACTCGTGTACGTGGTAGCTATGGAATATCAAAACCTTCCCTTTTTTACTGACTTTTTTCTTCCCTCTCTTTTGCATCATTTTCTTAGTGAACCAGAACTTGGAAACAATATGTCAACAATTCAAGAACTTTGCAAGAGATTGCTGTCAAGAAGGCCAAATCTGGAACCTATCTTAAGTAAGCAATTCTTGCAACTGGGCACAAACCTTGTGGTTGAGACTTCTGGCAGTATATCAAATGAGCAGCAGTGTGATGTAAAGCACAGTGATAGCAAAGCTAAGGGAAATAGCAGTGCTGATGTTGCATCGGTCTCCAACAGTAAAAGCAGCCAGGAAACAGAAAATAAGGTGAAGGGTAACAAAGGAGTAAGAGATAAATAGATGTACATGAGTTGAAAGTTATTATGTATTGAACATTTCAAAAATTGTCTTCTCTATGCACTTGAAAGAAATGAACAAACTCATCAAAAAACAAAAAAAAGAAAAGAAAGAAAGAGATGAAAAATCTAGCATTTCAGAAAAGATCTTTGGATCTCAATATTTAGCACTTATTGTAGTATAACGCAGTGCTATAGAAGTTGCAATTCAAGGGCAATGTGATTATCAAAGGAGGTTGTCTTGTCCCATCTTTTTGAGCAGTGTGGGGTTATAGGAAAAAACAGATAAACTTTGGCACCTAAGGTTGTTCGAAGTTCACACCCAGTGGAAAAAAATAAAATAAAATAAAGTTTAGGAATCAATAATTAGGGTTGCATGTTGTTGTCAATATTTAGGGTTCTTTGAAGCCAATACCAAGCCATCGGAAAATAATTTCTAAAATAATAATAGTATTAAAGAAAAATGTATCAATATTGAATTTTGAAGCTTTAAATACAATTCTCAAGTTAGATGAGGAGAAAAAAAAAAGGAACTGCCTAGTGAAAAAATTTTAAATACCCCTTTTATCAAAATTCATTCTTTTAGCTTCAGATGTGAAATTGCACAGGATATCTCAATAGGTTGGTCTTATGGAAAATTCCATGAGGTTTAAATACCCCTTTTATCAAAATTCATTATTTTAGCCTCAGATGTGAAATTGCACAGGATATCTCAATAGGTTGGTCTCATGGAAAATTCCATGAGGTTTGGTTTGAGTCTTGGAATTAACATACGCACGGTTCTTGTGGACGGGATGGGTACACGCAGTGGCCTCGCCTTGAAGAAATTCCTCCTTAAAAAAAGGCTTTAGAAGTGATATATAGTTCTCCCTAGCAAGTTTATATATATATATATATCCATATTTTCTTTCTTTCTTTCTTTTTAAAATAACTGCTACGAATGTTCAGTGAGTGCCAATTTAACCATATAATAAGAGGTTAGAAAATTTAAAGTGTCTCGTAGATATAATTTCGGACATCCTTGTACAAGCAAGTATTGTCGTAGATAATAAAGAATAAGAGCAGAAAAAGAAAACCCTTGCTTAGAATTAAGAAACACTGTTGAAAATGCATCACGTAATGCAGCTGTCACAATTCTCATTAATGTGTACTCAATGCACATGTATTATGTGTGATGTGTATATTACATAACAACTCCCTAATGTTATTAGGGGAGCATATAAAAAATTTGAAACTTTAGAGGATAAAATCAAAAACTCTAAAACTTTAAGGGTGTGTTTTACACTTTAAGCAATAGAATATGTTAGGTTTTGAGATTTTAGATTGGCAAACCATGAACATATATGCCTTAGTTTAGTGGTTTTAAAATTTCAAAGTGCTGTTAAGTTTGCTACCTAGGTGCTAGAAGTCATTGTACAAAATTGTGTTGTTCAACCGATCAAGAAGCCCCGATTTCAACAAATCGAGCTGCATCTCAACAAATCAAATCTCAAGATTATTGAAATATAAAATTCAACCCAAAAGTTCATTAAGTGATTCGGGTTTTGTGTGATCAAGCCAAAGGTATATAAACAAACCCAAGTGTTTTTAAGTTTGTTGCCTAGCTGCTAGAAGTCATTAGGCAAAACTATGCTACTGAAATGATCAAAAAGCCCTAATTTTGACAGATAAAGCTGCATCTTGATAGATTGAATCTCAAGATTATTGAAATTTAAAATTCAACCCATTAGCCTGTTAATTATTAGGGTTTCTTCAAATCAAGCAAAAGGTATTTATACAAACCCTAACTCCGATCCAAGGGACTTTTGGAACTACTTTGTTATAGATGTAAAGATTTTCTATGCCTCTTGCTCGCAAAAGTCACTACCAAAAATCATTCTACACATAATATGAACCAGTGGTTATTGAAGTTGCTGCATACTAGTCATCTCATGTACTGGATCTAAACCTTCAAGTAGAGTCTTGAAGTCATGTACTGGAGGTTCGTGTCAGAACAACTATATATTAAAGAATTCTATGGATCGAAGAGCTGAGTTTGGTAGGTTTAGCTACGTTTATGAAGAATATGGTTATCCAGTTTGTAAACTTCTATTTGATAGTAGATTTGTTTACCTTGGGATTGATTAGGTCAAGTCCCTCTAGGGTTTTTACTTTGGAATTTGTATTCCATTGGCTCTCCCTTAGTCATCATATATGTGTGTTCTATTTATTTTCTGTTGTGTTTGATATTGATAATTTTTACATTTTTCAAAGACAATTCATAATTAATCTAATTAAAAATTTCTCCATTTCATACTCTCACTCTTCTCTCTTGATACCCTCTCACTCATAGTCTGCATAACTAGTAGCGTATATGGGATATACTGTTATGGACCTTATGTGTTAGGACATATGTGGTTCAAGTCTGTGAACATATGTCACTATTTTATGTAATTGGCTTATCCTTAGACAAAACGCACTTTACTTGTAATTGGGTAGATTTAGGATGAGTTTAACACTTCAGTTCAAAGTTAAGTGTTGAAGCCGTCAAAGTCTGTCCAAGAAACAAGCTGGGAAGTGCAAGATTTTAAAGCTCGACACATACCTCGACAGATACATCTATCGAGCTTTAAAGGAGCTGTTTTGCCCGAGCCTCGACAGCTATCTCGACACCTCTCGACACCTCTATCTGTCGAGAATTAAAGAAAACAGATTTCCAGGTCTGTTTCAAGTCTAATCCGTGAGTGTGTCTTTGGGACTTCTTTTCTCCTAACCCTAGACATATAAAAGGATTATTTTAAGGGCCGTCAAAGTAGAGATCAAAAACAAGTTGCACATTCTTTGAGAACTTGTTGTTCATGCAATTTGTGATCTGACAGACAAAGTTCGTGCCCTAGTTCATCCTTGATGATTTGAAGAACTTTGCAGCCAACTCTCTCTCTCTCCATAGTTGGTAATTGAAGTCGCGTACTGGGATCCGCGCATTTGGTTAGTCACGTACTTGGGAGCCGTGCATTAAAAGGAGAAACTGTCACTACAGAACAAGTCCAATTGGGTATTGGGGTAAGAGTTCAACTGTAGGTTGGTGAGGTACTGGGATTCCTTACTTGTAACTGCTTGTTGTGATAATAGTGGAGTTTCGGGAGTGGTGACCTTAAATCACCCGATGGGGTTTTTGCCGTAAGGGTTTTCCCCATTCGTGAACAAATCACCGTGTTCTTTATTTTCCGCTGCATAACTTAGTTTGGTGATTTGTTTGTGCTGCCACGTGATATTGCATGTTAATTTGATTAATTAAAAACTGGGCTAATTAATTAATCTAAGTTATCACAAGGGGTCAACGCGTTTGTGGCCTGTCAAGTGGTATCAGAGCAAGCACACTCTGATTAGGGTTTAATCTATTGTGTGTGATCCATTGACCCCTGTTGTCATGGATAGAGGACAATCTCTCATTATACCTCCTTTATTTGATGGCACTAACTATGCATACTGGAAAGTACGCATGAGAGCTTTCTTGCAGTCTTTAGATGAGAAAGTGTGGCAAGCTGTGGAGATAAGCTGGACCAAGCCTACAGAAGCGCCGGCCGACTGGGATGATGCTAAGATCAAGGCGGCAAACTTTAACAGCCGAGCATTGAATGCCCTATTCAGTGCAGTCACCATTGAGGAGTTCAAGAAAATTTCCTCAACTGAAACTGGTAAGGAAGCATGGACCATCCTCCAGACAACCTATGAGGGCACCAAGGCTGTCAAAGATTCAAAGCTGCAGAGGCTCACCACACGCTTTGAAGAAATCAAGATGGAGGAGGATGAGTCGTTTGATGAGTTCTATGCCAAGCTCAAGGATATAGTGAACTCAGCCTTCAATCTTGGGGAGACCATCCCTAAACCCAAGATAGTAAGGAAGGTGCTTAGATCGCTGCCCGAAAGATTCCATGCTAAGATCACGGCGATCGAAGAGTCGAAGGATATTGACAGAATTCCTTTGACTGAGCTGGTTGGAAACTTGCAAACCTATGAGTTAGGGCTAACTAGGTTAGGCAAGTCAAGCAAGGGCAAGAGTTTGGCACTGAAGGCCAAGAGCAGTGATACGGATGACTCGTCAGATGATGAAGATTCCAAGATGAAGTCCTACATCACAAGGCAATTCAAGAAGTTTATGAAGAATGCCAACGGAAAGGGCTTCAACAAAGACCGTAGACAATCCGGTTCTTCACAATTCAAGAATTCAGATAAAGGGAAGAAGGATGTCAAGGATGGCGGTCAGTACACTGTTCCTGCTGGGCCAAAATGTTTTGGGTGTCAAGGCTTCGGACACATGAAACAAGAGTGTCCTACGTACCTCAAGAGCATAGGGAAAAGCAAGGCACTTGCTGTTACCTTAAGCGACACAGAGCCCGAGGATGATTCCGAAGATGAAGACAACAGAATCTTGAATGCCTTCACTGCCACTGTTAATCCTACTGATGGGGTTAGTGAAAAAGTGGATGAAGAAGAAGAATTGGTGGATTCCAAGTGTGAAATTATGGATGATCAAGATGATATCCATACCGCCTATGAGAAGCTATACAAGCTTTCTGAGAAGCATGAGAAACTATATAGGCTGGCCACCAAGAAGCTCAGTGATGTGGAACTCAACCGTGAGGAGCTGTCCACAAAGGTCGATGAAGCGAATCAAACCATTGGAGCACTGAGGTTCGAAAACAATTTCTTGGTTGAGAGGACCAAGAAGCTTGAAGCAGAGCTATTTCAAGTCAGAGCACAACTGGAGAGGACGTCAAGTGCTAAACTGGACGAGATGTTGAGTGCTCAGAGATATTCTTCAGATCGTACTGGATTGGGGTATGAATTCTCTATCTCTAATACTCCTTCTGCTAGTACTACAGTCTTTGTTCCACCTGCTAATAATATTAAAACTGAGGAGAATAATGTTAAAACTGATTTAGCTAGTGTGAATGTAAACAAGGGCAAGTCCATCCTAGGAGCACCCCCTAAAATTGAGAAAAGGGAAGCTAGAAACCCTAGGAATAAGAAGGCTAACTCTCAAAAGGCCAAACAAAAGAAGCCACATCTCTGTTATCATTGTGATGTTGCCGGTCACACTCGACCAAATTGCTACAAGTGGCTTGCCACTCAACAGAGCAATGGCACAATAGCATCTGGGAGCCAGAATCAGCTTCAGTCTTCTCTCGCTCCTCTTGGAGACATTCTAAAAGCCCTCATGTTCCTTTCGAACTTGAACGGTTAATATTCTTTACCCTCTTCACCGGTTCAAGAATCGACCAAAAGGAAAGGATCTTCCAAAGTGTGGAAGGCAAAGGGATCTAAGTGATTTCAGTCACTTCTTCTTCTCTCTCCTGTTTTTGTGTGTGTGTTTCTTTACTGTTTTGAGTCAGTCTAGTTTTATGCATTGTTTTGCATTACATGTTTTTGTTTGTGTGTTTTCAGTTTTGTGTTTTATTTTTGCTTTTCAAAAAAAAAAATAAAAAAAAATTTGAAAAATTGAAAAATACAAAAACGGTGTGTGTTTGTGTGCATTAGTTCGTGTGAACTTTTGAAATGGCCATTGAAACAAAGTTTTCTAAACTTTGTATCATCTATAGCTTAGATGAGCATTCTTTTGCACAACTAAGCGAGTGAGCTCTGTAACTCTTTATTTGTGATGAGTAAGGTTAAGTGATCTCTTCTCTTAACACTCGTATCACTCCTTTTGATGGGTTGAACTAGAAAATCCTAAGAGAAAGGCATAAATAACCATCTCACCACTGTTACTCGCCAATCATAAAATGACATCTGTATGCTTCGGCATAGCAAAAGTGCAATGTCAATGACATCGGTATGCTTCGGCATAGCAAAAGTGCAATGTCAAGGACACCTGTATGTTTCGGCATAGCAAAAGTGCAGTGTCAAAAGCTTAACATAATTGGGTAGTTCTTTTCTTTCTCTTGTATGCCCATGCATGATATGCTTGTTTAAAAAGAAAATATGCAAAGAAATAAAAAGCAAAAAGATTAAAAATGCTTTAAAATATGGTTGCAAGCGTGTTTTTTAGGAGATGTGGGAGTTATAGGATGTACCTCGAAGGTGATAGTCCCCATCAAACGGTTATGATTGTGTGTGAGTTAAAGTGATTTTCTCATATCTCAAATCGTCATAACATTGAGACACATATGCAATCTTGCGATGTTTTCACACACGACACGCAATACTCTTTGCTATTCTTGATACATGTGCAGGTACAATGTGATTTGGCCATCACAAAGTTTACATGCTTTAATATATGCTCACTAAACTGTCTGGACTTGTTTTTGAAATATAAAATTGGTTAGACTTGTTTAGTGTGTGTGTGTGTTTTGAGATACATGTGCATCAAAATTCGTGTTGAGAGATGATTTTGAGAGCTTAATGTGTTGGTTGTATCTTTGGTTGAGTTGCATGCATGATTGCATTCATGTCTATGTTTTTCTTCTTTCGAAAAACTGCTTTTAAAGGCATCTCGACATCTTCTCGATACCTTTCGATACATAGGCTATCTGTCGAGCTCCTTAGACCTTTTCTTATCGCAGTCTCGACAGATACCTCGACACCTGCTGGATCGATCGAGAAACTTTCTGTTTGCTCGACAGCTTCTCGATAGCTTCTGGATCGATCGAGGTTCCTCCTTGTTTATTCTTCTTCCTCGATAGCTGATCTCGATAGCTACATCTGTCCATGTGTAATTCTCGACACATACCCTCGATAGCAGTCTCGACACCTCCCGATAGCAGCATCTGTCGAGATTTAATGGGAAGCTATATATTGGATTTTCGCGATTTTGCTTCTCATTTGCTCGATCTCTCTCGCTCGAAACTCACTGTTCTCTCTCAAAAACTTTTCTTTTTCTCTCCAAACCTTCTCCCAAGGCTTTCTCAAGAGTTTCTTTGCGATCTTCATCTCTTGGTAAGCTCTTTGTCCCTCTTTTCATGCATTTCATTGTTTTAAAACCCTAGGTTTTGTGTTTTTGAAAATTTTTGGGAGTTTTCACAATTGTTGGGGTTTTCATGAAATTTTTGGGTTGTTTTTCTAGTTTTGATCTTCAAAACCACATGCATTGCATCACATTAGCATTCTAATTGTATTTTCATGCATTTAGATGTGTGCAACTCTATTGTGTGCTGTTAGGTTTGGATTGGGCTGAGCCCATGATGTTTTTATGTTGCATGTCACATGTTCATGCATTCTCATGCATACGTTCTTTTCATTTCAATATTATTCTGCCAATATTGAACTGTTTGGGATTTTTCTGTGTGTTTTCTTTCTCACCCCCTCTCTATGGTTGCGTTAGCTGTGTCTATGGCACCTAAGCGTAACTCCATTCCGTCCCAGAACCCTCTGCATTCTAAGGGACAGTCTTCTTCTGATTCTACCCCTCTTTCTGTCTGGTTCCGTGATGAGAAAGCCCACAAGGACTTCTCGGAGAACTTTTCTAAACGCGGTGTTCATTCGGAACGCCACGTAGTCCTGGCAGACTTTGCCGACACTGACCTTCCCGATGTCATTCACACTCGGGGATGGGAGTCACTGTGTGACGTCCCGGTCACTTGTCCTCTCGTGTTGATTCAGGAGTTTTACTCCAACATCCACGGGATAGATTCTTCAGTACTTTCTTTCAACTCTAGCGTCCGAGGTACGCACTTCTGTGTCACCCCAGAGCTGGTCTCTAAGGTTCTCCATGTCCCTAGGGTGGATCATCCCGATTACCCTAGCTGTGAGCGTCTCTGGACTGTGTCCAAAGACGAGATGATCTCGGCGTTCTGTGAGCGTCCTACCTCTTGGGGAGATCACATGTACACACCATGTCGACCTTTTGCTAAAGGTCCTCGTTTCCTTAAAATGGTGATGACTTTTGTTTTACACCCTCTCTCTCACTATAACTCTATCACCGAGCCTCGCGATCGATTTTTGTTGTCCCTCTTAGAGGATCTTTCTATAGACTTTCCTTCACATTTCATCTTTTGTATTATCGATGTCTATAGAGATACGGCCACCCGTGATAAGCTCATTTTCCCTTCCGCTATCACGAGGATTCTGAGTCGTTTTTCCATCCCTTTCCATCCCTCTCCACGGAGTTGTATCAGGTGAATGTTCGTGTTGGTCGCATCGCCAGGCGACAGGCGACCATGGGCGGCTTTGCTACAGAGGCTTCTCCTCCGCCACCTCATGTGTCGACTGAGACCGAGGCTGATGATGATGGCAATGATGATGATGCTTCCGATGATGATGATGGAGATGCTAGCTCTTCAGATGAGATGTCTACTTGACACTCTACCCTTTGTCACTCGTGACAAAAAGGGGGAGTAGTTTAGTATGAGAGTAGTCATACTTAGGGGGAGTGTTAGCATAGGACATAGGACATTTTTGTTAGGGGGAGTGTGCATTGAGGGATGTAGTGAGGTGATCATATGTATTTTTTTCTCTCATCTGTATACATTGATCATGTATTGACATACATTGTAGTTATTCTCTTCTTATATATGATGATGTATGTTTCTCTTTCACCTACCTTTCATGTGTTGTTTCTTCTCTATCTTTATACACATGTTTCTTTACTTGTAGGCAATCTATTATTTCTGTTTCACACAAAGATACCTTGATGTGTTTTGTTTATAAGTGTTTCAGAAATACAGGTTGTCAAAGTCTTCTTGCCATGAACTCTCTTCTTGCAAAGTTTTTCAAGAGTTTGTGTAAGGATAGATTTTACTGTATGTAACAAGTGAATATGAGTTGAGTGATTTATGACTTCTCTCATATCTTCATTTGTATGTTGTGGTTTTGTCACGGATTGCCAAAGGGGGAGATTGTTAGGACATATGTGGTTCAAGTCTGTGAACATATGTCACTATTTTATGTAATTGGCTTATCCTTAGACAAAACGCACTTTACTTGTAATTGGGTAGATTTAGGATGAGTTTAACACTTCAGTTCAAAGTTAAGTGTTGAAGCCGTCAAAGTCTGTCCAAGAAACAAGCTGGGAAATGCAAGATTTTAAAGCTCGACACATACCTCGACAGATACATCTATCGAGCTTTAAAGGAGCTGTTTTGCCCGAGTCTCGACAACTATCTCGACACCTCTCGACACTTCTATCTGTCGAGAATTAAAGAAAACAGATTTTCAGGTCTGTTTCAAGTCTAATCCGTGAGTGTGTTTTTGGGACTTCTTTTCTCCTAACCCTAGACATATAAAAGGATTATTTTAAGGGCCGTCAAAGTAGAGATCACAGAAAACAAGTTGCACATTCTTTGAGAACTTGTTGTTCATGCAATTTGTGATCTGACAGACAAAGTTCGTGCCCTAATTCATCCTTGATGATTTGAAGAACTTTGCAGCCAACTCTCTCTCTCTCCATAGTTGGTAATTGAAGTCACGTACCGGAATCCGCGCATTTGGTTAGTCACGTACTTAGGAGCCGTGCATTAAAAGGAGAAACTGTCACTACAGAACAAGTCCAATTGGGTATTGGGGTAAGAGTTCAACTGTAGGTTGGTGAGGTACTGGGATTCCTTACTTGTAACTGCTTGTTGTGATAATAGTGGAGTTTCGGGAGTGGTGACCTTAAATCACCCGGTGGGGTTTTTGCTGTAAGGGTTTTCCCCATTCGTGAACAAATCACCGTGTTCTTTATTTTCCGCTGCATAACTTAGTTTGGTGATTTGTTTGTGCTGCCACGTGATATTGCATGTTAATTTGATTAATTAAAAACTGGGCTAATTAATTAATCTAAGTTATCACAAGAGGTCAACGCGTTTGTGGCCTGTCATTATGGTTGTTGCTCGTTAAGTATTTTTGTGTTACATGTCATATATTTGTAACAAGTATAATTGTGTATGGTTTATTTTCATTGTTTTTTTTTTTTTTTTATATTTTTGATATTTTAGTTTATTGTTAATCTATCATGACTTTTTTTTTGTTGGTCATGTATATATTTGTGTTACTTTTTTTCGTTCATAGCTTATATATATATATATATATATATTGAAACTTACAGTCATATTTTCATAATTATTAATTGTAAACTAGTAATTAACAATGACTTCTTTAAAAGTATACTAGTCCAAAACAAACCAAACCGCACCTTGTGCACCGCACCATACTACACATGTGATTGCAAAATTGAGGTGCGGTGCTGTATGGTGATGATTTTGGCCAAATCACACCGTAAACTCCCCTATATATGTGTGTACTCGATTGCTATTATTCTTTATTGCACCCATGCATATGCATGAGTTATAAGCTAATGTCAACTTAGAGGGGAAAAAAAAGGCTAGCTTATATTCTAATCCTAAACGCACACTTAAAAAGCAATAATTAAAAATTACACTTTTTTACTCTAAACTATACCCCAATTTGCACTTATCTCATTAAACTACAAAAATACACAATCAACCCCCTTATACTAAAACTCGTGTAACACTTATTGTGGATCATATGCATCATCATAACAAATTTGTAACTCATTCCATTTGAAATACAACAGATTTTACAATTACAATATTTTATACTTTCTTAAGTGCACTTCACAAAACACATGTTTGAAAAGCAATATCAAGTTGTCAAGGTGCTATTTCTTTTTTTCTTTTTTTTTTCTAAGAAAACAAGAGTAGTATGTGTTCAAATATGAAAGTCTATTATTTTACTTTTTTTTTTTTTTTAATTTTTATCTATTGTGTAACTTGTGTTGCTTAAATTAGTGATTTTTTTTTCTCAAAAAAAAAAAAAAAAAAAAAACTTAGTGATTTTTTTTTTTTTTTGGCATTCTTAATCTTCACTTCTTTATCTCTCTCTCACACACACCTTTATATGTATATGAGTATACTTGGAATCTGTTTGGATAGGCGTTATTGACAAGGAAAATGCGCGTTACGGATCTGAATGCAAAAAAAGGTAAATGTTTGGCAAAGCGATTTTAGCTGGATTGCGTTTACAAATCTAACCAAATCAACGGTTTTAGAAGGCAAAATTTCAGAGCTTTTCAATTCGTGTGATTCAATATCGATTATCGATTGCACTTCTTTTCATCAAAAAATCTGTTTTTCCCCCTAAATATTAGTATATATTCCAGCTCTATATTCTTTCTCAACAATCCTTCTTCACCAATTTCCCATGTATGACCTCTGGCTTTGGTCCTCTACTTCAATATTTGTCATTCTTTGTTACTGGGTCTACCTGGTAAACTTATTCTACATTCTTTTCCTTGAATCTTTCCTATAGATTTGGTTTATGCATGTTGGTTTAACAAATTATTTCAACATAAACTTTTTTTTGTTAATACTAGAGATCTGAGTTTGGTTTTTAGTTCTTGGTTTAGCAAATTAAATTTAGTTTTGGGATTTGCTTTGAGAGTTGGTGGCAATGGGTTTTATTTCCTCGAAAAAAAAATAGAATAAGTTGAAAAAAAAATGTTATTGTTTAAAGGTTAGTGATATAAATTCAATTTGTTTCTTAGATCAAAGTAACTCTCAATACTTTTGAAAAGGGTTGGGAGAATATTATAACAACTTTTGAAAAGAAAATAGGAAAAGAATATCTTAGGGTGAAGTATAAGCATAAGTGGGATGCATTGAAGAAAGATTGGGTACTTTGGAATAAGTTGAAGGGAAGTGAAATTGGATTGAGATGGTATGCAACCAAAGGGAGAATAGCTACAACTGATGAGTGGTGGGAGAGGAAGCTAATGGTACGTTTCATATAACCCATTGTACATATGTTGTATTAGTAGATAAACTATGCTAATGTAATTTATTAACAAAAATATTCAAACTTGTAGCCTTGTAGGAGGTACCTAAGGCTACAAAATTTCAAGAAAAGGGTTTGGAGAATGTTGAATTATTAGACATTATGTTTAAGGACATTGCAGTTACTGGAGATTTAGTGTAACACCCCAACCTTTATAAAATAAAATAAATAAATAAATAAAAAGGGGTTTTAGCAATATAATTTTAAGTGAGGGTAGTTTTGTAAATCCATTCCCAAGATATTTGTATTGAGCGGTCCAAAACATATATATACATGTTATCTCCCGAATATTTTTTCCATTTAACCTTACTATTAGAAGAATTTTGTTAGTGGACAAGTTGCAAAAGAAAGTGGAAAACTAGCATCTCGAGTTTTTTAACTCAAGTTCAATAGCAAATCGAGTTTTAAAAACTTGAGTACCAGAGTTCTGAGACACTTGACCTAAATAAAAATTCCAGGTGGAATCCATGTGGAGCACGAGTCTCTAAGACTCGAGTTCCAGTGCGTAGATATGACATACAACCCCACAAACGTACCTGACTTTAGAAAGAAGAAGCTCCAATCAAGAACCAACCCACCAATCTCCAACAAATGTTCAACCCTTCAAAACCCAAAAAGCAACAAGACCCTTTTCAATACAAACCAAGACAACAAAAAGCAAGCAATGCCCACATAGGCATTAGACCAGCTGAGGTAGTTTTGGTTGAAAAATCAACAAAAAGATTCAATCTTGTTCATCTCTCTTCCATAGCTTTTTCTTGCAAATCATTTAGATCTTTAAGATTTGTGTGTAATTTGTTCAGATCGTTTCCTCGGTGATGGAGATCGTGAACTGTACCGTAAATCGACGATCGGGATGTGCTTGATGGAGACTGGATTTGTGTGTGTCGTGGGTCTTCTTCTTTGTTAGGGATCTTCTTCTTCTTTCTTTCTTTCTTCTGGGTTTCCTTCTTTCTTCTAGGTTCTTTCTTCTTTTTTTGTGTTTTCTTTTTTTGGGGTCTGAGTTTTCTTTTTCTGGGGTTTGTACTTCTTTCTTTCTTCGGGTTCTTTCTTCTTTTTCTGGGTTTGTACATTTTTCTTTTGTGTTTGAAATCGAGTGTAAAAAACTCGAGATTTATGTTTTTTTAGACTCGACTGTTAAAAACTCGAGATTTACGTGGCATAAACATATCCAACTCAGCAAGTAGGAAGCGAGTCTTTAAGCCTCGAGTTTTATATGGACTCGAGTTTCTAAAACTCAAGATGCTAGTTTACAATTATCTTTCAAACTTGTATTAACTTACTATATTCTATCCCTTCACAATATTAGTCTGAAAATATCCCCGTTATCTCCCTCTCACCCTCCCAGCCCATCTTCTCTCTCGCTTTTCTGCTGGTAGGCCGAACCATCTCCTCTCTCTCTTTGATATTTACACTTCACTTCATTACCAAATTGGACAATTAGCTTCACACAATGAAAATAAGGGGTCTTTCATCTCTCATTACTCACACAAACCCATGGCCTTTCATTATTTTTTTTGTGGTAGAAGCTTTTGGGTTAAAGATTTTGGTAAGAAACCTCTTCACAGTTCTACTCCTACTCCTAAGATTAGTTCTTGCTATTAGTTCATATGTTTTTGGCTATTCTAAGTTACCTTGGTATTTCTTAATCTATTTATATAACAATCCTTTTGATTGCATGTTTAATGATTATTCTTATTTTCCTTGATACACGTTTTGCACTTTAGTAGTCTTTTGATTGCTAGATGCCACATATGGACTTTGCTATTCTATTTGTTATAAGAATAAGTCTTGTGCCACATAAAGTGGCACAACAAATGACACAACTCGCCTATGTGGTGCGTTGCGGTTGGTGGAAGGATGTCCCCACATGGACCCACCACCACCCCTCCACCAACTATAACTTGTCACATGGGCAAGTTGTGGCATTTTTTGTGCCATTTTATGTGGTACAAGACTTACTTTTATTATAAATCAAGATTCTTATGACCAAATGTGAAGGGGTGATACCGCATGTACGAAATGATTGGAAGGTTATATGGAGTTCATGGATTGGCTTACGAATTCACGTGCTTTCTTCGAAATGTGTTTTACTTAGTTAATTTTAACAATAGTTTAGTTAATCATTTAGTGCTCAAAAGGGAAACTCATGAAATATGCTACCTCTATTTTGAATTGATGTGTTTTATGTTATGTTCATATATGCCCATTGCTTGCAGTAGAGAATTAAAATGTTTTGGTTTTGTGTTGTGGCACTATGAGTTTGTATGCTTGTTTCATTCTTATTTGGGAATGGGTACTTGTCTTAGGTTGGGCAAGCTAGGCTTTAGTGCCTTTGATTTGATTTAGGGGATCCTTTTCAATTTTGGAGATAAATGTGATGGTAAACTTTGTGATAGGCCTTGTTATTAATACATTTGATCCTTATGTTTCTAGGTTTCGAGATTCTTGGTGATGGACCTAATGACTGGATTGGTTGATTTTGTGATGCCCAATTGAGGTAAAATCGGTTGGCTTTCCGAGGTAAGTAGCTTTTTAATGGGATTTTTGGAAAATAATCATGTTTCATAAACTTCGTTTTCGGGTCAAACACATTTTGAAAAATTATTTGTGGAATTGTGTTTTCTTAAAAGGTATTGTGTTGCGACCTTATTATATATGATAATATATGAAAGTGCATCATATTTGGTAATGCATATGGGGAAATGCATGAATTGCTGACTTGGAAAATATGAGCATCTTTGATTTAATCTTTGATAATGAATTTATGGATTTTATGGTATAATGAAAAATTTAAAGGTGCTTATCTTGTCTTTTATTATGTGGGAATTAATAGAAAATTTTGTTGACAAAAAATGAATTTGGAAACTTACAAACTTTGTGGAAGTTTTGGTTTTTTAAGGTTTTTCTGAAACTACCTAGATATAAATTATGTATTTGATAGGAAATGTAACCTGTGAACTTTATGTTGTTTTAACTATATGCCATGTGTGATTTCCCGGATCACTTAATTTGGATTTCATAGTCTTTGTGACAACAGAATCAAATCTAGGTCAATGCCTCTTCACTTTGGATGATGTGTTCTTCCCTGGTGCTCATAGAGGGAAGAGGTTCCTTGATTGTGTGGGTGATGCTACTACCCATGAAGCCAAAAGACCATGTGCAAAAGAGGTCCTACTGGACACGTTCTCCCTGCTGCCTATGGGGGTGGGAGACAAAACCTTGAAGGTATGGGTGAGGTTGCTGCCCATGGGACCAAGAGACTGTATACCAAAAAGGAAAATATCATGTCAATTGTGAATGGGTGGACTCCCTGACCAGTCTATGTGGTAGTGTGTTATCTTTGTGATAAATTACCTTATGTTAGATTTTATGGTTTTGGAATTGTATTGTTTGTTCTCACATATTATAGTATATAGCTTCATGGTATTATTTTAATTACTTTGAGAATATTATGGATATTTAGTTATTGAAATATTTTATGAAACTACTTGGAAGTGAATTGTGTGTTTCAAATACGTTAAATTGTGAGCTTTCAATGTGGTTTTGTCATTGTGCCATGATATTGGTGATTACCCCATCTGTGTGACAACCTCGTCTATGTGACGACCTGTCTGTGTGGCGACTCCATCTGTGTGGCAACCTTGTCATGTGTCCTTGGGTGAGATTTCTAATTTTGAAATGGTATTGGATAATTTTTGGCTCATAGAGAATAAAATATGATTTCGTAGTTATTTTGGAAAGCTTAGCGCTATGTTATTTCTACCATTCTTGTCGTGTTGTTAATGAAATTGATTTTGCATAAATTAAACGGAAATTCCCAAATTATAACATGTTTTGTAAAATGCTTATTATCATTGAAACCTTCATTTCCCCCACCCCATTAATTATGCTACTTACTATACTTACTAGGTTTTAGCTCATCCCACTCTCTAACAGTCTTATAGATAAATTAGCTATACGTTAGGCATGAAGCTTAGTTTATTGGTGGTGATTAGAGTACTATGCTAAGTGGGAGATTTGTGCTGTAAATTGTTGGTGACTCAACTTACTAAATTTATTGACGCCATGGCTAATTCTACTGGAGATTAGGCTCTTAAGGTTTGTTAGCCATAGGCCTAGATTTTTTGCTGAGGTTACATATCTTAGAGAGGAGCATGACTTTGTGTTTATTTTATTTGGAGCTTTGGATTGTTATATATATTTGGAGACACATGATTTGTAGGTTGTATTGCTTGTATATGTATCATAGAGCTCTGACTTATATTGTGGAGGGATCAACGTATTTATTTACTTTATCAAACGGGAAAAAAAAAATCCTGTACAGTCTCTCGAAGGCTCGGTTTTTCATGCTTTGGATCCTTTTAGGTTTGAAACATGACATTTAGTGTGTAATCTTAATCTTTCTACACAAGACAAAGGAAAAAAAAAAGCAAACTTTGCTATCGTCCACACTAGGCAAAGGGAAGAAAGGAGAAATAGCATTAAAGTTGACACAAAAACTTAAACGTATTTGTGATGTTGTAGAGTTAAGGAACTCAGCTTGTTTAGTGAAGCCAGGTGGTACCATTCATAATGTCATGGAACGTGTTTGCATTTTGGTGGCATTGAGAAGGGTATCGAACTCTACCTTATGGCAGCTCATATTTTTCATAAACGAGAAAAAAGAGAGATGTTTGTCGTGGCGAGAGAACCACATTTGCAACTTTAGTTTCTGTAAAAGGAAACAAGATTATTAGGCGGATACTACTTTGGCACTAATTAATTAGAAAGACAATTGCTAAAAATGTGTTCTTTGTGAGGTTTTTCGTGGTTTATTATTTTATCATTTGAATATGTTGGGATGTCTTAACAATATCTTTAATGGATATTATTTTTTTTAATCGTTTAAAAAATTTATTTATTGTGATTTATCTAATTTTTAGTTATCATTTTAGGTGTCATTATGGATTGCAATGATTATATTGATAATAGTGATGATGATCATTCTTATGATGTGGAAGATGATGATGATGAATTATATGATCTTGTTGTTGTTGGATGTCATACAACAATGATGTATTATATGAAATATTTTAATAAAGAACCTTGTAGAGATTCTAAACAAATTGACTATAGGTGGTTAATGGATTGTTTGACTGATAATAAAGCAAAATGTACCAACTGTTCATAATGAAGCCACATGTTTTTCTTCAATTGTGTAATGTTTTACAACATACATACAGACTTTGGCACACAAGGCATTTTAGGCTTGAAGAGTTAGTAGGTATGTGTTTGATTATACTCGGATAAGGAGCATGTAACAAGTTGGTCCAAGAAAAATTCCAACATTCTAGTGAGACTATACATAAACATTTTCATAGAATTTTGAAATGTCTTAACATAATGTCAATGGATATTCTCAAGCCTTCTGACCCTACATTTAGTGTAGTTCCAAGACATATATAAAATAATCCAATGTACATGCCACACTTTTAGGTATGCATTTCAATCATTATAATTTGCTTCTAATAATTGCTAGGATTATTTCCTAAGTTACTAAAATTTGTATCTTATTTTAGGATTGTATTGTTATCATTAATGGTACACATCCAAGTTGTTGCAGAGGACAAGAAAACTCCATATTATAATAGAAAGGGTATGCCAACTTTTAATGTGATGGCTGCATGTGATTTTGATTTACTTTTCACATTTGTTATGGCTAGATGGGAAGGTGCAGCACATGATACACATATTTTCTTAGATACAATTCGTCGACAATCTATCAACTTTCCAAAATCATCACAAGGTATATAATTTTTTTTATATATGAAATATATATGAAGGACATTATTTATGCACACTTTATGTGTTTTTTTTTCTTTTGCTAGGAAATATTATTTAATTAATACTGGACACCCCTTAAGGAAAGGAAATTTGACACCTTATAAGGGACATAGGTGCCATCTTCCAAATTTCGACGAGTTGGTCGTGACAATCACCTAGAAGAAAGGTTTAACTATGATCACTCATCACTTAGAAGTGCAATCGAGACAACTTTTGGAGTGTGGAAGAATAGATAGAAAATTTTGAAACAAATTACATCTTACAACATTAAGGACCAAAGAAACATTATAGTTGCTACTTGTATTTTGTATAATTTTATTAGAAAACATGATAGGGGGGGTGAGGGATTTGCATGGGATGAGCATAACTTGGACAATCCAGGAAGTAATATTAGTGAAGAAGATAGTAGTAGTCGGGCAAACGTTGAGAATATACGTGATGAGAAGATGAAATCTTTTCATGACAATATAGTTCTGTCTATCTATGGGTTGTAAACAATATTTTCATTATTTTTCTTTTGGACAAATTTTAATATTTTGGTTAAGAGCATTTTTATTTTACTTTATTATTATTGTTATAATGTGCGGCAAAATATTGATATTGTTAGTAATAAACATGTTAATATATTTATTTTCCTAGTCATTTATAGTCTTTCTCCTTATGATTTTTTTTTTATTGAAAAACTTCTCTCTATGAATTTCAACAACATCTTGATCATCATTAATTGATTATTATTATTAATGCAATTGTTAATCCTTTTAAAAAAACACTCATAACAGGAAAAACAATAACAAGATAATCTTAAAAATATAGTTCAGTCTTTTTTTGTAATTTACACCTAAAACAACAATTTTTAAAACAGCTTATCCAAACACTTTCTTAGGGTCTTAAAAACAGAAAATGCACATTTTTACATTTTTACCAAACGCTTATTTGTGGTTTTAAAAATGGTGTTTTCAAAAAGCACATTTTGAAAACATTATTTTTTAAAAACGCACTTTTTAAAACAGCTTATCCAAACAAACCCTTGGTGTAATTCTTGAAAAGTTACACATTTTTTAAACCGTAAATTTCTAAGAGATCTAACAGTTAAAACAACATCATTAAATGTTGTTGTTTTTAACCTTATTACCTAATTAATACTAACATTCTCTCTCTCTCTCTCTCTCTCTCTCTCTCTCTCTCTCTCTCCAATTACTGCTTTCCACTAGATAATATTGAGTAAGAGTAATGGTACAAGTACAAACTATTTTACAATATTTTTACAAAATATTAATGTAGCCAACCTCTTATTGGTTTTCATCTAGGCCCACCATTAATATCATTTTTTCATTTACCAATAATCACTCACTACATTAGTAGTTTGTAAAATAATTTGTATCTCTAACATTATTCATTAAGTTGGAGTAATGCTACATGCACAAATTATTTTACAACATTTTTGCAAAATGTTGATGAGGCCAATCTCTTATTGGTTTTCATATATGCCCATCATTAGTATCACTTTTTCACTTACCAATAATCACTCACCACATTAGTAGTTTGTAAAAAAATTTGTAAAATAGTTTATATATCTAGCATTATTCATTGAGTAAGAGTAATGCTACAAGCACAAACTATTTTACAATATTTTTATAAAATGTTGATGTAGCCAACCTCTTATTGGTTTTTATCTAGGTCCACCATTAATATTAATTTTTTATTAATCAATAATCACTCACCACATTAGCAGTTTATAAAATTTTTTGTAAAATAGTTTGTATTTTTCACAAACTATTTTACGACAATTTAACAAATCTCTATCCTTATTTATTGCTTTCCCGCTAGATAATATAGACTAATACTATATGCACAAACTATTTTACAACATTTTTACAAATTATTGTTGTGACCAACTTCTTACTGATTCTCATCTGAACCTACTACTAACTTTACTTTTTCACCTACTAATAACCACTCATTACATTAGCAGTTTGTAAAAAAATTTGTATTTCTAGCATTTTTTGATAATATTTTAATCAACACAACCTAACCCCCCCCCCCCCACACACACACACATATATATATATATATTACCAAAAATAATCTCATTTTCTCTTATTTCACAATTTTATGAGTCAGATAACTTTATTTTCTTAATGGTGAAGATTGAAGTATATTGACGTCAATAAACCAAAAACAAAGAAAAACTGGGCCTGAACAAAGGGGCCACGCTGGTGACTACAAAACACCAGTAAACAAAACAAATCTACAATATCAACATTTTAATAAATACATATGAACAAAGAGGTTGTTTCAAATTATACTTAGTGTAATTTCATAAGTGTTACACTTATTTTACATTATAGATCTCCTAGAGATCTAACAGTTAAAAATGAGAATAATATTAGAGATACAAACTATTTTACAAAAAATTTTATAAACTGCTGATATAGTGAGTAGTTATTAATAAATGAAAAAGTGATATTAATGATGGGCCTAGATGAAAATCAATAAGAGGTTGGCCATATCAACATTTTGTAAAAATATTGTAAGATAGTTTGTGATTGTAGTATTACTCTAAAAATAATACTTTACACATGAGCTTGCGTAATTAATTGGTCTCTTTTTTCTCTTTCCCTTATCTATTGCATTTACAATCATGTTAAAACTTAAAAGGAAATTTCTTTGTGCCAAATCTACAGCGATAACTATGAAAACAAAGATGAGTGTATCGAGTAATAAAAAACAATTATAGGCTAAAGTGCTAAACAACTATTATATCATCTATTAGATTTAGGTTGCGTCCAGCATTAGCTAAAAAATACAGTTTTTTTTTTATTTTTTTATTTAGCTTATTTTTTTTACTATTTATGAGTTTCATTACACTTTTTAGTACTATTTATAGGTTCTACTATACTATTTTAGCTAATTTTTAATTTTATCTACAGTACTTTCAGCTAAAAAATTTCAATTTCAACTAAATAAACTGTTCCTAAATGGACTCTTAAATTTGTATTCTGTTGGTTTTTTTTTTTTTTTGAAAATATTTTATTTTCAATTAACAAAAGGAAATGGCCAACAAAATCACAGTCCCTCCTCATCATTTGCATTATTTGCAAACTATTTTGCAAATCCATTTACATAATCAAAGTTCTAAAGGTCCTACCCAAAACCGAAGTCTTTTATTTTTCTATTAACTAGTCCAGCCAAATATGTACTTTTAGAATTGATGGCAAAAGTAATCCAAGTAACTCCAAAGCATAAACAGGCAGCCTTTTGCAGTCTGCACTACCTTGGTAACAATCAGTTCTCTTCGCTCAAATTCATTTTGATCTTTGATGGCCCATAGAAACCACGCTGTTGTGCAAAAATCTCTTTTTGGTTGTTGAAAATTCTGTAGCACTCCCAATGCCAAATCATAGAATAAAATTGGATGTAACAGGATTTCACAGAGATTTAAAAGAGCATGCAGGTGCCTTGTTTTTTCATCTATATCTCGAACAGTTTCATAGGAATTTTTTTTTTCACTAAAGGTTACGATGATCGAAAGAAAGCATAGAAAGTGGGAGAGAGTAGAATCATGTGAGGAATTGCAAAAAAATAGGGGATTATACATTATAGTGAAAAACTTGGGAATTTATTGTACTTCCTATACATAATACATGAATGAAATTTAATTCATGGTGGAACCCACCATTCATGTGAGAGGAGGGAGTACGCATTCATGGTACTCCGAAAGTACCTAATAATTTTCCGAAAAACTTTAGAGAGTCATGAAGTATTTAATTAGGAGAGAGATAATTATACTATTAATTATGTAAATATTTAATGATAATATGGGTAATGATGTTTCTTTTTTAACCATTGGATCTCTAAAAGATCTATGGTGTAAAAAAATGTATAACTCTTGTGGAGTTAGACCAGATGTAGTTTGAAGTTTTGAACCCATATCATAAATAAAAAGTATTTACATAATTAAAATTTTTAACAAACCTACACAATTATATCAAGCGGGATATATGAATATAAAAAAATAAAAATAAAAATTCTTTTTTTGTTAGACGCCGTTGAAGCAAGCAACAAGTCCAGGCAGAAGGTATACCTTTCAATTGCTTGGTGTGGTGACAAAAAGGGAAGTTTGCTTATTTAGTGGATGATAGACTCAGATTTGAAGTTTTGGTTTTTTTTTTTTTTTTTTTTTTTTTTCAGGGAGCAAATGAAAGTTATTTGACTCTTGTTTTGGTAGTTGTTGTAAAATTAGAGAAAATGCAAAAAAAAAAAAAAAAAATTGTTAGGTTGTGTTGAATAAAATATTATCTAGTGGAAAGCACATTCTCAAAGAAAAAAGATCTAGTGGAAAGCAATAAATAGAGAGAGAGAGAGAGAGCATTAATTAGGTGATAACTAATATATAAAATAAAAAGCAATAACATTTAGTAACCATCAAAGACCCGTGCATTGCAAAGTTTACTTAAAAATATATATGTAAATAAATCAAAAGATTCAAAATTATATTAATAATTAGTTAGTCACGTTATAAAACACATTAATGTTATGACATATAATTAATACATACATTTGAGTCATTTTTTATCAACATATTATGTAATATATAAATTTTACTTTTTTTTTTTTTTTTAGTTTTAATATGTAATATAAATTTTACATATTAAAACATAAAATTATGATATAAAATCAAAATAAATATTAAATTTATTTTAAATTACTTGAAACTTTTGCTAATAGAATTTTAGATGAAGTAGTGTATGGTCATAATTTGAACCCAAACCCAACAGTGTGAAAGGGACGGGCCTAAAGAGCCCAATACAATGAAATTTGTAGAGAGTGTGCTTGAAATCTAGGTCTATGGGTGTTGGATAACAAAAATGATGGACTAGATTGCCAAATCACATGCAATGAACTACTCTTGTATTAGAATCTCTCTTCGGATGTAAGCCGAGAATAAATTGTATTCTCTTTTCTTTTCTCACCAAAAGGTTACAGTTAAGGTTGATGGAGTATCTAGTGTTCTCTCTTTCTTCCCCATCCCCCTACCAGAATGCCTTTCTTTTTCTTTTATATTATCCTCCTCCGTTTCTCCTTCTTTCACGTGTGGATCAGACCACTCATTAAGATACTTGTCCCATCCACCCCCACATGAAGTCTTCAAACCATAGCTGTAAGGCTGATCACTATTATTCAGATGTCGCTTTCTCATTAATGCGATCAGAGAGGTTGGTGCAGAGTCTTCAATGAGGTGGTAACAGTTTTCTCTAAGATATTTCTCCTTCAGTCTTCCTTCTGGTGCCCTCATGGAACACATTTTTATCCATGGGTCCTTCTAGACTATCATTTCTACCCCCAAGTCGTACCATCTGATCTTCACTTTATTGAGCTAAGGAGTTGTCTCTCCTCGGACTATTTCCATCAGCTTCTCTCGCAACAGTTTGCTCACAGGCCTTTAAGTCTGATACTGTTACTACTATTAACAATTTTTGGACAAGTAAATACCCTCGGGTCAAGCCCAAGCCCATGAACATGCCCTGAACCTTTAGCCCTCACAAGTAGAATTTTAAATTTCTTATAGTTTAGAAAGTAGGCTGTTATTCATAGTAAATTGTTGGTAAAAGAGATTGACCTACATTAACTATCTATAGTCCCCCTAAAAAAAAAAAAAAATTCTATTGTCACTATATTAATAATTAATGAGAGTAAACTATTTTTATGCATTTAGTAGTATAACCTATTACCAAAACACTTAAATTTTGAAAAGAAAAAATTGAAAAGGAATGATCATTTTGAGGAGATAAAACATGGTATTTGAGGCTTATAAGTATTATTTTGACTTTCTTAATGCATAATGTAAACAAAGAAAGAATAAGTGTTAACTTTATGTGTGGAGCAAAGTTGCTAGAGATGATTATATATGAGATCTTCACATGTTTTGTAACCAAATTGGCAAATAAACTCTTCGTAAGAGTGTCATTAAAAAGTAAAACAAATCCTAAACTAAAACTCTTAATTCACGGGAAAAAAACTAAAATTGGTAAAACTTGAACTTTTTCAAGTGTGTTGAAAATTTTAAAAGTAGATAAATTAACACTTAGATTAAAATTGATGACTTTCAAGTGTGTGGATTGAAAATTTTTAAAGTAGATAATTTACCACTTAAATTAAAATTGATGACCAAAAAAAATGTGTATTGACAAAATAAAAATTGTAGATATTCATATAGTGATGAAGAGGAAAAAAAAAGTTGATATCAACAATTACGCTTTGTATCTATCCAAAAATTAATATAGCAATAGTTTAAAAGTTGTAAACTTACTAGGAATTTAGTTAAAATTGAATTTTAGTGGAAATAGAATTTTATACTATTAAAATTTTAGCTAATAGAGTTTAATTTCAAGCAAACTATTTTCGTAAGAGTGTCATTAAAAAGTAAAATTTATACTAAACTTAAACTCAAACTCTTAATTCAAGGGAAATAAAAAGTGAAATTTGTAAAACTTGAACCTTTTCAAGTTTCTAGGCAAGATTGATGAAGATAAATAAAATAATATATTTATCTAAAAAATCATAATAATAGAAAATTTAATGATTGATAAAAATGATATCTAACCATATTTAATGATTGATAAAAAAAAAAAGATTAAGCGTGCATTTGGCATTGGCTTAAAAAGCTTTTTTTTTTTTTACTATTTAGCTTTTTTTTTTGCTACTATTCATAACTCTCATTGCGTACTATTCACGGGTCTTGTTATACTATTTTAACTACCGATTAACTTTATCTACAACAAAAAGTTTTTAGTTTCAGATAAATAAATTGTTTCCAAACATAAACTAAATAAACAAGAAATACAAAGAAAAAAAGTCACACGTGTGAAGAGGAAATTCAAAGAATTTAGTGTTTCATTTAAACACTAAAAATAGTTGAATACGTTGTTGTTGTTGTTGTTTTTTTTTTTTTTTTTCTTTGTGTTTTTGTTGCTGTTTTTTTTTTTTTTTTTACACATAGTAATATAATTTAAATTTTTTTTAAAAAGGATTAAATGAAGATTTTGAATTGTAATCAAAATAAAATTTTTATCAACTTAGAAATTATAGGAGAAGAATATAAGAAAAAAAAAATTATATATATATATATATTTTTAAGTCTAAAAAAATCTATGCAATTTGATATAGCCACTTAGTGCAACCACATCTTCTAAACCCAATTTTATTATATATTATATGATATGATATATATATATATATTTATTTATTTAAATCTTAAGATCTCTTAGAAATCTTCAATTTAAAAAATGTGTAGTTTTTCGAGAATTACACCAGGTCTAACTTTAAACTTAACTCATATATATATATATATATATATACCATATATGAGTTGGGTTCAAGTTATGTACATTTTGTGTAATTTTAAGGGGATATTTGGTAAAGTTATTTTAACAACAGTTTTCAGTGTTTAAACACTGAAACACATATTTTACTACACTTTTTAAACAATACATATTTCTACAACACTTAAACAAACATACTAGAAATCTCTAACCAAACGGCCCTTAAGCAACCATTAGATTACATATTTTATATTTTATTAACATGCATACCAATATTCATGCTACTTGGCAGTTATTTTCCATTCAATCCATAAACTCATATTTTATACATTATTTTAAATTACAAAAACTTGAATATAAACAAGTAATTGATGACATGAATATTGATATTTGATCATCTTAAAATTTTGCAAATATGAAAACTATACAAAGATAATATAATCTAATTATAGAGTGTAGACTGGTCAAAATTCGCATCCAATCAAAAAATATTAAGTGGTATAATATTACTTAAAGTTACACCATGTATAAGTTAAACCCAACCCATAAATAATGAGTAATATATAAATCTATAATTCGTCCTCCAAATTAAAAATCCTTGCTATATCCCGAACTTGAAAGCAAGGATTCAAATAATCAAATGTGTATAAATCATAATCACGGTCTACAGGATGGTAGTGCTACGGTTGACAAGAACTAGACATAGGCGCACAATAGCATTTGAATTCGAGGAGCTGGTACAAACCATAAATTTGTACGTGCTTTTTTGGTTTTTTTGGTTTTTTTTTTTTTTTTTTGAGAAACATAAATTTGTACATGTTGAAATGTGCCTTGGGCTATATATCGATCGGACCAATAACTTGTATTGTATTACTACTTGCACCCATATTTCACCGTGGCGCTTTGGAAACCAAAAGAACATTTTATTTTTCAAATATACAATCATATATCATTACAGAACATTCTCAAAAAATATATATATATATATATATATATATATATCAATACAGAAACATTAAAGTATTAATGATTAATTACTTATTGTCAGAGATAAATTAATTAATTAAAAGCATCCATTAATTTACTGCACTTAAATTGTAAGTGATCTTTCATGCATGGCTCACGTATAGTACACCAGACCCTTTGAGCATAAACTGAGGATTTCAATTGCAAAACATAGTTTAATTTTTCGCCTGTTTGGTTTCATTCGTGGATAGGGTTTTTTTTTTTTTTTTTTTGGGGGGGGGTGGGCGCTAGCGTGGAAAGAATTATTTGCTATGGGGAGAGGTCGCCTGTGAATTGTGACATATAAGATTCTTTTTATTAATCAACTATATATGTCTATAGATGAAGTTCGGTTTAAGAATATATATATATATATATATATATATAGTTCGAAATTTGACTTTATCCTATCTTTAGAATTAATGTGATACAATTTTTTTTTTTTTTTCCTGAGAAAAGTGTCTCTCATTTCAAAGAAATTTATTTGAAGGGACTCTACCATGTCACATTGTCACCACGTCTTTAGAATGTAAAATTTACATCATACGGTCTTTCTTTTAAGGGCACATAAGCTAATGGCGAACAAAAAACCTGATTTTAAAATTATCCAAACAACACTATAATTATTAAAACTTAAAAGGAATATAATTAGTTTTAGTATAGTGTAATGTGGGATAATTTTTTTTAAAAAAAAGTAAGCTGGATTTGATTTAATTATACCTAAAAAAAAAATATGGTTTCAAAAATTGTAACTCAGAAATTAAACTAATTTATAATAACCTTAATAATTCTTTTAAAATGTATGTATGCAATGATTAAAGAGTATCATTATACTACGATTATAGACTCAGTGTGTTACAGTCAGAAAATTAAATATTTCTATCGTGCGTCATTGGATGACAATATAATAAACCTCACACACCGTTGACACAACCATTCTACATGAGGTCATCTTTTTTTATTTCTTTAATAAACTATATGAGTTCATCTATTTTCTACTCCATCCATTTAAGAAATTTGTGACACGTATGAAGGTTATATTTCATAATAGGAGTAATATTTTACACTGCCTTGCTTAGAGCACTTGCAGCAGTGGAGCTAAATAGTTATATAGCTATTTTAGCTTCACCAAAACACCAAAAACCTTCTCGCAGCAGTGGATGTATAGCTAAAATTTTTAGCTTAATTGCTACAGTGCTCATGTATAGATACATGAGCACTGTAGCTCAAAGCTATAAAAAAAATAATTTTTTATTCAACTTCCTGATTAAAATAATATAGGTTGATTTTTTTTTTCTTTTATTCACGCCTCTGTCTCTTTCTCTCTCTCACAGTCACTCTCATTTCTCTTCACATGAAGCTCTCTCTCATAGTCCCTCTCACCTCTCTCTCACAGTCCATTTCTCTCCACCTGAAGCTCTCTCTCATAGTCTCATTTTGTTTTTCGCCGATCAGACCAACGCCTCCGCCGGCCTCAACGTCATCGGCCCAAGCCCCTAGCCGCCGATTTATTGGTTTGGTTTTTCGCCATTTAGACCCACACCTCTGCCCAGTCCTCCATCTCAACACTCGCCCAACGCCGATCAGACCATTGCCTTAGTTTTCTACCGATCAGACCCATCCGCCTCAGACCCACTTCTCTTCCGCTGATCAGACCCACACCTTAGTTTTCGGTTGGTGTTTTTTTTTTTTTTTTTTTTTTTTGCTGTGAACTGGTGGTTGTGGCAGTTGTGACTGTGGCTGTGGCTGTGGCTGATGGTAGATGTGATTGTAGTCGGTGCTGTGAATACTTTTTTAGTAGTTAGATATATTATTTTATTGTAGTAGGTATATTATTTTATTGTAATAATTATATTATTTTATTGTGTTAAAAGTTAAAATAGATCTACTGCTGCAGCATGTTGTGTAAAATGTATAAATAAAATAGATAAAATAACTTTTTATAGAATTAAATTGTTAAAATTTTAATCCACTGCCGTGAATGTTCTTAATTTCTTTGTTTTTTCTCCCAATCTCCGAACGATGTTAACACACCGACGAAATTGACTTTTTCTTTTTCACTTTTATCTCTTGAAAAGATAAACATTGCTTTTTCAAGACACTATTGCTAGTCATAACATTGTACATTTACTTTAATAATTAGTAACTATGGAAAAGGATAATTTAAAATGGAAAAGTATTATCAGGTAGTAAAGCATTTTATTCTGGTGAAAGTAATGATTATTGCACATCGATATGGACAAATACACGTGTACAATTCATCAAATATATATATATATATATATGTGTGTGTGTGTGTGTGTGTGTACAAACAACTAAAAATATGAGATGAAATCTTTTTTTTGTGAGTTGAAATTTTTAATGTTGAAAAAAAAACTTTATCAATGTGAGTTGAAATCTTAAAAGATACTTTATCTTGCTATTTCAGTTGTTGCATACCTTTGTATTTGTTTAATTAATGTACAATAATTATTATCATTCTAGTCATTACTAAATGCATTATTTTTATAAAAGAAAAAGTAAAGAAGTAATTTTGTTTATCAAATCAAATGAGTCTACTAACGAGTTTTTGTGGGCTTGCCGTATGATTATTTTTATTTTCTAATTTTTCCCTTCTTATATATATATATATATATATATATATATATATATATATTTTAACCACTTTTAAACATTTGGATAGACTTCTTTTACGCATGTGATGAAAATTACATGTAACTTATTTTATTTTATATTTTATAAATCCCATTTCATCGTTGGTGTATTTTTATATTAAGAAAAATACTAAACTCTATTATGAAAAATGCAGGAATAATTTTTAATGATAACACATTACGAATAGATTCAAAAACCAATGTATTATCCATACATGTATGTTGCAATTATGGAAAACCCTACGCTGTTATAGATAATATTAGAAAAAAAAATTTGTGTCTAATCCACATCTCTTTAACCCCCTAATGATCTCATGGGTGGATCTAAAACACCGTTCTTTAAAATAAAAATAAAAAATCATTTTGACTACTTAAAAGCATTCACTTTAATTTGTAGGAGATGGATCTTTAAAGAAAAAGGAATGGTAGGGGTAAAAAAAGAGAGGTCTAAGAAAGACAAGTGTTGAATGATAGAATGTACTATTTTATGCCTTTAACATAGTCTCAATATATGAGTCTCACAATCATTTCTTAAAGAAAAAGGAATGGTAGGGGAAAAGATCAAGCTTGGTGCTTTTGTAGATGTTGGATAATGATGATGATAAAGAAGAAAAGTCTAGCCCTTGATTTGAGAGATTAGTTTTGTTACTATGTTTCCTTGAAAATGATTTGTTTTGCAAATGGTATTGTTGAATATAACACTTTTTTTTTTTTTTAATTTGAAAATTGTAACAAAACAACATATTTTATATTGTAATACTTAACTACAAAATGTTAACAGAAAGAGATGGAAGGACTCTATTATTCATTTTGCAAATTTGACAAACAAAATTGACCAAATTAAAATCTCAAAGACCAAATTGACAGCTTGTGTAAATCGTAAGAGACTAAATTCTAGTTTAGCATTTTATTTTTAATGTACGGCTGGCAAATTTAATAATTTTTTATATAAATATTCTATTTAATTGTTTAGAATTTAATTTTTTTTATACATATTCTATTACTCTTTCCTAAACACACTTGTCTTTTATTCTCTCAACTCCTTACCGTCGTTCCTATCTTTTTCTTTTTTAATCATTTTTATCTCATCAAAACCACATGATTAGAGATGTTAATATCCCTCCATTATGCATCTCATTCTAACTTGTCATATTGTCATTCATTTTAAGCTTTTTTTTTTTTTTTGAAGAAGAAATAGGAAGAGAATAAGACACTCATAATTTGATCATATCGCTGACATTTTCTCTAACTTCAAAAAATTGTTAAAAAGATTTGCTTCAACAAAATGTAAAAAGATTTTAAAATGTTAGTAATATAGAATTGCTCTTGTTAAAAATTAAAATAAATAAAAAAGAGGAAAAAAAAAAAAAAAGTAAAATAATTATTTTATTGCAAGTTATAAAGAACGGAGCCGTAAGGTCAATATGAAGAGTCAAGTGAAAGGACATAGCTTTTTTGTGGGCAAGGAAAAAACCTTAAATATTCTTTTGTAAACCTCTTGTCTCTTGGCTTTTCCTTTTCAACAAGGTTTCTGTTTCTGAATCTCGAACCCTCTGATATATACACTACACTACTCGTTTAATCAATGATATGGATAAAGTCTATCTCATCATCCATTCTCTCAGGTTAAAAGAAAGCCAAAGAAAGAAGTCGGTGCTAACATATATGCCTTTCTTTCTTTTGATAACTGGTAATGCCTGTACGAAAGAGTCCCAGTTTCCTCTGTTTTTTTCTTTTCCTCGTACTTTTTTCCTTCCTAGATAAGAAAGCTCCTTCCTTTACTCTCTGTCTATAAAAGAGTCACAGAGAAATGGCCAAATGGGTTTTTGATGACATAATGTATTAATGCACGCAGAGATGATATAAGAAGAAATGATGATGAAGGAGAAGGGAGAGAGTTCAAAGAAGATGAGAGCAGTTCCTAATGATCATGGCTTCACTGAAATTGTGCTCTCTTGGTCCCTTGAACAAATTGAAAATCAAGAACTTTTCAAGGACCAGGTTTGCCTTCTTCTTTTCTTTTGGTTTACTTCTTTATTACAATCTCACTTGAATTTATTGCACATTTTACAATAATATTTTAACTTTGCTTACAACAGAAGATGATTTTTTATTTTTTTCTTTTGAGATACAGCTTGCAAAAGAAGACAGTATGTGTTAGTATTTTTTTTTGTGGGCTTTATTATTTCAGGCCCAAGCCCATTTCAGTTTCCTCTAAAGACAAAAGCTCCTTTTGGCATATCATTTTCTTCCACATACCAAAATACAGTTTTATATTAATGGGTTTGTTATTATTATTTATTTATTTTTAGAAAAACCTACCAAACTTTTGAATTATATTAATGGGTTTGTTATTATTACTTATTTTTTGCTAATTCGATAGTTACTACAATGGGGAGGGGGATGAGGGGGACTAGTACCCTGATTTTCCTTAGAGGAGTGCAAGTAATGCTACTGAAATAGATGTTTAGTGGAGAGGGGAGGGTGATTTGAATTTATGGAGTCCACTCCATTATTAATGGGCTAGTAAAATGAAATAGTTGTTTAATGTTTTAGCCATAGTCCGTATATAATGGGACAAAATGTACATGATATAGAATATATACAATATGAAATACTATAAGCGTTTCATACTTTCATTTGTTTTAATGAAATATAAAAATCATTTTAAAAGCTCGACATAAAAAATTAAATGAAAAAAAAATGCCTAAATTGAATCACATACCGTTATATTAATGGCTATATATTAGATTATTTCTTTTAATACATTCCACTTTAATAGGGTAGTTATGTTATTTTAATTTTAATTTTTATTTGTGAGATATTATTGAACATTTAATTTAGGACACCAATTAGGTAATATAATAGATTAAATATATTGTATATTTTTAATTGTGGTATTAAGCAAATTAAAAAATTATTAGTAGTTTAATTTTTTATTTACTACCATATATTTGTGTGTGTATTTATGTGTGTATTATATAATGATCCATATTATAGAAAAATTATAATAAACTAATAAAGAAAAAAAATTTAAGATTAAAAATAAAAAATGAGAATGTTGACGCTTATATAAAATAATTCAAGACGTAATATATATATATATATATATTTTTTTATATATATATATTTTTTTGTTTAATAAAGGATGTAGCAGTTGTTTTCCCCAAACTATATATTCTAATGTATATTCAATTAAGAATGTGGTACAAAGTTTCTTGGTAGAGATTACAGCCTTTAAACATGGCGGTGTTTGTTCTAACCAAATATCCAAATTAAGTGTAGAATTTTACAAGCATTATGGCACTCTCTTGGGCAGCCTTGTTGCACACTCTGCTGGTAGAGTGAAAGCTTGAGTTGGTCTAGGTTGTAGCATTAATTTATTATTATTTAAAAAAAAAATTAAAAGAAGATATAGATTGAGAAGACAAAACTACATTCTTGTTCTTGTCATTTTTCTTGAAGGAAGAAGTAACCACAAGAAAATTAGTATCTTGTAAAATTTATATTAATTGCAAAGTGTCCTAAAGTTTGCATCCTTATTGTAAATTGGGTGTTTTATTGAGAATATAAGTGAGCTTACCAGCTTATAAACCTCCATGGAATTTCTTTGTTAGTCTTTTTTGAATTAATCCTTTGTTTTCATTCTTTATAGGTTGAAAAGATTCCACAGACCTTTGAATCAGTTGACCAGTATTTTCGTTCACATGTTTACCCTTTATTGGAAGAAACTCGTGCACAATTGTATTCAAGTATGGACATCATATCAAGAGCACCTTTTGCTGAAGTAATTGCATTTGATGAATCTAAGCCATACGGAAAAAATTTGTATGACCTTAAGGTTGATAACTGGAGAAACCGATTCGGTGATCATAGCAAGGAGCCTTACAAAACGTTGCCTGGAGATATTTTTGTTTTAGCAGATGCTAAACCTGAGCATGTTTCTGATTTACAAAGAATAGGAAGGTCATGGACTTTTGCGGCAGTCACTAAAATTCCAGAGGATGATAGTGATGATAATAGTACATCTACTAGCTTTAAAGTCAAGGTGTTGAAAGACATTAATGTTGATGGTGGGATCCAGAAATCATTGTTTGTTGTTTTCATGATAAACACAACCACTAAGAAGAGAATATGGAATGCTCTGCACATGTATGGGAATCTGAATATTATTAAGAAAGTCTTGTGCAGTAGTTCTTTGGTAAGTAAATTGGGTATGAATGTTGAAGATTTAATACTACTGAGTTTGCACTCATCTTGTTGCAACAATAGAATCCCTAGCATGGGTTATTGTGTACTGGTTATATTATTTTAATAATTATTTGAAAAAATGCTATGCTTAGGAAAAAGAAATTATTTTTGTCAAAATATTTTACTTTAGAAGGATTGAGAAGAAGATACAAAATTTTGTGACAAAAGATGTTCTTTTCATTGATCCTTAAGCAACTGTGCTTATTAGTTATAACTTATAATGCCAATGGGAGTTCCTACTTTTTGTCTTTTACAAGCTGGTAATAGTATTCCCCATATACAGCAGCCGGGCGTTTAAACTGTTGTGACAATAGGGTTTGACTTTATTAGCCTTCTGTTTCTCTCCCTCCTTTACCAAATTTTGGTTATGAAATGTCATGCACATGTATTTCCTTAATTTATTTATAAGTCAACTGCAGCAAGAGAAACTTGCTTTGGTTTTCTTTATTTATACTTGTTTTACTGACATTTGTTGCTTAGACTTTCTATAATTGTTTCCCATTTCTCATGCTGCACAACAGAATGAGGAAGACTGTGATCTCTGTTCTGCACAGAGTGATGGCAGCGAGGGTGAGATATTTGCAACGAGTATTACTTCAAAACTGAATGAATCCCAAATTGATGCTATCCTGGCATGTCTTTGTAAGATGCATTGCAACCACAAGTTGTCTATGGAACTTATATGGGGTCCGCCTGGTACTGGCAAAACAAAAACCACGAGTACCCTACTCTTTACCCTTCTAAGAAAGGGATATAGAACTCTTACTTGTGCCCCAACAAATGTTGCAATTACAGAAGTGGCTTCACGCGTCCTAAAGCTGGTGAAAGAATCTTTTGAAACAAATAATAGAATTGATGCTTTGTTTTGCTCATTTGGAGACATACTCTTATTTGGGAATAAGGAGCGGCTCAAAGTTGGTTCGGATATGAAAATGATATATTTGGATTATCGGGTCCAAAGGCTTACTGAGTGCTTGGGGCCTCTGACTGGTTGGAGACATTGTTTTGCTTCAATGATTGATCTTCTTGAAGATTGTGTTTCTCAATTTCACATCTTCTTGGACAATGAATTTAGCAAAGAGAGAGAACAAAACAATGAAAAAGAAATTAAAGAGATAGAAAGTAGGGATGAAACTGATGATGGCAAGGGGAAATGCAATTCATTTCTTGATTTTCTGAGAAAAAGATTTGTTGCTACTTCATCACCACTCAAAAATTGTCTTCAGGTCTTTTGTACACATTTACCCAAGAAATACATTCTTGAGCATAATCTCCAAAACATTTTTTCTCTTATTGGCCTACTTGAGTCCTTTGAAACCTTGTTGTCTCAAGATAATGTGGAATCTGAAGCACTGGTGGAGCTTTTTTCAAATTCAGAAGTAGGTGAAAATATTTCTGAGCCATTTATGGATGTACCATTCCTGCTGTATGCATGGAGAAAAGAATGCCTTTCGCTTCTAAAAAAACTTCAGTGTTCATTTAAAGAACTTGATCTTCCAAGCACTATGAACAAATGGTCAATAAAGGAGTTTTGTTTCAAAGTAGCTTCCTTAATTTTTTGCACTGCTTCAAGTTCTTATAAGCTCCATTCAGTGGCAATGGACCCACTGAACATTCTGGTTATTGATGAAGCTGCACAATTAAAGGAGTGTGAGTCAACCATTCCCCTGCAACTTCCGGGTTTGAGGCATGCTGTCCTCGTAGGTGATGAGTGCCAATTACCAGCAATGATTGCAAGCACTGTACGTAAATGCTATTTGGTTTTTCTTTCATATTGATATTTTTGTTTACATGTGAATTGGTTTTCCTTTTCTGGTTTTTTTTTTTTTTTTAATATTCTTCAGAATCTTTTAATATCCTTTTGTAGATTTCTGAGGAAGCTGGTTTGGGGAGAAGTTTGTTTGAGAGGTTGAGCTCATTGGGTTACACGAAACATCTTCTTGATATTCAGTACCGAATGCATCCATCTATAAGTTTTTTCCCGAATTCACGTTTTTATGGGAACCAGATTTTAGATGCTCCAAATGTCAAAAGAAAAAGCTATGAAAAACAATATCTTCCCGGTCCGATGTTTGGTCCCTATTCTTTCATAAATCTAATAGATGGTAGGGAAGAGAGGGATGATTTTGAGCGTAGTTGGAGAAACATGGTTGAGGTTGCTATTGTGGCGAAAATACTGGTGAATTTATACAAAGGTAACTCCTGTTGAAGTCTTATATTCTTATACCCATCTCAAGATTGTCTTTATTTTTAAAAATAAGTTCAATTAGGCTTTATAATTTTTCTAAAGAAAAATTATTGACCTTGATGCTATATTATTCTTCAATTGCACTTTATTCTTTCTACTCTATAATCTTACGACTTTTTAGCACATTTAATTCATTGATTTGATTCTGTATAAACTGATTTGATTGATCTCTAATTCCCTAGAATATACAAACAAGAGGAAGTTTATAAGTTTTGTCGAATTGACTTTGTTATACTGTATAAAATGAGCAATTGCAAATGTAAAAAACTCTACTGAGAAATCTTATTGTTGCTCATCTTTTTTTTTTTTTTTTTTATATAAATATTTTTTATAAATAAGGATAATTTAATTAAAAGAAGAAGAGGGGGAAGGCTCTGGCGCATCTCTATCCTCAGAAATAAAGACCCAAGAGGAAGAGAGTAGATGGTGAGGGTCCCATCCCACATACAAAAGCTGGCCCAATGCGCAATATTGTGTGCTAAAAAGTTTACATGTCTGCTGCCAAGGAAATTGCCAAACTAGCAGCAGCAGCTTCACCTAGCAAAGAGTCTAAATCTAGTAGCACTTTGGAATAGGCAGAGATTATATCACCTTTATGACCTTATCATTTCTACAAACTGCTGCAGCAACAGAGAAGTTGGGTGGGGTGGCAACATCAAAGTTAACTTTGTGCCAACCGAATTGAGGTCCTTACAGTAGATTCAAAAGAGTGCAGTCTCCTAAGCAGATTGATGGTCTCTGAAATTTCTAAATGCTTCCGATACATTTTTGAAGTGGTTCCAGAGTGCAGCCTTCAAGTAAAGTTTGGTTTCTAACCGACCAAAATTTTTCAAACAATGTGGACCATCTTCTTTTCTTAAGTTCAACTATTTGTTGGGAGAGATTACCTTTTTGATCAGCTCACTAGTAGATAGAATTACTAGCTTGCTTAGGTTGATTGGCCAGTTTGAGCAACTCACAAATGATTGTGAAAGGGCATTCAAGTAGGAGATGCTCTAGTGTTTCAGCTAGCTGGTTGCACAACACACAGAGGGTGTCGGCCAGGTTGAGGTCACCTGCTATTCAAAACAGATTTAATGGGGATACGGAGCTTGGATATCCTCTGCACTAAGTCATTGTTGTGTTCCAGGAAAGCGCCTCTGGATAGCACTCCTACCTCAATATTGATTGTGAAAATATTATGACTATAGAAAGATTTCTAAGAAATAAACAGTAGGAACGAAGCAAACCCAAAATCTGAAAATAAATAAACACACACAAACAAAAGAACACCAAGGATTTATGTGCTTCGGCTGCCTGGCAACAATGAAGAAATTCTAGTAATCAAATATGGAGATATACAAGTTGGTGTATCAATATTTTCACACACACCCAATCCCCAATACACCCAATAGCTCTCTCACAAATACAAAGAATAGAGAAAACCTTGCATCCTATTCTAAACTAGAGAACTCTCACAATAATATACAGCAGCCAAACTCTCTATTTCACTCTACAATTCTCTCTATTTCACGCTCTTTTCCATCTCTACAATTGCCGCAACACCTCCCTTATATAGGATATCAAGTTGGCAAAGATGAGTCCTTGTATTACATGCAACTTCTTTAAGTCTACGTGCAAAGTACTACTCCAAGTAGAGACAAATTAAAGTTCTTCAAGTTGAACTCCAAATCTCATCTCAAGGATATCTAGTTTGCTACTATTCCAATCTAGTCAATATACTTTGAGCACGTGAGCTCCAAACACCAATTCCAAGTTGAACTTATCTAAGGCCAGTTGGGAATCAGTTTGAAAGTAATCCAATAACAAGAGTCCTAAAACAATTAAGAAATAGAGTTGCACTTGGAATAGACTCCAAGTCTTGTATGCCAATTCAAAACAAATCATGGATTAGGATAAGTCAAGCCACCACCGACTTCACATGTTGCTCATCTAGCAATATTCATCTTGATCAATTTAGATCATGAACATTTTTACCAGAGATAAGTTTATTCTGAAGATGTTTGGACTGGATCATTTATTGGAGTCAAAAGGAATGCGAAAGTCAGTGTATTAAATCTTTTAATAGACTGCAAAGAACACATTTATTATCATTTAGGATAGTCATCTTATGTCTCTATCCTTTTACCTTTATATGTTTTTACCTCAGTCTCTTATGATGGAATTACGCTTTGAGAAACAAGCACCTAAACTTTTTTTTTTCCCTGTTTTGGCTCTTGCTTTGATTACAGCATGGATTGGCACTGACTCAAAACAAAATCTCAACATTGGTGTAATATCTCCTTATGCTGCTCAAGTAGTTGCAATTCAAGAAAGACTTGGGCGGAAGTATGATGACCTTGATGGGTTTACAGTGAAGATCAAGTCAGTAGATGGGTTCCAGGGTGGGGAGGAGGACCTAATTATAATATCAACAGTAAGATCTAATACTCATGCATCAATTGGGTTCACATCAAATCTGCAGCGAACTAATGTTGCTCTTACAAGGGCTAGGTAATATTTTATGTAAGTTTTTTCGAGAAGTTTGCCTTTGAATCCAGTTTAAAGTATTGTAAATAACAATTGGCCTTGTAATGCCTTTCAGGCACTGTTTATGGATATTGGGAAATGAAAGAACACTAGTGAATAGTGGATCTGTTTGGGAAACCTTGGTCCTTGATGCTAAGAATCGTCAATGTTTCTTTTGTGCTGATGAGGACAAGGATTTGGCAAAAGCAATTTTAGATGTGAAGAAAGAATTTGAACAGTTTGATGATTTGCTTAATCATGATAGCATACTTTTTAAAAGTGCTAGGTGGAAGGTATTTGGCCTGCTCATATCTATACTTTTCTCATATCTATATTTTTCATTATATATTTTCATATTTGTAATTTTTTTTCTTTTTGTGATAGATAATGAAAAAGTTTATTAAGAAAAAATAGTCAACCCGAGTACATTGGAGATGTACCGTGGGGGCAAAAATCAAGAACCAAAGTTACAATAATCAAGTAAAAGAGGAAGAGAAAAACAAGAAAAATGCGAAAGGGCCGCACTCCAAACAATGAGAGTGTGTAAGAAAAATGATTTAATCTCTAGCAAAAACCGTTCACATTCCTCAAAATAGCGAGCATTTCTTTCCCTCCAAATACACCATATCAAACAATGCGACACAAGTCTCTAAAAATCTATATATTGCGATGCCACCCAAATTTACCTTTCCAAGATTCAAACAACTCAATAACCTTAAGTGGCATAACCCAATGCAGCCCAAACAAACAAAAAACCCAATGACCACAACTCACAAGCTAAGAGACAATGAAGCAGAAGATGATCCATCAACTTTCTACATCTCTTGCACGTGTAACACTAATCAACAACAATAATACACCTTTTGCGAAGGTTATCAGTTATAAGAATCTTACCTAAAGAAGCCGACCATGAAAAGAAAGCCACACCCTTGGAGGAACCTTCAATTGCCACACCAACCTCAAAGGGAAAGAAAGGGAAGGAGGGTAGAAGGAAAGATTAAAACTGCTAACCTCAAACCCTCTACTTCTAGCTAGCTTCCAACAAACCTTATCAAGACCAACCCCCTACACTTTTGAAGAAAGCAAACAATGTCCATGAACCGATCAAAAGATTCTTCCTCCCAATCTTGCAGTGAACGACGAAAATGAAACTTCCAATGCAGCTGCCACCAGATCAGCCCATAACCTCTGCCACTAAAGAATCCCTTGCCCTGCTATGACCGTAAAGTTCTGGAAAAGCCTCTTAGAGGGAACAATCCCCACACTACATGTGCTTCCGAAACTTCACTCTAGTACCATCACCCACATCATACCATAACAATTTAGAGAAATTCAACCAGCCATTTTTAATAAACTTCCAAAGGCTAACACTATACGGACTAGTCACCTTTTTCGTGCACCAACCACCCTAAACATTCCCATATTTTGCCTCTATAACCCTCCTCCATAGTGCATCTATCTCTGAACCATAGCTCCACAACCATTTGCCCAACAAAGCAATGTTAAAGCTTCTCAATCGTCTGATACCTAGCCCCCCAACCTCTATTGGCTTGCAAACCTTAGCCCATTTCACTAAGTGAAATTTAGAATCACCGTTAATACCACCCCAAAGAAAATCTCTCTATAGTTTCTCCATACAATTAGCAACCTTCCTAGGTATAGGAAGAATGGAAAGGAAATAAGTAGGCAAGGAGGATAAGGTACTTTTAATAAGAGTGACCCTACCCCCCTTAGATAGATAAAGCCTCTTCCAACCTGCTAGTTTTCGTTCCATCTTCTCTAAAATAGGATTCCATACTGAGACTTCCTTTAATTTGGCGCCCAATAGAAGTCCCAAATATTTCAAAGGAAGGGAAGAATGCCTACAACCCAACAACCCCACTAGCACATCCAGACTATGTACCTCTCCAACTGGAACCAACTCTGATTTCCCCAAATTGATTTTTAACCCTGCAACCTCACAAATTGGAAATTACAAATATTTCATATTGGTAATTTCCAATAGCATTGATGTTAATACTCTTTCTTAATTTGCTTATGTACTTATTATATTATATTATATTTCCTTTTTGCAATCTCCACAGGTTCTTTTCAGTGATAACTTTTTGAAATCATTTCAAAAACTGAAGTTTGTCCGGACAAAGAAGTCAGTTATAAACCTTCTACTTAAAATTTCCAGTGGCTGGAGACCCAAAAAGTTTAGTGTAATTTGTGAAAGTTCTTCACAGATCTTGAAGCAATTTAAGGTTGAAGGACTTTATATTGTTTGTGCAAATGACATAGCAAAGGAATGGAGTGAAATAGCAAAGGAATTGAGGTACTCTCAAGTTTTGAAGATATGGGATATATTACCTATAGAGGATATTCCAAAATTAGTCAAACGTCTTGATAGCATGTTTGGAAAATATACAGTTCAATTTATTAATTGCTGCCAAGAGAAATGTCTTGAGGGGTATGTATGTCTTTTTTCATTCTTGTAGATCCATAATAATGTTGTCAATTTTGGAAATTGATGTGCCTTATTTTAATTTTTTTAAATTTACAAGAAATTTTTTTTATTTATTGATTTTTTTTTTCTTGCTTTGTGTCTAGGGATTTGGAAATTCCAAAGAGTTGGTCAATCTCTTTTGATATTGTCCGTATTAAGAATCTTGATAACAATGAAAATGGGAGTGATCTAAGTGGTTGTGCTTCTGATGGCAGAAGTTATATTGAGAATGCTAGGGTGAGTGAGAGTCTGTTGCTGATGAAATTCTACTCCTTATCGTCAGGTGTAGTGAGCCACTTGCTTTCTAACAATGATAGTGGTGAATTGGATCTACCATTTGAAGTAACTGACCAAGAGCTAGAGATAATCCTTTTTCCTAGAAGTACATTTGTACTGGGGCGATCAGGTACTGGGAAAACTACTGTTTTGACTATGAAGTTATTTCAGAAAGAAAAATTGCACCATATGGCAACAGAGTTATTGGGTGGTGTCAAGAACAATACACTTGTGCATAGTGAGGAAAAGGAGGTTGAGGATACTGCTGCTGAGATAAAGAAAACTATATTGCGCCAACTTTTTGTGACAGTGAGTCCTAAACTGTGTTATGCTATAAAACAACATGTTTCTCACTTGAAAAGGTGCGTAGATTATCTGATAAAATGGTTGTCGCAAATTTACTTTGTTACTCTTTCTTTTCCAAATTGTTTGTATGCCTTTGAAAATCCAACTTTTTTAAGGGGAAATGTTTTAATTCTCTTTCTTTGAGAAATTTTTTTTTAAGCTACTCATTTAAATTTCAAATCAAATAAAGCAAAAGTCATATTAGAAAAGTATTTGAAACTGTGCTCATTGATCTTTTAAATTGAAAAATATTTTGTATTCCCCAATGTTAGATAGATAATTTATTATTGTGTTGTACTCTTGTGCTCTATGGGTGGTATGTGGTACTCTTCTAGAAGTGTCTAGAATATTTAGGTGATGAGTGTCCCACTAGATTGTCATGATTAGAAGAGGCATATTGTAACCAATTCTCTCACTATATATGTAATGATTTGACTGAGGTTAGTAGAACCATGAATATCAGTTCCTCTTTGTAAAATATTCTAAATACACTTCATAAATGTTATATACACTTATTTTTCTTGGCAATAATGGTGGTTAATTTCAAATGAAAAGCCTATTTTAACATTTTTTCCCATATGCAGCTTTGCCTGTGCTAGTAATTCTACAAAAGAAAGGTCTTCAATTGATACGGATGATTTCGAAGATGCTTCTCAATTCAACGATATCCCAGATTCTTTTGTTGATGTTCCACCCAAGTCATATCCTCTTGTGATAACATTTCACAAATTTCTGATAATGCTTGATGGAACTGTGGGTAATTCATACTTTGAAAGATTCCATGAGGCAAGGAAACTTTCTAATGGTCCAATAAGTGGTAGTTTAGTTGCCTTACAGAGCTTTATAAGGATGAAAGAAGTTAATTATGAGAGGTTTAGTACATCATATTGGCCCCGTTTCAATACCCAGCTAACTAAGAAGCTTGACTCTTCCAGAGTTTTCACAGAGATTATTTCCCATATAAAAGGTGGCCCACAATCTGTGGAGGCAGGTGATGGTAAACTCAGTCGTGAGGACTATGTTCTACTATCAGATTTCCGGGTTTCCCATCTAAGTAGAGAAAAGAGAGGAATGATCTATGACATCTTTCAAAATTATGAAAAAATGAAGAATGAAAATGCTGAGTTTGATTTTTCTGACCTTGTAATTGATCTTCATCGTCGATTAAGAGTTGAAAGATACAAGGGTGATGAAATGGATTTTGTATATGTTGATGAGGTGCAGGATCTTACATTGAGCCAAATTGCATTATTTAAATATATTTGTAGAAATGTTGAAGAAGGTTTTGTTTTCTCTGGTGATACTGCTCAGACAATTGCGAAAGGAATTGATTTTAGATTCCAAGATATAAGGTCTCTGTTCTACAAGAAGTTTGTGCTAGAATCGAAATCCAGTGGAAAAGATGGAAGAAAAGAGAAAGGATTAATCTCAGAAATCCTCCATTTGAGCCAGAACTTCCGTACTCACGATGGAATTCTTAAGCTATCACAGAGTGTTATTGAAGTTCTTTATCATTTCTTTCCTCAATCTACTGATGTTTTGCAGCCTGAGACTAGTCATATAGATGGTGAAGCTCCTATTCTGCTTGAATCCGGGAACAACAAAAATGCTATCATCACTATTTTTGGCAATAGTGGAAATGCTGGAGGGAGTATTGTTGGCTTCGGTGCAGAGCAGGTAATATTGGTACGAGATGATCGTGTTCGGGAGGGAATTACCAATCATGTTGGAAAGCAAGCTCTTATTCTAACTATTGTGGAGTGCAAAGGCCTTGAATTTCAGGTGGATATAATAATTTTAAGTCATTCATTTTATTACACCATAAATTATTTATATGTTAGAAGATTATCACTTCTTTTGATCAAATTGTGGTTTATTGACTGTATCAGTAATTTATTGCCTTTATTTCTCAGCCCATTTGTGACTCTCATAATTTCCTTCTACAGGATGTATTGTTGTATAACTTTTTTGGCTCATCACCTATGAAAAATACATGGAGAGTGATATATAAATATATGAAAGAGCAAGATTTGCTTGACCCAACTTTACCCAGCTCTTTCCCAAGTTTCAATGAGGCTAAACACAATGTCTTGTGCTCAGAACTGAAGCAACTTTATGTGGCTATCACTCGCACCAGGCAGAGGTTGTGGATTTGTGAGAATACAGAGGACGTCTGTAAACCTATGTTTGACTATTGGAAGAAAAAGTGTGTTGTTCAAGTCAGACAACTGGATGATTCACTTGCTCAGGCAATGCAAGTTGCTAGCAGTTCAGAGGAGTGGAAGTCCCGGGGCATTAAGGTTAGTACAGTATTATTGATTGCGACACTCTGAAAATTTATTGCTGCCTTCTCTCTCTCTCTCTCTCTCTCTCTCTTTTCTTTGGAAAAACCATTACTGTATATCTCCAACTCTGTTATCTGTTTTCTTGCAGTTGTATCATGAGCATAACTTTCTATCTGCAACCATGTGCTTTGAAAGAGCTGGTGATATCTATTGGGAAAGAAGGTCCAAGGCTGCTGGCCTTAGAGCAGATGCTGACCATATGCGCAGTTCAAATCCTGAAGAGGCAAATGTTAAACTAAGGCAAGCTGCTGAAATATTTGAAGACATAGGCAAAGCTGACTCTGCTGCCCAATGTTTTTCTGATTTGGGGGAGTTTGAAAGAGCAGGTATGCATTGGATACTCAGACTTTGGTCAAATATAACCTATCATTGGTGATGTACATTTTGCTATTGTTCTTGTGTCACAACTACATTGTTAAGGGACATGACATCATCTAAAAATTTCAATGTCTGAAAATTGACAAGTTCAAATTTTGTAATGAAGTCTTAGTCTTATAGTTGTTGTCTTGTTTTTAGGTTTATTTGCTTTAAGAAATTTCTGGTTGCGTTTTAATTCATTTTTCTAATGCCAGGGAAATAATTTGATAGTTTATGGGTTTGCTGACTTGGGCTCTGACAGATGGCTTTGATTTTTAGTTTATTGGTTATGTAAAGGCTTAAGTAATAAAATTTAAGTAGCATTTTAAAAAATTTGAGGGTGTGATTACCTTCTTCTTTTTAGGTGAGATTAATGGAAATCTAATTACAATTGCCTAGGGTTTGTCTTTTCTTTTACTCCTTTTCACTGGTTCGGTATCAAACGACCATAAAAGTCCTTCAAAATTCGCTCTCCATCTTAATCCAACAATAGCTATGTTTTCTAACATTAAAGCATTAAAGAGGCATTCAAGATCTCATCAAGAAATCTAACCTAGTGTCGGATTCCTAAAGATCCTGCATCAATTCTGTCCTGCATTAAATTCATCCTAATCTTTCTTTGAAAAATATTTAGGAACAGTATATAAAAATACTTTTGCACAATTTGTCAAAATTCACATGGACTTTGAAAGTTTTCTACCTTTGTTAAAGAATATAGGTATAATTGCAGTATCCTTCAAAGGTTTGATTTCTTAGGATATCTTAGTGTGTCTTCCTAGGGTTTTTTCTTTTGCTCTTTCAATACACTTTTAGACAATTTTGTCAGGAATAAGCACGTAACAGAAAGGGTCATCTGTTTATCCACCTAATTAGCCCAATTTCAATAAGTTTTTTTCTTCTTTTGTTGTTCTTTCTAGTTTTTATAGAAAATGGACGCCACTGTCCAACTTAGTTGACCTCCTGATTAGACCTTTGAACCTAAAACTTCTCAATTTTATGGTTTTCTAAATGGTTTGGTTTATAAAAAAATTGGTGGCTGAAATACACCTATTTGTACTTCAAATTTTATCCAATTTTCTTTTTTGTCCTTCAAATGTAAATAGTTGCAATTTCATCCCTGAAAATTTAAATGGTACAAAATTTTTTCTTCTTTACATCAACCTTTAATTTGAACTTCTTATTGTTGCAGGAAAGCTTTATTTAGATAAATGTGGGGAGCCTGGACTACAAAGGGCTGGGGAATGCTTTTCTCTAGCAGGATGCTATGAACTGGCAGCTAAGGTGTATGCTAGAGGCAACTTTTTCTCAGAATGTTTGAAAGTTTGCACCAAAGGAAAATTATTTGACAATGGTTTCGAGTACATTAAGTATTGGAAAAATCATGCAAAGATGGATTTTGGTGTGGCTACAAGAGGAACGGAAATAGACAAGATTGAACAGGAGTTTCTAGAGGGTTGTGCTCTTCATCACCATGAACTTAAAGATAAGAGAGCCATGATGAAATTTGTTAAAGCTTTTCAATCCATTGATTTGATGCGCAAGTTTTTGAAGTCTTTGAATTGCCTTGATGAGCTTCTTTTGTTGGAAGAAGAATCAGGAAACTTCTTGGAGGCTGCAAACATTGCGGAGCTGAGAGGGGAGATTCTACTTGAAGCTGATCTCCTAGGGAAGGCAGGGAATTTCAAAAAAGCATCCATGCTATTTCTCTTCTATGTGCTTTACAACTCACTTTGGTCACCTGGAAGCAAAGGCTGGCCATTAAAGCAGTTTGCACAGAAGCAGGAGATTTTGGCAAAAGCCAAGTCATATGCTAAGAATGACTCAAACTTTTATTCTTTTGTTTGTACAGAGGCTGACATTTTATCAAATGAGCAGAGTAACTTGTCCATAACAAAAAAGTATTTGAATGCTTCTCAGAGACATAATAGTGTTGGAGGTGAAATAATTTCTGCTCGAAAAATTCTAGATGCTCATCTTCAGTCAAACTCTGCAAAGTATGTGTGGCAGGATTATTTTGTTTTTGATCTGACAAAGTATTCGGAACAGGTGATCTCTAGAAATCAGATTTCTGTAGAAACACTGTTTTACTTTTGGAATTTTTGGAAAGACAAGATTCTGAACATTTTCAAGTATCTCAGATGTCTTGACACTCAAGATGTTAATGAATATAGAAGTTATGGAGATTTCTGTTTGAATTACTTGGGGGTGCGGAGGCAGGTTCATAATCCTAATGCAATCTATGTATTGCTCAACTCTAATGCGGATTGGGTCAGAGAGGACAGTAGATTCATTCATCGAAAGGGAAATTTGGTTTATATTGATGTGAGACATTTTGTTGCAACTGCTCAATATTACTGGTGTTCAGAATTACTTTGTGCTGGTATAAAGGTTTTGGACAATCTTGAAGCCCTTTACAATTTCTCATTGAAGCATTCCCTCTCCCTGTTCTGCCAAAGCAGATCTCTTACGTATATCTATGAGGTTGCAAAGTTTCTTTTGGAATCCAAATATCTGAACCGTAGTCACTACAACAATAAGACATTGCAGAGATTTGTTGAACTTTCTACCAAGTCTTTTTTTGGTTATATATTTCCCCTAGATTGGCGGAAATCATTGGCAGAGAACATGTTTTCTCTGAGAGAATCGGAGGTTTCAAGGAATTTACTAGAACAGGTCATAATTGAAAACATCAACTTGAAGGGTAAGTTGACATACGGGCAAATTGGAAGAGTTGTAGTGATAACTCTTGGATTGGGTAAGATAAACAATGATTTATATAAGGAGATTTTGAAAAGGTTTGATGGGACTTCTGGAAATCCACCATGGAAGACATTCATTCAGGTTCTCCGTGGGAATATGGGACTAGAATTTCCTCAAGGTACTTTAACTGACAATAACTGTGAATCTCCAAGAGAATTGTGCATTCTGCTGAAGCTACAAGAAGCTTTGATGGATACTTACAATGCAAATTGGAGAGAATTCGACTATATATCACCTGGTTGTTTCCTGTATCTTATTGAGCGCCTCCTAATCTTGGCATCTTACTTCAAGGGATACTTTATCACTTTGAAGTCTTCTTTTGCTGAATGGTTTATCTATCAAGATGCAGATACCAACCCAAATTCCACAGCTGGTATTGGATCATGCCATGTTATCTTTAAGTTTATTGTCAATGTTGCTCAGCAGCTTCTTTTTAATAAGAAAGATACAATGGATTGGATCAGAAAATCTAATGTAAACGTGGAGGACTACTATCCACTGCTGGTATTGAGATTGGTTTCTATAATATGTTTAGTTCATCTGAATTCTGGGGAATTTTTGGAATTTGTATTTTCTCTTCTCTGTAGGAGCTATATTACTGAGCAACTTCCGTGGGAATTTTCTGATGTCATTCGGAGAAAACGGAAACATATAAATGTGAATGTGCTAGCTGAAGCATTTAAAAAGATTCACAATCCTCTTGTAATTGTGAGTTTGGGAGGAAATTGTTCCAGGTTTCTATGTCCAGATGCCATTTTTGTGGACATGAGGGTAAAACAGTGCAGGGAGGACATGTTAAAAATCTTGTTTCCAGAGACAGTGAAAGCATCACAAGGTCAAACTGAGACGGTGGAAGTGGAAGCAACTAACTCTGGCAATGAAGTGCTTTCTTCAGGCACTTATGATCAATACAGTTGTAAGACTGCACCTTCAAACTTGGCTGTGGCGGCAGATCAGGGGGACTTAAACAATATAAATGGAAGCGAGCTGCGAGTGAATTACTTTGGGGAAATATTTGAAGATTTGAAGTTGTTGGAGTGTGGTAAAGATCCAAGGAGCTTTTTGTCAAATGTCCAAATAATGAAGGTAATGCAAAATTTTCATATAATATATGACTTCAGCAGAAGGCTTATGCAAATGAGCATCATACTGTATTTTTATTCTTTTCCTATGTAAGGTAATGCCAAATTTTCATATAATATTTGACTTCAGTGAAAAGAATACTCACAAATGAGCATCATACTAAATTTTTATTCTGTTCCTTTGTAAATAGCAGGTGAATGTGGAGAAAAGTATTCACCTTGTAGGTACTGTTAAGAATGAAGGCCTTCAGAATACTATCGACAATGTTGATGAAACCCTATTGGAGGAAGTAGACAGCATGGTTGATGAACTGACACAACTTTCTGCTGCACTGGATGTGAGGTCAGTATATACATTGACTTTGATATGACTAGCCTTCTTTTGCTTTGTCCAAAAGGGGTCCTTATTCAAACTTGTACATTATTGATGGATTAGATTGACCCATTTTTACTTTGTTTTATAACTCGTGTACCTAGTAGTCATGGAATATCAAAACCTTCCCTTTTTTTTCCTGACCTTTTTTTCTTCCTTCTCCCTTTTGCATGACCTTCTCAGTGAACCGGAACTTGGAAACAATATGTCAACAATTCGAGAACTTTGCAAGAGATTGCTGTCAAGAAGGCCAAATCTGGAACCTATCTTAAGTAAGCTATTCTTCCAACAGGGCACAAACCTTGTGGTTGAGACTTCTGGCAATATATCAAATGAGCAGCAGTGTGATGTAAAGGACAGTGATAGCAAAGCTATGGAAAATAGCAGTGCTGATGTTGCGTCGGTCTCCAACAGCAAAAACAGCCGGGAAACACAAAATAAGGGGAAAGGTAACAAGTCCAAGAAAAACAAGAGGGGTAAAAAAAGTGGCAGTAAGAGATAAATAGATGTACATGAGTTAAAAGTTGTTATGTATCACACCTTTCAGAAATTGTCTTCTATGTGCGCTTGAAAGAGATGAACAATCTAGCATTTCAGAAAAGTTCTTTCAATTTCAATAGTCAGCACTTAGTGCTGTATACCACAAGGCTATAGAATCTGCATTTCAAGGGCAATGTGATTTTCAAAGGAGATTGTCTTGTCCCATCTTCTTGAGCAGTGTGTGGGGTCACAAGTTTTCTCTATTTCAGATTTAAGGTTGCTTCTGATTGTAATTAAAGAACAATGATTCACTAGGTTCAGGTTGCCTTAAATATTCTCATTTTCCAACTCTTAATAGTATGTGAGTTTATGAAGGTATTGAAGGGAGTGGAAAATTAAATAGAAGTAGTGAGAAGTAATTGAAATGATTAAAGCATTTTGAACGTACTTTTTGGTTTGGATGTTTGTAAGAAAAGTGATGCAGTAAAAATTTCCCAAAGGAATTACAAAGGATCAGAGTAGTAAAAAACAGATAAACTTTGGCACCTAAAGCTTTTTGTAGTTCGCCAAGTGGAAAAAAGAAAGTAAATTTTAAGAATCAATAATAAGGGTTGCATGTTGTCAATATTTAGGGTTCCTTGTAGTGAATACCAAGCCATCGGAAGAGAATTCCTAAAATAATTTTATTATTAAGGGAAAATGTATTAATACTGAATTTTGGGGTTTTAAATAGGATTCTCAAGTTATATGTATTAAAGAAAGAACTAACTAGTGAACAAATTGTGAATACCCCATTTTATCTCTTGCTAAACTTTATAAGAAAATTCATTATTATTTTAGCTTAAAGGAAAATGAAAAATCTAGTTTTATAAAAATTCATTCTTTTTCTCCAAAAAAAAAAAAAAAAATTAGCTTCAGAAGTTAAATTACACGAGTTACCTCAATGGGTTGATCTCAATGGAACTCCCCGTGAGATATTTGGTTTGAGTCTTGGAATTACATGGTTCTTGAGCACACCAACTCCAATGGGAAGTTGGAATTTATTGCAAAATGTTATCTTTGATCAAGTTTAATCAAAATTTGACAGGAAATATAACCAACTATCCAATACAGTGTAAACGTGGATCCATCTTAAAAAGCATGAATTCCCCCATCGATTTATCCATTTATTGTTTGAATCAATCATGTTATCTTGAATCGTGCAAGATATTCAGAAATCAAGGGGAAAAAAGAAATTGCTTTAATAGTTCGCAATTTTCTATCAAGTGTTGAAAACTTGTACTAATGGTTTGATGGTAGTAAAATGATATCAGATTGTGCGAACAAGACATCATTGGCAAGTACGTAAGAAAAGCTTTTATTTAAGATTCCTTCAGTGATTGTTCTTCTGAAGTGAGCAGTACGTGAATGTCTTCGAACGAAATTGCTTTTATTTAAGAGATTTCTTGGAAGCCTTTGATTGTTTTTTCTTCATTTGAAATTTAAACCCCCCATTACAGCTAATAATAATTCAATTGCTTACTGAATCAACATGTACCATTCTCGCCTTGGATCTAAAAACTGAGAGGTATATTGTCTTTCTACCACCTCCCAAACACCATGTGCAGTGCTCTGTCTGACTGCAAGAGAGGGTTTCGGAGATTCATGCGTGTTAAAAACTGAGTAGGACATGGCCAACATGAAGCTTCGGGCTTGGTCCCGGGCAATAATACAATGAACTTTCATGTGCTTTAACATTACCATTCTCGTCTAGGAGAAACTGACTAGGACATAGTTGCAAGCTCTCAACAAAGCTTAATAGTGAGTAAACTTTGGGAATAGATGTAATTTGATATTTCCACGTACGTAATTGCTTTGATCTAGTTTTACAGAAACTTCTCTTCTTTTTTTCTTTTAGTTTAACAGAAACTAAATGTTAGGGCCTTAATTGAGAAATTGCAAACTTAGTCATGGCCAAATATTAAAATACTTTGGGGACTTTATGATTGACATGAACCTCTTTTATGGTATCACAACTGCATCATAAACTTTCCAGGAATAATTTACAATCATATATGGAAAACCAACTAATTAAATTCGTATTCAAGCAAATCATGTTTTTGAATGACTAATTTGTATAGGACTCTTCAGCTGGAATACCTAGACCTCTATCTGATCCACTGGCCCATCACTGTTACTCCTGGGAAGAGGGAATTCCGTTTTGATAAAAAGGACCTTATGCCAATGGACTTCAAGTCTGTGTGGGCAGCCATGGAAGAGTGCCAGAGACTTGGCCTTACCAAGTCCATTGGAGTAAGCAACTTCTCTTGTAAGAAGCTTGAAAACTTGCTCTCCTTTGCTACTATCCCACCTTCAGTGAATCAAGTTAGTCAGTTCCACAATTGAACTTCAACGGTCTGTGATGCTAACTGCAATGCAAGAAGCTTTGGGAGAGTACTCTCTAACAAGGTTTTGCCCCGGTTCACGATCCTTGTAGACACTCCATGGGTCATGAGACGGGCAAAACCTTGTTATCGCTTAAATGGGCAAAGAATCTACATGGGTCAACATGTATTTCGATTTAAGTAAGACATGATCTGATGAGGGAGTCATCACTTAAGTGGGAGAAGTGGGATAACCTACTACTTGAAAATGCCTAAAATTAAGATGCCCATCTCTCTACAAGTTTTCATTTAACGTCAATTACAAATTCACAATCATGGGAGACTATAGAGACTCTCTCTACATTATTCACCATTTGAATACTGAAAGAAACATTATCTTCTGTCTAGTTCGAAATTCTCATAGAGATCATTATTAGCACCCAAGATCTTGGAGGAAGGTGGATATCATTGAGAGATTCTAGTAGCCTCTGATTGACGAAAAGGTCTGGTTTGTGGGGCTTGTAGTTCGAAGGTTGTAGTGTATAGGCAAGACAAGCCTCTGAAGATCCAATGTGGGAACACAATTCTCTTTAGCTAAATGAATTTATTACTAATAAAAATTTGGCTAAAATATACTGCTGGCCCAAAACTTTCACACATGACCAATTTTAGTTCATGAAATTTAAATCGATTACTTTTAATCCATTACGTACTTAAAAACGATCACTTTTAGTCCCTAAAGAACTTAAAATGGCTGATTTTAGTTCTTATAAAAAAAAAATTTAAGTGATCGCTTTCAATCTTCATAGAATGATTACGTCTCAATTTTGCTTATGGATTAAACTTTAATGACCAATAGTGTATTTAAATATAAATCTTTTAACCCTTCAAAAATAATATTTGAGGCCAATCTTCAAGGACCAATTAAATAAATAAAAACTACAGATAACAAGAAAATTTATCTTTATTTCCACGAAGTTAAAATTTCATTTCCTTGTTATCACTTAAATGGGCAAAGTGTGGGTCATATGTATTTGAATTTAAGTAAAATATTATCTGACGAGGGAGTTATCACTTAAGTGGGAGAACCTATTATTTGAAAATGCCTAAAATTAAGACGCCCATCTCTCTTAATGTTTTTCATTTAAGGTTAAATACAAACATGGGAGACTAACTAACCAGAGACTCTCTCTACATTATTCTCCATTTGAAACTCCCAAGAAACATTATCTTCTCTCTAATTCCAGATTCTCTTTTTTTTGTTTGGGGGGGGGGGGGGAGGTTTGGCGGGCATTAATAGTCCCCAAACTTTAGCAAATGAGCGATCTTAGTCCACGAAATTTAATTGATTTCTTTTTTCTTTTTTCTTTTGATAAAATTAATTGATTTCTTTTAGCCCTTAACAAATTTGAAGTGATTGTGTTTAGTCTCTAGAGAACTTAAAATGATCGATGTTGGTTCTTTACAAACTTAAAGTGATCGTTTTCAATCTTTATAGAGTGATGACGTCTCAATTTCACTTATGAGTTAAACTTTAAGGACCAATACTAGTGTATTTTAATCTAAATTTTTTTTAACACTCCAAAAATAATATTTGAGATCAATCTTCAAGGACCAATTATAAAATAAATAAAAACTACAGATAACAAGAAAATCTATCTTTATTTCCACTAATTTAAAATTTTATTTCCTTGTTTCTCTAATCATCCTGTTTGAGACTTAGAATTCATGATTAACTTGTAACAAACCAAAATATAAAAAAGTAAAGTAACTATCAAAATTTGACATAGGCATAGGCCATAGGATTACCCGATCAGCAAAAACCCACACTGCCTTCACCTTATTCCAGCATATTGAAGTTGAACAACCCAAACTCAATTCTGATCAGACCCAAATAGCTTCATCCTAGACAATGGGGTCCTCAAGTAGCCCTCCACTTCAAACTTCTTAGGAGAAAGTTGCCTGTACTTAGCAAACAGCTCTTTGGCCTCTGCATTCTTATCTAGCAAGCTATAAATCATCCCCTGACAAAAATAGGGCCTAAAGTCATTTGGGTCTTCCTTAACCAATTCCTGATAACTCTTCAAAGCCTCCTCCACATTCTTCTGCAAAAACTGTATCTGTGCCATTATCAACCGCACGTCTCGAGCCTCCTTCGCCTTGCTTCCCTCCTCCGCAATCCTCAACGCCTCTTCCAACCGCGTAATCACCGCCTCGCCTTCCCCGCATCGGTCCATCAGCAATGCATTCTCGAACAACGCCTCGAAACTCAGCGGGTTAGAGTCGAGAATTTCTTCGAACACCTTGCGTGCATTCTCCGTATCTCCCATTTCGCTTAACAACCTAGCCAGAAGGAACTTCCACTCAGTCACATTTGGCTGCGCGGATACCAGGCGTCTTAAAACCTTAAGACCCTCCTCGTCCTCGCCATTCTCGAGCTTCTGTTGTAAAAGCGATTTTAAGGCCTCAACGGCTTCAGAATTGGAGTCGAGAAGCTCGGATAGCGGCTGTTTTTGGGCTTGTGCTTGTTCTTGGTCTTCTTCAAGAACTGGGCTTTGTTCGGTGATGGTTGTGGGAGGTTCAGCTTTCGCCGGAAGAACAGAGAGGTTTCCGATCATCGAGGCAGTGGCACCTATGAGAATTGCTGCTTTTGTGTAGTGAGTGAGTGTTTGAATAATGGGGTGTGTGTTTTTTTGGTTGGTGGCATTTGAGATGATTGTGAGGCGCTTTTGGGGATTGGTGGGAGTGGGGAAACGGAGAGAGGAGGAAGGTAAGGGTGTTTTTGTAGTGGAGGAGAGGTGATTGAGATTGTGATTGTTGTTGGAAGATGATGGGTATGAGGATGTTGCTAAAGTGAAGCTCATGGTTTGAGGTTGAGGTTTCTTTGAGGATTCAACAATGTTTGGAATTTGGGAGGAAGGGAGGCTTTATGGAGGTTGTTGTTGTCGTTGTTGTTGTTGGGTAAGGACTTAAAAGAGGATGATGGAAACTAACAATAGGTTTGGTAGAGTCATGAACTCACTCCACTGGGGGGTCAAAAGGACACATAAAATGGGAGATGCCAAATGCCAATGAAGATGCTCTCTCTAGTCTTCCCCTCCCTCTACCCAATATATATATATATATATATATATTTTTCTTTAACAATTTTATTATTACAAAAAATTTGTAATTTTATAACGTTACATATCAATGCAATGCAAACAATAAATTTTCATTGGTCTGTCCATCTTGAACACTTCTAAAATAGAAAATTCCAACCTCTTCTTTTCTCTTATTTAATACCTCACCATTTTTTTTTTATCCCTTCTAATCCTGCCAAACAAAAACAAGATAAGTTGGTGGTGTTGGACTGCTGCTCCAACTGTCCAACGGTCCAAAGTGTCCTAAATTTCATACCAAGCTAATTTTTTGGAAGAAGGTATCCTGTGACGTGAACCTACATGTCAGTGAGACAATAAACGCATGTGCCTGTCTCACCTAAGATTTTTCTTTTTTAGATAGAAAAGAGGGAATTATTTATTATAATATAAGATTCGATACAGTTTTGCCTAAGAGTAATGTCCTAGAGTCATCTCAACAGGATGGCTAAATACAGAAGGCATCAAATGGCACTCCGAGGAGAAAGGGGGCAATTGCCTCCTAACCACCCAAAATAATGACAAATTAATGTAGTATCTATAATATATTATAAAAACTGAATCTTACAATTGGTAGATGCACAAAATAATGACACATATCCCTTTGTGAATATATATCAATGATAGGTATAATCTTTTAGAGTGATGCAAACATACAATGCCATATGGCAAATAATGATTTATACACATATAAATATTTGGAACCTCATAATGAGCCTTATTTACTATATGGTATAGGAAAATTTTATTTCTTAAATATTCACCTTTCCCAACCTTTGACCTTCCTCATTTCCTCTTTATTAGTGGATATGTTTCTTTTTCTTCTTTCTCTCCATATTTTTATATATAAATATGTTATTTCTTTGTCCCTCTTATTATAACCAACAAGCTTATGAAGTTCAATAAGAAATTTTTTCCCCCATTGCATTTTTTTTTTCTTTTGCTCTCCACCATTAAAGGTACCTCTCTCTCTCTCATGCACACACATAACCTTTATTCTCCCTCTCGTGCACGTGCACACATATTTTTCTATTAATTTCTAACCTTTATTCTTTCATTTGTTTTAATACTTTTCATTTTACAAATTGCTCTTTGTATATGGGATTCAAGATTGGACGATACTTGAGGAGAAAGATTGATTTACATATTTTTATTGTTTAAAAATTGTTATTATTTTGATGTTAATGCAAATATATTTTTTTTCTTTTGGTGTTTTGATTAGCAGGTTTTTTTTTTTTTTTTTTTGTTTGGAGAATCAATTAGCAGATGATATTCAATTTTGTTATTTCATATAAATCTTGTCCAATTGTTTATATAAAAGTATTGTCTCAAATTTTGTATAATAATAATCTCTACAAATGTTATATAAATAATTTTAATATATTGAAAGAGTTTTGTGGACCTTGTATGTAGTTTCACTAAAATAATATAAATAAAATTATATTCGTTGTTTCACTAATAATGTCTATTGACTAGCAACGACTGGAAGAAAAAACAAAAATTGTTTTTCCTTGATTATGATTATATTTTTGTTCAATTGTTACTTCTAGTCTACCTGATATTTAAAATAATAATATTTATGAGTTTTCTTGCATTACAATAATAATAGTACTAATTAACACACACAAATAAAATAAAATAAAGTGTGCAACACACAAGCGTATTACTAGTGAATATAAAATGATCAACCGATAGCATCAAAGGTAGAAAATTGTATTACACGTAATCAGTGCTTGCTGAAAAAAGAATATTCTTTTTTTTACCAAAACAGAAATATATATATATATATATATATATATATATATGAAAATTGCTTGCTTGTATTTCATAACCGACAGAAAAGCATTAAAAAAAATAAAATAAAATAAAAATGCCTCATTCCATAAATTGTTCACTTAACCCCTGGAACATGCCACTATAACCACAATTTCCTATTCGAGCCCGATATTCATATATCATTCACTTCTTCCTTTTTATTTTATTTTTCTTTTATACTAATTTTTATGTATTTTTGTTGATATATCTCTGTTTTATTTTAATACGTCCTATTTATTTGACAACGTATAGAAAGAAAGTACTTTCATTTCAAAAGTTATAAAAGAAAATCAATGATAAAAAAATAAAATAAAGAAACCCATTTCATTTCAAAAGTATAAAAGTTCAAATTATTTATGTAATACTCTAAATAATTTTTCAAAAAATAAGTGTATAAGTAATAAAATATGGAAACAACTATATAACGATTCCATAATATGATATTGTTTTCAAGTCAAACTCTAAAAATTTAGTTGCTGAATTATTTATCATACAATTTAAAATTTTTATAATTTAATCATTTATGAGTTAATAAAAAGTTAAAAACTAACATAAACTGTATTTTAGGTTTATTGATTTATGAAAAATCATTACATGGGTATTTTAAATATAATTTTGAATATAAAAAACAATTACAACACAACACAACAATATACAATATATATATATATAATATGTGTGCGTTGTGTGCATGTACACAATATGTGTTTCTATCTACATATATGTACGAGTATATGGAGAAAGAGAGAGAGAGAGAGAGAGAGAGATATATATATATATATATATATTACTTATAAATTTTTTCCCCTCTAAGGTAAAATATTGGCTCCGCCACTAACCGGGGTACTAATTTGCAAAATATTATTTATATGACACAAAAATGGGACAGTGGCTATATTCTTCAAATTTGCTCATTTGCTCTCTTTCCCTCTTGGCAAGCCCATCCACTACTTCATTATCTTACCAAGGTTTTGAGAAAGTGAAGCTCAACTCTCTTTTTTTTTTTTCTTTTTTTCTTTTTTCCTTTTCGTTTCTTCCTTCTCCTTTATTTTTGGACCGGAAGTACCAACTCCCTAGTGCGGGGACTAGAACCTTTTTCTTGTTGATCAATTCAATAGTACAGTGAGAAAGGAGTGATTTAAACCCTAGATAAATTTATTAAAAACATTAGATGGTACTAACTAATTGAGCTGCAAGGCTCTTGACTGAGTGACTTAAACTTAGTGCATATTTAAATAAGCTTTTTAATATAGTTATTGAAAATTAGATGAAGTATAGTCATTGAACCTATAAAAAATAAGATTAAATAAACAGATTAGCTAAAAGGTTAAAAAGAAAAAAAAATTATAACAAATAGATAAAATTTACCGATGTCAATTAGGAGGGTAACTCTTACCAAAATATTATCAAAAATAAGAATTATAAATGTGTTCATCAGGTTTGAAAGAAAGACATAACAAGAGAAGCTGAGTAAAAAAAAAAAAAAAAAAGCATACTAAATTATCTCAGTTTTATCATATTCTAATGAGTCATGACTAATGGAATAATGAATATTGCAAGATGTCGGATCAAATCAAATTGTATATGTAAAAACGAATGCCTTGGTGCAAAATAGTGTATGGAAGTCTTAGATGCCACATTTAAAAAAAAAAGAAGAGCATACTTTTAACAACAAAATGTACACTAACATTGGTGATCATTTGTTATAATATGTACTAAGCTCATTATAACTATCATCTCTAGTTTTTTGATGACTAGTAACCTCGGAGACCATGCAAAGCATCATGTTTTTGTTTATCCAATTAAACCCCAGACCAACATAACGCGCCCACATCACATGGATCAAGTCATTGGCTTCGCCAATGGGACATGGCCCTAGAAATTGTTTGCACCCAAGTGGATTCGAACCTTAGAGTTGGAGAGAGAGCACACCACCTAGGGGTTGGAAGTTATAACCATCATCTCTAGTTCTCTACGCAAACGAGTAATAATGGCTAAACACTGTTTTTGTTGTAAAACCAAAACTAATTCACACTTCAGACTTCTACACCAAATATAAATATACATGTACATTTTAAAAAAATAAATTGTAAACTTAGGGGGACTTTAGGGTGTATAGTTGATATACTTCTTTTATCCCCTTTGTATATCTGTTATTGTATTAATACAAAGTTGATATTACCTATGACCACAAAAAAAAATCGGAACTGAGTTAGGGAAAAAAATGTAGAAACCATATCATGTTCCTAACCTTTTTACACCGCATTCTGAGCAGAACTTAGAAGTTTCTCTCAGGTATGGGGCCCCACACTCGTCACAATACTTTGCAAGGTTGGATGGCTGAAATGTAACCAATCTTAAAGGTCAGTAGAAAGCATAGATAGAGACAAGGTTAGAAAGAAAAAGATAATACTGCCCTGAACCAATATTTAATAGAGCTAAGGGACTTATTCTACTTTGTTATCCATAGTCATCAAAAAAGTTCTTCTAGGACCAAAAGAAAATCTTACAACACTTTCACAAGCTAAGGTGCTAACCCATCATAGGTCAAAATAAAATAAAATAAAATAAAAACATATATTAAAAAAATTATATTAGGACCCACCACAACTCAAACAAAGGTGGTGTGAGAGATTTTGTTGTGGCCAAGAGTCCCATTAAAAAAAATTTAAATACACAAATACAGAGCTTTAAATGGAGTCTCATTACAAAACAAAAAAGTAGCACCACAAACAAATTGAAAAATTTTAGAAAGAATAAAAAACATCAATAAAGACCCAAGGACAATAAACTGTTTAGAAGAATGAACCAGAAGTCATGCATAGTTTGAGCACAAGTATACATAAACTTTCTAATCAAACGCACTCCAGAGGCAATGGATTATTATTCTAATGAAAATAAATTATGTTACAGGGACTGAAATCAGCTCCAGAATTCAGGTATAGAAATCACATACTAGCTATTGTTCACTCAATCTCTAAGCAAAAAAATAAGGTAAAATAATAAATTGGCACTACAGCTAGTACACTTGTAGATCTCATATGAGCACAAACATGCGAATGAAAACAGAGATAAAATTAACACATTTTACTTGAGAAAAAAGGCAACAGAGACATCTATTAAAATATCCCTTCACATGGTTACTTTCCCATTAAGAGAGACAAAGACATACATACAAATACACATAAACCCAGATATATATATTTAATAAATCATACATGAATAACCGAATATTGCTACTCATAGATGGATAACAAGTTATCCAAGAAGTCCTAGAACAGTCATCCTACACAGCTACCTCTGACCAAATTTGTTTTGGCTGCCATAATTATGGCCAAAAAAAAAAAGCCGAACAATAATATATCCAATGTATTTGATTTAGATACCACAAAACTATTAACATTAAGGCGTTGTTAGTGTGAATAGTTTAGGTGACTTTGACATTTAATTTACTCCGAATTTGGTTTTTGGATGGACAAAGAATGAGAAGAAATATTTTTGATAATTCAATTGTTACAAGTAGAGGAGGAGGGATTTGAACCTTGGTTCTCTTTATAAAAAAGACCAAGCAATGTCATTGAGCTACAAGCAGTGTCAAATATTCTGTGTATTCTTTCATGACTATATTGAAGTATACAACTTATCCAAAAAGAAGAAGAAGAAAAAACTATATTGAAGCATACAAAGCAGCATCCAAGGAGGCAAGGACACAGATTTGGTATTCCCCAAGTACACGAGTCTAATTGAAACATACATGCTCATTAAGCCCAATTTATGATAACACATAACATACCCAAAAAAATATGTTTATTAAATTCAACTAAGTGCTCTAATCATTTATATTAGATAAAAAGCATGTCAATTTGATAATCCTCACCAGTACATGCAAGCGCCCTCCAGCATGGCCACCTGTGAGGGGTTGTAAGCATGCCATCTGTTGTGATATGGTTGGAGGATGACAATGAGAAATTTCAGTTAAGTGTGAAGGGGGAACACATTGATGATTGTGAGCAAAATGGGATGCATGTGGACTTTGTTGGATGGGTTGATGATGATTCTGGTGAATTGGGTGAAATTGGGGCTGATGTGAAAGTGGTTGCATAGGATGTTTGCAAACAGTCTGCTGCTGATTTTGTGGCTGCAAAAAGGTGAAAGAAATGAGATTTTAAAAAATGAACAAACATGTCCTTGTATTATAATAAATGCTGTAAAATGCAAGGAAACACAAGCATACACCTCAAACATAACCGGGGCAATGTGAGAGCACAAATAATTAAATAAAACCAATAAAAAGTAGCTAAGAATTCGTTTAGTTAATTTCTGCATGATGCACATACATATATATGAAGTTATAAATGAGGTTTGCATTGAAGCGTGAAGGGAATGAAAATGAGGTCAACCCCACACCTGAGCATCACTAATTGTAAAAGCTTTTATGTCACCCAGCAAATGGATACATTTTAAGACTCAAATAAGTTTTACCAGCTTTAAGTTCTCTTCAGAATCACAATTCTCTTTGGGTATGGCAATGCATGACAAGATCCCTCAAATAATCCTCTCGGCCCAGGTTCATGTCAGTCTCCAAAGTTTGGCATCAACTCGAGGAGGATGCTAGGATGAGCCCATAATCATAAACCTTGACAGATTATAATTCCAGGGGATCACACCTCCTGTCAGGTCCCCCAGCCCACGAGCCGAGCTCAATGAAATTTGATGTGAAGCAATTACCATCATTAGCCTGATTCTAAGAAAAAAAATTTTCCTACCATTTCTTTAATGGATTTTGTAGGGTCCAGAACATATCGTGCAAACTGAAATATCTACAGATTAAGTACCTGAAATTCCATTTTTTGTTGTATTGGCAGCCAAATTATAATTTCTGTAAACAAGTCCTGCCCTAAGACAGCCAAGATAAGTCTTAAGTGAATAAAATGAAAAGGCATGGACAAGAATGGTTTAAGAAAGGAAGGGCAGCATTGAGCTTTTAAAAGGAACCCTAAAAGGCACAAAGACCCAGACTGCATTTAAAACATGGGCCAAAAACAATCATTTACAAATAGAAAGGCTTAGAATGTCTACAAATTCTAAGACAGTAAAAGAAGGAATATTTCCTAAAACAATCATCTACGAATACAAAAGTCTTAAAATATTTTCTTGATGTGGATGATAAGATCTGCAACACTGTCTAAAGTTAACTGTTCTGCTCACCACAGACTCTCCACAAAACACACAGCGGTGCCGCATTTCAAGCTTTAGAACCTCTATGATGAGGAAATCTTCCTTCCCAATAGCTTAGCATCTGAGCCACTGCCTTTGGCATAACCCAAGAAAACTCCAAATCATGGCAAAAATGGTTTGTAGCAACATTTCAGGATTAGTGAATGATGATGGGAGAGTGAAAATAATTTTCTTTTAATTCAGTTTTAGAAGTCAACTATGTTGGTCAATTCAGATTTTATTTTAGGTCTTATTAACTAATTAGGTTATTGAAATTTTATTTAATTTTCTAAAGTCAATTTCATTTTCTAAATTCAACAATTGGATTTTAGCCCAAGTCAATTAGGGTTAGGGTTTACTTGTCGTAGAAGTCTATATATGCACACTTTTGTAACCCAAATGAGAGTTGAATCAGTTGATAATGATGATAAAATTTCTGTTGGATTTTTTTAACATTGCCGCTACAGGCACCAACTGTTTCACGTAAAAATTCACAAACACTCGGAATCAAATTGTCACTCATCTCTGCTGGGCCCAGCACAACTCAAAAAAAAGGAGAATGTGAAAATTTCTGAAATTTTTCAGTGTCTATAGTTAATTTTTTGGTACTGATTCCAAGGAATCTTAGGTGTTGATTCCTGGGTTGTTTATCCCTGCTTAGTACTACTTCCAAGCAACCTAGGTGTTGATTCCTAAATACTCATTTGATAGGAAATTAACTTCACATTCCATCAATCAATAACTCCATTAGAAAGACATCCAAACATTATTGTTATTATTGATGATTCCAGCACCACAAACCATCCCCCTTCTCTTTCACCGTAGTTTCCCACTTGGTCCTCTTCAAAAATTGCAATAACCCTCACTTTGCATTCCTACAAGCCAAACACAAGAACAAATTCCTTCACTTCAAATAAATAACCGTTTCTAGTTTGAGAAGGGGCAGTTCAGCAAATATAAGGCATCTTTGCAGAGATTTTTATTTTTTATTTTTTTAATAAGTATGGCCTTGCAGAGAGGTTCCAAGAGAACTTCCAAACATTAAATGACAATGAGAACTACCCATGTACTTACTGACCAAGTTCAGCTATATATTGTTACTTGTTAGAGAATCAATCAAGAAAACTAGAAAAAACCCACTGCTATGTTGTAGAAAGACATCTATATATATATATATATATATATTAATAGCCAAATCTCAGAGAAAATCCAATTAGATTAGATTTCAATTGGATTATCAATTTTGCGCCACGTACCTCATTTAATTTTTAATTTTGTGCAAAGTGAATTATTGAATGTGAAAATCAAAGAGTCCAAATCCAAATAGATTCTAGATTGGATTGCAATTAGAGTCCAATTTTTTGCCACGTGTCCATTTATGTTTTAAATTTTTGCGGCAAGTGAACTATTGGGAAAAAAAACCGAAGAATCTAAAATCCAATTAAATTCTAAATCATATATACATATATATATATATATATATATATAATGAGAAACCATTACATATTTTAGAAATGTATGGTTTAAAAAAAGTGTAAGCTAATACCATGTATAATTTGAATCTCTTCTAAAAAAAATGTATAATTGTGATTGTTTTTAATTATACCTGTGTGTATATGCACAGGGCTATACACTAGTATATGTAATGCTTGAATCATAAATTTTGCTACAATATTGACCATAACCTTAGCTAATAAGCTTAATAGAGACACAATCTTATCTAGACTCTTGACTTGCACCAAATGCAAACCAATATAGGATGTGAAAAACAAGCAAGGCCAATTTAAGAAAATCTTTTTGCTAAGAAAAGATCACAAAGCCTTGACACATACAACTTAGTCATAAATATTTTTAAAATTAGCTATAGCTGGATTCTGAATGTTAGCCAACTCCCATGTAGATGCAGATGTGGCGATTTATAAAATGCAACCATATATTATCCCATTAGAAAATAGATATTTATTGCAATAAACTTGAGCAAGAAAGTAACTCTTACCTCACTTACAGAGCGGAAACCTTGAGCAGTAGCCAATGGAGAAGAATTATCCGGAACAGGAAATGTCTGTAAAAGCACATCAGAAAGAAGAAAGGTTAACTCCACCTTAAGTTTACTCAATGTGGCACAGCGATCAGGATGTGTTACATGCCACTGCAGTCACATTTCCCAATATTTTCTTTACATAATCAATGATCAAATTTATCATTGTTTTGGAGACAACAAAAAGTTGAAATAAAACATACTGTGGAAAAAAATAATAATAGTAATAATCTGATCATCAATTGCTGGTCCTATCTAGAGGGTGAATTCTTACCTTTCATCCTTCCTTTCTTTCTTACTTTCATCCTATTTTCCTTATTAAGGACCTTCAAATTCTTTCTAGAAAGCAATTAAGCCCTATAATTTCCTACAGACATCTAGATGACCCCGTAGATTGATAAATGGAGGCATATCAAACTTACAGGCAAACCAGGGATATTAGACATGGAGTTTGGTGCAACACGTCTGTACTTGTGTCTTGGAGAGTAAAACTTATAGTCTCGAGGAGAGACAGCTACTTCACTTCGACCAGTCAACCGTTTGAACCTGCACTCAAGAGCCAAAAAAAAAGAGATATAAAGGCACGCCACAAAGAGTGATGTGGAAATGCACCCCTTCCCAACATAATAAACAAACGTATAACTTACCACTCAGCATCATCAATAGGCATGCTATTTGGTTTTTCAACAATATCCAAACCATTGACTACCACAAAACGAACTCGCTTCTCTTCTTGTATAACTAATTCTGGAAATCTTGTCCTAGTTTCAAGAGAAGTTGCCAATTCTCTTCTTTTGAACGTACATGGTCCTGCAGACAAAAGCATAAAGATACAGGAACTTCAATAGCAATAAATCACAATAAATTTATCCTAAAGAAGGAAAATGCAATACCTTTTTTAGGAAATTTCTTAGCCAGCCTTCTATACAAACCACCAGCTGCCTCAAGGGCTACTCCAATGGTCTTGTCACGAATACCATTCAATGAAACAAGCCTGCTATTCACATCAGTAACTAAAGTTTCGTACATATTTGCCACGTACATCAAGGGTAAGGCAAATCTCAGGTCACCTTCATACTGGACCTCTCTCGGCTTCCTCTTATTTAGTTTATCTTGGCCAGACTGCCCAGTATAGTCAGCCTCAGAATCAGGCACCTCGATGAGATGATCAAGAATGAAATGATCCACAATAATTTGTAAAAATCTTGACCTTGCTGATTCAATTGGCGAAACATCTGGTTCAAAAATTCAAATCAGGCATCATCCAATTTAAGGGACAAAGAGCACATAAAACTTCAAGTTTTTTTTTTTATAAATGAAATCAATCATTATACCTTCAATTGTTAGGATATCATAGGGGGACCTTGAAGTCCCATTGTTGTCAAGGCTAGAACGATCATCATCAACTCCTACACCATGGAGCGGCAAAGAGTTCCTATAGGATTCATGCATACAGTCCTAAAACAAATATGACATCAACATAGAATTTAATTAATTACTTTGCATATAGGTATACAATAGAGCGTATAGAAACAAATCCCATGAAAAATATTGAATCCACTTTTGTTTTGACTTCAAGCCCAAACATGAAACGAAAAATTCTCATTAGCCAATACATGCATCTTACTTTCTTTCTTTTTTTGTTCTTTTATAACAAAAAACTCTTTATGGTATATTATCCGTATGCATCACAACATTTCACATTTTAAATATGGACATCATTACAAAATAATGAAATTATAGACATTGCGAGTATAGAGCATACATCTATCCAGCCCATGATAACTGTTATTTACCATCGAGTCAAGACACTAATTTGTTTGTTTTTGTTCAGGAAACTTTACCAGTTGAGCTAACTCATGTAATTAATATCCCTTTTTCAAAAATAGAAGAAGCCCTTTTTAAGTAAGGTTGAAAAACTGTATTAAGTCAGTTGAGTCAGAGCTTTCCTCTACTTTAAAAGAAAGAAAAGGGGAAGAGGGAGAAAGTAGAGTACTGACAACGGCATTGGAGTGGTGGTCCAAGGTGTCATCATCGTCGGTGACGGCGTCGCGATCGACATCGCTAATGGAATCGATGTCGGTGGGGCGAGCATCGACGGTGTTGAGATCATGTAAAGGGCTTCCAATGAAGGAATTGGCAGATCTCAGATTGTACTGCTGCTGCTGCTGCTGCTGCGGTTGTACTGGAACCCTACTCCCCATTTATCTCCCTATCATTACAACACCCAACTATCCTCTTCTTCTTCTTCTTCTTCTTCTGTATCTGTATCTGTGAACTGTGAAGCAGAGAAAGAGAGATTATTAGTGGAACACACATGACGAAGAAGATTATTGAAGTTGTTTTGCTTTTGTTTTGAAAAAACCAAAAATAAAAACAAAAACAAAAAAATTGGGTAAAGGAAGAGACTAGTAGAGTACTACTACTACTACTACTTCAACGGCTATACAGACTGAGAGAGAGTGAATCCAAGCCTGAGGTTGAGGGTCAGGAGTGGAGAGGTAGAGAGAGAAAGACCGTACCTGAGGGTTTTTTTTGGATTAGAAAACATAAGCGGTTTTTCCAAGCCTAATTCCCATCTCCGCACCACCTCCCAAACCCAAACCAGTAGGCTTCAATACTACTCTACTATTTACTTACTTACTACTTACTAGTTACTACTATTACTTACTAGTATTTTAGTGCTTTTCTTTTTTTTACCACGGTTCTCGCTTGCTTCAATTGTTACTATACATATAAACTTTTTTTTTTTTTCCACTTTATACTTCACTTTTAAATTTTGATTGTTTTATAAGGAAAGTAAAAATAAATAAATAATTGGTTACAAACTTAGTCGTAGCTAATTGCTACAGCTCCACGTAATATTTGTTTATTGGATATGAATTTTGACAAATCTATTATTAGATTACATTTTCTTCTTCTTATATCCTTTGTACTTAAAACAATTTCAAAAAAATCAAATATTAACATTAATCAAATATTTAAATTTTAAATTTTTTAGTATAAAATTATGCATTAAAAATAATTTTATGTATCAAATAGTAAATAAAATCCAATTTAGTAATAAATTTGATATACTTGTGAAGAATACAAATAACATGCAATTATTTTAAAATATATAGCTACATTAATTCTGTTAGTTTGGGTTGTAGTCATTGGTTATAACCAAGTTTGTAGCCAAACTTTCTTCTTAAAAAAAAAAAAAGTTTATAGCCAAACTTTATATATATTGTAGTGGCCTATTCCCAATAACCTTGGGCTGATTAGACTTAGACCCTCAATTTACTTATATTTTGGATTGGGCTTATTCCACAATAGGAGGCCCAAGGAAGTGATTAGTGATAATTATGGTGTTTCAGTTTTTTCTCAATGCTAAACTACCTTAAGTTCAGCTCAGCCGTGAAGGTTACCACGCAGCCGAGCCCCCAATCTGAAGTTCAAACGAGACTTTCTTCTCTCCAAAATAGATTTTCCTCTCTTCTCTCATGTCTCTCTCCCCCAATTTTTGTTCCAACCCATTCTTCTTATCCCTATCCCCTTATTTATACCCTTCTTTAGGTGGGGTAGTCATGATGGATGAATATTTGGCATGTCAATTGGTCCCTCCATATTGTATCACATGTTAGAGAAGACCCACCTCCTGCTGTTGAAATGACCCCCTAGTAATTTGTGCCTTATGCTAGATTTTATTGCCCAGCGAGCAAATTCTCCTAAGATATTATCTCGTGTTCTCAGTATATCTTGGATATTTTCATATCTGCTCGGTTAACTTCCAAATGATCGGCTATATGGGATCAAATTAGGCCGAAGTTTTCCCAATGGACGTGGGGCTAACACAATTCAAGAGTCAGCCTGCTATTCTCGGTCCCCCCCCCCCCACACACACACACACACACGCACACAAAGTAAGTTGTGATTAGTGAAATATAAGGTGAGACATAAAAAAAAGTGAGGTAGAATATTTGTATTTGGTCGACAAAAAGAGAGGAAGAGATGAAATTGGATCTTGGATATTATTTGAGTTATTTTTCTTTGAAATTTTATGATAGAAAAAGAAAATTTCAACTATTTATTATTTACCTTTTATTAAATGGAAGGAGTTATAGATATTTAGAAAATAAAAATATCTTTTTGCATTCCTTTTCATCTACTATTTCACGTTAATATCTACAACTAATAGGTAAATGTTCAAAATTTAAAAATATTTACGTTTTAACACGTGAAAGTTGACGTGACAAATGAATGTGCGAGTATAAAAACTCATTTATAAATTATGAGTCTGAACCTTGAACCTATCTTTGGTTGACTTGGCTGTTTAATATATCAATAATATAGTAGTATTTGAAAATTAATATAATTAAATATGCTTTTACGTAATTCTCCACAACAAAAAGAAGAAAAAAAAAAAGCTTTTAGGTAGCTTGGGATTCAATTAACTTCACTAATGAAGTCTCTCGTTATCAAATAAATGACTCGATTCATGGGTATAGTTATGATTTAACCTCAACTCCACCAGATATTATATCTAATGTCGATTCATCCTCTTTCTTTTCCGTCTTGAGCAACATACATCCCATGCTTATGTTCACCTTCCTTTGCTTCTTCTTTTTCTTCTTCTTCTTTTTTTTTTTTTCCTTTTTATAACAAATGAGAAAAAGCTTAGTGGTCAAACACAATCTATGACAAATGAGTAAACTTAAATAAAGTATCTTGGATGCAACACATTATGTTCCTCAATTAAATTTAATAAATTCAACCATAGCTATATTGAATTTAAGTATTCTTAAAAATTGTAATATTATGTATATTTTTTAATGGAAATTATGTATATTTTATTGATTAATACAATTAGGTGTTTCAATTTAATTGGGAAACAAAAGGACTAATTAAGTTTATTCACGAAAAATTACAAGCCAAGAAAAAAAAATTTTAAAACAAACAAAAGGTATCCTCCATCTACAACAAGTTATCTATTTTTGGATTGTGTTTCTAAATCCAGTACAATTAGGGGTGTGTAGTCACACATCGCCAAAATCGACCCAATCCAACCTAACCTGCTGGGTTGGATTTGTTTTTAGGGATTGGAGGGTTGGGTTAGGTTGCCAATTTCTTTTCTTTTTCTTTTTATAGTGGGTGCATGTCAACAAATTCATAAATCCATTCAACCTAACCCAACCCTCCTATATTTAATATATATTTAAAATACATATTTTATGATTTTATTATTTACTCTTTTAGTTTGATGAACTACCAACAAATTTATAATATATAAATCTACTTTTATTTCTTCTAGTTTGATGTTCTAACTAAATAGTTTGTGTTGGTCTGGTGTTATATTCAGAATTGATTAGTAAATCTATTGTTATTTGTGTTGGTAATCTTATAAATTTATTGTTCCAATAATCTTTTTTTTTTTTTTAATGTCCAACCCAATCCACGTGGGTTAGGTTGGACCCTAATCCCCTATGATGGATTGAATTAGATTGAGTTTTTTTCAACCCAACTATGGTGGGTTGAATTAAAAAATCTCTCAACCAGACCCATGCACATCCCTAAATACAATTAGACAATCTAAATCTAATGGTGTATTCTTTGATTGTCACGCCCTAAGCACATGGCAACAATCATACACCCATAAAATTTAGGCAAAATAGCTAAATGGCCTTAAATTTTATACTATATAGCCAAACTACTCACTTTTCAAATTACGTAACAAAATACCATTGTTTCGGGAACTCGACATTACTAACGTTAAGTTTCAGGTAGAACTCAACATTGAAAATATCGAGTTTTGTGCATTTTGCCATTTAAATTTTTTTGAAAATTTTGCGCCTAACTCGACAATTGGAATGTCGAGTTCCAAAAAAATAGTATTTTGCTAGGTAGTTTGAAAATAGTGTTGTTTGGATACATAGTTTAAAAATTAATGCTATCTAGCTATTTTCCTCTTAAAACTTCACTTCGCAAGTGTGTTACAGCCCACTAAAATTCAATATTATCTGAGAAACAAAAACTCATAATTCAACATTGGCTAATCTCTAATAAATTAACAGACAAATTTTTTTTTATAGAAAATTATTACAAACAAGGAAAAAATCACAAATTTCAAATCTTCAACAATCCCTAAACGTTGTTGTCAAATCCTAATACTTTTCTCATGTGCACCATCACAATTATTGCCCAAACCCGCTACTCTTGAAAGCTCATTATGTATATGTGTGTAAACACGTGTTTTTAATTTTTAAACAACATTATACGTATTTCCATATACTTTTTAACCCACACGTATTTCCAAAAAATACAAACAACGTTACTAGAACAACATTACCAAACGGACCCTAAAATAAATAAAGAATATATGAGCTCAACAGTTCAGCCAGAAACCAAAGCCCATATTAGCTTCTTCTTTTCTTTTCTTTTTTTAGTAAACAGTTGTGGATTCTTATTTTGGATAGTACCTAGACTCAAGTAAAAACAAGGATCTTGTGCCTCCAAAGAATTTTATACTTGTTGTTTGGTAGACTGGGCTTGGTTCATCGCAACTATATTGGGTTGATTATAAACCAAGTTGTGCACAAAACATGAGCCCTATAATACATACATATTCATACATGCAAAGATATACATATTGTAAAATAAATTATTGAGGAACAGTAAAGAAATAAAGAAAAAGTAAGTAAAGACGTCAAGGATCCTCAGGACACAAAGTGATATGTCATTATATTAAGTTTTTTATACATTAGACCCTATTTTTACTAGAACGTGCCACGAGGTCCAAATAAGTTCAAAAGTCACAAACTTGGATAGCTCTTTGTAGGCTTCCAAGACTTGTGAGGTTTGAATTCCCTTAAATCTAAGTGTATCCTCAAGTACTTATCACAGGATCCCTCACAATGTCTCTCTCTTTTTCTCTATTTTTATGAGGTTTAATCACTTTTTCTAATGCTTCTTTTTGCTTTGATCAATTGTTGTTGAATGATCTTTGTTGATGGTTTGATCCCCCTTTTATAGTACCTTCCTAGGATTTTTGGTGTGCCATTAATTCTCTCTATTTGCTACCCTAGGTACCAGAACCAATGTTGTGTTAGCAACATTAATGGCTAATCATTTCCTCATTTTCTCACTATATTCTTCTTTTAAAGTTTCCTCCCGAAACGTCCCTAGCTAGCCTTCCTCTTTTGGGGGTTCTAGGCGGCTGACTTTCAATCTCTTTTTCCAAGGCTTCTAGAAAGACTTTTTCAGAACCCCTTTTTGGCTGCCTCACCCTTTGTCTTTTTTTCTTTAAATAGACAGATTATCCCCGGTCAAGCTGAAAAATCCCCAACCACCTTCCTTCGTGGTTCACCTTGCTTCTCTTCCAGAGGTACCAGGCTTCCCTTCATCAAGTGTTGGTTCCTAAGTTCATCTGTTTCCAAAGTTCTTTTCTTTGATTTGCAGGTGGTTGATGGGACATGTCTTTCCTCGTTCTTTGTATCCGTGAGCATGCTTCTTTGAGCTATCCAACTCCCAGCTGATTCTTTCATGTACTTCCTGAGAATCCCCTTTCCTAGTTCTGGCAGCTCCTATGTATCCTAATCTAGTCTCTTTCTGGGCTCCTTGAGAACTCTTCTTGCAGAGGCTGGGCCAAGCTTCCTCTACATTTTCTTCTTTTCCTAAGGCTTGGGGCTTGCTCATTCATGAGCTTGGGCTTCCTTTTACCCATTTTAAATGGACCCTGACTCACAGATTAGGTCCTCCTCATCTTTGAGGGCCCATAAGTTTTGGATTTCAATACTTGTAATATTTTAGATCTCAACAACAGTAATACTTATTAGAACGCATATGAAAATAGTAATAATAGTGTTTTAAACCAGGTTTCTAATACATTACATAACCTACGTACTGTTAGGATTAGTGCCCTTAAAGCCTATTATATGATGCTATGTATGACTTAATATTGTGATTAAATAAGTTGTTTTATTATTATCTAAAATAATTGTATTATGAATATTTAGACATTATCATAAAATCCATGAAATGCATAGTATGTGATTTAGTCACAGAAGATAGAAATCACAAATTCTTTGTAAACTCAGAATTTTAATTCATAGTCGGTGATGAAATTGGGCATTTCATATGAGAAAACTATAACATATTAATTACGATAATTTGTCTTGATCATGGAAGTAGAGACTTCTAGCTGATATGTTGATATGTTTTAAGAGTTAAGACATATTAAACTGGACCGCTATGAGATTTATTATTCTCCTAACAACTGTTAAATGAATAATAAATTTCACGATTTCTATTTACATGAACTCTTAATTTTGAGAGAATAATGAACTTGATCATAAGCTGTAAGTTACTTTGATATATCAGAAGTGAGATCTAAAGTCACGATCAAAATCTCAGTATCTTGGACAGCCACATTTAGTATTGATAGAACATATATTCTCAAGATGAAATTCATAATCTCTTAACGGAGATATAAAATATTCACTTGAGATAAATTTAATGAGTTTAGTCCAAATCACTTTAGTAAGGAATTACTAAATATATATTTTAGAAATTGAATTTCATAAATATATAATAACTTAAAGGATTAAACCGGTACTCAAGGATTAAGATGTAGTAATCTTCAAAGTCGCAGTCTACATTTATGACTTTGTATTACTACGTATATTTTATGAAGAAGTTGCATGTATAATAAAGTCTTGGGATATAATTTGTTAATAAGGCTTAGAGTGTAATTATATTTATATAATGATATTAAATATAATTAATGGCAATTTTAGATTTGTCAAGAGTTGACATAAAAGCCTAAGGCCCATTGGAGCTAAAGTTTTATCGGTTGCCTTTTGGTCTCACTCCAAGCCACATATTAGAGCCCAATTAGAATGATCCAAAAGGTCAGCTCAATTACATAATCAGTTAAATACAAAAAGAAAAACATACAAAATTTTGAGAAAGAGACACAATTGCGAAATTGTGTATGTGAGTGTAAGCCACTCTTTTATTCTCTCTTAAACTAATTGAGAGACCACACTTCTTGGGCATTAGTGAAATTGGAGTGAAAATTAAAAGTGTTTCCAAATACTTCTAATCTTTAGTTTTGAATTTTACCGCAATAAGATACACTCTCTTTTTCTTGAATTCTGAAATTTACATAGTACATATTAACAGTTACAAAAGAAGTAGATAATTATTTTTCCGCTGCGTATATTTTGTATGCAATACAAACATGTATTTTTCCAACCAGTACAACTACAAAGGACATAACTTTTGTAGTTGTAGACTAAAATTATAAACAACGGACACTAGACACACACATCCATATTAGTTGAATCAAGCATATATACAAGTAAAATAATTTAATTGTTCATAGGATAAAACATAGACTTAGAAATTGTCTCGGCTCAATTAGAAAATAACATATCATTTTTAATGAATTACAAACATCAAAATTTCATTAGACTTGAAATTATGTACATTTCTAATCAGATTTCAATTGTGCGCATATTCTAATTGACATGAAGACAAGTTCAAATAGTATAAATGGGTTCTGCACTCTGTTCTGTTTTAAGACCACAGAAACTACAAAGAATGGCCCCTGTAGAAATAAAACCCCACTGCATTTTTGTAGTCAGTTTATTATGGGATTATTAACAATGCCATGAAGCTGTGTCTAAGAATTGCTTTTGAAGGTGAAATAGAAATACACTTGGTTTAATCAAGATTTGGGGTTCTAATAACTAACTAAACAACTAGCAACATCCATGCAAAAGGAATTCAATCCTAAATACACAAAACTCCCACTCTTCATCTTTACCCAAGGAATTGGCATGCCATCACTCCTTCTCTCACCCTCCAACCGTATCTCCCCATTTCTAGAGTACAATAATAAACAAGAAGATATGTAATAACTTACAATTCACAGCAAAAAAATATCAAGAACTAATAATCTTATGCACAAGGGAACATGTGTTCTTCACAATGAGATCATTTTCCAGGATTAGCACCAAAAGGAAAGTGCATTTGACATTACAAAATCAACATCTTTTTGCTAGTAACTACAAAAAATATCAAAATATTATTTAACAGTGGGTCACGATCTGTAAGATTGGCATACAGTATAAAAATATATTAAACAAAGGCATTATGCCAAATAAAATTCCAGCATCATGTAACATAAACAAAATCCTTTTTGAGGTGAGCTTGGCGCTTGTACATATGAGCTTCTCCAGTCATTTCTTTATTTTAAGTATTTGACAAAAAGGTTAGCCATTACAGCTTGATGCACATATCTTTTGTTTATAACTTGCTAGAGTGCTGATTTGTTATGTTAGAGCTCATTGTTGCCAAAGTGGCACAGTTTCACCAACTAAATAACTTGCTTTTTCTGTAGATGCTTGAACCTTACTGGTCATGCAAGTGGACAGCTAGATCACGGCCATCGGGCATTGCTCATCTATGAAACAAATCAGGTGCTCAAACACGGCACAAATGCCCTGCAGTACAACAAAATTTAAGCATTATGATGTTGATTTGCACTTTAACAAAGTATGGAACAAAAGCCTGAGCTAATATAACAAAAGCATTTTCTAATATTAAATCAAACAGCAAATGCAAAAATCTCATTAAATATAATGCAAAAACCTCCATTTTCATAAACATTGCTCCCCCCCCCCCCCCCCCCCCCAGTTCTCCACTCCCAAAAGGAAAGGAAAAAATGAAAAAAGAAAAAAAAAAGAAGAGGTTTTGAAAATGTCAAATACCTCTTATTTCATAAACGATACTCCACCCACCCCCACAAGAAAAACTGAGGTTTTGTAGCTCAGTGGCATTACTTTGTCTCTTTTATAAGGAGAACCAAGTTTGAATACCCACTCACCCACTTCTTGAAACAATTGAATTATCAATATAAAAAATAAAATAAAATAATCCAAAATAACCTCATATACTATTTACTAACCAGATTGGTTATATGATAAGGAAATCAAGAAAAATAAAATAAAATTAATAACCTCGGGGGGCTAAGTGGCATTTCTGAAATAAGGAGGAGGTTTGCAACATTCCTCCAAACTTCAACATAGGTTTATCCTAATTTACCTTTTCTTTAGTAACAATACATAAACTATAGTTTTATTTTTTGTTTACCTGAATAAATAAATAAATAATAATGCAAAAGCAAGGTTACTTATGAAAACTCTTCAAAGGTATTTGTGGTAAATACAAGTTTCTAGTAATACCCTTCAGGAAACCCCATAAAAGCCAAAATAAAATAACACACCCACACACACATACATGAAAATATTTTTATGGAGAAATCACAAGTGGAAATCCTTTAAATAAAACCCTTAACTCTTTAACCCAAAGAAGGATGAAAAGAGCAAAGCATAAAAACAATAATGCCAACATTTGGATTTTTAAGGAAAAGCACCTACAATGGCATATTATGCAGGTCCAATACCAAAGTCAGAGTAAAAGAAAACAAACACTGCAAACAGGGCCAAGAATCATCTCATTACTTTGTGAGTAAACCAAGGAAATACCCAAATGGGTATGTCAACTACCTCACCTGTTTGTGTTTGTGTGCATGAGCATGGGAGTTACGGACCAGCCTGCACTTGCAGCTTTCCAGATTTTCTATGAGAAAAATTGCCCCATTACTGCCAGAGATATTGCCAGACTTAACACATAACATACTAGAAGAACCCAAGATACAGGAATGAATGTGGCATTGATCTTCCCTAGAGCCTCAAAGTCTTTGTTTGAGTGAATAACAAGGCACACGTAAACACAATGCCTCTTGGAACCTAGGTACAAAGCGCAAGCATGCCCCTGATTTAAGTAAAGTGCACAATTTTTTTTTTTAAAATCAGGTGAATTAGAAACCTAGAAACCAAAAGTTAACAGAGAATATGACAATCAAGTTATCAAGTAATCATATAAAATTTAGATAAAACATTTTATAAATTCTCTTGTGCATCATGATATTTATGATCAAAATGAAGTACCTGGTAGAATCAAAATATACCCAAAAGGCAAAGACCAAAAACACATTAGAACGTTAAGAGTGACTTCTATGCTTAACGTAAGCAATGCAATCATCTTCACTAAGCATAAAACCAACATCTTTGTCATCACAAAATTTGTAACTCACATCATCTACTTCATTTATATGCCCCTCTAGTGAGCCCCCTCTTGACCACGTGTTGAATATTTCTTCTTCAACTCCAGCAGCTCTAATAACATTACCCCATATCAAGTAATCATCATCAAATACAAGAACATCTTCGGCACATTCATTGGGTTCTTCATCTTCTAGTATTCAAATCAACCAATCATTTCTATCATCTGTATCTTTCATAAAAATTGAACCATGTGGTCCCTTTGATTCCAACACCCTCCCCCCCCCCCCCCCCCCTTCTAGAATTTATAATGATGGGTAGGCTAATGTATAGTGGATCACCATAAAATTGGGATTTGTATAACTAACCGAGGGATCACATCAACAGTATAAAGAGAAATAAGCCAATAATCTTTTCCAACAAAAAAAAAAAAAGGTGCAAAAAAGCACGTTTATGTTTACACCAACTAAAAAATGTGCCAAAAATGCACTTTGCTTTAGGTCTAAAAAGCAATTAGTCCTTGGTGCTTTGCACTATAAGCATGTTTTTACGAACAAAAATATCAAGCACATTTTTCCCTTTAAAAAAACAAGCAAAGATTTTTTATTTTCTTTTTATTCTTAAAAAGCTTCTTTATTTGCTTAACCAAGCTGGTGTGGTAAGTGCAAAAAAATATTTATTTTAATTTAGTTCTATTTATTATTAGAAGTCAATTGTAATGGATATCGTTCGTTAAGAGTTTACGGAGACCGTTTGTAGATTGGGTGATGTAAGATGTGGTAAGAACAGCAGAAGTTGTGGTGATACTTTGGGATAAAAGATTGGTAGAGATGGGTATATGTTCAGGTAGGGGTTTACTCACTACTCAGTTTCCTGTTTGTTCAAGAATGTAAAGGATCGATTTCAGTGGATTTTTTTTGGGAGTTTATGGCCTAAATGAAAATAATTTGAGGATTGGGTTGTAAACAGAACTAACGGGTGTTTGAGAGCTGGAATAAGGTGTGGTGTGTGGCATAAGATTTTAATGTGGTACAATTCCCAAGTGAGAGGTTACATTGTGATTAGATATCTCATGCAATAATCAAGTTTTCAGATTTCATTAGGGATTTGAATTTAGTGGTTTTACCATTGGAAGGAGGTTATTTCACTTGGTCAAATGCCCATGCTCCACAGTCTGTCTTGATTAGATAGATTCTCAGTAAAAATGGAATGGGAAAATATTTCCAAAAATGGTTAGAGATAGTTGAGTTATCAAGATGGAAAGAATTCCCTTCAAATTTGAGAATATGTGACTTAAGCAGGATGGGTTCAAGGAGAGAGTGACAGTTTGGCTGGAAGGATATATATTTGAAGGAAGACCTAGCATTATCAATGCAAGTTAAAAGGTCTAAAGGAGGATTTGATGGAGTGGAACAAAATGGAATTTAGAGATGTGGGGATGAAAAAGAGGAACCTCTTGGACAAAATTACAAGACTAAATAGGAAGGAGTAGATGGATATCAGCTAAAGAGAGGATTTAAAGAGAAAAGTTAAAAGCTCTCTTGGGTCATGCTGCACAAATGGATGAGGTCTCTTGGCATCAGAATTCCCATGTATTGTGGTTGCAAGAAGGGGGCAATAACTATAGATTTTTTAATAGGATAGCAAACTCTCATAGGAGAACAATATAATTGGTGAGTTAGACGTGGACAGAGTGAATGTGACGAAGGAGGAAGATATACGGGCTGCTATAGTATGGTTTTATGAATCATAGTATAAAAATGCTGAGTGCATGCCACGTTTGGATGGCTTGCATTTTCCTTCTATTGATGAAACTGATAGAGGGTGGTTGGAAAGGGAGTTTGATAGAGAGGATTTTTTGGAGGTGATAAGGCACCAAGGCCTGATGAGTTTATTATGGCTTTTTTCCAACAGTGTATTGTGGAGGAAGATGTTTTGGCATTTTTTAATGAGGTATTCTCTTATTGTAGTTTTGGGAAGTCTCTTAATGCTTCATTTATTTCCCTGATACCACAAGAGGTGGGGGCACAAAGCTTGAAAGATTTCAGGACCATTAGTTTTTTTTTTTTTTTTATAAGTAAGAAGAGAATATTATTAATAAAAGAAAAGCAAGAAAAATACAAGGAGTTCAAGGTAGTGAACGAAGGAAAAAAAGAAACAGAAAGACAGAAGCAGCCCCATTAGTTTATTGGGCAGCTTGAATAAAATACTAGCAAAAGTATTGGCTAACAGACTTGTAACATTTGCAACGCTGATTCCGCGAATTAATTTTCTAATTCCAGATGAATTCAATGATGAGGTGGAATACAATACTTCTTTGTTCTCAATGCTACCAAAGGTGATTCTAGAAGAATTTTAAATTCTTATCCTTCAACACTTCAAAACTTGAGGTCAAGCTTTCTCTAGTTAAGGAAGTATGATGCTGGAGGCACAAAAAATATTTATTTTAATTTAGTTAAAATCAATTCGTTTTTGCATTGGTCAATTGTATTTTATTTTAGGAATTGGAAGTTTAGCAGGTTATTACTATTTTATTAATTTCCCAGAGTCAAGGTTATTTTTGTAATTCAATAATTGAGATTTTCCAAGTCAATTGGAATTAGGGTTTCCCAAATCAACTAGAATAAGTTTAGTAGTCTAGTTTAGTATAATATTGTACTCCTATGGTGTCAGTTAACAGTTCAATTGATTGAATAAATTTCCCCTGTAACTTTTCCAATTGTATGGCTCTAATCCCAACCAACCCTACATGCTAACTCCTAAAGATTCTCATATCTTGCTTGACGCTACCTCCAAACAAGCCTAGATGCCAACTCTTAGGCTTCGTTTGGAAGTTCATAAAGGAATGAAATGGAATGATCATTAGGGAATGGGAAGGAAAGGAAATGAATGGAATGGAATGTATTTAAGTAAGGGAAAGGAATGGAAAAGAATAGAATTGAATGAAATTAAGTAACCTTGATTGGATGTTTTAAAATAAAGGAATGGAATGGAATGGAATGAAAATGAATATAATGTAAGTAATCTTGTTTGTGAGTAACATGGAGGGAATGGAATGGAATGGAATAGAATCATTTTATGACAATATTACTATTAGACCCCTATTTTAAAATAAAATGTTAAATATATAGGGGTATTTTGATAATTTTAGTAAAAAAATCATTAAATCTAATTTCATTCCCTCCCATTCCTCCCAATTTTGGGAAAATGAAAATTTGAGATTTTAAGGAAATAGAGAAGAATGAGTGTTCCCTCCTACCCATTCTATTCCCTCCCACTTAAACTCCCAAATAAGGGAATGGACTTTCCATTCCCTCCATTAAAACTCCCAAACAAGGTTAAGGAAGAATATTCTAAAATTATTCTTTTCATTCCATTCCATTCCATTCCCTCCTCCGAAACAGGACCTTAAATTGCCTGTCCTTATTTTCATACTGAATTGTTGTGGTTTTTGTTGGATCCCAAACCTTGCCTTTCTCCCCTTAAAATTTTTGCTTTTGCTTTTAAAAGCAAAACTAGTACTTTTACTACGCTAACCAACGGTACATAAATTTTTACATCTGCATGTTCATTAAGAATAAAAAGACCCTGGAAGATGGGTGATGCCCAGATTATACCTTCCCCCCACCCGCTCCACCCAACAAAAAAAAAAAAAAAAGGCAATACCCTGAATAGCACCTTTTAAGATGATATAAAAAAGAAAAGTAATAAATGTCAATTATTTTAACAAGAGCTATCAAGATGACCTTAAGCAGCCAAAAAAGCCATCCTTCAGGTTACAAAACATTTCAAATATGTATAAAGGCAAATGAGATAGAAATTTGATCAAATTTGTTTTCTATACAGAATAGCTTCTTGAGGTAGATGCCACAGTATATATGATAAAATTGCTCATTGATCATTGTAGATAAACAACAGTGCGAATAACATAAAATGTAGTAGGATTTCGGTGGAGCAGTGATGTACCTTGCTTCTCCTAGTGATCAAAGCAACATCCAATTCAACTGAACTTGATTCTTGGATACATACAAATGCTTTCACTTGATTGATTCCACACAAATTACTTAGTTGAGCCCAGACATAACATCCTTCCGGCACAGGAACCACCCAGCTGCCACATATTCTGTGAAAGTAAGTCCAGGGAATTTTATTTTTTATAAGTAGTAAGTCCAGGAGATATTCTCTTCTAAGGTTTAAAAAAATGCAGGAAGGATTTATGGCTACTAAATTTGGTCGATCTGTATTTATAAACTAATGCTGACTATAATTTATAGTTGTATCATATGCTTCTAATTACTCCTTTCTTTCTTTTCTTTTTTCCTTGTTTTTTTACCCTGTAATGATGGGAACAAGCTAATCACTCACCTTGACAGAAAATTAAAGGTTGATTTCTCTGATGATGGTCACTTGAGAACTTTAAACCAAAACCCCATTCTGTGGCAGAATTTTCATGGCAAGACCAGAAAGAACTTTGAATATGATAAACAATAAGTATCAGGAACAGCCTATTTCATCAAGAACCCACAATTTTGCAACATCATGCCATCTAGTCAGAAACCAGTGAGGAACTTTGTATTCTTGGGTCCTTGTACGTCCACTTAGGAAAAGGTAAAACCATTATGGGGTTCTGATTCAAATATTCAATGGAGCCCCAAACTAAGGATTGCCAAAATTGTTCTCTCTCAAGTTCGTAAATTAGGAACCTCAAGATCACAACTGCCAGTAAGTAGACCCCTATTCACCATTTCATTTTGCAAATCAATAGCTTCATCCATATTGCCTAGCTCATAATACTTCCGCAATAGACATATACACAGAATCTCATCAGGAATGATACCCTTCCCTATCATCTCATCAAGAAAATTTCTTGCTCGTTGCACCTGACCACATTGGGAAAATCCCCAAATCAAGGAAGTATAGGCAGGCAGATCAAACTCCAGACCCAAATCAATCATTCTGTCTCGCAAACTCAAAGCTTCCTGGACATTGCCATGCTTTAAGTTCCCATCAATTAAAGCGGTGTAAACATTTTTATCAGGAATCATACCCTTGTCCAACATGTCATCAAATAGCTTCTTGGCTGCTTGGATGCTATTACTTTTACAAAGACCATCAATTAGAGCTGTATAAACTGCAACATTAGGCTGAATACCAATGTCAGTCATGTTGCCAAAATACTTAAGTGCCTCTTCAACCATACCCTTTTTGCACAAACCATCAATTAGTGCACAATAAGTAACAACATTGATCTCAATATCTAAGTCTTGCATTTCTTGTAGCAGATTGAGTGCCTCTGTGGTTTTTCCTGCCTTGAAATAAGCATCCATAAGTGTTGTGCATATAAAATGATTTGTACTTAGACCAAAGCCCTTCATTTCACCTATCACAAGCTCACATTCTTCAAGCTTATTTTGGCTGCACAGACACCAAATAATTGTCCCATACAGCAGGATATCGGGCTTGATGTTTTTCTCGTTCATTTCTTTTAAAATATGCATGGCACTCTCCATTTTCTGAGCCTTAATATACCCATGAAAAAGGGCAGTATAAGTTTTCTGGTTAGGAATTACTCCAGCCTTCAGCATTGCCCTAAAAACTTCTTCTGCTTCCTTTATCCTCCCATCTTCACAAAGTCCATCCAGTAAAGCTGTGTAGGTGATAACGTTCAAGATAACTCCTGCCTGCAACATCTCATTAGCCAGCTTCAATGCATCATTTAGATTATGTAATTTACAATTTGCATCAATCAGAGAAGTGTAAGTAAATTCATTGGGTAAAAGACCAACTCGTCTCATGTCCACAAAAAATTTAATTGCCTCTTGCATCATCCCTTCCTTACAAAAAGCATCTATTAACGTGCTATAGGTTACAACATTTGGTTTCAATCCGTTGATCTTCATCTCACGAAGAAACTCAAAAGCCTGAGGCATTCTATCAAATTTACAAAAACTATTAATTAGAGCATTAAATGTTATTACATCAGGTTCACAACCCACATCCTTCATTTCTTCAAATATACAAACCGATTCATCTAACAACCCAACTTTTCCATGCCCATCAATAAGAGAATTATATGTGACACTATCTGGCTCAAGGCCCATCTGTTTCATTTGTTGAAACAAGCTTCTAGCTGCCCCCAAATCTCCTTCCTTGCACATATAATCTATCATTATATTATATGTGAAAACTGAAGGCTTAATCCCAGCCCCAATCATTTCCTTAAAAAACTTCCTTGACAATTCCCCCTTCCCTGACTTTGAAAGCCCATGCAAAAGTGCATTACAAGACCGTGTTTTCGGCAAAACCCTATAGTTCCTCATCCTTAAAAAACACTCACTCGCTTCCTCAAGCATTCCCACCTCAACTAAAACACTAAACAAAGCATCAAACACTCCGAACCCCGGAACACAAACATTCCTCGTCGACCACAACACATCAAAAACATCACAACCGGGCAAAACCCACCTCAACAAAACCAACTCTCTCACAATCTCATGTGCATCAGAGTACATTCTTTTATAAAACAATATATGAATCAAGACACAATACGACTCCGTGGTGTGGCGAAACCCAATTCGGGTTCCAGCCCATTTGAAGAAGCTATAAGCTAACTTAGGATCCCCCTTCAATTCCACCAAAACCTTAGACACCCAAATGGGCGCCAAAGCTGAATCAAACAAATTACGAATCCTATTATTATCATCCCACTGCTCTTGTTGAATAATAGTACGAACTAATTCTTTATTTATATCATCAAAAAAATAGCTGGGGTTCGATTTTGAGGCAAAAGGGTGTCTGATTATGCAAAGAAAAGTGGTGAACCAAATCCAAGGGCAAACAGTGAGAGAACCATGAGATGATGAAACAGTGAAAGGGCTTACTCGGTGAGAGACTCTGCGACCAACGTCGAAGAGAGTGCGCAAAAAGAGTGGCATCTTTGATAGGAGAAAGCCAATAAAACCTTCAATGAGATTCATTGTTTTGGGTTTTGGATGTACCAAAACAATGGGTGTTCATAGCTTTTTGTTTTCTTTCTTTTTGGGTTCTGGCTTTTGAAGGAAAAATGGAAATGGTGGTGGTTTAGGTTAGGGTTTATGAGCAACCAAAGTAAGTGCGTTGTTGTTTTTTATTTTTTATTTTTTATTTTTTTGAGCAAAAAATTGCGTTGAGGTTTTAGGCGTGGGTTTTTGAGCCATCAGATTCAAAATACGGCAAGTTACATTACATTTTACAGTCCATCAAACCTCAAAGTTTTTAATTACTCTCACTCACTTATATCTGTTTCGGTTATGAGGAAAACTTGAAAATGGGCCATAACTCCGAGCCCGATTGAGCCTTCTTTTTTTTTTTTTTTTTTGGGAGAAATAATTGAGCCAATTGGTTTTGTTTATGTTGGGACTTCCGAGTTTGGAGTCAGAAAAACTGTCGAAATAAGTTTTGCTCTTAGTAATTTTCCGTTTTGGGGAGAAAAAACTTTACCATGTCTTCATCCAATTTATTCAATTCAAGTCTTCTATCCAATTTTTTTGCCAAAAAAAAAAAAAAACTTCCATATATTTTGTTTAAAAAATTGTCATTAAAAAAAAAAATCTCACATGAGAAAAAAATCTAAAAAATTAATAAAAATATTTTATAGATTTTTTATATAAGAATTTTTTTTTCAAAAAAAAAAAACTATTTTCATTAATTAACTACACTTTATTATTATTATTATTATTATTATTATTATTATTTTTAGGAAAAAGACCGAGCAATATTATTCAAAAAATAGGAACATCCCAACTAACAAAAAGAAAAATATTTGGCGGATCAGACTCTAGACGGCAAAATTTGCCAAACAGTACAATAAGGGAAAAATTTCAGGACGATGGCATGTGTTCAAACTTAATTTGTTAGTTAGACTTTTTTTGGAAGTCGATTTTAGCATACTCGATTTCCTATTGAAAAATAGTTCTGACGTGGATTAAAAAAAAGAGGGAAAAGCCACGTAGAACTACTAAAAATCGAGTATACTCTATACTCGACTTCCATTAAAAGTCGAGTATAGTATACTCGACTTCCATTGTGGTTAAACATAAACTGGAACAGTAAAATAGCATGTGATTTTGGGTAAAACAGCATGGAAGTCGAGTATACTATACTCGACTTCCATTTTGTGCCCTTCATCTCTTGCGGTAAAACAGCAATCTGATCATTGAATTCTGATTAATGGAGCCTTCAGTCTTCTCTCTCTCCAGTGACTCTCTCTTTCTATGTCGTTCTTCTCTCTCTCTCTCTCTCTCTCCGGTGTCTCTCTCTTCCTATGCCGTCTCCATCCATCATCAACCAGCAAGTTCGTTCTCTCTCTCTCTAATGTGATTTCTTTCTCTTTATTATTGGCTGAAATGGGTTTTGATTTGCTTTTTAGGTTTCGTGATTTGGAGATTTGGGTTTAGTTTTTATTTGTTTTTGTGTTTTTGTTTACTGTGTTGTTTCAATTTTACTGTGCTGTTTCAATTTTACTGTGCATTTGTTGAATTTAGTGCATTTATGTATCATGCTAGATCTTAACATATTGATAAAATCATGTGAAATGATGTTTGTTCACAAAATGTCATGCTTGTAATCATGTTTAATTTTTTTTTTTTATTTGTTTTGATCCATGATAAATCATTCTCAAAACATGTTTTTCCTTTAAGTGTGTTTCTATGTATTTATGCATGCTAGTTGTTGTTCATCTTGTCACTCTTGTAAAGCACATCCTTTTCAAAACATAAGCACAGCACACCCAACAACGACACCTTCTGCCTTCTCTTTTTCAGCTTCTTTGGCAGCTTAGCCTGGACTAAACTATATCACCAAGCTCTCCAAAACTGCTCTCCATGTTCAGCTACTCTTCTAGTAGCATTGCTCTTTCCTCTTTTAACTCAAGTGCAGATGTTCTGTAGTAGTTAATGGCTTTCTCAAAAACCCCTGATTCATAGAAAACAAAAGAAAAGGGTTAGAGCTTGTTTTATTTGTGATGAGATTTAAAACACAATCAAATTATAAATTTAAAGAAGTAAACAATATGATTTCACCAAAAATTTCTTACTTCTAGCATGCTAAATGCATTGCTTCTTTTTTTCATGAAGATCCTCGTGGAGATCATCTTCTGCCAAGTCTGAACCCTTTGCATCCTCCTCCATGGCAGATGCCTCAAACTTTGCATAGCCTATCTAGACCTTCAAGTGCTTAGTTCTGTCCAAAAGCCTCTCATAGAGCTCTCTGGTCCTTTCGAATTCACCCTCTGATGTTTCAAAATCAATGTATGCCTGTCACAAAATAAATAGATTTATTATTACCAGTTATCTAAAAATCAATGTAGTCAACAAGCTTTAAAAAAATATGCCAATGCTTTCTTACAATCAAGTCAAATTGCTAACCAAAAAAGTGATCATCACATCCAGAATTATGGGATATCAAAGTGGCAAAAGAAATCAGACTATAAGACAGAAAGGACCCAACTTAATTCACTTATTTATTAGATATGGGCCCCTTTTTCATTATTTCAGGCATAGCAGGATTAAGAATCAAGAAACAATAACTTCTTTCATTTTTTTGAGTATCAGAAAATTTACTGAAGAAACTATAGAATGAATCAAGAAACATCAACTACAAACATCATCCTGAAATAAATGTTCATGGTGAAAAGTGATTATACAACTAAAAGGACCATTAACAATTAGGAATGAAAGCTGTAATGAAGAATAAACAGTCTATTGTGATTATTGTGATTTGGTTAGGGCATGAAATTATTAGGTAGTCCCTCCCAGACAAACCAAAGTTAACACCATTAGGTTCCATCCTAGACCAATATTCAATATTTACCTAAATTCTTCTATATTTTGGCAAAATTAAATAAATTAATAATCATGCTTATATTCATATTACTCGGCTCATTTATAACCATACCAAAAAGATAAAGAACTAAGAGTTCTATGAAGGTCCAAAACATAAACTCTCTAATGAGGGAGATCAAATCTGGCTTGAGGATAGCTTCTATGATGCTTTGCTACCTCCTTCAAGTATCACAGAATTTTAGATCAGACACTTTCACCAAATGAAGACATGCTTTGCAGAAACTGCATATGCAAAAACTGCATTTGCAGAAACTGCATTTGCAGAAACTGCATTTGCAGAATTTGGTACATATGCAGAAAATGCATTTGCAAAACCTGCATTTGCAGAAATTGGTGCTACATTTGTTGAATTGGCAGAACTTGGTGCTGCAGTTGTAGAATTGGCAGAACTTGGTAAAGTTGAAGAATTTGCTACCTTGAATGATTCAATATATTTTCCACACCACTTGACTAACTCAAATCCTGTCATAAACTACTTGCCATTTCTTTTCTCATTCCGCCTAGTCCACAAAGCCCAAGCAATGGTCACAGCTAATGAGAGTACTTCCTCACCACTTTTCTGAACATGCACCAGGAACCAAAACAATGAACATAAAATCATAATCAGCTAAGCAGGTAGCTGAAGCACATAAGCAGCTCCAAAACACATGACCTGGGTATTTGATATTTGATATTTGATTTTTGTGATAATGTTAAATGGGTATCATGTAGTTGACACAAATTGCTGGTATTTAAGGCTTTCCTTAGCTAATTTTTTTGTGAGGAGGGGGGGAATCTGAAAATTTTCCATAAATCCTACTAAGCTAATAACAAACTAAAGATTGTTGGAAACAATACCTATCTCCACAACAAACTAAATATGGTGTAAGTCTCTTTCTATTCAATGTCACTAACCAATATTACACATTACACAAACCTATTATTTATAGCTAATATGACACAAAAACTTTTTGCAGCATGATGATAGATCTTGGACCCATTGATTATAGTGTATTGACGAAACAAGTTAAACATCGATCTGAGTTACTGTGGAACCTTGGGGGACAAGTGGGGACAGGTAATTGCATGAGTTTTCTTGTACTATGCATTCATGTCACAACTCTAATTAGCCATAAATACTAAATATTTGCATAAGATTTTTATCTATTGTTATAATATTTGCAGGATCCTCCTGGCACACTGGATTGTCAAGGTCGCCATGAAGAATTGACACTTCAAGATCCTATGGTAGATGATCGTGTCCTTGCCATTGTGAGGTTGCTTGGTCTAGAGGGTTTGCACTTGGTCCCATCCATACAGCTTGACCATGCACTGATCACTGCATTTGTAAAGCGATGGCGCCCAGAGACCCATACATTTCACCTACCACATGGTGAGATGACGATCACATTACAAGATGTGGAAGTTATCATAGGGTTGCCAATCGAGGGTGAGGCAATGGTTGGGCCCACTAAACGAACTTGGGAAGATGTGTGTGCTGAAATGCTTGGAATTCAAATTCCAAATGGCCCTTAAAATGTGCTAAAAGGTCAAAGGATTCTAATATCCGCACTTGTCGAAAGAATCAGACAACCACTGCCTCTAGATGCCAATGAGCTTCAAGTTCATCAGTATGCCCGCTGCTATATACTAGCCTTACTAGGGGATATGGTATTTCTTGACGAGTCCGGAGATAGGGTCCATCTCATGTGGTTAAGGTTCATGCAGAACCTTCATAATCCACGCAAGTATAGTTGGGGTAGTGCAGCCTTATCATGGTTGTATAGACAGCTATGCAATGCAACTGATAAGAAGACAAAACAGATTGGCAGACCATTGATTTTGGTCCAATTGTCGATATATGTCAGGTTCCCACATATGTCCCCACTGATGGTGCCCTAACCCGAAGGTGTTTATGGTCCACCATTACCACTAATTTCTCTTGCTATGAAGTAAGTATATATTGTATAATTAGTGTGCTATCATGATTATGCCACATTTTTATACGTAAACGACTAATGACCATGCGATGTTACTTGTTGGTAGGTGGGCAAGGGTGATGTGTACAAAGAATGCTCCCACACACATGCTTTCCGTAAATCACAATCAAATTGCCACAACACAGCCCGACCAGGTATAATACTTGTATTTATACGTCTATAACATCTTATGTCCTTCAAAAAGTTTTTTATTGCCCACTATTGTGCTACTTGTTATGCAAATTATGGGAAATTATCTGAATGTGGTTGCTTTACTTGGTGGCTTTTGTAGGTTAAATGGGAGCCATATGGAAATGACTTGAGCCACCTTCCTCCTAGTTTTCACATCGAGGGAAGTAACGTGTGGAGGTTTGACCATTCCACTTATCTATTTTTGGCTTGTAGAGTTCCACCTACCCAATCGTGTCCTACAACAGTTTGGGCTAAAGTAGTAACAACCCACAGATGCTAATACCAATCGCAATTTGCACAAAATAGATGCGAGGGGCAAGGTAGAGAAAAATTAGTCTGTGGAACATGCAGTCCATATTCAGAAGTGGAATGATCGTGATGAGTACGTTTGTAATGCACCCAGGATGGAGGAGGTGATGTCGCGTCATCATCCATAAATGGTGCGGTATCGTAGGATCACTCGACTGTTTTTGGCTTGTAGAGTTCCCAATTCCTGTGTATGTTTGCAATAGCCTTTTGTTTCGCATCCTATATCTTGTTATATGATATATCGTGGTTAAACCTTTCCTTCATCAGATTTTGGAGATCCTTTATTTTGCTAGTGTGATCGTCAAGTACATATTTATGAAGTTCCTTGGCAAGAAAATTCGAATCCATCATTCTGTCATCTTTGTTCACCCCAATTGATGGACAAGTGTGAGGATCGCCGAATACTTTGACAGCCCATAATCCGTTAGGCTTCAGTTGCGAGAATGCTCGGACTTTCCATGCACATGACCCATTTGGGCACTTCACAAACAATCTTTTCTGGTTAGACCTCTCAGTTATATAATTCTTGTTGTTGTCCAGAGAGTAAACTATTAGTGGCTGTTTCACAACCTCTTTATTAAGGAAAATCAACCCTTTGCTAAAATTCATTCCCCACCCCCAACTTGATGAAAATGGTATCTCAACATTTGAAGGATCAACTATATTATCCCAAGTGTTTGCATGGAATGACGGGCCATGAGCTTCATATGCAGAGACTGTAGGATGATCACCATCGCCTATATCATCTTGAAACTCTATAGCATCATCATCATGATCATCCACGACATCATGACAAACTTTGTCAACATTTTCATAGTTTATAGTATTCTCGTGAAAGTCATCTCTCCCAGTCATCTCTCCCAATCATCTCTTCATACTCATCTCTATCATGATCGACATCATCTTCGTCTTCGTCTTGGCCTTCCCCCCCTAGAGATTGAATATATTCTTTTTGATAACTAGATCCGTAAGCCTCCATTGGAGTAGGTGTCTCCTGACATGGTAGCATATAACCCCCAACTATAGTGCACGGGGTAAGAGTCGGATGACTATCTGCATATAATGATTGGAATTCTTCCCCACTCCCACCTTCCAAAGTTGGCTATTGCACATCTTCACTGCCAACTTCTATACGAGGCTCCACACTTATATACAACTCATCAGCTTTTAATTGGGGCGTAGAGTTTATCCTGTCAAACATAATTTTAACATGCTTGTCTCCTTTTATTTCAATAGGCGTGAAGACAATACGATCACTGAACACTGCAAGAGGAGCACAATATGTAATTTTTATGTCATGCAACCGACAATCCAAATCCAGCTCTTTCATAATTTTCTTTTTCAACTTCTTCAAATTAATCTCCCGCCGTTTTTTTAGCTGAATAATCTCTAACTTTTTACCAGGCCCTTCATATGTCACTCCATAAGTCACATCACTGCAGGGCTCCCTACCATAATATAGATATATATCAATCGAACTCATTACAAGCCTATCAAATAAGTTAACTGAAAGTTAGTGACAAATATAACACCTTTATTCGATATGAACTACAAAATATTGCCTCAAGGCAAATATAAAGATAACATTGTATAGTCCACCAAACAACTATATACAAAATTTTAAACTCAAACAAATTTGTACATGGTTGCTAACCTTAAAAAATTAATACATTACACCTTACAACTAACAAACCATTACACATTACAACACATTGCAAATAAATAACATGTTACTCATTCATTCGCATTATACATAACAACACATTACAACAAAAAACTCATTGCATATTTCAAATAACAACCCATTACAAAGCACAAATGCCAAAAACAACAACAACAACAACAACAATAATAACAATAATAATAATAATGGCCTGCTTTTTAAAATTGATCTCTTTATACTGATTCATTTGTTCTTTATATAAGATATGAATATATACTGCTCAATATGGCACTGCTCTATAAATTCTTATTATTGATGATTGATTACTTTAATTAAGTGTCTTTTTATTTGGGATAAATAGTTTATCAAGGATAGTTGAGTACATTTGTACAATTAAAATTCTTTGTCCTCATTTCAATTTTTCTTTAAAATTAACCATTTATTACTTTTATAATAAAACAAGTGTGGTCAGTGTTGGTTATCAACTTTTAGCAAGCTTGTTTCTCAAGAGAAGTTCATGTTTCCTGAATCTTACCACTATAATTTACAATGTATACCAAAGAGCTCAAACTTTTCTTTGCTGGGAATTTTATGGTGACAGTTGATTGCTATTAACTAATAATAATAATATAACAGCACATCATAATAATAATAATGATAATAAATTACCATTACAAACAACACATCATCAACAATATATATATCTATCAAATGAAAAAGTGAGTAATTTATTAAAAAAAATTGAAGAAGGTTTGAATAACTAGGTGTAACAAAAAAAAAATTGCCATTAACTAATAATAATAATATCACATCATAATAATAATAATGATAATAAATTACCATTACAAATAGCACATCATCAACAATATATATATATATATATATAATAATAATAATGATAATAAATTACCATTACAAATAGCACATCATCAACAATATATATATATATATATATATATCTATCAAATGAAAAAGTGAGTAATTTATTAAAAAAAATTGAAGAAGGTTTGAATAACCAGGTCCAACAAACAAAAAAATTAAAAGGTTTGAATAATTTACCTACAAATTGAAGAAGAAGAAGAAGAAGAAGAAGAGACTTTTAATTTGTAGAATGATCAATGTGTGGTGAAAGGGAGAATTTGGGCGTAGGAGAGAGCTGGGAGAAGTGAGAGTTGTGAGACTGAAATTAGTGTAAGGGATTAAAAGGACAGTGTATTAATTTGAGATAGTTGAGGTGGTGGCAACATTAATTGGAACTCGAGTTTATCAAACTCGATTTCCATTTAAAAATTTTTTTTACCGTGCGTGATAATTGACTTAGGTGGGGTTTGAGTAGACTAGAAATCGAGTACAGTATACTTGACTTATAGTAAAAGTCGAGTATACTATACTTGATTTGCTATGGGAGACAAAGTTTTAACGCAAAGCTTGAAGTTGAGTTCAATGTACTCGACTTTTAATGGAAGTCGAGTTCAGTGAACTCGACTTCCACGTGGTGTTTTTTTCCTTTTTTAAATCCACGTCAGACTTCTATATTCGGTGGGAGTGGACTGAAGTTGCCCGGAAGTTGAGTTTACTAAAATCGACTTCCAAAAAGAGTCCAACTAACAAATTAAGTTTGAACGCATGCCATCGTCCTGAAATTTTTCCCTTATTGTACTGTTTGGCAAATTTTTCTGACTCTAGACTAACAATAGAAAAGACAAACTAGTAAAGTATGGCCTACAGAGTTACCCAATTGATTCTTAGTGTGAGAGAAAGAATGAGTTCTTAGAGTATTTGTAATAGACATGATGTCTTTAAAAAAAGGACCAATGGTTGACAATGAAGAGTCCCTTGCTATAATACAGTTGTAAATTGAATCTCCTTCAAAAACTGATTGGGCTATTCCTAGTTCAATAATGAACTGAACAACCCTTCGTGTTGCAAGGGCTTTCTAATGCTACAATAGATGGGAGTAGGGAAATTTTTTATGATAAAGCTACTAGAATTTCACCATTTTCATTCCGAACTATCACCCCAATCCCAGCTTGAGCTTCCCTAGTATCTTCAAATATCGCCCTGTCATAGATTCTTTTGAAATTGCCAACGGCTGAAGGTTTCCACTTGACAGTCGCTAGTGATTTTTTAACATTTGGTGTTGAGAGTTTTGTTGAAAATCAAAGAGTTACATGTTTGCTAACTCAAGGATCCTTCCCATGGGAAGACTTGTTCCTTAACTTTGATCTTGTTCTTGCAAGACCAAACAAACCAAGTTACTAAAGAAAAAAGTTCAAACTTCCCCGGGTGTTGCCCAACCACTTGTACTAGATCAAGAACTGAATAGCTATGTGGAAAATCTTTGAGAACCCAATTGAATGCTGGATCCTAGACTTGATTGAGCACTAAGCAATCCCAAATGGCATGAAACATGAGCTAATGAACACAAGCTACGACTCACATTCTCAAGAACTTTCCGTTTTTTGAGATATACCATGGTTGGTAGTGCCTTTGAACAAGCTCACCATAAAAAAAGTTCTAATTTTATTGGGAACTCTCAATTTTCAAATTCGAGACCAAAAAACTTTTTAACTTGAGCTATCCGAGTTTGAAGCTTTAGACCTCTAAGCATCTTCACACAAGAGCTGATATCCTGTCTTAACAAAGTATTTGTCATTCTTCATTCTAGTCCATGTAATCCAAGCCAGCTGCTCAATAACACAGATTGGTATTACCTTTATATGTTGGGTTTTGAAAGGCAAGAAATGCTAGTCAATTTCTATTCCAACCTCTCCAATCCTGATCTAACAAATTCGCCACCACTGCATCCTCCAAAACAACCACCCAAGGTGAAATTATATTTGCAGAGTTAGTAATAGGTATTCACCTATCATTGTAAATCTGTATACTGTTCCCATTCCCTACTCTCCACACCAATCCGACATCAATGACCTTCTTAGCTTTCAATATACTTTGCCAAGCATAGGATCCCGAGGAAGCCTTAGCGTCAAAGATAGTCCCTCTAGGAAAATACTTAGCTTTGTCTAGCCAACATCACTTCGTTAAATTTCACAAGATCTTTAAAACCCAATCCTCCTATAATCTTCAACTTAAAAGGAGCCTCCCATTTTTTTCAATGTATTTTTCGTTGCTCTCCTCATTAATCCCTAAAGAATTTTATGATTTGGGACTCAATCTTATAGCATAGGCCAATGGGTAATTTGAAACAACTCATAGTAAATGTTGGAATAGTTTGAACCACCACTTTGAGTAAGAACTCTCCTTGCTTGGGATAATAACTTCTCCCTCCACACTTGGAGTTTGCTCTGAACTCGATCCTTAATATAATTAAGACTGGCCTTTTTGTTTCTCCCTACTACAGCAGGTAAACCGAGGTATTTCATATATTCTTTGACATCTATCATCCCTACAAAATTAATGATCTTAGATTTTCTTTCTTCCTCTATTGCTTTATTAAAGAAGATGTTGGTCTTGTCTCTATATATTTGTTATCCTAATGCCTATTTGTACAAAGCTAATACATTTTGAATGACATTTAAATCAAACATATTTGCCCTACAAAACAACAAGTTGTCATTGGCAGAAATTAAATGAGAAACTTCAAGACCAAATTTGCATAAAGAAAAGCCTCTAATTGAATCTTCCCTAGCTGCCTTTTGCAACATCTTGTTTATCCCTTTGGAACAAAGTACAAATAGATAATAGGATAGTGGATCTCCTCCCCTTATCTAATACCCCTTAAAGGTTTGATGTCTCCCTTAGGTTCACCATTCACCAAAATAGAGTTGGATACCATGATATCACATTCAAGTTTTAAGGCCACCTATTTATCACAAAAATCCATCTTCTCCATAGTTTTCATTAAGAATTTCCATTCAACTCTATCATAGGCTTTACTCATATCCAATTTCATAGCCATAAAACCCGCATTCTTAGATTTCTGAATTTTCATATGATGAAATGTCTTAAAAGTTACCAAGATATTATCTAATATGGACTTATTTGATTGGAAGGCACGTTGAGATTCAAAAATAACAGATGGTAGAATTTTCTTAAGCCTATTTGCTAAAGCTTTAGAAATAAGTTTGTACAAGATATTACAAGGAGCAATAGGGCGGTATTCAATTACCCGAGTGGCATTCTTAACCTTTGGGATAAGAGTGATAAACATATGACTTATGGAAGAAGGGATAGAACCTGTATTGAGGTAGTGAAGCACGACTGTATAGCATCATCCCCAATAATTGGCCAAAACCATTGGAAGAATAATGGTGGCATTCCATCCGGCCCTAGTGCCTTCAAAAGTTTCATTTGCCTAAGAGCTTATTCTACCTCAGCCCTCCGAAATTCTACAGTCAAATACAAATTCATCTCTTCCATGATAGACTTCAATGTAGCCTCCAAAACCTGTTCAAATTGTCTTAAATTTGTTGAAGTAAATAGTGCTTGATAGAAACCCACCAGAATATTCGAAATGCTAGCTTCATTCATGCACTTCTCTCCTTCGGAATTTTTCAAGCAAAAAATTTTATTTCTATAATAACTATGTGTTGCTCTCTTGTGGAAATATCGAGTATTACTATCACCTTCATGTAGCCATAATGCTCGAAAGTGTTGTTTCCACATCTTCTCTTCTTTGGTTAGTAACCTATTTATTTCTTTTTTCAACCTCAAAACTCAATCCATTCTCCCCCCATGCATTGTTGTCTCATCAACCCAATAGAGTTGCTCTTTTTTTTACTAAAAAAAAGTGGGTAATATTGCCAATAGCAACCCTACTCCACCATTTTAATTAAGACTAACAGTTATTGATTTTCCCTTCCACCTATATCATAGACAGATGTGCGGGGTCATAAAACCAAGCTGCTAGATTGTGTCTCTACAACCTTCCTCCTTTAGCCACATATACTCAAAACGCCAAGGCTTTTGTCTACAATTTGAAATACTAGTAAGGTAAGCAAGTAAAGGTTTGTGGTCCAAGAAACCATTCTCGAAGAGAATCACCTTGGTAGCTGGGAACATTGCCAACCACTCCATTGTAGCCATCGCCCGATCCAACCTTTCCCAAACTGTAAAACCATCTTGATGCCCATTACATCAAGTAAACTTACCTCGTTCATACCCCAGATCACGAAAGCCACATTCATCTAGTACATCTCTAAAATCCTGCATCTGTCTGGCCGGTCTCAGTCTACCACCTAATTTCTCATGGCTTCTAGCAATTTCATTAAAATCTCCCACACAAAGCCATGGAATAAAATGTTTTGCTTTCAACCTTCGCAAACATGACCAAGACACTAGATGTTTACTAGTATCTAATTCACCATAAAAACCTATAAAATGTCACTCGTCCTTCTTGCCTTTATTGATTATTCCATCAATATGGTTAGGAGAAAAAGTATCCAAATCAAAGTCACAACTCTGCTTCCAAAAACACTGCCACACCACACCTCTTCCATCTCTTGAGACTTCAATAAAACCACCAAAATTTAAATTTTTCCTAACTTCCATCTAGCCTAACTTTATCCAACCATATTTCAACTAAAACATCACCAAGGGATCTTGTGGATTAAGTTGCCAAGCTCTTGCTCTGTCTAAGGGTTCTTAAAACCTTGATAGTTCCAACATAAGAGATTCATTGGTCTTGGTGGGGATGCAAAGCAGCTGCCACCACTGAAATAGAATTCTCCTTATTCTTGTGAGAATCCACCCTATATTTCTTTGGCAATTCACAACAATTCAATTCAGCATGAGTACATTTTGATAGGGGAAAAACACTCATTAATTATTCAATAGTATATTTTGTCCTAGGAATTCTTTTCCATGCAAAAGTTTTTGATACCTCCAGCACTGGTCCATACATGATATTATTTGTTATCTTAGAAAGGACTCTCATGGGAGCATGTATGGATAAGGGTAGGAGTTCAGCATGTACCTTAGGATAGAGTCCATACAACGTGGAAAGGTTCAAGATTACATACCTAATTTTGATTAACACATCCTTCATTTATAACACTTCCTGGAGTGTCAAACTTCCTTAACTCCTGGTTAATCTTTGAAATCTTGCTATTTAGTAAATCTCCATAGATCCCTTGATTTTTCCAACCGAAAAGGAATTTGAATTCAAAAAATTTGAATCATCTGAAATTAAATTCTTATTAATGTTTGCCCCAAAATCCACAATTTCCTTATCCTCGGTTTGGACCTCTGGAGAAGAATTTTCTAGATTTACCTTCTCCACCCCACCTCGTTTTTTACTCCTTGGAGTAATGGCGAATAGGCCTCCCTTTTTTCTAGACTCATAGAATCCTGACACTTCTATTACAGTTTTTTGAAAAAAAGGGATTGGAGGAGCATGAATCCAAGCTCCATACTCTTAATCCTCAGCCTCTAATGTGACATTACTTTCTATCCAGAGATCATAATCTTTATCAAAGTGGTTTAGGCGCTCATACCAATAAAAAAATATTTGGCAACCGCTCATATTTAAACGAGACTCACCCATCCTCACCTTGTTCAATAGCAAAAACACAACCCTAGCAAAGAGGTAAAGCTACATCCTCCTTGACTCGTACTTTGATAAAACTTCCTCCCTTTACCTCTGAATTATCAATTCATCAATCCACATCGCCCACCATATTGCACAAATCTTCAGCTACTCCCCGATTTAAGTAACAGACTAGAATATTATGGACTTGAACCCAAAGTGATGCCTTATTAAACACTAGGTCATGAATCAGGGTATCAATTTCATAACGTTGGAGGATGACAAGATATTTGTCAAAACTCCATGGTTCGCCCAGTAGGATTTTATCCACCTCCTCGTTGTTATCAAAGACAAAGAGAATAACATGGTCTCTTGCATTTCTCACCTTAAAGCCAATCTTAGATCACCAAAGTGGATTGAAAGTCCTCACCATTGCCTCCATATTGAGAGCTCATTTCAGAAAGAATTTTGCGGCAATAATGAACTCCTCTAAACCCCTTTCTTTCTCTAAACTTAACCTCCCTTTCATTCAGAGAGAAATTTCTCTAATGTTTTGTTAAGTCGTCCATAGGAAAGAATGGAAGAGAGATCGCTCAATGTTTTTGTTAGGACATATGTGATTGGATGTTAGGAACATATGTCAACATTTTATGTAATTGACTAATCCTTTGACAAAACGCGCCTTTACTTGTAATTGAGTAGATCTAGGATGTGTTTAAACTTCAAGGAACAAGAGTTCAAATTCAAGTATTGAAGCCATGCAAGTCTGTCCAAGATTCAAGTGTGAAAAGTACTCTTCATTAAAGTTTGACAGTTAGCATCTATCGAGATTTAAAGAGCTGTTCAAGCATGTGGCTTGACAGCAACTCAATAGCTAAGATATCTATCGAGGTTTATGAAACTCAGTTTTTCACCGTATCAGTTTACACAGCCAAGAGTACAATTGCATAAGAGCATAATTCCATAAGTGTGACCAGAAACCTAGTTTGCCCTAGTTTTTGAGGAAGCTGCTGTGTTTATACACCATAGGGTTTTGTGACCAAGTAACTTCATGATCTTCATCTGTTGAAGAGCAGAGAAACTTTGCAACCAACATCCTTCTCAAGTTGGTGATTGAAGTCGCATATTGGGATCTGCACAATTGGTTAGCCACGTATTGGGAGCCGTGCAATACAAGGAGAGATTGTCACTACAGAATAAGTCCAATTGGGTATTGGGATAAAGGTTCAATTGTAGATTGGTATAAGGTACTAGGATTCCTTTATTTGTAACTGCTTATTTTGATAATAGTGGATTCTCGGGAGTGGTGACCTTAAAATCACCCGGTGGAATATTTGCCGTGTAAGTTTTTCCCATTTGTAAACAAATCACCGTGTTAATTTCATTTCCGCCGCATTTAGTTATTTGATGATTTGTTTGTGCTACCACTCTCTTTGCACTACCACTCTCTTTGCATGTAATTGAATATAATTAATTCACTTGGCTAATTAATTGGTTAATTCATCACAAGGGGTCACTACATTTTTGGCCTATCAAAAAGTAGGCACACTTTGATTAGGGATTAATCTTTGTTGTGAGATCCATTGACTCCTGTTTCTCAGGGATAGAAGACAATCTCTTATTGTACCTTCTTTATTTGATGAAACTAACTAAGCATACTAGAAAGTAAGTATGAGAGCTTTCTTGCAGCTTTCTTGCAGTCCTTAGATGAGAAGGTGTGGCAAGCTGTAGAGATAGGCTGGACCAAGCCGAAGAAAGGGCCGGCCAATTAGAATAATGTAAAGATCAAGGCAGTTAACTTCAACAACAGAGCATTGAATACTTTATTCAGTGCAATAAAAAATGAGGAGTTCAAAAAGATTTCCTTTACTGAAGCTGCAAAGGAGACGTGGACCATTCTCCAAACAATCTATGAAGGAACCAAGGCTGTCAAGGATTCGAAATTTCAGAGGCTCACTGTTAGCTTCGAAGAAATCAAGTGGAAGAGGATGAGTCGTTTGATGATTTCTATGCCAGACTCAAGGACATAGTGAACTCAACTTTCAATCTTGAGGAAACCATTCCCAAACCCAAGATTGTGAGAAAAGTGCTTAGATCTCTACCCGAGAGATTTTATGCTAAGATCACAGCTATTGAGCAATCAAAGGATATTGATAAAATTCCTTTGACAGAGTTTGTTGGAAATCTACAGACCTATGAGTTGGGTTTGTCTAGGCTTGGGAAGTCAAGCAAAAATAAGAGCATGGAACTGAAGACCAAGAGCTGCGATACTGATGAGTCCTTCGATGATGAAGATTCAAAAATGAAGTCCTATATCACCCAGCAATTCAAGAAGTTCATGAAAAATGCCAATGCACAGGGCTTTAACAAGGACCGTAGTAAATCAAATTCTTCACAGTTTAAGAGCCAAGACAAAGGGAAGAAGGATGCTAAGGATGACGTTCAGTATATTGTTCCCTCAGGACCAAAGTGCTTCGGGTGTCAAGTATTTGGTCACATGAAACAAGAATTCCGCAATTATCTCAAGTCTATTGGGTAAAGTAAGGCACTTGCTGCTACCTTGAGCGACACCGAACCTGAGGATGATTTCGACAATGAGGATGACAGAATTCTGAATGCCTTCACTGCTACTGTCATTCCTATTGAAGGGATTGTTGAAAATGTGGATAAAGAAGAGAAATTGGTGGAGTCCAAGTTTAAGAAGATGGATGAACAAGATGACATCCACATCACCTATGACAACTTATACAAGGTCTCAGAAAAGCAAGAGAAATTGCATAGGTTAGCCATTAAGAAGCTCAGTGATATGGAGATTGAACGAGAACAACTTTCCACATAGTTTGATGAAGCAAATCAAACTATTAGAGCACTAAGATTTGAAAACAATTTTTTAGCTGAAAAGACCAAGAAGCTTGAGGCAGAACTGTTCAGGTGAGAGCTCAGTTGGAGAGGACCTCAAGTGCAAAGCTTGATGAGATACTCAGCATGCGAAAATTTACCTCCGATCAAATCGGTTTAGGGTATGATTTTTCTTCTTCTAATATTTCTTCTTCTAATATTGCTACTTCTAGTGCTACTGTGTTTGTTTCTCCTGCTAACAATATCAATTCTGAGAAGAATGATGTTAGGAATGTGATAGCTAGTGAGAACCTAGATAAGGATAAATCTATCTTCGGAGCACCCCCTAAGCTTGCTAAGAAAAAAACAAAAAATCCTAGGGAAAAGAAGAGTAATGTTCAAAAGTCCAAAGAGAAGAAGTAGCATCTCTGCCATCACCGTGGTGCAGCCGGTCATACTCAACCAAATTGTTATAAGTGGCTAGCCATTCAATAGAGCAACAACACGATGGTATTAGGAAATTAGAATCAGTTTTTGTCCTCTCTTGCACCTTTTGGAGATCTTCTCAAAGCCCTCATGTTCCTTTCAAACTTGAACGGTTTTTATTCTTCTCCCTCACCGCCAGCTCAAGACTTTGCTTAAAGGAAAGGTTCTTCCAAGGTGTGGAAGGAAGAAGGCTCTAAGTGATTTTTATCATTTCTTTTCTCTCTCTCTCTTTCTGTTTTTGATTGTATTACTTGTGTGTTTTTGCTTTCTAATTTTGAGTCAGTCTAGTTTTAAGTCAGTTTAGTTTTATGCATTACTTTGCTTTGTTTAACATGTTTTTGTTGTTTAGTTTCAGTTTGTTTTATTTTGTTTTTTCATAAAAAATTAAAAAAATTTGAAAAATACAAAAACAGTGTGTGTTTGTGTACATTGTTTCTTGTGAACTTTAAAATGGCTATTGAAACAAAGTTCTCTAAACTTTGTATCTCTTGTAGCTTAGATAAACATCTCTATGCACAACTAAGTAAGTGAGTTTTGTGATTCTTTGTTTGTAATGAGTAAGGTTAAGTGATCTCTTGTACTTAACACTCGTATCACTCTTTTTGATGGGAAGGACTTGAAAATCCTAAGAGAAAGGCATAAATAACCATCTCACCACGATTACCCACTAATCATGATATGACATCTGTATGTTTCAGTATAGCAAAAGTGTAATGTTAAAAAACTTAACATAATTGGGTATTTCTTTTCTCTCTTTTACATGCTCATGCATGATTTGCTTAATAAAAAGAAAAATATGCAAAGAAATTAAAAAGCAAAAAGAACAAAATGCTTTAAAACATGATTGCAAACGTGTATTCGAGGAAATGTGGGAGTTATAGGATGTACCTCAAAGGTGATAGTCTCCATCAAACAGTTATGACCGTATGTGATTTAAATTGATTTGCTCATACTTCAAATCGTCATAATATAGAGACACTTGTGCAATCTTCTGATATTTTTACACACAACATGCAAAATTCTTTGCTATTTTTGATACTTGTGCAAGTACAATATGATTTGGCCATCACAAAATTTACATGCGTTAATATATACTCACTAAACTCTCTTGACTTATTTTTGAAATATAAAATTGGTTAGACTTGTTTAGTGTTTGTGTGTGTGTGTATTTTGGATTAAAATGCATGACATTTTTTTCTTGTTGAGAGATGATTTTGAGAGATCAAATGTTGTTTGGATCTTTGGTTGAGTTGCATTCTTGATTGGATTCATGTTTGTATATTTCTATTCTTGACAACTCCTCAACACCTCTCGATACCTGGCTTATCTATCGAGCTTTTCACCTTTTTCTTATTGCAATCTCGACACCTTCTTGATAGCTCCTCGATCGATCGAGCTTATCTTTACTGTGGACACCTGCTTGATAGCTGCATCTGTCGAACCCTTTAAAGCTCAACACCTCTCGATCTGTCGAGAATTACTGAAGGGCTATATAAGGGGCAATCACGATTCAAACATCACTTCTCACGATTTCTCTCAACCTTTTCACCTCCCAAACCTCTCTCCTTTCTTCAAACCTCTTTCCCAAAGCTTTTTCGGCTTTAATCAAGTTTTTCTACACTTGGTAAATGTCCTAATCCCTCATATTCATGCATTTCATTCTTTTTAACCTAAGTTTTTGGGATTTTTGAAAATTTTGGGGTTTTTCAAAATCAAAGAGGTTTTTGCCAAATTTTTGGGATGTGTTTTGTAGTTTTGATCTTAAAATTTCATGCATGGCATCTCATTTGCATTATAATTGTTGAAAAATCGCATGTTTGTATCGCATACAAAACATACACAATAGAAATTTAACGGATCTACTTCATTCGCAATCGATAACATGCACTATGTAAGTTTCAGAATTTAAGAATAAGAAAGCGTACCTTGGTGTAGTGAATTTCAAAACAAAGATCAGAATTAATTGAGAACCCTTTTAATCTTCACTCAAATTCTACTTTGGGCCCAAAAAGTGTAGTTTCTCAATCAGTTTCTAAGAGAGAATTAGAGTGTCTCACACTCACATACATAACATTTCATACACATACATAAAATTCTGTATGTTGCTCCCTTTATAACTAACTGATTATCTAATTGGGCTAGCCTATTGGGCCTTTCCAATTGGGCTTTAGTGTGTGACTTGGAGCGGGACCAAAAGGGACTAATAAGACACTAGCTCCAATGGGTCTTGGGCTTTTCTGTCAACTCTTGACAAGTCCAAAGTTACCATTAATTATATTTAATACAACTATATAAATATAATTGTACACTAGGCCTTATTTATAAATTATATTCGAAAACTTTATTGTACATGTAACCCCTTCATAAAATATTCGTAGTAATACAAAGTCATGAAAGTAGGCTGTCATTTTGTAAATTACTACATCTTAATTTCTTGAGTACCTGATTTAATCTTTTAAAGTTATTCATCATATATTTATGTAATCCAATTTCATAAATATATACTTTAGTAACTTCTTACCAAAGTGGTTAGGCCTAACTCTCTGAATACCTGAATCCATTAAACTTATCTCAAGAGAATATTTTATATCTCTATTAAGAGACTATGAATTCCATCTAGAGAATATATGTTCCATTAACACTAAATATGGCTGCCCAACATACTGTTTTGACCGTTACTGTAGATCTCACTCCTGATATATCAAAGTAACCTACACCTCATGATTAGGTCTATTATTCTTTTAGGATTAAAAGTTCATACAAATAGAAGTCGCGAGATTTATTATTCATTTGATAGTCGTTAGGAGAATAATAAATCTCACAACAGTTTAGTTCAATATATCTTAACTTTTAAAATATATCAACATATCAACTAGAAGTCTCCACTTCCATGATCAAGACAAATCATCTTAGTTGATATATTATAGTCTTCGTAGATAAAATGTCAAATTTCATCACCAACTACGAAATACAATTCTGAGTTTACAAAGAACTTATGATTTATATCTTCTGTGACTAAATCACATAAATCGCATACTATGCATCTCATGGACTATATGATAATGTCATAATATTTATGTTACCATTATTTTAGATAATAATAAAATAACTTTATTAATCACAACACTGAGTCATACATAATGTCATACATAGCATCATACAATAGGATTTAAGGGCACACATCCTAACAATAACTACATTATCATGCATTTTAGATGTGTGCTATTTGTGTTAATTGATTGCGTGTTGGTAGGATTAAATTAGGCTGAGCCCATGATGTATTGTCTATTGCATGTCACATGTTCATGCATTCTCAGGCATACGTTCTTTCTTTTCAATATATTTTGATATATTTGAACTGCTTGGGACTTTTCTGAGTGTTTCTTTCTCCTTCTCTTTCTTCTATTTACGTTAGTCGGCTTCTATGGCACCTAAACGTAAGTCTGTTTTGTCTCGAAACCCTCTTCATTCTAGGACATCTACTTCTTCTGATCCTACTCCTTCTCATGTCTGGTTCCGTGATGATAAAGCCCGCAAGGACTTTTCGAAGATCTTTTCTAGATGAGGCATTCATTCTGAACGCCACATCATTCTGTCAGACTTCTCTGACACTAACCTACCCACTGTCATTTACAGTAGGGGTTGGGAGTCACTGTGTGACATCCCGGTCACATGTCCATCCATGCTGATTCAGGAGTTCTACTCCAACATGCATGGATTAGATTCTTCAGTATCTCAGTTTTCTACTCACGTTCGAGGTACGCGCATCGTTGTCACTTTGGCTTTTGTAGCCGACATGCTTCATATCCCTAGGGTAGCGCATCCTAACTACCCTAGTTATGAGCGTCTGAAAACTGTGTCTAAAAACGAGCTTATTTCCACTTTTTATAAGTGACCTTCCAAGTGGGGTGATCATGGGTTCACTTCTTGTCCTCCTTTTGCTAAAGGTCCTAGGTTTATTAACATGGCTATGACATTTGTTTTGCATCATCTTTCTCACTATAACTCTATTATAAAGTCTCGTGCTCGATTTTTGTTGTCCTTCATTGAGCATCTTACCATTGATTTTTCCTCTCATTTTATCATTTCCATCATAGATGTGTATAAGAATACGACGACCTGTGATAAGCTCATTTTTCCTTCTGCTATTGCGAGAATCTTATGCCATTTCTCTGTTCCCTCTCCTATCTCCAACCACTTCCATATCTCTTGTGCCATAGATGTTGTTACCGTTAAACGGAGAGAGGCGTAACTACGCTCGAAGAGGTCTGGATCGACGGTTCCTCCAGCTCCTACAGCACCATTTACATCCGCTCCCTCTTCTTCTACAAGCGATGTGACTCTCGAGGACATCATGGCACAGCTTGTCCGCATGGATGCTCGCCTTGACTCACTCAATGATAAGTTGTGTTAGGTGAACACCCGTGTTGGTCGTATTACACGACGGCAGGCGGTCATGGGTGGCTTCGTTTCTTCACCTCCTCCTACTCCAGAGGCTTCTGCGGATAAGGATGAGGATGATGATGGTGATGTTGATGCGTCTGGTGGTGATGAGGGTGATGTTAGCTCTTCCAGTGCTGACGAGATGTCTACTTGACACTCTTACCCTTTGTCACTCGTGACAAAAAGGGAGAGTAGTTTTGATCATGAAAGTAGTCATTGTTAGGGGAGAGTTAGTATATGAGGATTTTTGTTAGGGGGAGTGTTGATTTTGAGTGATGTAGTAAGGATTTTGATGCATCTTTTTCTTTTCTTTCTTCCTTAGATACATTATTTCTTGTACCTTAGGTCTTGTGACCATTTAACATACATTGTACTTATATTTGCTTTATCTATATGTTGATGTATGTTTTTCACCTACCCTTACATATGTTATTTCTTTTCTCTCTTTATGCACATGTTTCTTATATTTTGTGTGCAATCTATTATTTTTGTTTCATACAAAGATGCCTTGATGAGTTTTGTTTAAATGTTTTAGAAATACAGGTTATCAAAGTCTACTTGCCATGAACTCTCTTTTTGCGAAATTTTTCAAGAGTTTGTGTTAGGATAGATTTTATTGTACTTAACAAGTGAATATGAGTTGAGTGATTTATGATTCATCTCATATGTTCATTTGTTATTGTGGTTTTGTCACGGATTACCAAAGGGGGAAATTGTTAGGACATATGTGATTGGATGTTAGGAACATATGCCAACATTTTATGTAATTGGCTAATCCTTTGGAAAAAACGCACTTTATTTGTAATTGTGTAGATCTAGGATGTGTTTAATACTTCAAGGAACAAGAGGTTCAAGTCCAAGTATTGAAGCTATGCAAGTCTGTCCAAGATTCAAGTGTGAAAAGTGTTGTTCATTAAAACTCGACAGCTAGCATCTATCGAGATTTAAAGAGCTGTTCAAGCCCGTAGCTCGACAACAACTCAACAGCTAAGGTATCTGTCGAGGTTTATGAAACTCAGTTTTTCTAGACTATTTTTCATCCAATCCGTGATTATGTGCTTGAACTTTCTTTTCTCACAACCTTAAACATATATAAGAATTATTTTGAGGGTCGTATCAGGTTACACAACCAAAAACACAATTGCATAAGAGCATAATTCCATAATGTGACCGGAAACCTAGTTTGCCCTAATTCTTGGGGAAGTTGCTGTGTTTGTACACCATAGGGTTTTGTGACCAAGCAACTTCACGATCTTCATCTGTTGAAGAGCAGAAGAACTTTGCAGCCAACATCCTTCTCAAGTTGGTGATTAAAGTAGCGTACTGGTAACTGCGCAATTAGTTAGTCACGTACTAAGAGCCGTGCAATACAAGGAGAGATTGTCACTACAAAACAAGTCCAATTGGGTATTGGGGTAAGGGTTCAACTGTAGGTTGGTATAAGGTACTGGATTTCCTTTACTTGTAACCACTTGTTTTGATAATAGTGGATTCTCGGGAGTGGTGACCTTAAAATCACCTGGTAGAGTTTTTGACGTGTAGGTTTTCCCTATTCGTAAACAAATCACCGTGTTAATTTAATTTCCACTGCATTTAGTTATTTAGTGATTTATTTGTGCTACCACGCTCATTGCATGTAATTGAACATAATTAATTTACTTGACTAATTAATTGGTTAATTCATCACAAGAGGTCAATACATTTTTGGCCTATCAGTTTACATAAAACCCAAAGAAAAATAAACCCACAAACCTAACTAGTAACAGTGTTACTCTAGGGACCAAAGCCTTACAAGAAGGGATGACAATTCTATAGCCTAAGAGAAGTTGGTCTAACCCAGATTTCTTAACAACAGAGAAACTCTTTCAAATACAACTCAAATAACCATTGATTATTAATTAACTACACACTCAATAGCAATTTTTAATGAAATTGGACAAAAGACTTGAATTGAATAAAGGACAAACTTTGGCTACACACGTCATCTTTTATGTCAATCGGATGTAATTTATTATTCAATCTATAAAATAATTTTTTATGCATAATTTTATACTACCAAAATTTAAAATTTTTATTGATGATATAGCTATCCATCTCTAATCTTCTGAACTTGCAAATATGGAGGATATAAAAAAAAAAATGTAATCTAATTGCGAATTTATCAAAATTCATTTTCAATAAAAAAAATATTAAGTGAAGTTGTAGCCTAATCAATTCTGTGTCCTTAAATAAATTTTAAATTTAGAAAATTCAATTGAATATAAGTAAAATTAGAATACTGAACTTAAATGATGCAATTTGTATTTTAGCCTTCTTTAAAAAAAAAAAAAAAAAATTGAAGAGAACTTTCTTATGAAGTTGTGAACAGTGAAGGGGGACGCCCAACTCCGCAAAGCCATGTCAGCATTTTTTTAAAAGGCCATATATTCACCAATTTAAGTTTTAACTAATACATATTGAAAAAAATATTAATTTACAAAATCTCTCTAAGATAACTCATCCAAATTTTTTTGGTCAAACATCACACATCATCCATTTATTCAAATGAAAAGGATGCTGCCCAATTTGACCAAATTCGGCGAACTTTTATATATAATATATATCTTTCTCAAAAAAAAATATATATATATATATATATATATATATATTTTTGCTAACTGACAAACTCAATGCATTTGTTAAACACTCAAGAAAGAGCAGAGCGTATTCCCAATGTACTTTTACATAGCTCATTAAGGTTAACGGAATAGTATATGCCTCTCTCCTCTTATTCGCAGATTAGTTACTGGGACTTGTTGCATGTTAATTTCCCTGTCTGACTCGTTACTTTAACATAGAAACTTTTTATTTTGAACAAATAAATAGCAAAACAAATTATCTGCAACAACGTTGAGAGACTTGAACACATCATATAGCAGAACTCAGAAGGAAAATCCGAGAGAAATAGCAATTTTCTTATTAACTTTCTACTGTTACAGGCATGCACTCTGCAAGCAACTTTATCAAGAGAGTACAGCAAAATGCCCCATGCAAAAATGTAAAATCCCATTCAATCAGATTTAAATACAATGAAAAGTTTTGATTAATACAAGAGAAAACTTGATATCCTACTTCTACAAATAAATCCATAGCAGTTATCCTGCTCAATCAGAATCAACCACCGAAATTAAGTGTTGAAGGTCCACAGAAAATGTTTATGGCAAACAGCAGTCAGCCATCTCTCTGTTGGTCTCTCTCCCTCCCCACAATCAAGAGAACACGACACCAATTTTCTTGGCAAAGTCATCCCCATCTTCATCATCAAGGTATTCTTCTTCAGGGTCGGCATTATCACCTTCCTCATAATTGTACTCTCCCTCCTCATCAACTTGCTCATATTCATATTCACCATCCACATCCCTTTGATCATCAGCTTCAAGTTCCTGATCCTCAATATTTTCATCAAAAATCATCCCATCTTCTGCCTCAAACTCGTTCAGATCAGGTGCTTGTGAAGGCTGGCCAGAAGCTTCATCAGTTTTTTCTGCCACTGTTCCAACTGAGACATCTGCTGCAGACTTGAAATCTTCCTCACTGCCAAACAAATGGCTGAAGGCTTCTTCCTTAGCACTTTGTGTATATGCGTTCTCAGAGCCACTTATCAAGTTTTCCTTGACTTCACTCTGATTGTTGTCTTCTTTATAGACAGATAATTTGCCACTACCAGAAGCTCCAGCTCCTCTTTTTCTCTTGAGAATCTCACTAAGAGGCTTTGGCCCTTCAAATGAAAGATCACCTTCAGATTGCTGATGATCTTCCAAGTTCTTTCGCTTTCCAAGGGATTGCTGCTCCTTGCCATCTGAACTCTTCACAACTTTCAGCTCTGCAAGACGTTTTGGACGAGCAAAATCACCGCTTTCATCTGTTATTTCTCTCCAAATCCGTGGACCCTTGATATTTCTTCCCTCAATATTGAAATCCTCTTGCACCCGTCCTTTTATTCTGTCTCGAAGCCTTCCCTGATGAGAGATCTGTGGCCTTCCAGGTGACAACCTGTCCCAATTTCTTCCCCTGTCCGATTCCCTTTCTGGACGCAAATCAGTACCATCCACTGGAGATCTCCCAGGAAGTTTTATTCTACCCCGGAGGCGATTACTGAGGGAACTCTCATTTGGGGGCAAATTAAGTGCATCCCTTCTTGAAGAAGACCGGTAACTCCGCTCCTCAACATGGTTGTTGTGGCCATGACTGACAACAGATCTCAAACCATTATGTCTCCTCTGCTTGGATAAATGATGTCGTAGATCTGACTCATCAACATGATCAGGACTATCAGACTTAGGGTAACCCCTCCGCCTTTCCAGATGAGCTGGTTCCACGAATATTCTCTCAGATGAAGCCCTGTGCTGCTCCCAGGCATACTGCCCTTGCATGTGATCATATGAGCCATGGCCTCGTGGATCAGGGAACCTTTCTCGATCAACATCAGCTATTGAATTGTAATCAGCAGAATGACTAATATCATACTCATTCACAGGGTTTAAGCTCCTTCCTTCATGACCCCTTGTTCTACCAAATTGATCTTCACCATGGTAGTAATCTGAATCACCAAGCTCATTATCGACAAGAACATCAAAGCCAGGAGAGGACTCCCTTAGAAACTCATCACCATCCTTACCATTTGGGAAGCTATAATCCTCAGGTACATGAGCCTGCTGTGAACGACTGGACCGGCTGATGGAGTTTCCATTAATAACAGGAGGAACATGTGTTGCCTTGTATCTAGAAGCCTCATCATCCAATCTTGTAGGTAGTAGTACATTCCTCTCAACGCCAACTACATTTCTTGGAAAAGTAGCTTCAGTTTTTGGAGAAGGTTTAGCTTCAGGAGGTAGTCCAACTGACTTTGAAACATTTATTTGTGGAATCTTCTGCTCTTGAGTAAACTTTTCAGGGACTCCAAAAGTCTTTTTAGGAGCCGAAGAGTCAGTAACATGAATGGCTGCTGGCATCTGTGGAACTTTGTTGCTGGTGGTCGGATTTGGTCCATGTAAGAAGGCACATCTGTCACCTTTTAAGCAAAGCCCCTTTTGGTAGAAAATGCAAGGGACTGCTTGTTTACTGGAACCATAAGGAGCCTGTGCAGCAGGTGTTGCAGCAGTCGGTGTTACAGGCAGAGAAGATCCAGCAGAAGTTGCTGCTTGGGTTCCTAATGCGGCATCAAGAGGCTGAAGAGAACATAATAGGCAGTTAGCAAACATTAGACAAATAAGATTAATGTCAAAGCATTCAAAGTTCAAGTAAGAGCAGAGACTTACTGGATGCCGGAACGAACATTTGGGATTCAAGCAGTTACCATTCAACCAGTACCAGCAATCCCTTGGGTTAAGCCGGGCATAATCACTATGGCGATACTCGCATTCACTTCCCTATTGATCACAGAGAGAAAGGAGTATCAGCAACACTATAAAATCATTATTGATGACACATTATTACTGCTGATCACAAATTTTGCAACTGTACAACATTACAAAGACATATCCATCTATGTGTATTGATGCAATAAGAGGGGTACATCTTAAAGAAAGTAAAAAGACATTACTAAATAAGTGCCTAACCTATTTGACTCCCACTAAACCATTGTAGATTATTAGATATATTTTCCTCACAAATATGTAGCACTTCTTGAGTAAGAAATTGAAGTTAAAGCTCTTAGAATTAAACAAAAACGAGCATAAACATAACCAATAGATGGTAAATTAAATGGGACCAGAAGCCCAACACATATTGTGGTGCTAGATCATTTTTTGCAAGGCTTGCTTTTAGAAAAGAGGGAACACATTGTCCATGTTTTTAACAAGCCAATGAAGGATATATTCCTCGTGCACAAACATAGCCGTAATTGAGAAAGGAATTTTTTCTCTAAAGGCATCATACCAGAATCTCCTTTTTTTCTCCTTAAAACGAGTCTCAAATTGTTTAATTACACAAGCAAAGTGTATAAAAGTTGCCTAGAATAGAATGCGCACACGGCACGTCCACCAAGACCCTCCTTTTTCTGGATTTCAGCATAATCAGATATACCATTTCACAAGAAATATAAATCTTTGCCATCATAGTTACTAAATCTGGCGCAGATAAACTGATTAAGCCCCTCAAAATAAGGTCATTGCTATACAAATCTCTGCACACGGTGAACAGATTGCTATCTGTATATCAATCAGCGTGAACCCATTTGAGTAATAACAATCCTGAGCGGAACCCATTTTGAGTAACAACAATTCTGAGCTATATAACATCAAATTTTCGCATCATAAAAATTCTAGGGTTTGGTTTCTTTTCCCCCAAAGAAACTAAGATCCACCCAAAACAACACAAAAGACCTTAACAAGATCTGAATTAGACCCAAAATCCGAACCCCAATAAGCTTCAAAATTCAAATTGAAAGCTTCACTCCCCAAATCCATCAATCAGAAACTATAATTATAAATCTGAAACCCTAGCAAGAAAAGGTGGAGCCCAAGATCCCAGAAAAACCCTAAAAACCCAAGAATCACACAAAAGAAAGAATGAAAAGGCAAACCTTTTTGCATGTCAAAGGAGATGCAAGAAAGTAGACGCAATCGGTGTTGCTCTTCAAGGCCTCTTCTTGAGCCGATGATATTGTTGAAGCTGCTGTATTAGGAACTTGTTGTTGTTGTTGTTGATGATGTGATTGTTGAGGTGGTGGTTGTTGTTGTTGTTGTTGTTGTTTCTGATGTTGGTGTTGGTGTTGTTGTGGCTGCTGTGTAGCCGCAAACATGGCGGTTCTTGAAGGAAAAAAAGTCCCAAACGGATCTCTCAGTTTCAGATCGAAAAAGTGCCCCAAAGATTCAAACGCAAAGAACGAAACACAAGCACCGATCCAATCTCAGAACCAAACAAAAACAAGAGCCGCCACAGAGAGAGCGAGAGAGAGAGAGAGAGAGAGCGAATGTGTTTTGTGATGACTGTAGAGGCTTTAAGCTAAGCCTAGTTTTTGTTTTTGTTTTTGTTTTTTCTTTTTTTCTTTTTTAGATTTTGGGGAGAGTTGAGAATATAAATGAAGTAGTTGTTGTTGACGATGTTGTCTATGTTATATATGTGTGTGTGTGTGTGTGTGTGTGTGTGAGAGACATTCACATTCACAATCTCTGTGTGAAATCTTGTGTACGTGGATTGTTCTGATTCGTGCTACTTTCCTGGGTTTGATTTTCGAACGCGTGTGTACACTGTTCTCCCAATGTCCTAATCTCCGGAAAGGAAAGGGAAAGCCATAGGGTGTTACGGAGACATGATAAAACAGGTCAAAATTTTCTGACTCGATCCGATCTGATCCGACTCGACCTAAAAAATACTTGATTCGAACTTATTTTTTTTATCCGAAATAAAAACGGGTTGACCCGTGACCCGACCCGAGTTTTTTTGAGTTTTTTTGGGTCAACCCGACCCGACCCAACTCGCGACCCGACCCGAACTCGAATCACTTTTTTAAAACATTTTTTTTAGGGTTAAAAAATAGAGTAAAATTAAGACAATAGTAATTTAATTGTTTATTGTGAGCTTTAAGGAAACAATTGATACATTTACATATGTAAATTAATTGAAAGATAAAAGATTAAGTATTCTGTAATGAATAAAGATTTTTAGATATCAAATAATAAAGTACATGCCAAGATAATATGGTTATAGTAGAGTTGAAAATATATATTTAAAATTGTAAACATGTGAGAAACATTTACAAGTGTAAAAATAGTAAAGTCAAAGTATCAAATTAGCATAAATTATGAATGCTTAAACTTATTTTTTAACAATTTATGTCCACAATAAATGACTTTTCAAAATAAATTATGATATTTCCTAGAGTATGTGTTGCTTAACAATGATATGATATTCATAAAAGAGACCATGTATAAATAAGTAAGCAATCAAATTTTAATGTATATCTCAAATTGAAATAAAGTGTCAACCACAATTGATAATAGATTATAAAATTAATTTTCAAGATTGTAAATTTCTTATATGTTTTTATTCTTGATCAAATGAGTTATCCTATAAGTCATTTGTAATTTTGTTTTATATTTTGGAATGTTGATATTGTGTAGAAATAGAACATGTGTATTTGTTTTACTTATGTTTGTGTTTTTTTATTTTAGATAGCAATATTAGGATTTGTATAATTTTAAAATTATTGAATAAGTATTAATAAGTTTAACTGAATTCATTCTTGATATAAGTGGTGAAGTCAAAATAATGCATTTTACATCAAATAATTTGTTGCATAACTTTCCAAATGACAAATACATGTTATTTTATTTATAAAAAAAAAATTCATGTGAAAAATATGGGTCAACCTGACCCAACCCGACCCGACTCGACCCGCAACCTGATTGAACCAAACCTGTTTTAAACCCGCTTAAGATAATCCGTTTTTGATCCATGACCCATTTGACCTGCAACCCGTTTGACCCGACCTGACCCGCCCGTTTTGTCATGTCTAGCTATACATACATGTTTTTGAATGTTAACTGCCGGTTGCTATTTACCCTTTTGTTGGGTAAAACTACTATATAAAGTGAAGTTTTACTCTCAAATCTTGTAATTCACCTCCTACATTCTTATGCTTTTAATAGAAAAAATAAAAGGATTTAAATTCCTTTTTCTCTGACTATTGAATCATAAAAAATGAAATATTTGAATTAAAAAAAAAAAAAAAAACTATGAAGAAAGGTGCTATCCTCCATAATATTTTTACAACAAATTATAGGTGGTAAATTGTTATTGGTTTTAATTTGAATCCACCATTGAAATTACTTTTTTACCAATAATAACAACTTATTACTTAAGATTTATTTTGAAAGTATTGTGAACATAATATTTCTCCTCTTTTATTAATTTTATATTGAAGTTTTTATCAAAATCAAATATTATAATAAATTACAAAATAATCATAAATTTTCATTTAAATATCTTGAAACTTTTGCTAATTGAGTTTTAACGAGAGTAGTATTTTATTTTACTTTTTTTTTTTATCATTTTAGTAATAAAGTTTTACTTAAAACAAACTATGTTAAAAATTTTAATGTACATATAATGATTGACAGGGAAAAATTATGTTGTACAATTTGCATTACTTATATTGAGTCACATAATGCAAACATAATGTGTATCACATAAATTTATTATTATTAAAAGATAATGATAGATTATTAAAACAATATAAAATATGTAACTTCTCTTGAATTTATCATGAAATGAAGAGAGAAAATGAGAGAGTGCACTCTATGGAGGAAGAGGATTCTTTGGCTCAAAGTAACAAGAAACTAAAAGATCACCACCATTCTTTGAATGGATCGCAAAGTAACATCCCATCATTCCTTCCAGGGACTGGATCATATCGAGATAGACTAGTTGGAGCCATCCTAGGTGTGTTTGAGCAAGCGTTTAGGCTCCATCAACATATGGAAAGAGAGGTGGAGTCGAACATTGAGGAGGAGCTTTGTGAAGGATTTGCGGTAGTTTCTCTTTCCAAAAAAATCAAAGCAAGGATCAAAGCCCCATGGGCTTCAACCCTAATTGTGAAATGATTTGGTAAGCCCTTGTTATTTATGTTCTTATCATCCAAGATTAGAGAGTCATGGAAGCCTGTTGGCCAAATTAACTGTATCGGTTTTGAGAATGATTTCTTTCTTATCAAGTTTGAAGTCCAAGAGGATGTTGATAAGGTCCTAAAAGGATGCCCATGGTTCATTGGACAACAATTCCTTACTATCCGTCTATGGGAACCTGATTTTAAAGCAGCTATAGCCTCCTTCTGTAGCGTTGCGGTTTGGATTAGGCTGCTAGATTTACCGATATATTTTTATGACCCTGAAGTTCTGAGAATAATTAGCAAGAAAAAGAGTTTACTGTCAAAGTAAAAAAGTGGAAAAAAGAGGTCTTCGGAAACATTTTTGCCAAGAAGAAGAGACTCGTGGCTAAACTCATTGGAATCCAAAAAGCCCTAGCCAATTGTCTGAATGCTTTTCTTTCAAATTTGCAGAATTAGCTAATTAAGGAGCTCAATTAGTTGTTATGGTGGGAAGAGGAGCTTTGGGCCATGAAAGTTAGGATCAATTGGCTAATTACTGGTGAAAGGAAAACTACATTCTTTCATCTGTCTACCATGATTCGCAGAATAGCCAACTGGATTTCTTATGTTGAAAAAGAGGATGGTGAATGGAAATATAATGTTGAGGAGGTCAAACAGAAAGTTCATGGGATAATAAGCTTGATATGAACTGTTGTGTGCTCACCAATAAGGAGGCGGGGAACATGGCAATGCCACCTTCTAATGCTGAGATTTTTGATGCCTTAAAAGCTATGAAGCCTTATAAAGCTCCAGGATCTGATGGACTCCACACTGAATTTTTTTCAAAAGCATTAGCTCTGTGTAGGGAACTCTATAAAGGCAGAAGTAAAAAATATTTTTGAGTCTTGCGAAATGCCAAAATACCTCAACCAAACCCTTATTTCCTTGATTCCTAAGCAGAAAGTCCCAGACTTTTTGAGCCATTACAAACCCTTTAGTCTGTGTGATACTGTGTACAAGATTGTTACAAAAATCTTGGTGCATAGAATGAGGCCTCTCATGCCAACTCAAATATCTCCCTGTCAGACTGCATTTGTGGTTGGTAGGAGTGGTTGTGATAAAGTCATAATTGCCCAAGAAATTATCCATTCATTGAGGAACTGAAAAGGGAATAAAGGATTCATGGTGATCAAAATAGACCTGGAAAAAGCCTATGACAGACTTAAGTGGTGCTTCATTAGAAAAGTCCTCCATTTTGGATTTCCCATAAGCATGGTTAAACTCATCATAAGCTGCATATCGTCATCCTCTTCCTTACTATTCAATGGAGAAAAACTTCCCTCCTTCTTCCCCACAAGAGAAATAAGACAGAGAGACCCCTTATCCCCCTTTATTTTCTACTGTGTATGGAGTATTTGAGCTCCCAAATGAGGACCTGTGCGATTCTTAGCTTTTGGACTAAAGTGAAAGCCTCATCAGGTGGCCTAGGGTTCTCTCACATTTTTTTTTTTTGCAAAAGGTTTGATGCTATTTGAAAAAGCTTACACCAAAAATGTGAAGCCTTTTCCTCCGCTCTGGGTTCTTTCTGTGAGTTGGCTAGGCAAAAAATCAATAAGCACAAAACAAGAATTTTAGGGTAAATTACACTTTACCACCCTAAACTATACACCAGATTACACTTTGCACCATAAACTATTCAAATGCACACTTTGCACCCTAAACTATCACTCTTATCACACTTTGCACCCCAATGTTACTTTTACCATTAAGTTAGACATAAATTATCACTCTAATTTAGCTATAAAAGTAATGTTGGGGTGCAAAGTGTGATAAATGTGATAGTTTAGGGTGCAAAGTGTGCATTTGAATAGTTTAGGGTGCAAAGTGTAATCTGGTGTATAGTTTAGGGTGGTAAAGTGTAATTTACCCAGAATTTTATTCTCTCCTAATGTGAATGTACAAACAAAGCTTGATATCTGCCATCACCAAGGCATAGAAGCAACCATAGAGTTTGGGAGATATTTGGGGTTCCCGTTATTTCACCAAGGGAGAAATGAAAATGCCTTTAACTTTGTAATTGAAATAGCTCAACCTCCACTCCAATTGTGGAGAATTATATGTAGTGTTGTGCTCTCCCAATTAAAGTTTGCGAAGTTATGGATAAACTAAATAGAGATTTATTATGGGGCTCAACTCAAGAGAAAAGAAAACTCCACATGGTCAATTGGAGCACTGTCACATTACTCAAACATCTTGGGGGACTTGGCATTATGGAAATGAGAACTAGAAATGAGGCTATCTTGGTGAAGCTGTGTTAGCAGCCAGCCAATGAGCAAGAGGCACCTTGGGTAAAAATGCTAATGAGTAAATACTTCACCAATGCAAGAATCTCTGATGGGGGAAGGAAATATAGTTGTTCCAAGACTTGGACAACATGTAAAATTGGTGGGCCAATATTCAAGAGTGGCCTTAAATGGGTGGTTAGGAATGATGTCTCTACTAATCTCTAGGTAGACTAGTTGCCCTTTAGACATTGAGATCTATCATCTACGAGCCCCTAACTAGAGAAGAAGCTAATCTCACGGTGGCTGACATTAAGGATCAGGGGAGTAATTGGTACTAGAATATTCTCTCGTTTGAGATACCCAATGACATATGTAGAACAATCCAAGCTATCCATTTTTCCTTGGACTCAAACTCAGAGGATTCCTCATGTTGGGCTTATTCAAAGGATAGATCCTTTTCTCTCCAATCTATATATATGATTGCGAAGGGGTTAAACCACTTGAACCCATCTATTGACTCTTGTGAGTGGATATGGAAGATTTCAACAACACCTAGAATTATGTTCTTCATATGGCTGTGCTAGCATAATAGTGTCCCTACTTATGAAGTGTTGGGTTCAAGAGGTTTTACCCTTGATAGTAGTTGTTCAATCTGTTACCAAGGAATTAAGTCACTCATTCATATTCTTAGAGAGTGTTCCTCTGCTTAATCTTTTTGGAGTAAACTGGGAATACCCACTAAGTGTAAAGGCTCCTTTTAAAAAAATCACCTTGATATGGATAAAGCTTAACTCCACCTCCAAAGCTTTTGTAGATAGGTATGGCTTACCTAGGAAGGTCATATTTCCAATGGGTATTTGGCATCTATGGTTACATTAGAATGCTTTTACTTTTAGAACAGGAACAATTGATGAAAACTTCCACATCCAATGTCTAAAAAAGCTACAAAATTCTTCACTATAGCGATGGAAAGGAGGTAAGACCTAAGAAACAACTAAAGGAGGTGTCTTGGTAGAAACCACCCACGAGTTGGGCAAAATTAAAAACAGATGGGCCATCCCTATATATATAGATACTGTAAGGACACGAATCCAGCCCAGACCCAAATACGTGATGGAGCCGGCCCAAACGGCCTTGAATAATAAAATTTGTAGAGAGTGGGCTGGAGACCTAGGTTTCTTGGGACAATGGAAAGCAATGGTGTTAGACTGGGACCACGGTTACAAGCAATGGGGCTATGGTGCAGCGAGGGCTCTCCTCAGATGTGAGCCGAGAACGTTCTGAATTGGTTTCTTCTGTTCTCTTTGAAGAAGCTTTTCCCCCTCTTTCAAAAAAAGTATGTCCCCTCTAATGTTCTCCCCCCTTTCCTTTTATACTCCTCCTCCCTGTGTTTCTATTCATGGAGTCATAAATGCAGATCCCTTTCCCATCATTCGTTCTCTTGAAATCTTCCCCGAGTGGCTATAAGCCTGTTCTCCATCCCATCAGATGTCACTTCTTCATAAATGTAGCCAGAAGGGTAGATGTGAAGCCTTTAATGTGGTAGTGGTAGCTTCCTATGGAGTACGTCCCACTTGTTCTCCCCTCTTGCATGCCGTTAAAGTGTAGCCTTGCTTATCGAGTTTCACGGGTTTCTCCTTAGGCGTCGAGGTGTGCCTTGTGGCCTTTATTTCAGTTGGTCCGAGGAGACCCTTCTCCTCAGACCTCTCTTAAGGGCTAATGACCCAACGGTGGGCTTATGGGCCCTCAAGTTAGGTGCCCTTGTCTCCATCCTACATCCCTTTGGAGAAGCCGATACTCTCGGATCAGGCCCAAGGCCCAAACATACATTTTGATATTTCTGCCCCCCACAGATACATATATAGATACACACACTAGCCTCATCACATGCGCTTTGCGCGTGTGATGAGGCTTTTTTTGTTTGGTGTCATAATTTCCCTTTAAAAAAAAAAATTTGGATAAGTGTTTTTTTTTAAATATATATAACTAAATTTTGGATAAGTTTGTTTTGAAAACATGGATTAGTAGGAAAGTGTCCTATTTTGTAGGCATTTTAAGTGGAGTTGGAGATATATTTTTACCAGGTTATCCTCGAGTTTTTTCCCTGTTAAACGAAAGGTTTAGGGGTATTTTTAAACTACATAAAAGTCCAGTCCAATGAAAGGAATCCTCTTATAAATAGCATACACTCACACTAGCATCTAAGCACATGTGTCACACGTGCTCAAAGACTTTTATTTTTTTTTAATAACAGTTAATAATTTACATCTATTAGAAAAAAGAAATAAAAAATGCTAAATTCCAGGGAATAAAAAATGAACGTAATGGGAAAAAAAATACTAAATTTTAGGAGTTCTTTTTTTTTTTTAATTTAAAATGAAATTTGTTATTTGACATTTATAAAAATATTTCTAAAAGAAGTTACTTTTCATTAATGAGGGTATTTTTTAACCATATAAAAGTCCAATTCAAAAAGAGGAATCCTCTTTCATGTGTGTGTGTGTGTGTGTGTGTGAGTGACGTGCAAGACATAACTTTTATTATATAATATATGAAGGGTCCCATAGTTGAGATATCGGACGAGGAGCACAACTCAGACCGGGGCTTTGGCATCAAAGGCTTGGTTGTCGCCCGCATAGACGATAGTTTCGAGGAGGACGAGGACATGGAGACTTTGAAATCACTCTTCACCAGGAGGGGCTCACAAGCCTCCAAGAAGGATGCCTCTAGGTCTCATCCGAGGCTGCCACCACCTCCTCCTCCTTCTGACCCACCTTTTCCTGCTCCAAACCTCCCAAAGAAGAGGAGAAACGAGAGCGAGGAGGCAGATAAGGAGCTGGAGAAGAAACAAAAACAGCAACAGCAGCAACAAGTTGCCAAGGGCGGGGCGCGTGCCTCATCCGTTGAGAGTGGGGAGTTTCGTAGGCAGGCCGAGGTTCGCCGCGGGGAGTCCAGCTGGTCCCCTGTGCTAGAGGTAGACGGGGCCTTGATACCTCTCCAAGCCAACATAAGGGAGTTCCAGAGAGGTCATGCCCTTCATCTGGTGAATGCCCTGGAGCAGCCTGTCCTTCTACCAAGGGACATGGAAGCCCTGGAGAGGATAGGCCAGACGCGTCTCTTCCTTTCCCTAAAGAGAGACCCGGGTTTGGTACGTGCTACCCCATCTCTTTTAATTCGTTGTTATCATTCAAACCTTCACATGTTTTACTCTTCTATGCATTTGTCGAAACACCTCTCTGCAGGCCATCCAAAAGGTTTTTGCTACTGAACAACTGGTGGGGAACTACCAGAACCAGGTAAAGGCCGAGCAGGCAGCCAGGGTGGAGGTTGAGAAGGACATAGGTGGCGCCAAGGCCAAAAAAAGCGACTTGGCCGCTAAGTTGACATATGAGTAAAACGAGCGGAAGAGCGCTGACGCTGGCTTAAAGACTGCTGAAGCCCAGCTGGAAGAACAACGCAAACTGCTGCGCCAGAAAGAGGAGGCACTGTCCAAAGCTGAGCAGGAGGTCTCGGACTTGAAAAAGAAGCTTGCCCAGGCTAAGGAAACGGCTCACACCATAAGAGAGACCGTGGAGGCCGCCACCAAAGCCGCATACTACAAGGGGGCCAAGGCAATGGAGAACTAGCTAGCCGAAGAGCTAGCAGAGTTATGTAAGGAATATTGCCAACTAGTTTGGGCGGAAGCCCTAAACGTTGCGGGAGTTTCTGCTAACTCTGAGTGGAGGGGAGCAGAAAAGGATTGGTATCCTGAGGATATCAGAGTGATTGAAGACCCTCCATCCACTTTGGCTGCTCCCGAGACTGCGGCCCTAACGCTGCCTCCTCCTACCCAAGAGCTAGCTCCTCCCCCTAAAGAGTTTGCTGCTTTTTACAAGGAGAGGGAGCAGGGTGATAAGGCTGAGAAGGGGTCGAGCCAGCCAGCTGGCTAAGTTGTATCTCTGCCCAAAGCGAAAGACAAAGGGAAGCAAGTCCAGGTCCTGTCCGAGACCGAGCTGAAGTGAGTAGATGTGGATGGTCCGGCCAAGGAGCCCTTCGCAAAGTTGGGAAAAGACCCTCCACTGAAGATCAAGCAATAGGCCACCTTAGGTTCCCTCTCCGTGCGGTTTACTTTATAATTTTTAGCGTTTACCTTGTAATTTTCACTTTCAGCTTTGACGTAAACAGTTTTAATAATAATTTCAAGGCTTCATATCTAATTTCTTGATTTACTACGTTCATTGCCGTACAATTTGTCTTATTGTGCCATAAGTTGCATGTAAAGCCTAAGTAACTTAACGCCTCTTTCCAACATAACGGGGTCAATAAATAAATAGTTAAGTGCACAGAAGTATGTCTGAAATTAAAATAAGAGCGGTTTAACCATAAAAGCAGTTTAACCACGTGATGCGTGTTAAATTTTCCCAAAGCTTCATGTGTTGCGTGTTAAGGTTGACATCAACACTTATTAAAAAACGAGTTGCATGTTAGATTTTCCCAAAGCAGATGGTCCGAGGACCCAACGTAGCTGAGGTTGACATTAACACTTAGTAAAAAAAAAAACGAGTTGCTTGTTAAATTTTTCCCAAAGCAGATGGTCCGAGAACCCGGCGTAGCTGAAGTTGACATTAACACTTAGTAAAAAAACGAGTTGCATGTTAAATTTTCCCAAAGCAGATGGTCCAAGGACCCGACGTAGCTGAGGTTGACATTAACACTTAGTAAAAAACGAGTTGCGTGTTAAATTTTCTTAAAGTAGATGGTCCGAGGACCTGTCATAGCTGAGGTTGACATTAACACTTAGTAAAAAACGAGTTGTGTGTTAAATTTTCCCAAAGCAGATGGTCCGAGAACCCGTCGTAGCTGAGGTTGACATTAGCACTTAGTAAAAAACGAGTTGCGTGTTAAATTTTCCCAAAGCAGATAGTCCGAGAACCCGGCATAGCTAAGGTTGACATCAACACTTAGTAAAAAATGAGTTGCGTGTTAAATTTTCCCAAAGCAAATGGTCCGAGGATCCGGCGTAGCTAAGGTTGACATTAACACTTAGTAAAAAACGGGTTGCGTATTAAATTTTCCCAAAGCAGATGGTCCGAGGACCCGGTGTAGCTGAGGTTGACATTAACACTTAGTAAAAAACGAGTTGCATGTTAAATTTTCCCAAAGTAGATAGTCCAGGACTCGGCATAGCTGAGGTTGACATTAACAATTAGTAAAAAACGAGTTGCGTGTTAAATTTTTCCAAAGCAGATAGTCCGAGGAGCCGGAGTAGCTGAGGTTGACATTAACACTTAGTAAAAAATGAGTTGCATGTTAAATTTTCCCAAAGCAAATGGTCCGAGGACCCGGCGAAGCTGAGATTGACATTAACACTTAGTAAAAAACGAGTTACGTATCAAATTTTCCTAAAGCAGATAGTCTGAGGACCCGGCGTAGCTAAGGTTGACATTAACACTTAGTAAAAAATGAATTGCATGTTAAATTTTTCCAAAGCAGATGGTATAAGGACCCGGCGTAGCTAAGGTTGACATTAACACTTAGTAAGAAACAACAAGTCATTGTTTGACGTTGAGTTTTTGTTTGATATTGAAGACAAACGAACTAACAATTAACATAACATAACAATACCTGGACAGGCGACATGAACGCTTTTCATTAATAGTAATAGCTTCGAAGGTTATTTACATTCTAATGTCATTTTACAGCCTTTCCATCCAGGTCAGCGAGATAATATGACCCTATGCCGGCCACTGAGGTTATGTGGTAAGGCCCCTCCTAGTTAGGTCCTAACTTTCCCCATGCTGAGTCCTTAGCGGTTCCCACAACTTTCCTTAGGACAAAGTCTCCAGGATCAAGGGGCCTTGGCTTCACGTGGGAGTCATACCCTTGCTTGAGCTTCTGATGATAACAAGCTAGTCAAATCATAGCATTCTCTCGCCTCTTTTCAACCAAGTCTAGCCCCTTCTGCAGCAAATCGTCATTATTGTCTGGGGTGAAGGAGCGCGTCCTCATCATCAGAAACCCCACTTCCAAAGGGATCACAACTTTAGCGCCATAGGCCATCGAAAAGGGTGTCTCTCCCATGGACCTCCGTGGCGTGGTTCAATAAGTCCACAGCACATGTGGCACTTCTTCCACCCGTCTGCCTTTGGCATCGTCTAGCCTTTTCTTGAGCTTATTGACGATCGTTTTGTTGACCGCTTCAACCTGGCCATTCTCTTGTGGGTATGCTGGGGTAGAATACCTGTTTGTGATGCCGAAGTCCCCACAGTAACTTTTGAAGGCTTTGCTGTCAAACTGCAGCCCGTTGTCTGAGATGAGGACGTGCGGGATCCCAAACCTGGTGATGATGTTTTTCCAAACGAATTTCTTCGCATCCACGTCTTTAATGTTTGAGAGAGGCTTTGCTTCAACCCACTTAGTGAAGTAGTCCATCCCAACATAACTATCTTTTGTTTCCAACAGCCCTGGGGAAGGGTACCACAATATCAAGGCCCCATTAAGCAAAGGGCCAAGGGCTAGTCAACGAATTGAGGACACCCCCAGGCTGGTGAATGTTGGGAGCGAATCTTTGACACTAATCGCACTTTCTCACATAATCCTACACTTCTTTCTACATGATTGGCCACCAATATCCCTGGGTAAGGGCTCTATGGGCTAATGACCTTCCTCCCGTGTGACTACCACATACTCCTTCGTGCAATTCTTCTAAGAGTAGTTTTGTTGCTTCAGGATGAACACACAGCAGGTAAGGTCTAGAAAAAGAGTGCTTATACAGTTTCTCATCCTAGGATAACTAAAACCGCGGAGCCCTTCTACGTATCTTGTTGGCTTCAGACCTTTCTTCTGGTAAAGCGTTATTCTTGAGGAAGGATACTATAGGGTCCATCCAACTGGGGCCCATCCTGACCTAGTGAATCTGGATGGCCTCAAGACTCGTACTTGTGGGCTTAAATAAGTCTTCGAAAAGGATGACCCGAGGTAGGCTTTGAGCCGAGGAGGTTGCAAGCGTAGCCAGCGAGTCGGCGTGTCTACTCCCATTCCTGGAGATATGCGACACTGCAAAAGATTCGAAATTGGACTGCAAGTACTTGGCGCGGGCTAAATACCCTTGCATTCTTGGTTCCCTAGCGTCCAACTTTCCTTCCACTTGGCCAACCACTAGCTGCGAGTCCGAGAACATCCGTATCGCCTTTCCACCCATCTTCTGAACCATGTTCATTCCTGCTAGTAGAGTTTCGTACTCGGCTTCATTGTTGGTAGCCGAGAAAGCCAGTCTTAGAGATTTCTCCAAGACGATTCCCTCCGGGGATATCAGAACTATCCCTATGCTAGACCCCTTCTAATTGGCTGCTCCGTCCACGTATACCTCCCACACCAGGGACTTCTCGCACGAGATCACACCGACTGATTTTCCACCCATGCCTTACCCCTCAGGTTCTCTTCCATAGAAGGCTCAACAAACTCCGCCACTAGGTCAGCAAGGACCTGCCCCTTCACAAAGGTGCGAGGTATGTACTTAATGTCAAAGGCTCCCAAGATAGTTCCCCATTTGGCGATCCTGCTAGAGTAGTCAGCATTCCGTAACATGGACTTGAGGGGGAGTTGAGTCAATACGACGACCGTATGAGACTGGAAGTAGTGCAAGAGCCTGTGTGTTGCATGCACCACGGCTTGAATCGCTTTCTCCAATGGTAGATACCGTATCTCGGCTTTCCTGTAAAGACTTGCTGACATAATAGACCGACCTCTGCATGCCATCGTCGTCTCGTATTAGAACCAAGCTGACGACGTGAACTACCACGGCTATATACATGAACAAAACTTCATCTATGTCTGGGCGGGACATAACAGGTGGCTAAGAGAGGTATTCCTTCAACTGCTAGAAAGCTATGGAACATTCTTCGGTCCATTTGAATCCTTTCTACTTATTTAATAGTTGGAAAAAGAGTTAACATCTGTTCACAGACCGAGAGATAAACCTATTGAGAGCGGCCGTCATCCCTGTCAGCCCTTGGATTTCCTTCGGATTCTGAGGAGGCTACAGATTGCAGATTGCTGTGATCTAGGCGGGGTTGGCCTCGATCCCTCAATGAGTGAGCATGTAACCCAGAAACTTACTAGACCCCATGCCGAATGAGCACTTAGAGGCATTCAAACGTAACTTGTGCTTCCTTAACGTCTGGAAAGTGTTGTTCAGGTCTGCCACATGCATAGGTATAGCCTTACTCTTCACAACCATATCATCCACATATACTTCAACAGTTTTCCCTAACTGAGCTTTGACCATCCTGGTCATCATCCTCTGGTACGTAGCCCTAGCAATCTTCAAGCCAAAAGGCATTACCTTGTAATGATAGTTGCTGGTGGGAGTGACAAAAACTGTCTTCTCTTGATCCTCCAAAGCCAAAGGTATCTAGTGGTACCCCTGAAAGGCGTTTAGAAAACTCATCTGAGGGTGGCCGACTGTCGCTTCCACCAGCTAATCTATATGAGGCATTGGGAAAGAGTCCTTGGGGCAAGCCTTATTTAGATCCATGAAATTCACGCATACCCTCCATTTTTCACTTTTCTTCTTCACCACGACTGTGTGCGCCAACCACTCAGGATAGAATACTTCCTTGATAGCCCCAGCTCTCTTAAGTCTGACGACTTCCTCTTTAACAGCGTCGGAATGTTCTTTGGAAGAGCGCCGTGGTGGTTGCCTCATTGGCACTACAGCTGGGTTGACATTCAGGTGGTGACAGATGAAGCTTGGGTCAATCCCTGGAACTTCGTAGGCATCCCATGCGAACACGTCAAGGTTCTTCCTCAGGAACGCGAGTAACTCCTTCTTCTCCTTGGCTGGCAATTGGGCCCCTACCTAGAAGAACCTTTCAGGGCCGCCATCCACAAGGACTCTATCCAACCCTTTACATGTGGGTTCTTCTGCCACTCTCTCCCCAATCGTGGCAGAAGAAGCTAGTTGCTATGAGGTAAGTGTAGCCGAGGCCGTGGGCTCCGGTTCCGGTCCGCGCAAAATTGCTGCTATTAGGCACTGTCTTGCAGCGGACTGACTCTCGACAATTTCTTCAACTTGACTACCAAACGGGAACTTCACCTTGGCGTGGAGAGTCGAGGAGACAGCGCCCAGGGCGTGTAGCCACGGTCTCCCTATAATGGCCGTGTAAAGAGAGTAGGCATCGACCACGATGAAATCCACTTCAACTACCGCTGGGTCTGACTACACAAGCAACCTAATCTGCCCTTTCGAGACAACAGTCTTTCCCTCGAAGCTTATCAGTGAAGAGTCATAGGCCGAAAGATCCTTCAGCCTCAAGTTCAACCCTTTGAACAGATCAGGGTACATAATGTTTGCACCACTTCCTTGGTCTACCATTACCCTCTTCGCATCGTACCCTCCTATTCTCAACATGATGATTAAGGCATCATCGTGCAGCTGGATGGTCCCCACTTTGTCCTCGTCCGAGAAGCCGAGAATTGGACGCACATAACCCTTCATCCTCTTCAGCTCGGAGCTGGAGTCCTCGGCGAGGGCTCGTGCCACGGACATCACCTTGGAAGGCAAGAGTCGGTCCTCCTAGGAGTGGCAAGAATGGCATTGATCATCCCCAAAGGGGGTCTTGAGACACTGTTACCCTGATTGGCCAAACTTGGATGCTCCGCCTACTAGTTAGGCCGATATAAGAATTGCTTCAACTTCCTCTCCTTCACCAATTCCTCTAGGTAATTCCGCAAGTTTCTGCAGTTTTCCGTTGCATGGCCTCTCTCTTGATGATATTGACAATGGAGGTTCTGGTTGCGTTTCGTGGGATCCCCTAACATCTTACTGGGCCATCGAAAATATAGTTCATGGCGAATTTTCTCAAACACCTGCTGCACGGGTTCTCAGAACATGGTGCTGACCACCTGCGTAGATGTCGAACTAGGCTGCCCAAAGAACTCTCTCCTTGGCTTGCTATTGTTGTATTTGTTCGACCTGAAATCCCTCCTCTCTTGAGGGATAACCTTCGCCTTTCTCTTTCCTTGCAACTGATCTTCCTCAACCCACTTATACTCGTCGATGCGATCCATGAGCCGACTCAAGCTCTTGACCGGCCTTTTAGTTAGGGACTTCCTCAAGTCGTGCTTGTTTGGAAGGCCGACCTTGAAGGTGCTTATGGCAACGTCGGCGAAGTCCCTATCGATCTCATTGAACATCTCCCAATATCTGTCGAAATACGTTTTGAGGGTCTCCCCCTTTCTCATGGCCATGGACAACTGCGAATCTAAGGGCCAAGGCACCCTACTATAGGTGATGAAACACGAGCCAAATGCCCTGGTGAGCTCCGTGAAGGAATCCACAGAGCCTGCCTTCAGGCCGTTGAACCATCTCATTGCGATAGGTCTTAGGCTTGAGGGGAAGATTTTGCACATCAAGGTCTCGTTCTTAGAGTGTACCGCCATTCTCTGGCTGAAGTGGCTTACGTGTTCCACTGGGTCTGTCCACCCGTTGTAAATGGTGAAAGTTGGTTGGGTAAACCGCCTCGGAAGTCTTCCCCTCTCAATCCTACGAGTGAAAGGCGATTTGAAGATTTGGCGGAGTGCCTTGCTCAAAGCGTTGTTGGCCAAGCCCTTAGAAGAGGTCTTCTTACCCTTAGGGTAGCGAGGGCAGTTGTCCTCGCAAGAGAAGGATTCACTGGAAGGGGTTTCTGACCCTAGACTACCACTGCTACTACAAGAGTCCGCTGAAGAAGGGTCCGAAGGGGAGGGGGTACGTCGTCGTTTCTCCCGACGCAACTTCTTTTTCAGAAGGTCAATCTCCTTCTGCATGGCCTTGATACTCTTTTCGTGAGAGGTCCTACTTCCAACCTATGTATGACTCCTCCCTCGCGTACGCTCTGTACACATACTCGTTTCTTGATCTCTTTCCCGCTCTAGCTACGAAAGGTGATCCTCGTGCTAGGATCCTATGGACTCTGCATGACGTGAACCCGAGCCTTCCATGATGCTTGACGTATTTTAACTGAAGGTTCCCACAAACGGCACCAATTGTAAGGACACAAATTGAGCCCAGACCCAAATACTGTTGGGATATTTGTCCTTAAATCCTATTGTATGATGCTATGTATTTTATTATGTAAGACATTATGTATGACTTAATGTTTTGGTTAATAAAGTTGTATTATTATTTGAAAATAATGGTAACATGAATATTGGGACATTATCATATAGTCCATGAGATGCAATAGTATGTGATTTATGTGATTTAGTCACAGAAGATATAAATCACAAGTTCTTTGTAAACTCAGAATTATAGTTCGTAGTCGGTGATGAAATTAGGCATTTCATCTGCGAAGGCTATAACATATCAACTAAGATGATTTGTCTTGATCATGGAAATGGAGATTTCTAGTTGATATGTTGATATGTTTTAAGAGTTAAGACATATTGAACTGGACCGGTGTGAGATTTATTATTCTCCTAAAGACTGTCAATAGAATAATAAACTCACGACTTATATTTGCATGAACTCTTAATCCTAAGAGGATAATGGACCTGATCATGAAGTGTAGGTTGCTTTGATATATCAGGAGTGAGATCTATGGTTAAGGTCAAAATCTCAGTATGTTGGGCAGCCACATTTAGTGTTGATGGAACATATATTCTCAAAATGGAATTCATAGTCTCTTAACGGAGATATAAAACATTCCCTTGAGATAAGTTTAATGTGTTTGTTATTCAGAGAGTTGGGCCTAACCACTTTAGTAAGGAGTTACTAAAGTATATATTTATGGAATTGAATTTCATAAATATATGATGAATAACTTAAAGGATTAAACCAGGTACTCAAGGAATTAAGATGTAGTAATATACAAAGTGGCAGTCTTCTTTCATGACTTTGTATTACTATGAATATTTTATGAAGGGGTTGCATGTATAATAAAGTCTTGGGATATAATTTATTAATAAGGCCTAGAGTGCAACTATATTTATATAGTGGTATTAAATATAGTTAATGGTAACTTTGGACTTGTCAAGAGTTGACAGAAAAGCCTAAGGCCCATTGGAGCTAGTGTCTTATTGGTCCCTTTTGGTCCCACTCCAAGCCACACACTTAAGCCCAATTGGAAAGGCCCAAAAGCCGGCCCAATTAGATAATCAGTTAGATACAAAGGGAGAAACACACAGAATTTTTCTGTAGAGATTTCATAGAGAAGAAGAGAGAGTGTGAGACACACTTTAATTCTCCCTTTGGAACTGATTGAGAGGTCACACATCTTGGGCGTTAGTGGAATTGGAGTGAAGATTGAAAGTATTCCCAAGTGCTTCCGTTCTTTAAGTTTTTGAAATTCACCGCTCCAAGGTACACTCTCTTGTTCTCTAATTCTGAAACTTAAATAGCCCATGTTAACTTGTATGTATGAAGTAGATTCGTTTACATTGTTTTATTCTTCCGCTGCGCATGTATGATTCCAACAAATACGTGATGGAGCCAGCCTAAACGGCCTTGAACAATAAAATTTGTAGAGAGTGGGCTTGAGACCTAGGTTTCTTGGGACAATGGAAAGCAATGGTGTTAGGCTGGGACCACGGTTGCAAGCAATGAGGCTGTGGTGCAGTGAGGGCTCTCATTGGATATGAGCCGAAGACGTTCTGAATTGGTTTCTTCTGTTCTCTTTGAAGAAGCTTTTCCCCCTTTTTCAGAAAAAGTGTGTCCACTCTAATGTTCTCTCCCCTTTCCTTTTATACTCCTCCTCCCTATGTTTCTATTCATAGAGTCATAAATGCAGATTCCTTTCCCATCCTTCGTTCTCTTAAAATCTTCCCCGGGCGGCTATGAGCCTGCTCTCCGTCCCATCAGATGTCACTTCTTCATTAATGCGGCCAGAGGGGTAGGTGTGAAGCCTTTAATGCGGTGGTGGCAACTTCCTGTGGAGTACGTCCCACTTGTTCTCCCCTCTTGCATGCCGTTAAAGTGTAGCCTTGCTTGCCGAACTTCACAGGTTTCTCCTTAGGCGTCGAGGTGTGCCTTGTGGCCTTTGCTTCAGTTGGTCCGAGGAGACCCTTCTCCTCAGACCTCTCTTAAGGGCCAATGACCCAACGGTAGGCTTATGGGCCCTCAAGTTAGGTGCCCTTGTCTCCGTCCTGCATCCCTTTGGAGAAGCCGATATTCTCGGATCAGGCCCAAGGCCCAAACATACATTTTGATATTTCTGCCCCCTACAGATACATATATAGATACACACGCACTAGCCTCATCACATGCGCTTTGCGCGTGTGATCAGGCTTTTTTTTGTTTGGTGTCATAATTTCCCTTTAAAAAAAAAAAATTGGATAAGTTTTTTTATTTTATTTATTTTTATTTTTATATAACTAAATTTTGGATAAGTGTGTTTTGAAAACATGGATTAGTAGGAAAGTGTCCTATTTTGTAGGCATTTTAAGTGGAGTTGGAGATATATTTTTATTAGGTTATCCTTGAGTTTTTTCCTTGTTAAACAAAAGGTTTAGGGGTATTTTTAAACTACATAAAAGTTCAGTCCAATGAGAGGAATCCTCTTATAAATAGTATACACTCACATTAGCATCTAAGCACATGTGTCACACGTGCTCAAAGACTTTTTTTTTTTTTTTAATAAAGGTTAATGATTTACATCTATTAGAAAAAAGAAATAAAAAATGCTAAATTCCAGGGAATAAAAAAATGAATGTGAAGGGAAAAAAATACTAAATTTTAGGCGTTTTTTTTAATTTAAAATAAAATTTGTTATTTGACATTTATAAAAATATTTCTAAAAGAAGTTACTTTTCATTAATAAGGGTATTTTTTAACCATATAAAAGTCCAATTCAAAAAGAGGAATCCTCTTTTATGTGTGTGTGTGTGTGTGTGTGTGTGTGAATGACGTGCAAGACACAACTTTTATTATATAATATATGATATGATATTATTTGTACATGAACTTACATAATATACAATTTTCTTTGCAATAGTACCTAAATAACTTGATTATGGTGTTTAAAAAAAAAAAAAAAAAAACTTGATTATGGTGGGTTCTAATTTACTCAATTAGTAAAGTCTCTTGTTCTCAAATAAGAAACCTAGGGTTCGATACCCCGACTATATCAAAAATCAGTTGGTGTCTTGGTCTAATGATAAAAAACAATCATCAGGAGTGAATACCATACGTTAAAAGCTCTCTCTTAAAAAATAAAAAACTTGATTATGATATATTTTCACAATCTCATAGAGCATATTAAAGGTCTTATCATTCCACATGGAACATTTTTTTTAATGTTTAGGAAGGTTTTAGTCATAAGTTTTGTGTTTATTACTTAAAGTTAATATAAACTCATTTGAAGATGTGAATTCAAATTATTTTAAAAAGTTCATGTTCTAATCTAAAAAATATTTAAAATTCAGGTTTTTATTTGAAGCCATCATAAACTATAGGGGATATTATATAATTTTATAAAGTTTTTTATCAAGAGTATCGCAAGGTGAATATATCTACTTGACTCATAAAGAAGATAGACACATCGGACTTCTACGATCCAATTTTTATTATGTAATTTATGATTTAGGTCATGATTAGAAAGCTCCACATAAACTAGGTGGTCAAGTTGAAAAAATATTTAATGGGAAAAAATCAATTATATGTTCAATCTCTCGAATGTATTTCTTTTTATTTATAATAAGCTTTAATTCTTCCCTAGAACTTATAATTTGATAAATGCTCATCATATGAATTAAATTGATAATGTGATTCATCTCAATGTTTACCTCATCATAAATTATGTAATAACATGATTTTCAATATGAGTAGAATATTTTTATATTGGAATTAAAAATGTTAATAAATAAAATTGATTTTTTTAAACATCCATGAAAAATTGGAAATATACTATGCAATTCAATCAGGGACCGAAATAGAATTAGACATGGGAATTATGCCTGGGAATTATGCCTATAAAGAAGATTTTAAAATATGGATTCAAAATATATATTTAAAATTGGCCCATAACAAAATAAAAATGCTTGACTAGCCTATTCCTCAGTCAATCGCTCCTTAAACAAACAAAGAAAAAACATTTTAGCAAAGCAAATCACAAATCCCTAACACCTTTAGCAAAAAAAAAATCATGAAACCCAAAAGAAAACCCTAATCAAAGAACAAATCTTAAACACACCTTTATCCATTTTGACGTCGTGTAGCATTTCCTTGACTTGAGGGGGAAAAATCTTAGATCGATCTAAGACAACCACCAGCGTTCTGTGTAGGTGTGTTTGGGTTAGTGGCATTGGCTTTGTATTATGTGTGTTTCTATCTTATTCCTCCTCCTCCACACCATGCAAGTCACGACCACACCAATCACCCACCAGGAGCAAGATGTGCTGGATTGCATCTCCACCTTTAGTCCACCATCCACACAAATGCCAAATTGGTAGAGACAGGCAACTGGATCTCTCTCTCTCTCTCTCTCTCTCTCTCTCTCACATATGATATTGATATTCATACCGCTAATGCTATATTCCTAATAAATATTTGTGGGAATATGAGATTATGAGAGGTTGCCAGGTTAAGAAGTGGGATCGAACATGCCTTTATTGGAAACACCAAGAGTGTCAGTTAAGTTACAAGGCTTGTAACATTTTTATGGGTATATTAATATACTTTGCATGATTAACTCGACCGGTTTATTAAAAAGTTGATCAATTTAATTGTTATGGTAATAAATTATTAGCATTAAATTTTTTTTTTTTTTTTTTTGAGCTTTGTGAAAGAATTGAATAATTATTGTTTGTGTCTAACCACAGTGGTGTTATTGGTAGGGTTGTGCAAAATATTTGCTTTGTACAAGTGTAGTACAAGTTGGGCGGTTATGACCATCAAATTAGTGTGTTAGTTGATTCAAGTGTTGAGATTTTTCTAACCCGCCGAGAATTGACCCGCTCACCTCCAAATATATATATATATACACACACTTTCCTTTAAAAAAAAAAATTGTGAGAACAAATACAATTTTAAAATAATACACATTAAAAGGTCAACTAAAAAGCTCTATTTTATGGTCCAATTAAAGAAGACCTAATTTAAGTAAATGTATATTGTATAAACTTGCCAACCTACATAACCCGTCGAGTCGGAATACCTAGATTTTGAACCATTGGTTTTTAGAAGGTTGGTGGGATTGGTGGCAGATTAGAATTTTTCCAACCCACCAATGGTAGTCTGGTTAAGAATATTGGCTTCAACTCACCCAATGATATCCATGCACAGTCCAGTTACTAGTGATGTGTATAGTGCACAATATTTTTTTTTTTTTGAATCAATATGATGTTTACCATAGGGTATTATGTAATAGGCCATTTTAAGAAATTTTTAATACTATTTTTATGGAAAATATAAAAGAATAATACTAGAGATACAAAATTTTTTACAAACTACTGATGTGGTGAGTGATTATTGGTAAATAAAAAAGTGATATTAATGATGGGTCTAGATGAAAACCAATAAGAGATTGATCACATAAACATTTAGGATTCGTTTGGATAGAGCTTATTGCTGAAAACTGAAAACACTATAGCAAAATAATTTTTAAATGTGTGAATAGTACTGCAGGACTCATTTTTAATAAAAAAAATTGTTAAAAAAGTGCGTGAACAGTGCACGCACAGTGTGCGTGCAGTAGCACACAGTGCGCGCCTGCCCCACTTGTCCCCTCCGCAGCAGAACCAAAAAAAAAAAAAGGAGCAAAACGCGTGAGCAGTTGGACGTGAATTTCCAACTGGTCTATCCAAACGCCACCTTAGTAAAAATGTTGTAAAATAATTTGTACATGTAGCATTACTCAATATAAAAATTTATAAAAAAAATTAATTAATTTTTTTTCTTTTCCCATAAAAATATCTAAAAATATTTCATAATAGAATGCACTTTGGACATCTTTTAAATTTTCCCGTAAATCAATAATGGAATAAAAAATTGGAAACATAAACTTTTAGGCAATTATTAATGCATGCCCTATAAGAGTTCTATTAATTGCACCACTGGCATCTAATTAACTTTTAGGCAACCATTAATTTTTTTTAAAGAGCATTAATTGCATCATTAACATCTAATTAATAGATAATTTGCAAATAAAGTTTACACAAATCTTTGTCATAAATGCCCCTTGACCCACGTATCTCTCTCTCTCTCTCTCTGCGGTGGTGGAATTGAGTATGTCTTTGATTTGGGGTGATTATGGAGTCAAGTGTGTCTTTTATTTGGGATGGTGGTGGAGTCGACCATGTCTCTAATTTGGGATGGTGGTGGGTTTGGCATGGACTACCGAGTTAAATAAGAATTTGAAAGGCTAATGCTTTATATTGTGAGTGAACAAGTGTTTTGGGTTTGTGTAATGGTTGAGTTTTTCAAAAGGTTTGTGTGGTATTTTTTTTACTTAATCCATTTTTTAATAAAATGTATTGGGTATATCATCCTAAACTGGACCCAGTTTTATGTAAGATAAAGTTTCACAGCTTTACAAGTCACGAAACTATCTAAATTATAATTAAATCAATTGAGCAACATAATACTTAGGTAGAATAAATCCCTATAATCGATTAGTGTTTTATTTTTTAATTTAGTTTTTATTGTTACAAAATTTAGTACATAATTAAACATAGAAATATTTTGGGATTTTAATTAACGTTAAGTTCGTTTTGATAGACAATTGCGTTGAAATGTTGATATTTTGTTAATATTGATTGTATGTCAGTTTGAATTTTCATGAATATTTTTGGTTTAATGTTAACAAGAACAAGTTGAATTTTACAGGCTGCTAACTATAAAGCGAAGAAAAAAACACATGAAAACAGCAACCTCCCAATCAAAGTTTGGCTAAGGGCAGGTGCTGTCTAATAAGTAACAAGTCTCAAAGAAAGCGTGTGTACACAAAAGGGCGACAAGAGTCAAAAATACGTTCTTTTTTTTAGTTGTTGCCAAAAAGTAAGTATATATACATGTTGCACCTCGACACGCCAATCCCAATTTAGGATATACTTATACATGCATTTTGCACCTCAAAGCCATGCAAGCTGCAAAGCAAATCCTACATCCCACAATTCTGCTTGAATGATCGATGTTCATCCAAATTACAGTACGTTTGATTAGCCAATTTGAGAGCCTTTTGCAATAACAACTTCTTATAACTTTTTTACAAATGCACATTTTAAATCCAAAACTCCGTTTCATAACAACTTATATATTAATAAAATGAGAAAACATTAGATCAAGAGCTGGCATAAAAGATGTGTTTTACACCAACCAATCATGACCTATCTCGTCACCAATTTTTTTTTTTTTTTTTCAACAGAAAAGATTAAGCCTTAAGCCTCTCTTCTCTTCTCTCCACCCCTGATCTCTCCATCTCTGAATCAAACCCATGACCTCTATGGCCGGAGCTTCAAAACTCAACACAAGCCATTAACACCACTGTCATGGCCAAAACTCCATGGTTCAACCAATAGCTGCCACCATGATCTACCACTAAACTCAACTCCCTTTCTTCTCTACCCAGCAAACCCACACCGTCAGCCATCACATCTGGAAAAAAAAAAAAAAAAAAAGCTACCCACTAACCACAACCCACTAGCCAGTAACCCACTCAACAACCGAAACTCCAACCACCAAAATCACAACCAAATCATAAACTCAAACCCACAACTGCATCAGCCAAGAAAAGAAAAAGAAAAACACCAACTATCGTTGAAATAAAAAACCCACCACAAACCCATTAAAATCCACACAACCACAACGACCCACAATGCACAACCAGCGCCACAACTTCGACATACCCATAACCACACAACCCAGAGATCTCAACCACACAAACCCATATCAGCGGTGGCGGCGGCGGTGGCAGTAATGACAAACCCAATCTAGCCACCATTAGGGTGGCCCCATTTTCCGTCGGCTTCTCTCTCTATCTCTATTTCTCTTTATCTTTATATTTTTCTATTGTTATTCTTTGATTTATAGTCGAAAATTTCGCTTTTTATTGTCTGCCTGTTTATGGATTTGGAGATTTGGTTTCTTTTAGGGTTTAATGATTTGGAAGAAGAAGGGATTTTGATTTGGGTGTGGGGGTGTAAGAAAGAAAGGATTTTTGTTTCAAGTTTTGGGTGTTCAAAAGGTTGGATTTTTGGCTTGGGTGTGGCTATGCTTTTGCGTTTGGATGTTGGTGGCTATGCTTTTTTTTTTTTTTTTTTTTTTTCCATCTATGTGTATTGCATTTGCATTTGTATAAAGCGGTAACGGGAGTGGTGGCTCGTGGCAGCAGCTATTGGTTAAACCATGGAGTTTTGGCCATGGCAGTGGTGTTGGTGGCTTGTGTTAAGCTTTGAAGCTCCGGCCATAAAGGTCGTGGGTTTGATTCAGAGATGGGGAGATCAAGGGAGGAGAGAAGAGAAGAGAGGCTTAAGGCTTAATCTTTTTTGCTGGGAAAAAAAAATAGTGACATGGCAGGTCAAGATTGACTGGCATAAAACACCACCTTTTACACCAGCTCCTGACCCAATATTTTCTCAAATAAAATACTCCCTTAGTCTAAGTGAGAAACCCAAATGGCAATATATACCATATGCAAAAAACCCAGACCCAAAGGCCTTGGGCCTATGTTGTTAAATTTGAGGAAAGGCAAGGAAGGAGGCTTACACAAGACCTATACAAAGTTTCTTATTTGGTTTCGTCTAGGACTAAGAAGGTCATATGTCCAGATCTCTTATTCAACCATTAAAGACTTTACCAGTTGAATTAATTGGAACCCATAGGGAGAGTATTAGATTCATTGTTTTAGTTATTATTACATCCTCATATTCAGAAGAGTGGTGATAGATGGATTTGGATCTGATGCAATTACACCACTCCCTCTCACATTAATTTTTACCACTTTTATTTTTTAATTTTTTAACTTTTTCAACTTCTTTTTAAATGGTTGAGATTGAAAGTTTCTTTTTTGAACTTTCATTCTCAACCGTGTATTACTATTGTGATAATGCACCTGGTCTTAATCCGTGATAATATTCTTTGTACGAGCCACACTACTGAAATCTTGTTTTGAATATAGTTGTATATAACTCAGTGTGCGTTCATGGGGGATAAGAAATTACTTTGGAAGGGAGATCAATGGAGAGAAGATGTGACAAAAGTTTTTGATAAAAAGATTAATTTGTTACTCTGAGATTTGCTTCTTTGAAAAACAAATGGTCCCTGTCCCTGATTTAATTTCCTACTACCAAAAAGGAATAATTTAAAAGAGGTGAGCTACTTAATTAAGGTGGTTCGTAGTGTTGATTGGATTTTCGAGTAGACACGATGAATTCCCAAATATTTTCCTAAACAGTGATTTGGATTTTGTAATGTTAAGGATCTGCCCAGATTACGTACAATATTATGTTAATAGAGACAACAAAGCCTTTTAGGGGGTGTTTGGATTACTTGTTTCCATAACTCATAACTCTGTTTTCATAACTCATAACTCAAAAATGGTGAGCCATTTTTGTTTGATTTCCATAACTCAATTTCCATAACTCTGTTTCCATCACTCAATTCTCTGATTTTTGAGTTATGAGTTATGGAAACTGAAAACACATTTTAGCTGTTTTCAGTTTCCATAACTCATAACTCAATGGCATTTTTGTAATTAAACACACATTAGGGCCCAGAGCAACTTTTGACCATTGACTTTTTTTTTTTTTTTTTTTTTTTTTCTGGGTTCGGTCTTCAGGTTTTTTTTTTTTTTTTTTTTTTTTTTTTTTTGGGTTCGGTCTTCACTTTTTTTTGTTTTTTTTTTTTCAGTACCAGATCACCTAAACCCAGAAAAAAAAAAAAAAAAAAAAACTCTGAACGTTAAGCTAGACCAAACCCAGAAGAAAAAAAAAAAAAAAAAAAAAAAAAGGAAAAAGCTGCACTGATTGACAGATGTGGAGTGTGAAAAATATGAGTGATGAAAACTGAGTGATGGTGCCAAACGAGTATAATATTTTTAAGTGATGGGTGATGAGTGATAAGTGATGAGTGAAGAGTAATGGGTGATGAGTGATGAGTGATGAGTGATGGAAATTGAGTGATGAAAATTTTTTAACCAAACACCCCCTTAGTCTTTCAGAGCACTCACAATAAGAGAGGTAAAATTGCTATAATGCCATTTTAGCAGCCAAAACGTCAAAATGTACTCCACAGTAAGATTACATGTCCTTTCCACCTCTTTCTTCTCTCTTCAGCCGTTTCTCTTTTCTTTTCTTTTTCTTCCTCTCTTCTTCCCCTCATCTAACTTAAAAACACAGCAAAATGCGAGATTAGGATAGATGAGATTGGTGCAGCGTGAGCTTGTGGTGGTGGTTTAAAACGGTGGCGGTCCGGTGGTTTAGATCCGCGGTGGGCGGCAGGCAGCGGTTTCTCTCTTCCTTTTTTTTTCTTTCTTTTGCTATGGACGAAAATCTCTCTTTTTGTGTGATTGGTTATTGGTTGATTTGGGTTTGGGTTTGAAAGGTGGGATTTTGTGGTGGTTATCGGCTTGATTTTGGGCTGGGGTTTGCAATGGTGGTTGGTGGGTGGGTGGGTGGGTTTCAGTTTATGGAGGTGGATGGTGGGTGGTAGCTTGGGTTTTTTAATGGTGGTTGGTGGATTGGGTTTTCTGATGGTGGTGGTGGTGGCGGCTTGGGTGGTTGATTGGGTTTCTGATGGTGTAGTGGTGGTGGATTGAGTTTTCTGATGGTGGTGGTGGTTGCTTGGGTGGTAGATTGGGTTTTCTGATGGGGTAGTGGTGGCGGCGGCTTGGGTTTTCCGATGGTGGTGGCGGTTGTGCAGTGGATTGTTTTTGTTTGGGAGAAGAGAGAACCCCAGAAAGAGAGAGGAAGAAACGAATAAGAATAAAAAATAATTAAATTTAATAAAATGGTAAAAAAAACAGGGTACGACTTGTGTCAGTGCAGTTGGCATTCGACGAGTTGGGTTGCGTACATGTGTTCACTCTTGAACACGTGTTCATATTCTGACGTGTCTTGCCGCTAGACACATCTCACACAAGTCATTCTAAAAAATAAAAACATTAGTTTTGCTGTGAAATGTATTATAAAGTGTGGTATTAAAATAAATAAAATAATATTTTAAGTTGTTAAAAGTTATAATATTTAGCAATCTTGCTGTTAATTTCACCAAAAAAAAAAAAAAAGCAATCTTGCTGTTAATGCTCTCATAACTACTTCGATAAAACAAAACAAAAATGTCATCCACAGAAACGACGTGAGATAAAACCCGAGTGTTTATCCGAAGTGGATGATGAATCTTGGACAACTTGGTCGAGGAAAGAGAGATGCTTGAGACATAAAATGAAGAGATAAGAGGATAAAGTTTCTCCTTTTATCAAGATCCAGCTTGCTTAATTGCTAGCTAATATCTCATTTTCCTTTTACTTTTAGGTGTCTACATCCTTGAATTATAAAGTTATCCGAAGCCATACGTTCCGGGATGAAACCTGAATAACAAAGGTGGATTAAGTGGTCCAAGAATGGTTTGATTATGACAACAATAATTTTCGTTAAGACTATGTAGATATTGCTAGAACTTTTAAGGACGAAACTGTGAGATGGATTTACCTTGCTGGTGTTTGGGAATTAGCATCAATTGAATTTTATTAATCTGTGATGACCAATTTAGAGAAATTTCCCCCAATCCATTACATGATGATTTTATATGATTATTTTTTGTGTATTATTTAAATCAGTCATACAACTCGTTAAAAAAAAAAAAAACCATATGACTAACTACACATTATCTCTTCAAATGTTGTTGGGTTGGAAGTATACTTTTTCCATCAAAGATGTCACATAAATAATGGGGTAGTTACACTTTACTACTATAAACTATATCCCAAATTATGCCTAAATTTTCAAATACACATTTTATACTCTGAACTATGACCCTTATAATTATACTTTGCACCTGATGTAAAATGTGCAAATTTGTTCACCCAAAAAAGTTTTAAGGACACCTGACACTGATTATCGTGACTGAATTGTAAACATTCCTTAAAGTCTGTTTTTTTTTTTTTTTTTTTTTACAAGATAGAAATTTTAGTCTATCCTAATCTAAGTATATGTGCATGAAGCTTCCTTCTGGAGACTTGAACCCTAGCCTTTGCTCCTCACACCCTACAAGCACGTATACCTAAGGAGTGACCATCGTACCAAAAGTGTGCGGTGGTCTTGAAGTCTGTTGTTGAATCTTCTACAGCTACAAAAAAAATACTGTAATCTTTAAAGACAGTCGCTACCATTTTTTATTGAATTAAGACAGTGGAGACTGCTTCTGCTTTCACACGCACTTATTATTGTCTTGATTAATTTTCTTACGCATTTGCTACACAAGTTGTTTGTTTATTTTTCTCCTATACTAACCCACAAAGTATTCATGTTCGAAACACCCCCAGATTTTTTTTCTTCTTCCAGTTTTTAAAGTGAAATGAAGCAATTGTCTAGATTAGCGGGGTGCATATTAACATTTATTTATTCCATGTAATGCTTGCTATGTCTGAAGTACTTTAAATTTTCTTCATAAGCTTTAGCAAAATTAGGTCTTAGTTTTTACAACAGGATTGTTTGATATCAACATGATCTATAAGAAGCACAGGATATGTGATAAAGAACATGATATACACGAAGCATATGCCAAAAAAATTAAGACAAGATACACAGGCAAAGCCTACTCAACAAAAGGTTTTTCAAATTTTAAAAGCACCAACCACAACAGGTAAACGAGGATGGGATGCGACCAGTTTTGCGAATATATTCCGATTGCTGCTCAGTTTTTGCAGCTTCCTGATTTCTCTTTGCTTCTGCCACTGCTCGCTTTTCTTCAGCCTTGTGCCTTGCAGCTGCTAATTTATTCATAAGCCTATCATGCGCTTGTCCCCTCATCCTTTCAACCTCTACCTGAAGATTACAGATTGTCAGTCTCGATTAACTGAATGATTTCTGTAATATCATAGATGTGAAGGCAGGACTTGCTTGTATTTTAAGTTGACAAAGTTCTTGACAATCATAAATGATATGCTTCAATAGTTACCATCTATTTGATATATTTGAACATACTGAATACTCATGTAACAAGAAGCCTGTAATAAGCACAGATATTAACTCGAACATGTTGACCTAATAGAGGCTATCTTGTATTCAGTTTCAAGCTCATTGAAGCGCCAAAGACAGAGAGGTGGCAAACAAAAATAACTAGCCATACTAAAAGTCCAAAAGATTTCAAGACAAGAAAAACCTTCTTCATGACAAGGCAGGGGGCTGAAACTGATGACAATTCAAATATAAGTACAAAAATTTCTTTTCAATCTCTACCTTAAGTCCTCGACACAGTTGGGCACAAATACAGCATCAGGTGCATGACACACTTGCATAGTGTAAATGCCCATATTGTGTCATGTCATGACAAGCAGCCACTCCAGGATTCCAAGTGATGACACCCTAGAGAATGCATTCCTTGTTTACAACACATTCCCAAACTTCAAATAATAGTATAGGACCTAGAGCATGTACCAGTACAACAATGAATAGAATAGCATGTTGCCATCTCCTCCCCAATAAAGAAAGAGGCAAGGGTGAGGTCACGAGTTCCATCTTTTATGGATGTGTGGGTTGGTTTGCCTACTACAAAAATGAATAAACCAAATTTGAGAGTAGAATGCCTAACACATGGATCCGGAAATGAAAAAAAGAGCAGGACGCATCATACTGCCTCTTTAAAGAGTTTTGCACGGGCAGAATTTACCTTGTGGGAAGACCAATATGAGAAGCTTGTCAATAAACAGAAGGATCTCCCCAGAATAGTGTAAAAACTCTTTTAGAATCATTCATCTATATTAGAAGGTTCTACTTGGATTTGATTTTCCTTTGTTTAACATGCTCCCATAAAAACTTGCCTAAGAAAATTTAAAGCATTCATCTGAAGGCCAGTGAAATTCCAAAATCAGCTTTCCAGGCTTTTAGAAAAGCCAACAAATACCTTTTTGGTATTAGAGCGAACCTGAAAGAAAATAATTGTGATACTTTTTACTTTGCTTCCCTGCCCCCCTCCCCCTCTGGTCTTCCTGACAATTTGCAACCCGAGGGATTTATTGTAGAATCCCCAATTCTCCCCACTATAATAATCACTATTTTTAATGTAATTTGCACACTCAATAGATATGTAAAAATGTACTAAAACTGAATTAGAAATGCACCTCAAAATGTGATTTGCAAGTTGCAACATGTATTTATCAAATTCTCTTCCCTCCCCCCCCCACCCCAAAAAAAAAAGAATCTAAGCAAATTCAAATATAACAAACTTTGATAATCTACACCTCTAAATATGACAAGTCAGATTTAATCAAACAAAGGTTATTTTAAAAATTCCCCAAGAACCCAACATTATGATTTGTAGGGTGCTGTAGTTAGGCACCTGCATGCCATGTGGCTGTTACCACATATCAGTGCTGAAAGAGTCCCAGATTTGACTCTGACTACCATACTACTTGTCATTAATTCTGCATGTACTTTACCACTATGATTAATGCATTCATCAAGACTAAACACGATTGATAGTGCTTAGTCTAACTCATAACTCATAATAAATTCATTTTCCTTGACATTTAGTTGCAACAAACAGAAGAGGATGTCACAGGGTTTGATTTGCCTAGCATAACAAGATATATGTGAGCTTTGCCATTCTCCTTGATTTTGACATATTATAGGCCTCTTTCTGGTTCTGTGTTCTTAAGATAAAGATTAAAATAAATCTCAATGCAACTCTGCACTTTAATCTGTATCTTTATTGCTTTATTGAGAACTTCAAATCCAAATAGGAGGCGTTAGCAGTTGGCACAGCTTCGATAGCTCAAACTGGAGAGGGGAAAAAAAAAATAAAAACTTAATTTTGTTATGTACTAGTACCGCAGGCACACACACTTTAACATAAAGAGAATTTTTACACCATCTTATGTGAAATAAGATGTTAGTTTTACGTCTTTTACCTTATTTTATGGCTTTAATATATACTCCTTCACATTTCTAGCTGTCCAATATAATTTAAGTTTTTATATAAACTAGTTCACATAGCACTATTCAATACCATCGGTGTTGCAAATGATGAGTTTGATGCAAGGATCTGCAAAATCAATTAAGACTTTATTTTATTTTTTGTTTTTGAATTTGGGGTTTTTTTTTTTTTTTTTTTGGGTTTTCCACAATGTTTCCTCAAAACTTTCAATTAGAGACTAATCACTGTTCACAACGAGTGGGCCCATAGCGGGGTAAATCGCTGGCCTAGGAGTTTTTTCTAAGTGCTGGTGCCCAGACTTGAACTAGGGAGCACCCAGTCAATCCCGAGACAGCCACTTTGAGACCAAGTGCCCAACCACTCGGCCAACCCCATTGCGTTAATTTGGGTTTTTAATGTTGAGGGTTTCATGGGATTTAATTGGATATTTTCATATAGTGTAATCCTTGAAACCCTACTAAACTAAGGCTCAGTAGATGACACTAGAATTTGAATCAAAATTTTACGAGTTGTGTTTCTCCTTTGTTTGTTGTTGATGCCAAACACGCTTAGGTGCTAATGCCTAAGTTTCTTTGCTTGGTGCTGTAACCAAGCAAGCCCCTAAGTGCTAATTCTTAGGGTTTATCATTTTCCCTGTTGTTCGATTTTCCACATTATCCCCTATTTGATATTGTCCGGCATCGAAGTTACAAGTCCAACTATGATTAGAATATGACACATCCATTATATCTATAAGCACAACCAAATATGTAAAGTTTTGATGCTCATGGAAGGTAGAACCTACTAGCAGTATGCCTAGTTGCTGTCTGGTAACTTCTTCTTCTTCTTCTTCTTTTTTCAATTGGTAAGTTACACTACAGTTAGTAGGTTTTAAACCTATGACCTCACCCTCTACCGACTCTTGTGGGAAAGTGTCACTTGAGCTAGAGCCTATTGGCAACATGCTTAACCTTTATATTCGAAGTAATGTAGGGCTTGCATCACATGAGTATTGTTTCCACAATTTTAATATGAGAATTGAGTTATTTAGTGAACCATTCACCCAGAAGAATTGGGTGGATATAAAATATCAGATATTGAGGAGACCATGCAGAAGGATTCTATAGAAGAAGAACAACCAAGTTACAGTGTTGATTTTCCTAGGGTTCATATTTTAGACAATAGAAAGAAGACATCTCAAAATGAATGAAACCAGCATAGCTAGGAAAACAAAAGTTTTTATAGAAAGAAAATATAGAGTACCTCAATTTTCCTCATTTCAGCTTCTGTTTTAGCTTTCTGATGATTCTCCCATGCCTGAATCTTCATCTCTTCACGTTTGAACCTAGGTAATTGAAGTCATGACTTTGCCACGTTAGACCACAAACTGAAAATTGGTAACAAAAACAACTTCAAGCATATGGGGTGCATTTATTTTGACTAAGCATATGGGGTCTCACCCGAGAGCGGGTAGGGTGCTACTATGGTCACACCCAGGTCGGGACGCCACACTGGTCACCCCCCTCTACCCTTTATTTTTTTTGACCCAAAAAAAATAAACATTTATTTCTTTATATGGCTGATGCTCCTGTGAACAAGTATGCTGCTCCAACAATCCAGTGGACTACAGTAAGAAAATTTGAGCTATTTTCTTATGTCACTCGAAGCACATTAGTATTTCCATATGTATCTATATCCAAGAGGCATAGCGCTAAGCATAAAGCATAATGCTACTTGGTACAACTCAATAAGCTTCAGAGGTAATTAGATTATACAATGAACCAAAGATTCACTTGTTCCCCTATAACTAATGCATGATAAAAATTGACAAAGGAATGAAAAAGAAACTGAGGGTACAACAAGAGATAAGAGAGAATAGAAAATCAGAGAAATCTTGTGTATTATTGATCTCAACCAATCTATACAATTGTGCTCTGGGTTTATTCTTGACAGAGGCTTAAGGGAGTTTCCTATCAGTTAAAACAGTTTATCGCCATTGGTGAACAGTTATATAAGGGGAAAAAAAAAACTCTTCTAACAATCTTCAATAAACACCGTGACCTTGTTGAGACACATGTCCCAACCATAACCGGATCCACTACACGATTATAAACATCCCCTGAGTTTTGTTAGACACGCTTTAATAGAAATACACAGTCATTTACTACAGCCTGGCTTACATGATCTGTCTTTTGTATTTTCCAATGTGTAGTTTTCTTGAATTTTACATACAGGACCTATCATTTAGGCATCTGTTTGTTTATTAACACAACATTTTTTAAAAATGTTTTCTGCACTGGTGTTTGCTGCAGCAAAAACTGCAAGTCAACATCTCAAAGCATAAACGTCTCTCCCTCTCTCTCTCTCTCTCTCTCTCTAAAAAATAACTTTTGACCAGCTGTTGACCGACCATTGACTTTAATAAAAAATAGGAAAACAAGTCCGTTTTTCAACCAAAAAAAAAATTATTAAGCTTGAAAGCAATATATAGAAGATACCAAACAGTTTGAGACATATCACCCAGAAAACAATAATATATGGTAGATACCACTCATTCTAAATTCTGGGAACTTGTCAAATTTGATACATGTGAACCTTTTGTTTTTTGTTGACAAGAATCAGACACTCCTAAACCAGTCGCTTGTTAACACTTGAAATATACTGAATAAAGGTGTGAGTGTGAGAACATGTTGTGTGAGAACATGAAAACAAACCCTGCCTCACCAGGGGAAAAGCAATCTAAGGGGAAAGAGAGGGATACCCATCCTGCATAGCTCAAAGTCCTAATTGGCCTTTAATGATAGGGCTGTAAATGAACCAAGTTGTTCATAAATAACTCGGGCTTGACTCGACAAAAAAACTCATTCATGTTTGTTTATTTACAAACAAGTCAAGCTTGAGCCTTAGATTTAGGCTTGTTTAATGAACAAGCTTTGCCTAAGCAAACACACACACACCCAAAAAAAAAAAAAAAGATCAAGATATCAGCAATTAATTGGGAGTTAGGACCATCCCTCCAAACCAAATAAGCTTGATAATATGCTTAATATGAGCTTGATAATATATTTTTGTTGGATCCTGAGCTCAAGAGCTTGAGATTGAGCTTAATTTTGAGCTTGAGCTCGGCTTGACTACTGAATCAAGCTAAGCCAAGCCAGGCTCAAGCTTTGGAATTTTTGACGACCTTAAGTTCAAACATTGGTTATAGGCTTGGTTCAAGCTTGAGCCGAGTTTCAACATTTTACTTTTGTTGTCATCTTGAGCTCTAACATGCAATACTTGACAAGCTAGGCTTGTTTACAGCCCTATTTAACCGACCAAAGGAAGGGTTAAAAAAACTAAAAAGGTGTGAGAATATATATTAGACATCCATATTGAAATTCCAAGGAGACATGAAATGCATATATATTCTATGTAAAAAATTACCTGGCCGTATACTTGGCTTTCTCTGCCTCCTCCCAAGCTGCTGCACGTGTCTCAATGACACTTTTAGCTGGTTGTTCTCCAGCTAATTTTTTTAGTGAAGTAGACGCATCCTTATCCTCCTCCTCCTTGCTAGCCCAGGCAGCAATGTTCCTTTTACCCAGCTGTGTCCCCAGGACCATTATCTCTCTCCTAGTTTTCATTTGTAGCTCCTTTTCAGACAACTCATGCTTGTGAATATCTGTATGGCCATTTGGTGGATCAGTTGGAGACGAAGCTGGGGCAGCTCTGCCAGGAGTAGATGGTCTAGAAGAAGTTGGGCTGCGCATTGGTGTTGTTGCCCTCACAGGAGTTCCAGTTCTGGAAGGTTCTTGGCTAGCAATAGGAGTCATTTCAGTGCCCATATCTCTCATTGATACAGACCGAGCCGTTGCGGGGGGTGGTAGAAATGTAGTTGCACTTTGTATGGCCACAGATGAATCATGCCGGCTGAGGTTGACTGCTAAAAGTAAAGAAAGAAAAAAGCATATAAACCAGTAAGTTCCAAGTTATTACATGTGGTGCATTTTCTACAGTATCTTGCATGAAAGTAACTTTATATTCAGAGGAACAAAGCCCACATTGCTTAAAATACGATTTTGCTGTTACAAAATATACTTTTATCTTAAAGGAATTACCAGACATTAGAACAATTTTAACAATAATGGACCAACTTTTCCATGTCTCATTAGCTGTTCATCTTTTATTATATTTCAGTATAAACTGTCTTTTTTATAAAGAGGACTGCACTCCTGTCAGTTTCTACCAAATTTTGTACAAGGTAGGTTAGACATTTTCATCCCCAACAACACTAGCACAGCCACTTTATACAACCATCTACCAAACTTAAATTCAAGAGTGTTACTAAACTTAGTAGATGATTCAGAGAATATTGAAAAGTATACCACTCTGAAAACTTAACTTTGATCTAAGACAAAGAAATTTTAAAAAGCTTTACCAAAATGGGGCCCATGCTCCCCACCATAATTGATATCTGAACAGAGGTATCATGTCACCCCAACTTCTTATTGTTCAGTGGTTCACTGCAGAGATATATGTTGAGGAGCTGGAGCCTTGAACAGGAGCTCAGAGGAGCACTACAGATTATATTTGACATGATCATGTCTGTGCCTTTTGAATTCTTCTCTTGCCAGATCCTTAAATTAAATTTCTTATAGAATAAATTATACTATAAACTAAACAGACAACAATTGCCTAAGCAGTACCAGAGAGAAGACTAAAGCAGTCAATTGGATCTACAAGTCCAATAGGATGTGAAAGTCTACCATAGAGCTCTCTCTCTCTCTCTCTCTCTCTCTCTCTCTCTGTGCAGTATGTTCCAAGTTGCTTGCTGCTCACACAGGTCCGGAGAGCACATTTTTCAGCCAGAACCTTACTCAATTGGCCATAATTTTGGTTACATCAGCTGCTCAATCTAACTAATGAACCAAAAAGAAAATTACAAATTTGGGTGGTTTAATTCGGTAATTCCTAACTTGTCCAAACTAAAAGAGATATGGGAATACCACAGAGCAAATGATAAAGTCATCATTCTTAAAATGCACTCTCTATATTAGACCCTGACAAAGACAAACATAGATGTCTGGTCATTTTCTTTTAAGCAAATATAAGGTAATCACATGGCCCACAACATTAGATGACTAATTGTAGAAAACATATTACAAATTCTTCTTGAAAACAGAACAAAGTAAATATTTCCCTTTGGGATTGCATTCTTGGAAGAGTAAATATTTTTCTGCAAAGAATATAAGTATCCAATAGATCACAAACAAAACACAATACTTCGAAAATAAACATAAGAAAACTGAGAATATGAATCAAACTTAATATAATATATCCTTACTTGCAGACTCTCCAACAGAGTTCTCAATCATGAGGATGGGTTTGCCATATGAATCTGCACTTGGATATGGGTGGTCAGCCACCCAACTGACAAACTTATTTCCCCCACACTCCAACTTAGCTTGAGTTGTATCAATCCGCTTTGTATCAGGCTCTTCAAAAGCAACCACTCTTTGATCTGGAACTTCAACAACAACCTTCGTGGACGGCTGCCAGCCCCCGTAACCAACATTACCTCCCTTTCGTGATCCAACATTACCTGCCTTCGGCCGGTTTGAAGTCGGGCTTGCTATCCACTTCTGGGCATCATCCCATTTGGATGGCGCCGGTTTAGAGAATGATCCAAGAGGAACTCGCCGGGCACCTCGTTCAGCCTTCTGAAACTCAAAAACTGACGAGGACACACTCATAACATCATGGACACTATCATAATCCAAAGAAGAAGGGTCATCTTGGGTCCTAATCCTCGAATTTACTAATGTATTATCTTTCATTCTACGGTCACTAATCATCTCCAAACCTAATGAATCGGCTGTAGTCGAAGCAGAACATTCAGGAAGAACACTCACAACATCTACATCTTTGCAATTATCAGAACCCATACCACCACCTGATCAAAGTTTTCCATAATTAATTAATGAATGAATTGCAGAAACTCACTCTTTACTCTTTTCCTTTCTAATAAAATAAATGTTTCCTATTCTAACCTACCTAGTAAAATAAAGAATCATTGAAACACTTGAAAAAAAGTGAAAACTCAAGACCCTTTATAACAAAATTCAAAGTTTTAAACTTTAAAACCAAAAGGCACCGCTTGTTTAGATTGTAAAATATTTTCCAGAGAAAAAAAAAATTACAAAGAAAAAGAGAAAAACTCATACAAGTACCTGCATCATGAATCTGAGCTAAGGAATGAGATCTGGAAGTGAAATCAGATTGAAGCTCTTCTCCTTCCTTTCGCTTCCTCTCCACTCCCACTCCCAGAAGCATAGTCCTCAACTTTCCTGGAGATAAACCTCCACCCTATAATACCATTTTCTTTTTCTATTATAAATAAAACTAAAAATACTCATACAATAGCAGATCAAATAATTTTGACATTGACAATGACAATGCATTGGGAAACGTAAAAGAAAGGCAACATTACATAATATTTTATTGTATACTAGTATAATTTATATACTATTGCATTTATTTCACAAAAAAAAAAAAGGGACCTGAGGTTTTTGGATCCTTTGGTACTCCATGCTTGTGGGTTGTGTGACCTGTTATGTCACAAAGCTAAATTCGGGGAGATTTGTTGGATGTGTACATTTTTTGTTTTAATACTTTTTCTGGGTTCTCTTCGTTTTCTTCTGTAGTTTGGTTTTAAGCTTGAATGGAGCTTTACACTAGCCTCGTGTACGAACAATGAAGTGAGGAATACAGTATACAGAGAGAGAGAGAGAGAGAGAGAGTTTGTAGTTTGTAGTTTGTGTATGTGTGTGCGTGTTTGTGAACTGTGAAGCGTGAAGTCAAATCGCTCTCTTGCTTTCTTTACTAAAACAGACACACAGACAGAACTCGGCTTAAGGACATTGCAGTTGTAGCAGCTCAGAGAGTAATAGTACGGCTTCCAGAATCGGCTCCCCTACAGTTCTCTTTGGTCCAGTTCTTTTCAACTTAATTTTACAGTACCGCAAACTTTCGTACAAGTGGTCAGAAAAAAAAAATAAATAAATAGTACGTGCGCTAATGGCATCATTAATAACATACTATTTTTTAGAAAAACTTTTACAATTTTCCAAAAATTATTTTTAAAATGAATGACTTAAGAGCATTCACTGATAAGGTGAATAATCGTGTAAATGGATAAAAAATTATTAATTTTACACGTTTTGAGTAAAAAAGTGCTAATATTAGTGGGTGTAAACTTATCTAAAACTATCTATAATATTCACGTTGCTACAGTACTCGTGTAAATTTATACAGGCACTGTAGCTCGTCTATACAATAGTTTATTAATTTTCATTCGCTCGTTTTTTTCTCTCTCTTCTCCATGCTCAACAACCTCATCATCATCCACGGACAAATCAACAGAGGCACTTGCTCAAAAAAAAAAAAAAAAAAATCCATAGAGATACACAAACCCACCCACACGGACAAACAACAAAGATACACTTAAAAAAAAAAAAGAGATACACAAAGACAGATTTGAGCCGCGGGGATCGTGGATCGAAGCTGCGGGGAGTGGATCTGAGCCGCGGTTCGTGAATCGGAGCCGCGAGGATCGTGGATCGGAGTCGCGGTTCGTGAATCGAAGCCGCGGGGATCGTGGATCGGAGCCGCAGGGAGTGGATCGGGGCCGCGGGGATGGTGGATCGGAGAGGGAGAGTTGACAGGGATGGTGGATCGGAGAGGGAGAGTTGACGGAGAGGGTGGATCGGAGAGGGAGAGTTGACGAAGAGCGAGAGTTGATCGAGAGGGAGAGATGGGTGTGGAGAGAGAGAGAGCAACAAAGCAGAAATGAGAAACAGAAAGAGAGAGCGCGCGTATTATCTCTGGGTGGTTGAGAAAAATAATAAAAAATGTGAATAAATTGATTATTTAATTAAAAGATATGTAAAATAGATAAACTGACGTGGGTGTATTGTAAAAGTGAGGGTGTAAAATAGAAAAAGTAAGTTTTTTCGTGTAAAATAGATGAAAATTTTGAAGAAGCTGATGTGAATGCTCTAATATTAACTAGACCCTTACTAGTTTTAGAGTAACGTTAACTATACCAATTTTTTTACAAAAAAAATCTTACAAACTATTGAGATAAGAGGGTTAGATTATTTGTAAATAAAAATATAATATTAGTGTGGGTTTTAGTTAGTTTAATTGGTAAAATCTCTGATAGTTGTGTAAGAGATCTGTGATTCAATTTTCGCCTACACTAAAAACTAATTGATGTTTTGGTCTAATAATAAAAAGCTATCATAAAAAACAGACATCGAAACTCTCTAAAAAATAAAAAACCTAATAAGAAGTTACTTGCGGTAACAGTTTGCAAATGTATCAATACCTTTAATTATATTTAACCACTCCTTAAATTTTCAAGTTTTTGATTTTTTTTTTTTCTATTTTTAGTATTCAATGATTCAAGTTGCTTTCAAATATGTTTTCCCTTTTTTTTTTTTTTTTTTGAGATTGTACTTTATACAAGTACCATGATAGCGGAAAGCCGCACATCACGCATTTAATTTAACAAGTCATAGCATTGATTGTTCTTCACATCTTTGTTTCACATCAATTTTTTTTCTCTATTGATTGTTTGGCGTTTTAAGGGAATGTTTGTTTTCCATATGAAACTCACATCTTTACCTTGTAAATAATTTTACATATTTTTTCACACATATTTTTTCACTCATATATATTTTAAAAAACTACAAAAAATTACAAAAATTACATCTCGAACTACTCTATCAAACACTCCCTAAATTTCGATATTTATGTGGATTATAGAACTGCACTACTCTCTTAAGAGCATCCCGTCCGAAAATTCTATTCCATCATATTTTATCATTTCAAAAAGCTACTTTATCAACAATACAATTTTACAATACTCTTAACATCTCAACTTTTATTTTCTTATTCTACTCATTAAAATAATATTTCTACACAATAAAATATTTTTTTTATTTTTTGTTTGTTCCCAATTTTCTCCTCCACATGTTACCTTCCAGACTTCTCCATTAACTTTACTTTTCACCTTCTTCCAAACAACTCCATTCCTTTATCCTCCATCATCCATATCAACCTAGATCGGTGGAAAAAAAAAGCCGCCAACATCGCTGCAAAATCAACCCAGATCAACCCATCATCCATATCAACCCCAATTGGCGAGAATCACAGCTTCACAACAAAAGGAAAAAAAATAAAACACGCCACCAACATCACTGCAAAACTCGCTCTCATCTCTCTCTTCGTTTGTGGCTTGGTGCTTCTCCACCTCCCCTCCAATCCTATCTACTGTTAACGCTCATAGCTCCACGCTGATTTCCACCATGCCGGACAGCAAGCTCCACACTGATTTCCACCACCAATTTGCGACGATCTCCACCACTAACCCACCACAAACCCACATCAAACCCTTCTGCCACCACATCAAACCCTTGATTCAAGGGAAAATAGAGAGGAAAAAAATGAAAGGAAAGAGAGGGACGAGAGAGGGGGAAGGATTAAATGAGTGAACTAAAAAAGAAGAAAAAAAAAAAAAGCTAGAGAGAGGAGATGAGAGTGTGACCAATGAGAGAGAGAGAGAGAGAGAGAGAGAGAGAGTGAAAACTGAATAAAATATTAGTTTTTTTTTTTTTTTACAATTGTGCTACAGTGCAATTCTACCTTTAGAATTGCACTGTAGCAGTATTGCAATTTTTTTTTTGCAATACTTGCTTTTTACAAGTCCAGATGTGGGGGGTTTTTGGGGCCTTTATGCTAAACCTATCTTACATTTGTCAGATTCATGCCCAGCTGCAGATACTCTAATATCTTTATAACAATTTTGTAACAAAATATTACATGACAAATTATTATCTGTTTTTTAGGCCAATTATAAACATTACTTTTTGGGGTAATTACACTTTCATCCCTTGATATTTGAGGAATACCACTCTACCCCAAACCTAAATGGAAAAAACAATTTTCTCTCTTGAGGTTAAAGAAATTAACATTCCCCCCTTCCCCTCTTTTTTGTTTATATTAATATGAATGAAATATTTTAATTTTGTATAGGAATCTCTAAACAAAAGTTTAACCATGGTTAGTGTAAGGGCATAAATCAAACTAATCCAAGTTTGGACAGTGGACCAGCTCAATGAGTACTAAACAATGAATTTATAGAGAGTGGGTGTTTAATCTAGGTTTTTGAGATGATAGATAATACAAAAGCTTGATTCGGCTCTGTGATTCGTACACTACACTGGTATAAGTATGTAACATGGAGTTGAATACATTGATGCCGAGAACGATGTTTTTTGGTTCTCTTACAAATTCTTTCTCTTCTATTCCTCTATCTTTTTTCCTCCCCCCTTTTTTCTCTTATCTCTCCTTTCCTTTTATAGGCCTCACTCTCTCCTTCTTTCTCCCTCCACGTGTGATCCAGGTGTTTCCTTTTAGATACTTGTCCCATCATTCCCCCTTACTCAAATATCTGGTGATGATGGTAGGGCTGAATTCTAATGTTCAGACATCACTTCTCCATTAATGCGGCCAGGGGGGTAGGTATAATGCTTTCAATGCGGTGGTAGCAGCCTTTTGTCTGATATTTGCCCACCAATTTACTTTGTCCCTTGTCCTCACTTTCTGAGTTACTTGTGCATAAGGTCCTCAGTACGGGAGTATTTGGACCACCAGGCTACGAATATTGTCCTCGGCAACAAGCTGCCGAGGACAATTTCATCCTCGGACGTCATGCCCAGTGGTGCAACGTTCATGCATGATGGCTTCCTCTGTCACGTGGTATTACAGGAAAGAATCGTTATATCCTCGGATCATTCTAAGCTGTCGGGTTGGACTTTCTTCTCTATGGGGGCCTTTGGGCTGGCCCAATACGCGATTTGGGCCCAAGGGCCCCACAATAGCCCCTCGAAATCCTTATTTCTACTCTGTGAAGAGGAATGAGGATTTCGATGTGCGCATACGTAAGGTGATCTGTTCCTGACGCTTCGATCTATGGGACGCGCTTCAATTAAATACTGGCGGCTTCATGTTCCCTGTTTCTAACCGCTAGATGTCCATCTGACGGATAGGCGTATTTTGAGGAAGTAGGCGGGAGGTCTCCCGCTTTACGCATTTCCACGAAATAAAAATTGCCATTTCAAAGGTTTCTCAGTCATTTCTGAGTCTGTACATCGAATCTAACCCTTTCTGCCATCCATACGCGTTTCTAGTTCTTTCAATTCTAAGCCGAGGTGACCTAGTTACTTAAAAGTAAGTACTCCAACTTTCTGCTTTCTTTATTACTGCTTGCTCCTTTTAGTTATTCTTGTGTTTTCTGTCCTCGGCATTCTAAACTCCCCACCTTAACACATTGTTCTTCCCATAGTTTTTAGGGAATGGGTAGATTCGCATCCCTAGTGAATACTCCTGAAAAAATAGAGGAATTTAAGACTAAGTACGGAATCCCTCAGGGGGTATCCGTCAAGTATTGTGAGCAAGGAGGTTGGCTTACCGATAGGGACACCGGTGCGGTGGCGATCCCTATGATAGCATTCTTAGAGGGGGGAATGAGGATCCCTATGATGCCCATCACTAGGGACTACCTTAGAACGTCTAGGCTATCTCCCACCCAGTGTGCCCCGAACATGTTTAGGATCTTAGGAGCCATTGATGTTTTAAACGAAAGGCTAGGATTAGGACTTACTCACCACGAGGTGAATTGGGTGTATAACCTTCACCATCTAAAAGGGCACACCTATTATTTAAAGTCTAGGCACCCAGAGGTTAGGTTGATCCAGTGTCTTCCCCATTCCAACAAGGGTCTGGATAAAGATTTCCTTATACTGTCCGGGGATTGGCACGATGGTTTCCATTGTCCGACGACGGAGGGGGAGCCTGGTGAGTCCTCGTGCGGTGTCAGTTCTAACTAATGATAGATCTTCTTCTCTCTCTTTTTTGTTGGTTGTGTTTTCCTTAATTTGCGTGTGTTAATCTGTTTTTCCTTTTAAAATATATGTGCAGATCGTCGTGCACTTACCCGTCGTGCTAATCTCGTCAACTTCGACCGTTTGAACAACATCCTGAAGGCCGAGGTGTTTGTGCACTCGGACGGTCAACTTCGCGCAGCCCACCTTATCCTCGGATACACACCCATCTCTTCCGTATTCCAAGTCCCTAAGTGTGTTATCAAATACAAGGATCCGCGGCTACCGAGAATCAGCGTAGCGGTTGAAGGCTTTCTGCTGCCTTCTGGTGCCCCGACCCCTCAAGGAGTTCTGATTACTGAGCCTGTGAGGGTTGTTCTAGGAGCCTCCCACCTCGCTACTTCCTCGGCTCGATCCGGGTTGGGTGAAGGCTCATCTTCGCAGCCAACCACAAGGGAAGAAGAAGAAGAAGAAGAAGAAGAAAAGGAAGAAGAAGGAATCGTTGAGCTTTCGGATTCAGACGAGGAATCAGAGACTTTCGATCAGCTCTTTCCCCCCAGACTTCCATCACCGATCGTCGGTTCTCCCTCCTTCACATCTTCGAACGAAGACGACCAACCTCTAATAAGAATGGGAGTTCAGCGTCGTCCCAAGCCAAGCCTTAAGGATGTCCTGGAAGGGCAAGTTGGAGCACAAGATCCTTCAAAAGTGCCTCCAGAGAAGGCCAAGGATAAGGGTATCGACAAGCTTCCGCCCGTGAGGGTTATTCTACCGCTTTCCCCTAGAACTCAACATCCAAGTCCGGCTGACCATAAAAGAAAGAGGGACCAGCAAAAAGGAAAAGAGATAGCCGAGGGGGGTAAGGACGTCCCTGGTAGGGAGATGGAGCAAGAGAGGGGAGGTAAACATGCTCGCCATGTCCACCCGAGGACGGAGAGACGAAATGACCCTCCTGTAGCCTTCCATGCGCCTATTTGGGCCCCTCAGATGCAAGTAGATGATCAGGCAGTCACCGCCGATGCATCCATCAGGGGATCCGACGAGGGCACAGCTGCCTGTATCGCCGATGCTCTGGAGCAGGCACTGCTATTGCCTGAGGACATGGGAGAGCTGCGTAGAATGAGAGATCATAATGTCTTCATGACTCTCAAAAAGGAGTTAGCCATGGTAAGGATTCAAATTGGCCGATCCTCGGCACTTATGCTTTTCTTTACGCTTCTTCTTTCTCTACCCTCTCTTCTTTTTTTACGTAGTGTGCCCTTTACTAACAATGCTTGTACGTAGGCTGTCCAATCTGCCCATAGGGCAGAGGAGATAGCTGCCAGCTCCTACAGAGCGCTAAGGGATGAAGTGGTTAGGCTGGACCACACTAAGAAGATAATGGAGCTTAAAGAGAAGAAGCTCCAAGAGGTGACCGCCAGCCTAAGCAGGGCGGCAAGTGAGCGGTCAGGTCTGGAGGTCGAACTGAGGAGTACCACCCGACAGGCCGAGGATCAGAGGCTAGAACTGAAACGAGCTAATGAAGACCTCGCCTCGGCCAGATCGCTGGCAGAAGGCCTCGCCAAGGACCTTACAGCATCTGAAGAGGCAAAGGAGGAAGCACTCAAGGCCACGGAAGAGGCTCTTGCTCTTGCCAAGGCACAAGCAGCTGAGGCAATGGTTGACGAGGCTGAGCAGAGCGGGTATGACATGGGCGTGGCCGAAACCACAGAAACGTTCAAAGCCCAAGTGCCGGAGGTCTGTAGGGACTACTGCCTCCAAGTGTGGAAGGAAGCTCTTTCCCAAGCCGGGGTTGATGCTTCCTCTCCTCTATGGAAGGAGGAGAACGCCTACATTCCTCCTGCAATTCGCGTGGCTGCCTCTAGCTCAGCCAAGGATGATTCCCCCCTTCCTCGGCTGGGATTCAAGTAGACGAGGATGCTGCTGAAGATACTGCCCCTACTACCCAGGCTGAAAATGCACCGCCCCCTCCTGCCTCCAAGGAGGCAACCCCCAACCTTGAGGTTAGTGGGACTGTAGAGCCCAAAGAGAAGGCTGGCGAGTCCTTAGCCTTGGTGGTTTCTCCTGCTAACCCAAAAGACCAGACCCAACCCGAGCCATAATCACTCGTGGCTTGGCTACTTGCTCTTCTTCTCTTTTCTCCTTCGTTGCTTTTGGCCTTGTATTTTTATTTCTTAGTTCTAGTTTTTACTTTATTTCCCTTGTACTTTGGCAGTTTAGTTATAAATGTATTGACAAATCTTTCAGTTAATGAAAAGGGGTTCCCAATTTAAATTGCTGTTCTATATTACGTTTGGTGTTGATATCTTGTTTCCTTGCCATGCATGTAATATTGCTATACTATCGGCTTGTCTCTATAGCATGTACTTATACCTTTTTGCCCTTAGGCAAGGAAATTTTAGGCAACTTACATACGTGCAAATGCTTTTAAGTAATGACTGCTACCTTTTGCTTATACTTAAGGACAAGCAACACACTAAAAAAGAAATACACTAACGGGGAATCCGTTTGCTTGGGACTTGCTTAAAAGTTATTTCCATGATAACATGTTGAAAAGAGAATTTAACAACATATTTTGCATTTGGACTAACAGTACTTCAAGCTTTGGGCTTAGTACTTAACATCAGTTTAAGACCCGTTCACTTAACGACTCCACTGCTGTTTCCATATCAAGGGGAAATATCCGAGGTGACCTTACTTCTCTACTCTAAATTAAGATAGAGGATCTGTTGATCCGCCATAACCTTAATAAGAATTGAAGTAAGGTAGAGGATCCAAGGACCCGGCATAACCTTAATTAAATTTGGACTAAAGTAGAGGATCCGAGGACCCGGCGTAACCTTAGTTTTCTTGTTTTTAAATTAAGATAGAGGATCTGATGACCCGGCGTAACCTTAATTAAATTTTGAACAAGGTAGAGGATCCGAGGACCTGGCGTAACCTTAGTTTTCTTGTTTTTAAATTAAGATAGAGGGTCTGATGACCCGGCGTAACCTTAATTAAATTTTGAACAAGGTAGAGGATCCGAGGACCCGGCGTAACCTTAGTTTTCTTGTTTTTAAATTAAGATAGAGGATCTGATGACCCGGCGTAACCTTAATTAAATTTTGAACAAGGTAGAGGATCCGAGGACCCGGCGTAACCTTAGTTTTCTTGTTTTTAAATTAAGATAGAGGATCTGATGACCCGGCGTAACCTTAATTAAATTTGGACTAAGGTAGAGGATCCGAGGACCCGGCGTAACCTTAGTTTTTTGTTTTTAAATTAAGATAGAGGATCTGATGACCCGGCGTAACCTTAATTAAACTTTGAACAAGGTAGAGGATCCGAGGACCCGGCGTAACCTTAGGCACGACAGAATTAATGGCACAAAAATGATAAGAGTAGAATGACAAAAGCACTTTTCATTAATAATAATATCGTCTCAGATTACTTACATTCCAGGGATGGGGTACAGCTTTTTCATCTAAGTCGGTCAAGTAGTAAGCTCCTATTCCAGCTATCGCCGTGATGCGATACGGTCCTTCCCAATTAGGTCCAAGCTTTCCCCATGCTGGATTTTTGGTGTTCCTCACCACTTTCCTCAGCACCAAGTCCCCGAGAAGAAGAGGTCTCGAATTTACATTGGAATCATATCCCTGCTTCAGTTTTTGTTGGTAGTAGGCTAAGTGAATCATGGCAACCTCTCTCCTTTCTTCAATTAGGTCGAGGCCTTTTTCTAGCAGTCTGTCATTGCTTTCCGGAGTGAAGGAGCTTGTCCTCATCGTTGGAAAACCAGTCTCCAAGGGAATAACAGCTTCGGCACCATAAGTCATCGAGAATGGCGTCTCTCCCGTTGATCGGCGGGGTGTGGTCCGGTACGTCCACAGAACGTGGGGCAGCTCCTCCACCCACCTCCCTTTAGCGTCATCCAACCTCTTCTTCAGTCCGTTCACTATAACTTTGTTAATAGCCTCGGCCTGCCCATTCCCTTGCGGATAAGCCGGAGTGGAGTATCTATTGATTATGCCGAGGCCACAACAATATCGTCTGAACGCCTTGCTGTCAAACTGCAAACCATTATCGGAGATGAGGGTATGAGGGATACCGAATCGAGTGACGATATTCTTCCATACGAATTTCTTCACATCAACATCCCTGATATTCGCCAGGGGCTCGGCCTCTACCCACTTAGTAAAATAGTCAGTGCCGACAACCAAATATCTTCGGTTCCCAGGCGCCTTTGGGAAAGGACCCACAATGTCTAGACCCCACTGTGCAAAAGGCCAGGGACTCGTCAGAGGATTGAGCACACCCCCGGGCTGGTGGATGTTTGGTGCGAATCTTTGACATTGGTCGCACTTCTGCACATAACTTTGAGCTTCTCGCTGCATGTTCGGCCACCAATACCCCTGTGTTAGGGCCCTGTGAGCCAAAGATCTTCCTCCCGTATGGCTTCCATAGATTCCTTCATGTAACTCTTCCAAAAGTATCTCTGTCGCTTCAGGGTGCACGCATAACAGGTAAGGGCCGGAGAAAGATCGGCTATAGAGCTTATGATCCCCGGCTAACCAAAATCGGGAGGCTTTTCTTCGTATCTTGTCCGCCTCGACTTTATCCTCGGGTATAACATCATCTTTTAGGAAGGACAAAATGGGGTCCATCCAACTAGGCCCCACTCTAATCTGGTGCACACAGATAACACTTCCCATTATTTTCGAGGGTTTAGGTAAGTCTTCAACCAGGACAATCCGAGGTAGTCCCTGTGCTGATGACGTGGCAAGAGTTGCTAGGGAATCGGCATGCGTGTTGCCGCTTCTAAGGACATGGGACAAAGTAAAGGATTCGAACTTGCGTTGTGTAGTTTTGACTTGATTCAAATAATCCTGCATCCTCGGATCTCTGGCCTCTACCTTTCCATCTACTTGACCCACAACTAGCTGAGAGTCTGAGAACATTTGCACGATCTTTCCCCCCAACTTATGGACCATATCCATTCCTTTCAGCAAGGCTTCATACTCGGCCTCATTGTTAGTAGCCGAGAATCCCAATCTTAAGGATTTTTCCAGTGTGAGACCTTCTGGGGTCGTAATTACCACCCCCACTCCGGATCCTCTTTGATTAGCAGCCCCATCAACATAAACAGTCCACACCGCGAGACCTTTACACGCAACCATGCCAACTGATTTTTCATCAATGTCCTTGTTGATTACACTATCTTCTATTATGGGTTCAGCAAATTCTGCAATGAGATCAGCCAACACCTGACCCTTTATTGCTGTGCGGGGCATGTACTTAATATCAAAAGAGCCCAAGATGGTTCCCCATTTTGCAATCCTGCTGGTATAATCCGCACTCCGGAGTATAGCCCTTAGTGGAAGCTGAGTCAAAATAACCACCGTATGGGACTGGAAGTAATGGGGGAGCTTACGTGTGCCATGCATCACGGTAAGGATTGCTTTTTCTAATGGTGGGTAACGTACCTTGGCTTCATGTAGAGACTTGCTCACATAGTAAACTGGCCTTTGTATGTCCCCGTCAACCCTTATTAGCACCAGACTAACGGCGTGGGTTGCCACAGCGATATATGCGAATAGGACCTCGTCGGCCTCGGGCCGAGACATGATAGGAGGGTGGGCAAGATATTCTTTAAGCTGCTGGAAGGCAACAGCACACTCTTCTGTCCATTCAAACCCCTTCCATTTGTTTAACAGTTGGAAGAACGGTCTACACCGATCAGCAGATCTTGAGATAAATCGGTTGAGAGCAGCCGTCATTCCAGTTAACCTCTGTACTTCCTTCGGATTCCGAGGCGGCTGTAAGTTGTTGATGGCCTTGACCTGAGCGGGGTTGACCTCAATCCCTCTATGTGTCACCATGTAACCTAAAAATTTGCCAGACCCTACACCAAAGGAACACTTGGATGCGTTGAGGCGTAACTTGTGCTTCCTCAGCGTTTGAAAGGTGTCGTTGAGGTCGGGTATGTGAGCCGAGATAGCCTTACTTTTAACTACCATGTCATCTACGTACACCTCAATCGTTTTTCCCAGTTGTGGTTCAAACATTCGCGTCATCATTCTTTGATAGGTAGCCCCAGCATTCTTCAAGCCAAAGGGCATCACCTTATAGTGGTAGTTCCCTATGGGTGTGACAAAGGCTGTCTTTTCCTGGTCTGCTGGAGCTAAGGGTATTTGATGATAACCTTGGAAAGCATCCAAAAAGCTCATCCGAGGATGCCCTACAGTAGCGTCCACCAACTGATCTATGCGGGGCATTGGGAATGAATCTTTTGGGCAAGCCTTATTCAAGTCTGTAAAGTCCACGCATACCCTCCATTTTCCATTCTTCTTTTTTACCACTACCGTATGTGCTAACCACTCTGGATAAAACACTTCCTTAATGGCCCCTGCTTTCTTGAGTTTTGCCACCTCTTCTTTCACGGCCTCGGTGTGCTCTCTAGATGAACGCCGAGGTGGTTGCCTTCGTGGCACAGCGGCCGGGTTAACATTGAGGTGGTGACAAATAAACTCCGTATTGACTCCTGGTGCTTCATAAGCACCCCATGCAAACACATCGATGTTTCGCTTCAAAAATGTGACCAGATCTTCTTTCTCTCGTGGGGGTAATTGACTTCCTACTTGGAAGAATCTCTCTACATCATCTGCGATAACCACCTTCTCCAAATCTTCACAGCCTGGTCCTTCAGTCTCGGCTTCACTTGGCTCGGCCGAGGATATTAACTGCTACAAATCCTTCTCGGCTGGGGTTTGTGACTCTTGCCTCGTCTGATGTGTAATAGCTGCTGTTATACATTGTCTCGCCATGGACTGGCTGCCCAGTATTTCCTCAACCCCATCCTCATACGGGAATTTCAGCTTGACGTGTAGAGTTGATGACACGGCACCTAAGGCATGCAGCCATGGTCTGGCCATTATGGCTGTGTAAGGGGAATAAGCATCTACTACGATGAAATCCACGTCCACTACCACTGGTCCTAACTGTACAGGTAATCTAATTAGCCCCTTTGGAATAACAGTCTTCCCTTCAAAGCTTATTAATGGGGAGTCATAAGCCATGAGATCTTCGAACCTCAAATTGAGACCTTTAAACAAATCTGGGTACATGATGTCAGCCCCACTCCCTTGGTCAACCATTACTCTCTTCACATCGTAACCCCCTATCCTTAACGTAATGACCAGCGCATCGTCGTGCGGTTGAAGAGTGCCAATCTTGTCTTCGTCAGAAAATCCCAGTACAGGCAGAGGATTCCGCTTGATCCTCTTCGGCTCAGAATTGAGGTCCTCGGCGGTGGGACGTAGTACTGACATTATTCTGGTGGGGGAAGACTCTGTCCGACCTGGCGCCGCAAAGATGACATTGATTGTGCCCAAGGGAGGTCTTACATTGTTACTGCCTTGGTTCATGGAGCCAGATTGGGTACCTGGTTCGTCAGGTCGATTCATAAATTGTCTTAATTTCCCTTCTTTGATCAGCTGATCCAAGTAATTCCACAAGTTCCTGCAGTTCTCTGTGGTGTGGCCTTTATCCTGATGGTAATTACAATAGAGGTTCTGGTTACGCTTTGTAGGGTCTCCGATCATCTTACTGGGCCATCTAAAATAAGGTTCTCGGCAGATCCTTTCCAACACCTGCTGTACCAGCTCACGAAATACGGCATTCACTGTCTGGGGCGGGGCCGACCTAGTCTGGCTAGTGAAGTCTCTCCTCGGCTACTTGCTACCGTATCTCTCCGTCTTGAAATCCCTACTCTCCTGGGGGATACTTTTTATCTTTCCTTTACTCTGCTGTTGATCCTCCTCAACCCTCTAATACTCATCGATACGATCCATGAGCCGACGAACAGTTTTTACCGGCTTTTTGGTCAAAGACTTCCTTAAATCATGCTCAACTGGAAGACCAACCTTAAAGGTGTTGACCGCCACCTCATCAAAATCACCATCTATTTCGTTAAACGCTTCCCAGTATCTGTCCGAGTAGGTTTTCAACGTCTCGCGCTCTCCCATGGCCATGGACAATAACGAGTCTAGAGGCCGAGGTACTCTACTGCACGTAATAAAGCGGGACCCGAATGCCATTGTAAGCTCCATGTATGAATCAATGGAGTTCGCCTTTAAGCTGTTGAACCATCTCATTGCAACGGGCCCTAGACTTGAGGGAAAGACTTTACACATCAAGGTTTCGTTCTGAGAATAAACCGTCATGCGTTGATTGAAATGGCTTACGTGCTCCACCGGGTCTGTTTTGCCATTATAAATGGTGAAGTTTGGCTGCGTGAACCGACGGGGTAGTTTTCCTCTTTCAATACGATGTGCGAAGGGTGATTTGGAGAGCTGGAGCAATGCCTTTCCCATGGCATCGCTACCCGAGCCCTTGTGATTCGTCCTTCTACTTCCTCTGTTGCGAACACTTTCTTCTTGGTACGAGAAAGTTTCTGTGGGGGGGGTTCTTGACCTCGGCCTATAGCCACTGTCTTGAGAGTCGTCTGATGAAGGGCCAGATATGGAGGGAGTCCTTTTCCGCTCTGCTCGACGCAGCTTCCTCTTTAGCTGGTCAATTTCTCTCTGCATGGCCCTAGTGTTACTTTCTCCAGAGCCCCTGCTTCTGCCCCGTGAGCGGTTATTAGCTGTTCGCCCCGAGTGCACACTGCCCTCTCGATCTCCCATTTGCTCTACCTGTTGTAGTGGATCCTCGTGCTGAGATCCTAGAGACTCTGCATGGGCTGGATTCAGATCTGTCATCACGTTATCTGTCACCAAAACGCAAGATTCCCACAGACGGCGCCAATTGTAAGGGCACAAATCAAACTAATCCAAGTTTGGACAATGGACCAGCTCAATGAGCACTAAACAATGAATTTATAGAGAGTGGGTGTTTAATCTAGGTTTTTGAGATGATAGATAATACAAAAGCTTGATTCGGCTCTGTGATTCGTACACTACACTGGTATAAGTATGTAACATGGAGTTGAATACATTGATGCCGAGAACGATGTTTTTTGGTTCTCTTACAAATTCTTTCTCTTCTATTCCTCTATCTTTTTTCCTCCCCCCTTTTTTCTCTTATCTCTCCTTTCCTTTTATAGGCCTCACTCTCTCCTTCTTTCTCCCTCCACGTGTGATTCAGGTGTTTCCTTTTAGATACTTGTCCCATCATTCCCCCTTACTCAAATATCTGGTGATGATGGTAGGGCTGAATTCCAATGTTCAGACATCACTTCTCCATTAATGCGGCCAGGGGGTTAGGTATAATGCTTTCAATGCGGTGGTAGCAGCCTTTTGTCTGATATTTGCCCACCAATTTACTTTGTCCCTTGTCCTCACTTTCTGAGTTACTTGTGCATAAGGTCCTCAGTACGGGAGTATTTGGACCACCAGGCTACGAATATTGTCCTCGGCAACAAGCTGCCGAGGACAATTTCATCCTCGGACGTCATGCCCAGTGGTGCAACGTTCATGCATGATGGCTTCCTCTGTCACGTGGTATTACAGGAAAGAATCGTTATATCCTCGGATCATTTTAAGCTGTCGGGTTGGACTTTCTTCTCTATGGGGGCCTTTGGGCTGGCCTAATACGCGATTTGGGCCCAAGGGCCCCACAGTTAGTAAAAAAAAAATTGATAAATTTAGAATAGAAAATGAAAACTTTATCAAGCATCAAAACACTTGCAACAACAAATCTTTCCATAACCAGATGAAAAAGAATAATAAGCAAAATTCACACTTAATATTTTAAAATACACTTTAATTAAAATTTTAAAATAATAATTTTTAATTACAAAATAAGAAAATTTTAGAAACTTTTCTTGCCCTTAAGCAAATGACAGGTTCGTACACAACATTTTTATTATTAACTTGATAAAGTTTCGTCAATTGGATGATAATGGGGGAAAGTGTCTTTGTTTTTTTTTTTTTTTTTTCTCTTCCAGTTTTGGATGGAGTATCATTTTCCCAAATGGGAGTGTAATTACCATTAACCTTTTAAGCTCCCCTTAATAATTTGCCATTTAAAATTTATTGTTAAAATATGGTCGTAGTTGTATCGATATGAATAACTTAATTGTATACCAAAAATTTTGTAACTTAACTGACACATTTTGGTACTTTCAACAAAGATATCCAAAGTTAAATCCTCCCACCCAACTATTGATATATTTAAAATTTACAAATATATATATAATTAATTGATGTTTCTTTAATTTCTTGACAATGTCTTAAGATTCAACTATTTCTTAGAAGAATCTAAGATTCAACTTGTTATAACTTTTTTGAGAAGTGATTATGTAATATTTCTTATTCTAATTTTCTTCCTTGAAACAAAATTTCTTCTCTCATTATTTAGGTTAAATTATATATTGCATCTTCTAACTTTAATCTATTAAGTTAGTTTATTTTTATTTTAGTTATTATAGTTTCAATTTTTTTTCATAACTTGAATCTATTTCTATTGTGATCCAGGATTGTTCAATAGATAATACCACCCATCAAGGCATGGTCAGTCTTTAAATGAAACCACATAAAACACCAACAAAACCCACCTAAGAAAGCCACCTCCAACCCTCACAGGCTCACACACCTTAATACATTCAAAATTTCAAACCCATTCAAATCCCAATAACATCATCAAACGCCAAACCCAGCATTCAAGCACCTTCAATCAAACCCCAAAAGCCATCAATTTCACCAAACACATTAGAGTTTTAGACCATTAAATTTGAGCCACCTTAGTACATAGTATTGCAGAGTCGCCATGAATTGACCCACCTCACCTCAGTAGTCAATACCTCAAACAGCCTAAATCCGTGAACCACCCGGTCCAAGACATTATTATGGCTAGACTCAATTATTATTATTATTTTTTGTTAATATAAAAACTAATGAGTTTTTTGTAAATATATGTTTTTTATGTTGATATTTTGTTGGGCTACTATGTATTTTTTAACATATATCGAGGACAGAGAAGAAAATTTTAAAAAAACTGATAATAATGTGTATTTAAAAATACATTAACTCTTGAATATACCGCACCAACTTTTGCCTTGATTTTTGAGTTTGTAGAATTACAATACATTTATTTCCAAAATCTAAATGTACAGGAGATGACAGTATGACACGCCAAAACAAAGAGATGCTACGTGAATCAAAATCACTTCAAGACGGACCCCTCGCTCCACCAGCAACATTTTTCAAGAAAAAATAAAAAGGAGAAGCAGAGAGTCGTTGTCCAAAGGAAGAAGAAAAGTATGTCTGTAGTGTCCAATGACTTTGACTGGACCAAATTAAAGTGATCAAAGGACGATACTGTCATGGATACAAAAAAGACAGCCGAATCAACCCATTGAGAGAATCTAACGAATTGAGAAAGATTTCAAATCCTTTCCTGCTAGCATTGACCAGAAAACATTCTATAAAGGTAAAACAATGCAGTGAATGTACTGTCACGTTAATGGAGCTAGCCGATATCCATGTTCCCTGCTGTATTTTATTTTTAATATATTATATTTTTGCCAGTCATGTTCTTTTTGGTAAATAAGCCAATATCCATGTTACCTCCACTGCACTTTTGACCAATCGAACCTTATTCAAACCAGTGAATTAATGATTAGTTTTCATGATTAATACTTTTTTTTTAACAACCTTCATGATTGTTTTATACTATTAAGTGTTCGTATGGTATAATTAATTTTGTCAATTTAATTTATTATTTAATTTATTTTTATTACTATTTATAGATTTTATTGTATTTTTTGATATTATTTATGGGTCTCGTTATACTATTTTAGCTAACTTTTACATTTATTTACAGTACTTTCAGTAAAAAATTTTTAGTTTCAGCAAAATAAACAAAGCTGCTAAAAAAAAATCTATACTATTGACTATTAAGTATTAATAACAAAACTTTATGATTAGATTTCATCATTTTGCGACTCACACAAATTTTTAAACTCTCTAAAATATTTATATCTTTTAGTTAAATAATTTTAAATTTAAAAGCACAATCTTGTTAAAAGAGTAATTTACTATTTTTTTTAAAGTTCATAAATTTTAAGCTTTCAAACTTTTATCAAAATACTATATCTATCTCCCTTTTAAACATTATTTCACTATATCCAAAAAATAATAATAATAATTATGTGCGCATATCGCGTATGATAAGTCTAGTATAATTAATACTTATATCCTCTTGTTATGAAGGGTTCTAGCCTTCTAGGTTTATGACCCTATCTTAAACACAAGTGGATATTTTACAATTTTATTTTATTTCAACAAAAGAAAATTATTTGGAAGTAAAAAAAAAAAAAAAAAGAAGTTAAAAACATTTTCATTTATCACGATTTATTTGCCTCTAGCTAAACTTCCATGTCTTAAAAAACCCACCCACCCCCCCCCCCCACACACACACACACACACACACACAACACTAAAAAATCATCACCAAAATTTTCTTTTTATCTCCATGACTCATACCAATATCATACTAAATACCAATTAAAAAACTACAAAGAAACTTATAAATTTTGAGTTCTAAAACATAATAAATAAATAATAAAAAACAGTTAACCTCGTAAATAATAAATTATAATGCTTCTTTCTCTTTCTCTTTAGTTCTAAAATAAAATATATTTGTCTTTCTCAAACCAAAATCCCAAACACTCAGGGCATAGGGAGGGGGTGTGATCATCTTTTCAAAAATTACCACTCTCCCTTATCTTTTTTGGTAAAAAAATTATTTTAGTTATAAATTTAAATAAAGGTCCCCATAGATATTTCCTAAAAACGTGTAATGCATTTATATAGACGAATAATGCGTCCTTCTCACCCCCCCCTCTCAAATTACTCTTATGCCATAATTAGCTCATTAAATCATAACCCACCTACAGATAGACCAGTTTTAATAGTTTAAGTGTATATAAATAAATAAATATATACACACACACACAAACGAATACAAGTATACAACATGACACGTGTTTCTACAAAAACTTGTAAACTAAATGGTGTGGGGTGTATTGCCAAAGAAGAGTCTGTTACTTAATAATAACCGCTCGGATTGAGGTCCCATGCAATAGCTTCAATATCAGCCATGGATTTAATCTAATACTCAGAAAATTGACACATCATATGTATAAGTTGGTGATTTGTGTGTAGCAGCAAGGACTGTAAACGAGTTAAATTTTGCCAAGTAGTGTGTGTTTGAGCTTGACTTGTCAATAAAAGTCAAATGCTTAAGCTTGACTTGAGCTTGAGACAAACCTAAAAATAATGTTTGAACTTAAGCTTAAGAGAATGTGAAAAAGCTTAAGTTCAGCTTGACTTGGCTTGGCTTGGCTTGATTAATTAGTCAAGCCAAGCTCAAGCTTAATATCAAGCTCAAACTCGAGCTCAAGTCAAATTTTTTTTTTAACTTTAAATCCAAAAATTGCATCATCAAATGCTTATATCACCAAATATCAAGTAAACACACACACACACACACACACACACACACACACACACACATATGTATAATATACTCATTTTATCATGCTTCTAACACCCATGATTAGAATTTGTTCAAATTACAACTTTACATAATTAAATCCATCCATCATCATTTACTGTCTATAGTTTGATTATCTGTTCAAAATACAATTTTTATATCTACATTTGTCATTCGTACAACTATAATCTTCGCAAGTTTAAATAAATTAACATTCCAAAACATATATGAATAAACATGTTATAAATTAACGTTCCAAAACATATGTATAATGTTATAATAATAAGTTTATTTAGTAAACATATATCAAGATATAAACGAGGTCAAGCTTAGCATGTTTTGTATCAAATCCTATTGTTCACGAGCTTATTCACAAGCAATTTTTTTTGCTTAAGCTCGGCTTGTTTATCAAATAAGCCTAAACCTAAGGCTCAAGCTTGGCTTATTTATAAACAAATGAACATGAACAAACTTTTTATCGAGCCGAGTCCGAGTTGTTCATGAACAGCTTGATTCGTTTACAGCCCTAGTCACTACTAGCAGCGTGCTTCAATTTCTCTCTTTTCTCTTCTCTTTTCACTTTAGAAAATCCTAGCATTCATTCCATGGTCAGCATTTGAAGCTGGACCTCATGGTATTCAAATAAGGGCTCCCTCTTGCTAGTGCTACCTTTGCTCACCCATACTTTCCTTAAATAAAAAAGAAAAAGGAAAAAGAAAAAAGAAAGTCAGACACAAAAATAATGGTACTTTTACTTATAATTATTGAATTTTAGTAGATGTATTTTTATTTTTAAAAATTGTGTATTGTAATTTATAATAGATATTTACCTTTCTTTAATCTATTTAATCTATGACCTTAAGACACTCATTAACAGAACCCAAAAACAATAGCTAGATCTTATGAAAAATGAGATTAGAAGGTGCCCAAATTATGGTGTAAGCATTGTAATTACTTTTTGAACCTAGGCAATCTCAAAGAAAATTTTAGTGGGTTCCAGTTAGCTTAACTGGTAAAATTTCTGATGGTTGTATAAGATATCTGGGGTTCAATCCCTACCTACACCAAAAACTGATTGGTGTCTTGACCTGATAACAAAGAATTATCATCAAGAACAGACATCATAGGTTGAAACTCTTAAAAAAAAAAAAAAACTCCATACTATATAGGTTATACCAAGAGTTTTACTTTAGAAACGTTAGAAGATTACAATAACAATATAGCTATTGTATGTTGATTATTGATTAGAAAAGATTGATAACAAAGTAAATAAAGTGCTAAGTAAAAGTATAAATCAAATAGAAAGATGAAATGTGGAGGACCAAGAAAGCAAACAATATATATATATAATCATATAATGAGTCTCAATAAAAACATGTTAAATAATATGTAACCATTATTTGGGAGCTTGTACTTGCACCTGTGAAAATGGAATAACAAAATTGAAATCACCCATTAATCAAAATTTAATGCCTTCAAAATCTATTATAAATTAGTCTAGATTACACCAATATAAACTGTATAATTAAAAAATAGGCTAAAATGAAAACTTAATTTCTAAGTTTCACCATAATTTATTTCAATCCTTTAACTTTTTAATTTAATCCTCTAAGTTTTAAAAGTCATTAATTCAATCCTCCATCGATTAGACCTTAATTATTAAGTTAATTATCTTAATATTTTTTCAAAAATTAAATTTTTAAAAAACCCAAAAAATAAAAAACAACATTGTGAATTAATTAACCTGCAAGTCAACTTTAAGAGAGAGAGAGCACTATTAGTCCCGTCTCGACTAGTACCTCATGAACCCTAATAACTAACAAACAAGGTGACAGTGAATTGAGTCCAAGACTCATGAGGACACAATGGTGTAGGATGCATTATCAATTTTTAGCTTGCCTATTGAAATTTTCCTAAATAGTTGTATGAGAGTTCTTATAAATCCTATTGTATTATGAGGTGCAAATTGGGAATTGTAGAATTATGGTATTTGTGACATCATGGCAGGAAATTTGGACGTTGTTGTCCTTAGTACCCGTTTGGTTGGGCTTTTGAAAGCTAAAAATTGGCTTTTCAAAAAAGTTAGCCCAAAAACTATGTTTGGTTAATATAAAACGCAACTTTTTAGAAAAAGTTGCGTTTTATATTACTGAAGAAACGCGCTAGAAATTTATGGACGTCTTGCGGTCCATAATATTAACGTTGGTGGGCTTTTTTAATAGATCCGTTGGGAAACTTCTGCATTTACGAAATTGTCGTTCATCTCTCTGCTCTACCTCTCATATGTTCCTCACGTCTCTCGTCTGTTCCCTCAAACCCATCCCAAACCCAATTCAAAATCAACCCAAAACAAAATCAACTCAAAATCAAACCCAAAATCCACAGAGAAAAAAAAAAAAAAAAAACCCAAAATCCACAAAAAAAAAAAAAAAAAAACCCAAAATCCCAAAATCCACCCAAAATCCTTATGTTTCAATCATTTTCATCTTCTCATCATCATCATCATAATCTTCTCTGGAGTGTGAAAAAAAAAAAATAAAGAAAAAAGACAAAAAAAAAGATGCAGAGGCATCATCATCATCATCATCATTAGCTTTCGAATTGTCAAAAAAAAAAAAAATGCAGAGACTTTGAGGGATGAGAGAGGGGTTTGAAGTGTGTGGAAGAGTCTGGAGAAAATAAGGAAATGAAGAAGAAAAGGAAGGGCACGTGTGTAGAGGGAGTGGTAGGGAAAAGAGGAAAGAAAGAGATAAAGAAAAAAAAATTAAGGGTCGGTGTGTGGAGGAGAAAAAAAGATGAAAAAAATAATAATTAAAAAAGAAGGAAATATGAATAAAAAAATAAAATAAAATAAGGGAAACATCCAATAAAGGGTAAGAAATTAAAATTGAGAAATACTGTTATAATATTTTCACAATATTTTTACAATAATTTTTAAGTAGTAGGTTATTATTAGTTAATATTAGTGAGAAAAAAATAATTTGTTTAGAAAGAGAAAAAAATAATTGTAATAGTAAGTTCAAATTAAAATCAGTATAAATTATCACAATATTTTCACAATAAATTTTAAGTGTTAGGTTATTATTAGCTAATATTGGTGAGAAAAAAATAATTTCACAATATTGATTTAAGTATGAAATAAACTCCCTTATATATACATTGTTCTCTTTGGTAATTTATTTCTTGAACTGCAACTTTTATAAGTGCTAGCCAAACACTCAGTTTTTTCAAAAAGCACTTTTTAGCAACTTTTACCAAACACTCAGCTTTTTGAAAAAACATTTTTTCATTATGCACTTTTTGAAAACTCGACCTTTTCATTATGCATTTTTTCCAAAAGTCCAACCAAACTCACCCTTAATATTTATAGCTGAGACCTTTTATTTATTTATTTATTTATTTTTTTGAGAAACCTGTAAGGCAGTTTTATTGCGTAAACATTAAACTTTTGTCACATAATACAAAATTGGTTACATCACTATGGATGTCTTCTAACCATATTTGAGGTTCATACAAGAATTTTGCCAATTTGGCGAGCTTGTCTGCAACTATATTACCCTTACGCCTAACATGTGTGAAAGAAGCATTTCTCAAGCTTGAGATTAGCTGGCGCGAATCATCAATGATGTGACCAAAGGCAGCCAGGCAGGGTGAGTCCAATATAAGATGCTCGTGGATGATCTCAGAGTCTACCTCAAAGACAACATCCTGTAACCCGAGCTCAATGGAGAATGAAATGGCTCTCCTTCATGCTAAAGTTTCCACGTCCTCCACCATGGGTGGTAGAGCAATGCGCTCCAATAACACTGCTAATGTAATTAAAGATTCATGGTATGTTAATGTTTTTAAGTTAATGATTATTTCAAGGCTGAATATTTTTTTTTTAAACTCCATCAACTTTCATATTGTCCAATCCTAAATGGTTCTTAGAGGCGTCAAGGAAAAGATGGGATGGTGGGGGGTAGGGGTGGAGGGATGAGACTGATGAAGTGAGAACTGGGAGTCTGGGAACAACAGATGAGAGAGCCTAGGTTAGGCTCAGTGGGTAACACGATGTCGTTTTTAATTTAGGGAAACTAAGGACAAAGATAAACAGAGGTCTAGTAGAGAGTTCGATTGAACACTTTTGAAGTTTAGAGGATTGAATTTAACATTTTTAAAATTTAGAGAATTGAATTGAACCAAATTTTTGGTAAAGTTTAGGAACCATATTAGTATTTTACCCATAAATCAACCAATCTTTGGCCACAAAATTGTAAAGTCTATGTATGAAAAGGCAATATATGAAAAAGACACTAAAAAAATCTGAAATTGAGATTAGAAAGAAATTGGAAATGGGAAAGGGAGAAAGAAAACAGTAACTTTGATGGTGAAGATCAAAAACAAAAATATAATTGTGAAGCAAAAAGAGAGAGATATTTAAATTTGAAAATATGAAAAGAAAGGGGAAAAAATGCGCCTGCTAGGGCTGTCCATGGGTCAAGTTTGTGCCCAACCCAGACTTGACCCGACATTATCAGGTGGGGAAGATTTCAACTCACAACCGACCCTAATGAAGTTTCAAATCAACCGGGTTGGGTCGTATTGGTTTTCGGGTGTGAATCGGTTGGTTTCGGGTTTTTCGATATTGCTGGATTTGGCCAAAATCTGGCCACATCTAACGAGATCTGATCGATATTCCTTCAAATCTATGGAGCTATTACCGAGATCACCTAATATTGGTAGAGTAAGAGTCAGGCTTATCGGAGTTTTGGCCGAATTTAAGTAGATATGGGCTAGATCCAACCATATATCACTGGATTTAAGCATACCTGAGTGAGAAAGAGAGTAAATCTTGGACTAATTTGAGCAGATCTGAGTAAAGGAATGCCAAACGTGGTCAGGTCGGAGTTGAGGAGCATCAGATTGTCGCTGGATCTAGGTCATTTTCGGCCTTCTTTGAGTGTTTGTCAGGCTGGTTGGGTTTTTGAGAATGGAAACCCGCCACTCAACCAGCCTGAGTTGGTTTATGAGGGTTGAGACCCCTCACCGACCGTCAAAGGTGTCAGATTTGGCCGTGACGGGTCGGTTCCAGTCAGGTGGTCGGTTTTGTTGGGTCTCCAGTTTGCATGGACACCTGTAGTGCTCCCCTATATGTAGATTAAGTGAGAAGGGTGAAAAGTTGGGAGAAAGAAGCATGACACTTTTAGGAAAATAAAATATATATAATTATAGCGGAAAGATAATGATGTGATATAAACATAACAATAAAAATAAATCGTATTAATACCTTTGTGACAGAAAAAGTGAAAAAAAAGAAGGATTTCCAAAGTTGATACATTTAATTATGGGCCAACATTTTTTTTTCTATTTCAAAAAAGAACATGTCATGTGTGTGTGTGTTTGTATCTTTCTCATTTTTAGGGATTTTATGTGTAAAATTTGGCAACTATGTGTAAAAATATGTTTTAAAGCAAAATTATTATAATTAGATATAATTATATTCGTTATAAAGTAGGTGAAGATTTTCAACAACGAAAAAAGTGAAAAAAGAATTGTGACTTTTGGGCTTATTTCGCAATTGTGAGAAAATTATTAGGTACTCTCGGAGTACTATAAATGCGTACTCCCTCCTCTTACATAAATAATGGGTCCCACCATGAATTTAATTTGTGGGACTCACCATTCATGTGAGAGGAGGGAGTATGCATTTATGGTACTCTGGGAGTACACAATAACTTTCCCCAATTGTGATGCATTTAATTACACATTCAAGCACTTGTTTATTTAGGAGTATTTAAGGAGGCTAATTATAATATAATTAAATGAATATAAACAAGCAATAACCTGAAAATGTGTCAAATATATTTGCTGTGTACCAATTGTTATTTGCCAATGCCATATGGAGTTATAAGTTTTCATAATTCTAGAAGATAACATGTGTCATTATTATATGTATTGTTAAAGGGTCGTGTGTCATCATTTTGTGCATTCACCAATTTTAGGAATCTAACTTTTATGATATATAATAAATAGATTGCTACAAATAGAGTAAACTCAACAACAGAGTGAATATAATTAAAAAAGAGACAAATAGATAATGCAAATTCTATTGGCCAATAGAGGTCCCTAAAACTAATATATTTGATTAGTTAATCAGGAGCCTTAGGCCATTACCAAAGTGGCTTAAGGATTTAGTCAACTATGGCTAGGTTTATCCAACAAAAACCTAAACTCAAGAAATCTGTTTGGCCTAGAGCCACCCGAATCGAATCCTACACTATCCAAGCAATGTGGCGGTCGGCAAAAGGTTTGTGCTAAGAACACTTGATATTGGTGGGTCTAGTGGTAATTTTCACTATATAAAACCCAGTTGAACCAATTTGACCAATAATCATACCTTCTCCCCCTTCTCCCCTCATTGTGAGCTATATTCTTCGACTTATACTGCCGATCTTTGCAGATTTGTCAAGATTTCAACCAAATATGGTGGAGATCTCAACAAATCCACTGAGATCTCCAAAAAATCTGGTGGAGATTTTGCTAGTTTCCATTGTGTCACGACCCATCAACAGCCCACTGTACTTAAGACAGCTTCAACATATCCAATTGGAGGATTTACAAGGCTATGGCGGTCAATTTTGATAGAATTGACGGTTGACAGGTACACCCTAAACCCAAGTCGACTAGACCCATGGACACCCCTAGTTGTGGCCATTTATAACCCAATATCTATTTTTCCAATGATGATTCCCCGCCCCCCCCCACGTTGAACCTAATGGTCTAATACCACCTTCCCTCACCAAATTTTTTGTTTTAGTGATAATGGCTTAATTTATTATGTTGGTCTAATACCACTTTTATCTCTCTCTCTCTCTCTCTCTCTCTCTCTCTCTATATATATATATATATATGGGAGATCCACATCCAATGTAACAAATTGAAGTCATTATTACCAAAAAAAAAAAAATTTGGTTTGAAGACATCTACAATCAACAGGGAGGTCTAGAGGTCCATAGTCATAGTACTCCAATTTGATAAATTTGTAAGATTGAATTATTTTTTTTGTTATTATTGTTGTAGTTTTTGAATGAATTGAAATTCATTAAATTTGTAAACTTAACTAGGAAACATTCTATAATGGTAAATGGATCCTCAATTTCAAAACACATTTCACACTTAGGTACCAGGATTGCTTTGGAGAAAAAGTCATTAGTAGGGTTGTCCACGGGTCAGACTGGGTCAGGTTTGTGCCAAACCTAGACTTGACCCGATAGCATTAGGTGGGGGAAATTTTAACCTATAACCAACCTGAATGGAGTTTTGGTTGGCCAAATCGGGTCGTATCAGTTTCGGGTTTGCAAATCTTACCGGATTTTGGACAAAATATGGACGAATCTTGTTAGATCTGGCCGATATTCCTCCAAGTTTATTGAGATCTCGTTGGATCTGTTGACATATGGCCGAGATCACCTAATATCGGCGGAGTTAGAGTTTTGGCTTACTCGATTTTTGGATGAAACTCGCGATTTTTGATGGAGAGAGAACAAGATATCGGGTGGGTCAGATTCATCGATTTCTCAGACATCCAAAACGCCACTCAAACTGACAACATTGGGTCCTGGCATTAGCGACTTGTGGCCAACTAAACCATAGCTTGAATTGGGTGTTTATCAGGTGAAGATCGTCGGGTTTGGGCAAGTCTTCGTGTCTGTGTGGGAGGTGGACAACCCTAGTCATTAGAGTGATTTTATATCCCCTTTATCAATCACAACACTCTTCTCTCTCAAAAGCCACATAAATTTTAGTTTTAGAACCTCTAAATTTATCTCAAATTAATATCTAATTGCCTCCATAAATCCTAGACATAAATTAATCATTGAATCATTTATTAAGCAAACATATTTATTGATAGACATTTAATGACTAAACTAAGGATAAATTATTGTATATTTAATGAGTACTAAGAAATTTAACAGGCAAGTATATTTAATGCTAGAAAATTAACTATGCATTTTTATCAAGCAAGAAAACTTAATTTATACAAATCATTTAATCTAAGAGGTCAAGTGTCCTGTAACTTAATTGACACATTTCAATATACAAAGTGCTAGGGGATTTAAGGGGGGGGGAAAAGGGTATGAGTTGCGGGGTTCACAGCATATTGTAATTATAAAAAAGAAAAAGAAAAAGAAAAAGAAAAAGTTTAGTCTAAGAGAAATGCTACGTTCACAATATTTTCACAATAATTATACAACAAATTTTAGGTGGCAAATTGTTATTGATAGATAAAAAATAATGTCAAAGTGCATTTAATAGATAGGGGAGTGACATTGATTTTGAAAATGCTTTGTAGTCATTAAACTTGATACCCTCTAGCTATAGAAGTAGAAAAGAGATGCATTTCAAGTATAATTAAATATTGTTTCTAAGAACCTGAAAAATGAAACAAAGGATAATATCCAAGTTTTATTGTTTTGTGCTTGTCCTTCTCTTGAGCTTTCTCCTAAGTAGGTGTTTTACGTTGGTACCCTGGGAATATGGAAGGCATTACGTACAAATTGTCAACAAACTCAATGACAAAACCCCTTAATTACCATTTAGGCCTTAAAACTCTCCAGCCTAAAGAAGATTGAGAGTTCTTTTTTTACATCAACCTTAGTATGACAACACTTTTCTATTGCTATTTTGATTTATAAATGATATCTTTTTATGAATATAATGTCATTATTAAGTAAAACACACTCTAAGGAATATAATCTTTATTTTGAAAAGTTGGTTATTTTGGTTATTGACTACTAAAAAATAAGTCTAAGTATCCATAATTTGTATTTACTTCATTGAAATATTTTGGTTTCACTTTTTTCATACTTATGAATGTTTCTCATACGTGTCTATATAAAATTTCAAATATATGATTTTGACTCTACTGCAAGTCTGCTACTAAATTATCTTAGCATGTATTTTGTCATTTAATATTTAAAAATCTTTATTTATTGCATCATTCAAGTGAGAATCATGTCTCAATAATTCACCCTTCAATTTGATTGTATACAACTAAATAAAGGTCTCAATTGCAAGCAAACATGTATATATATATATATATATATATATATTTATAATGCTAGTGTCACGTGATTTTTATTTATAAATTATAAAATTTTATTAAAAAAACCCATCAATTTTTTTAACCTTTTTTTTTACCCCCCTCCCCCACACACATTTATATATTTAATTGAGTTTGCTTTGTGCACTATAAAGCCTAAACAACAGAAACCAATCATATCTTAATTTTATTATTTTTTACCATTTTTTTTATTTATAAAAAAGATTGAGTAATAGGTTAGCCGGATTGAGTTGGGTCAAGTTGACCTATAAAAAAATGGGTCAAGTCATGGATTAGCCTATTTTTACTTTGGATAAAAAAATTTAGGCTCAAGTTTGGTATTTTCCTTTCGTTTCTGGTCGGGTTGTCTATCCCTCATCGTTTTGCCATGTTTAATATTCATGTTCTTTGCAGTATTTTTTTTAATATTTTTATTTTTACTAGTCATGTTCTTTTCGGTAAATAAGCCAATATCCACGTTACCACCACTGGACTTTTGACCAATCAAATCTAATTCAAACCCATGAATTAATGATTAGTTTCATGCAATGCACAAAATAGTTTAATAAAATGTTTTTTTTTCTTTTTTGCCTTAAATATAAATTGATGATTAAGGTAATTTTAATAGGCACTTATCATGACTGCATTTGTATAAAAATATGGTGATGTGACAATATTCTAATGGAGTATTTGAATCTCAATTCAAAATATATTTAATAACAATAGCAAGTAAAATTATGAGGTTCGAAAACTTTGGTGGCATAATATTATGAAGTCAACTAAAAGTCAAATGTTTGCAATTTTATATATAATATATAGTATAGATACAGATAAGGGTGTTTAGGCTGTTGTAACTGGTTTCGGGAGGGCTTTTTGAGCCACGCTGATGTCGTTGGAGTCTTAGAAACACTAATCATCATTGCCATCATTGGATCAGCTTTTAGATGCAGTTTTTGTTAGCATAGTGGTCGATTACCACTAGGAATGGCAACTTGTTGAGTTCGGATTAGGTTTATTTATGCCCGAACCCACCCCGTTACTTGAACCTAGCTCGTGTAATAGATGGGTTTTTTTTTTTTTTTTTGATGGGGCCCAAACCCGTCCCATTAGGCCCCGCGAACCCTGTTCAAGCAGGTCAGTTTTGGGCCTAATCCACAAGCTAAATTGTGGCCCAATAAAAAAAAATTGAATTAGAGCCTATACAAAACAACCATGACAAAATCATTATAATAGATTAAGCATCCATAAATCAAGATTACCTATTAAGACAGAATCAAGATTACCCATGGATTAAAATAGAACCCACAAATTCAACAAAGTCCACGAAAAGCATATCGGAGTAGTATGGTGGCAATAAAGAGAGAACAAATGAGAGAGAGAGAGAGAGAGAGAGAGAGAGAGAGATCAAATCAAATCAAATCTTATATTGGAGCTTGATTTGAGGAGAATCTTAGTTCTCGAAGTCAAATGATTTGTTTAAGTTGTATAGTTTATATATATATATATATATATAGGCACACACACACGGATGTGTGATCACCAATAAAAGTAATTTATGGCTCTTGTCAATTGAAGATGCATTTGGATTATTATTATTTTTAGCTTATTAACTTATTTACTTTTATACAATTTAAAAAAGAAGAAAAAGAAGGCAGAATTGTACCTTTTTTCCTTCTCTTTCAGGCTGAACCCCCCCCCCCTCCCCCAAAAAAAAAAAAAAAAAACCTAATCTAAATGTGTACCATCTATTCAACAAGTTATGTTTGAGTGCAAGATTAGTGCAAGCTCACTTTATCAAAACCAATGAAGAGGTTATGGGTTGGGGAATATGTTTTGCTTGCCCCGCTCCTCCCCGAATGTATATATATACTTATATTATGTAATATATATTTAACTTAGTTATACATATATAGTAATTTTTTTTAGTACATATTCTAGTAATATTGTACACATTCTGATGCTATTTTCAAAAACCTTTGTCTCTAGTTTTCTTTCAAATGGTCATCCTCTCTCTTCATATTTCATCTTTATCTCATCAATGCCAAGGTTATTTTATTAGGATTAATAAAACATTTCCAAACCCAACTTGCCTTATTTTTTCCGCTTTGAAGAAAAAACAAGGTGAGGAAGGGGTACCCATGATCCAATCCTCTCCATTGCCATCCCAAGACTCGTAGTCCCATATCATCTAATATAACTTTCATATATATATATATATATATATATATATTTCATAATATGGGAGATCCATGTCCAACTCCAACATTATCTATTGTAGTCATGATCACCAAAACAAAAAGTTTAAAGGTAAGAACTTTTGAAGTTTGAAGACATCCCCAATCAATAAGGAGATGTGCAATCCTTGTGCCCCGTAAGTTTAAAAAAAAAAAAAAAAAAAAACACATGCAGTCCAAAACCTCAATCTAAAAGCCCAAAAGCAGGCAATATTGGGCCAGATCAACCAGCCCATCATTTCCTGGGCGTTACACATCGGCCCCACTTTCCCTTCTTACTCGACTCTGACTTTTCTCTCCCATCAAATAAAAAAAAAACCAGAAAAACAAAATCCACGCGTGAGAGAGAGAGAGAGAGTGAGGGCGAGAGAGAGAGAGAGAGAAATTTGTGAAGGTGGTAGAAGAAGAAGAAGCAGAAGAAGAAGAAGAAACACAGAGAGAGAGAGAGAGAGAGAAAGAAAGATGATGTCAGGGGGCAATTACACAAGCTTAGATAACCAAAAGGTCTCAGGATCTGTTCCTGTAAGTGTATTCTCTCTCATTTCTTTTCTTTTAATCTCTATTTCTTTCTTATTCCTTAATTTTTACCTCCAATTTAGTTTTCTATAAATGCTAATATGTAGCATTTAGATCTTAATCTCTCTCTCTCTCTCTCTCTCTCTCTTCTTATTTTGTTGCAGGCTGTACCAGATCCAGGCCAAGTCACCGTCAAATTCGCAGGTAAAAAATGAAACTTTTTTATTTATTTATTTATTTATTTTGTGTATTAGGCTTTTAGCTTGGTGGTCTCACTGGATTAGTTTTGTAAAATTGCAAGACTGAATTAATTTTTAATGTTGTTAAATTTGATTTTGAATGAATTGAAATTTGTAGATTCAACTCTTCAAACGTTTCCTCCATCCGGAGCGCAAGGGAAGATCTCCGGTGCTTCTCGCCCTCCTCGAGATGCTGACGGTATATATCATCATCTGATTTTGTTTGAAATTTCATTACACATTTGGTCTCCAATGTATATAGACAAGGAAATTGACTAGTTTCGCGACGACCCTGAAAATGAGCTGCTGAAAAAAACATTTATTGGTGCTGGGTAATCCAATCCAAATTCAGAGCTTGCTATGATCAAATTATACCTTGAGACCAACACATCCAAAGCAGGCCTGAATGATTATGTTAAGTTGATAACTAAACAAATCATAAGGAACATGCAGCAAAAAACTAATCAAAGTGATTGAAAAATTGCACAGATCAGTTCACAAAATGCATAGATCTATTGTCAAAGTTCACAAACACATAGACCAAATGGCATTTTTGTTTTTCCTTTGCAAGGGGTTGAGTTTGAGGTCATGGTTTCATTGCTGTACAAGTGCTTGAGTTGCAATTATCTATAAATAAATAAAAATAAGCTAAGATGCACAAAACAAACACAATGACACTAAACACACAACAGGAGATGGACACTGCGAGTAGAAAAAATCTTTAAAATGAGGACATGAAAAAATGGGGATACATCAGTAATTAAATGCATATTATATCATGCTATGTATTAGCCAATGAGTTCTAGCTAAACTAGGAAAATGGCACCTCTTTGTGGGTTCAAGGGTCATCAGGTGCTTGTGTAGTAAACATTTATTGATTCGTTTTTATTAAATGATATGATGTTCATCATTTAGACATTAAAAAATGAAGAAATCATTTTTACGTGGCATAATTGATGCTAGACTTCAAACCATGATTAAGGGTGATTGTTGTGTTTAGTACATTTCTAAAATTTTACTGTATATATTTTATTTGAAGAGTGTCTCAGGAGTGTTCATAAAGTGTCAGACCTGAGACATGACACCTTTGTTTATTGTTTTTGTTTCATGGAAAAAGGGTTTAGATGGTTGGGTTTCACCATGTAGAACTTGGTGCTCATGTTCTTTTGTAGTAGCCAACTGCCTTTTAGTGTTTGTTTGTTTAATCTTAAAATTAGTTTATTTTGCTTTTTGGGTACAACCTTTTTAAGCATTACTTTCTAGGTACAGTTTATTTGAACCTCACTTACTATAACAGGCCTCCACAAAATTTCAGCCGTATCTAATGGACAGGCATTTAGATGTGTTTTTTATTTATTTTTATTTGTTTAGGGATGTGGTTCTAATTTGTGAACTGGATCTATACGGTAATGGGAAGAAAACTCTCGTACACACACTCGAAATGCTTTGGATGAGCTAACAAAGGGTTGAAATAGGCACAATAAATTGCAAATGAGCTCTAGCATAAAACGCTGTCCTCCCCTATAAGAATTGGAAGAGTGAGGCCGTGGGTTCCATAATCGTTTTGGGTGTGTGCATAACTTACCAATAGACAAAAGGATAAAAAAATCAGGATAAGCTGAGGGTTGGGTGTTGTAAAACCAAAATATGGCATTGAAATGCAGAATGTCAGCAGAAATTCTAGGGTTCTTGGAATTAAACATTAGGGCTTGAAAGATTTTTTGATGATTAAAAGATTTCCATAAGGTGAGACTACTTATGAAGAAATAAAAGTATTCACATCTGATTGTGATTATTGAAATTGTAATGAAATTGAATTTACTTATTAAAAAAAAAATTGCAATGAAATTGAATTATTGAAGGGTGTGGAAAAGTGAGAAATGACTGCCAGTATCATGTCAGTAGTTTCATAGGTCTTACTCCTAGAGAAGAAACCATTTCACTTTAAGCGGCTTTCTTTGTGTTTCTTTAGGCTGGCAGTGGTGAAAATAAGTACCAGCTATAACATTTGAATATGGTCAGTCATTACAATATTTCTAGATTTTCCATTGACATATGAATATTCATTAGAAGAATTTAAAGATGGTCATTATGTTGCTTGTATCTGATTCAGCTGCACCCTATTGACATCCAATCAATCTTCACCTCAAAAGTTAAAAGAACTTATCTGGACCACACATTGCTTACTAATTAGAGCACGAATAAACACTGAAAAATCACCTACTTAGCCAGACACATGGCACCATGAAGAGTGCCTCACTATGGTTTTTTTGAAACAGTACTGCTACATTAAGAGCAAGTGTAGTAAGATTTGATTTGATTTCCACATGGGGCATACTTCATGAACTTTCCACAAAATTGGAACTGCAGGCTGAGTGGCTGACTCAAAGTGATTGAGATCATAGGCAATGTGTATTTTAATAACAGCTCCCTCCTAGTAGTAATGACATTGTTGTCAACTGTCAACAGGGTGATTGAAAGAACATTGATGGAAATTTGTGATTTAGTGTTTATAGGACCACAAATTTATCAGAAATAATCTTAAATGGTGTAGGTGTGAGAATAACCCATACAACCTGCCCATTATTCCTCGGTGGTAAAAGTGAGAGCCTAAGCTAGTAAGCTGTAAACCCAGACAGGTTTGATCCCTAGCTGTTGCATCTGAGTTGCAATTACCTGATGTGCAAGCTTAAGGGGGGACCCATATCCCGAGTTTTCTCTGGCCATCACAAGTCTGAAGGGCGCATGTTGTTCAGGTCTTGGTTATTGCAAAAAAAGAAAAAAAGAAAAACCCATACAACTGATCTAAGAAGAACTTCGAATAGGGGAAAAAAACTAATCTTAGAACTATGGGCCCCACCTATGGCGTCGTGTTATCTCTTCCAAATATGGCGAGGGTCCTAACGCTTGTAGGAGGTCCCATGGGTGTGGCCTATGGAGAAGCATTAATGAAGGATGGGAGAGCTTTTCTAAGCATCTGTCTTTTGTAGTGGGAGAAGGCACTCGTATCCGCTTTTGGCATGACAGGTGGATTGGTGATGCTACTCTAAAAGTTCTTTATCCTGAGCTTTATGTGTGTTCAACGGTCAAGGATGCCTGTATCTCTGAGGTTTTGTGGACTCCAGAAGGGGGTAATGTTAGAGTGTGGAATTTAACATTTTATAGAGCTTTTGAAGATTGGGAGATGGCTGCTTCGTTTTCCCTTCTTCGGCTCATCCAAGCTCGTATTCCTCAGGGGAGCAGGAGAGATACCCTTTACTAGCGGCTTAAAGGGGATGGTAAGTTTGATACTCGGTCTTATTACCTTGCGATTCGGGGTGCTTCTAATACTTGGCTTCCTTGGAGGGGGGTTTGGAAACCAAAAATCCCTAAGCGGGTGGCGTTCTTTTTGTGGACTGCTGCACATGGTCGGATACTCACTTTAGATAACCTTATGCTTAAGAGACGCCCTTTGGCTAATAGGTGTTGTATGTGTTGCAATGATGGGGAGTCGGTTAACCACCTTCTTCTCCATTGCCCTGTTGCCCATTCCCTATGGACTTGTTTGCTTCAGGCATTTGGTATTTTGTGGGTTATGCCAGGATCGGTGGCGGGGTTGATTTCTACTGGCATCAGTGGCATGGGAAGCACAAGTCAGACATTTGGAACTTGGTTCCAGGGTGCTTAATGTGGACTGTGTGGTTGGAACGAAATCGTCGATCCTTTGAGGACAAAGAGAAGACGCTAGTTGAGTTAAAGCTTCTATGCCAGCGGAGTCTTCTGGAGTGGTCTCTTTGTTGGGGTTTTACTAGTTGTTCTTCTCTTTCTGAGTTTTTATCCTCCCTTAGCTTAGTTTCCGGATAGTTTTTCTCTTGCTGTTCATCATCATGAACTTCTTGTATGTCTTTTTTTTTCACTCATTTATAAAAGCTCTCTGATTACTTATCAAAAAAAAAATGATTCATCCCATACATAATTTGCATGTCTCTTATGTTTTGGTGTGAAGTAAATAATACTTTGTGCAGAAGGTGTTGAAGCAGTTGAATGTACTTTCTCATACACCTGGCACACTGTCAATATTGCATTTGTTATCAAGTAATGACTACTGATTAATTTTAACTGGTGCAGATACATTTTCAAAACCTGTAGCTGGTTCTGATGAAACCCAGCAGAGTGGCTGGTTTCGGACATTCACGGTTGCTGCCTACAAACCATACTTTGATGTTGACACTTCAGATGTTATGGAGAGAATTAAAGATTCACTCTTTCCATTTAGGGGAACTTTTAATGAAAAAACTTCTAGCAATCCAGATTTGTAAGTAGATTTTCTGTAACTTCACTAATGAGTTTTCTTTGAATAAAAATTTAAGTTGGGATCTACTGCTTAATTTCTTCATAAATTATTAAAATCATTTTAAATTTGAGGAAATAATGAAAATAAAGTGTTTCACTTTTTTGATACAGTGTCATATATATATATATATATATATTATACGTCTGTATGTATGTATGTATGACACTGTAAAATTTTGTTTGGCATTTGCTAGTGGTGCAACTCTCATGGTCTGATCTTGATAACACTGCATGTATTTTGTTTCTCAATATATTTGTTTAAGTAATAAATTCTGTAGCCATACTTATAAAAAATTATAAATTCTGTAGCCATAATTCATTGAGGTTAATCATGAAGTTATGGTCCATTCAGTGGCAGTATTCTTGTCTACATTCACCCTAAGAATGAACTATCCTTTGTTTCACGGGATGGATTTCATTGACATGGGTAGATCAGAAGTGCTTTTTGCAGGCATACCACTCATTTCAAGAATCAGTAGCGACTTAAAGATAGAATACTCAGCATCAGAATAATCTCCTGTCATCTCTACACGAATTCTGACCATAGCTTTTCATCTTTGATTGGTATTACTATTAGCAAAAGTTTGCTCGATTTAATAATAGCTGTCTTGACTTGCTTACTGGCTTCCTTCCTGATTTATCATACTTTTACCGGTGGATTTGGAGTTCTAAGCTGGTACATTAGGACAACAGTGGCTTTCTCTTTTGTCCTTTCTGTGAACTTTATAATAATCAGTATATTTAAAGATCCATATTTTTATTCTGTTACAACTTTTAGTTTCAGATTTCCAGTTATGATTTGTTTCAAAAAATAGCACAAAATACCCTATTTGCCCATTCACCAAGTTATTGATTTTTGTTCGACAATTATTTTACATTAGTTGACAATCTTTCTCCTTCAGTTATGAGATTAAGATATTTCATTCTCTGTTATTCATGTGTTTATCGTATTTAATTTAAGCTTAATACATATCCATGTGTCCCTAATAGGCTAATATATATAAGTTGTAAAATTTAACTTTCTTTGTTGATCCTTTTCGTGCCTTTTGGTATTAATGCCTTCATGATAGTGGGGTGTGTTTTTACTCACTAGGTGAATGTTGTTGTAGGTATTAGATGTGCTCATTATTAGAAGTTACTTAAGAGTTAGTTTCATTGCACTTATTTGTGTGCACCCTTCTCCCCTCATATGATAAGGCACCTGTTGTATTATTTTAAACTTCAAATGCCATGCAGGTATGGACCATTCTGGATATGCACTACCCTCATATTTGTTGCAGCTTCGATTGGCACTTTTGTGACCTATGTAGCACACAAGCTGAAGAAAAAAGAATGGGATTATGACATAAATTTGGTAACTTGGTCTGCGGGAGTGTTCTATGGTTACGTCACTATTGTGCCTCTTGTATTGTACGTAATCCTTAAATACTTCTCAGCTCCATCTGGCCTTGTTCAGCTGTTTTGTCTCTATGGCTACTCTCTATTTGTCTTTATTCCAGCTCTGGTAAGTCTCTGATTTTCTTAACAAAATTTTCCAGTAACACCCATTTTCCATATTAACACTGTCGTCAGTAGTTCGATGACACTAATTTCTATAAAGAAGAACCCATGTTTTGATATTAGGTTCACATGAAAGTTGAGTCTTTATATTTTATAATATGTTATAATGATGAGTCTGTCAATTTTTTTAATGTTTTATAATGACCACCTTGTTTTGCAGCGTAATATTCATGGCATATTCAGTAAATATTAGTGACTACTATTATGACTGTTTGATTGCAGTGTCTCTCTGTTGTGCCATTGGAAATCTTTAGATGGGTTGTAGCAGGTATTGCTGGGCTCATGTCAGCTACATTTGTGGCTCTTAACCTCCGAGCCCACATTAAGTCAGCCGGTGAAAGGTGGTTCATCATAGTGGCAGGCATCTTTCTTTTGCAGCTGGGGCTGTCTGTTGTACTAAAGCTCTACCTATTCACTGTAACAGTGTAAGGATGAACTGGTTATACCTCAGGTGGAATGAACAGAATTGTAGATCGAAGAAAAGAGTTTTTTGGTCCTTTGGCTTTCTATTCTTATGATTCATAGTAGAAATGTTATTAGCTGATCAAGACGTCATTGCTATTCATTGATCTGTATCAAATATAAATTCAAATGAATATTCTTCTATTGACACAGTTACAATCTCGTCACTATCAAGCTTAATTGAGAGGAAGAAGAGGGCCTAAAGAAAATTAGTGGTAGAAGCCTCTTGAGCTTGTGTACCATGACATACATATATAAAATATAGTTCTTTGATTGTAATTTTAAGCTCTATAATTTTGCATTTCTTATATGCTCCGTATACAGCTTGGTGGAACAATGGTTATTGCTAAATATTGAACTGTTATACTTTGCTAGTTTCCTGGATCAATTATGTTAGTGCTTTTAGTTACTGAAAATGTGATTTAGAAGCAGAAGGTTGGGTGGTGCAACCTAGTTAGAGCACTTGTAGCAGTGGAGCTAAATAGCTATAAAGTTATTTTAACTCCACCAAAATACAAAAAACCCCCTTGCAGTAGTGGAAGCATAGTTAAAAATTTTAGCTTAATTGCTACAGTGCCCAGGGATCTATACATGAGCACTGTAGCTCAAAGCTAAAAAAAAAGATTAATTTTTTATTCTAACTCCCGATTAAAAAAATATAGGTTGATTAATTTTTTATCTCTCTCTCAGTCACTCTTATCTCTTCTCCACTGAAACTTTCAATTCTCTCAAAACTCTTTCAAGCTCACTCTCTCAAGCTCATCGCCGTCGGCCTGTCACTGACCCACCAGTTGAGACTCACTGCCGATCAACCTTCCCAGCCTCAGACCCACGCAGTTCTAAGCTCTTAACTCTCTCAAGCTCACTGTTGCCGATGGGGGTGTGCATGGGTCGGGTTGGGTCGGGTTGAGGGAATTTTTTGATCCAACCCACCATGGTGGGTCAAAAAAAATTCAACCCAACCCGACCCATCACATATGTCCAACCCAACCCAACACAACCCACATGGGTCGGGTTGGGTCGGGTTGAACCATGGGTTAGACTTTTTTTTTTTTAATTTTATTATTATTAAATTGAAAATATAATTTTTTTATTAATTATATAATATATTTAAATATATATTAAAGAAAGTAATAAGATTTTATATTATATATGTTTGTAGGATTTTATTTTATATTATATAATATATTTTATAGTATATATTACTAGGTTTTAACTTAAAAAAAATATTTATTAAATATATAATATATTTTAAATATATATTAAAATATGGGTGGGTCGGGTCGGGTTTGGCGGGTTTGTAATTTTATGACCCAAAACCCAACCCGACCCGCTACAAAAAAAAATTTTATAACCCAACCCAACCCACCAAGCCCTAAAAACCGACCCAACCCGGCGGGTTGGGTCGGGTTGGGTTGGGTTTGGCGGGTCGGTGGGTTTTCTGCGCACCCCTAGTTGCCGAGACCCACCAGTTGAGACTCGTCGTCATTGACCCACCACCAACAACCCCAAAACCCACACCACCATCAACATAGCCACAACCAAAGCCAACACCATCAACCCACTACCACCAATCACCAAACCCATCTCAAAAATAGAAAAAAAAAAAAAAAAACCCATCGATGAGCAAACCCACCACCACCACCAATCTACACGGACCTAGACCCAAACCACAGCACCTGTATGGACCCACCATGCTTAGCCACTGTTGAATTTATGGAATCAAGTAGAAAAAGAAAAAGAAAAAGAAAAAAAAAAAGAGTAGAAAATGAGAGCTGGAGAAAGAAAGAGTGAGGGAGATTCTGGAGAAAGGGAGGGGAAAGTAAAGAAAAAAAAGAGAGAGGATGGAATCTACGGGTATACATGTGTGGTGGACAAAATGCAAGAGAAAAAAAAAAAAAAATAAAAGGAGAAACATATGGATGAAAGAAAAAGAATAAGAAATTTAAAAATACTACTATAGGGACACAAGTTGCACTGGATCCCAGTAACTCAAAGGGAACCAGCCCAAAGGGCCCAAAATAATGAATTTATAGAGAGTGGGCTTTGAATCTAGATCTGTAGATATCAAGTAACGTGAACTTCAAACCAGATCACAAGACACATGCATCATGCACTTACGTAACTGAAAAGCTCTTTGTATATAAATGCCGAGGACAATAACAGGGTAGTTCTTCCAATTCTCTGATGTATGTGTGTTTCACCCGCCCCTTCTTTCTTTATCATTCGCCCTTTATATTACCCTCCTCCTTCTCCTCTCTCTTCCACGTGTGGATCAAATGCTCCATTTAGATACTTGTCCCATCACCTTTTTTCCCAAAGTCCTTGGCGGCAATTGTAAGGTTGAATTCTAACACTCAGGTGCCACTTCCCCATTAATGCAGCCAGAGAAGTAGTTGCAGAGCCTTTAATGCGGTGGCAGCAGCTTTACTCCAGATATTTCATATCCCCCCACCTTATCCTTTGCTTTCTCTTCCTTTGCCTTTGCACTCAAGATCTTCAGTAATGATGCCTTTGAGTTGCCAAATCACCCTCCTCCTTCTCGGCCACTAGTAGCCGAGGACATTACCATCCTCGGATGTCATGTTTCTTAATGTCTTAGCCAGACATGACCTCTTCCTACGTCCTCGGATCAATTACACTGTTGGGTTTGAATTTTCAACCTTACATGCATTCTTAGGTTGGCCTAACATATATCCTGGCCCCATTGGCCCTACAATAGCCCCTCGAGATCCTCATTTCTACTTCCCTGGGAGGAATGAGGATTTCGACTCATATTCAGAATAACCTACAGTTACTAGGCACTATCATGACAAGAATAACGTCTCCTGAATTTCCACTTACATGCTTCTAGCGTTTCAGTGTGCAGAGCACACTTTAATTAAATGTTGACGGCTTCCTGTTCCCCACACCCAATCACGCGATATCCATCCAACGGCTGAGTGTTGCGTAGGGACATAGGCAGGAAATTTTCCGCTTTACAACTTCCATTGGTATAAATATTACCAATTTAAAACTCTCTACTTACTCTAGAGTTTGTACAACGACTCTACCCATCTTTGCACTCTACACGCGTCTTTATACCTACCAAGATCTAAGCCGAGGTGACCCTATCATTCTAAAGTAAGTTTTCCCAGCCTTCCGTCTTCATTATTGTTATTATTTCTTTCTTGTTATTCTGTGTTTCTTTATCCTCGACCATCTATACTCCTTAATCTTTTCACCATATCCACCCTCTACTCTTAGAAAAATGGGTAGGTTTGCACCTTTAATGGATAGTGCTAAGAAAATAGAGGAATTCAAAATTAAGCACGGAATCCCACAGAGCGTGTCTGTCAAATACTGTGAGGAAGGAGAGTGACACTCAAAGAGGGAGATCGGTGAGGTGGTTATTCTCATGATAGCTTTCATAGAGGGAGGGATAATAATTCCAATGAGGCCGGTGGCTAGAGATTATTTGAGAGCGGTCAGATTATCCCCTACACAGTGCGCCCGAAATATGTTCAGAATTTTAGGTTCTATAGATGCCCTAAATGAAAAAAATGGGATTAGGACTTACCCACCATGACGTAAATTGGGTTTACAATCTCCACCATTTAATGGGGTAAGGATATTATTTAAAGTCTAGGTATACAGAGGTTAGACTAATCCAGTACCTCCCTCACTCCAACAAAGGTTTAAATAAAGATTTCTTAATAATATCTGGGGATTAGCATGACGGTCTCCCCTGTTCGACGAGGGAGGTGGAACTAGGTGAATCTCGGAAAACTTATCTAGAATGATACCATGCCATATTAGTTTCTTCTTTTTTGTTCATATTATTATTTTCTTTATTTCTTTTGTTTTACCTTGTTCTTCTCTCATATGAATTTGTAGATCCTTGCGCAACTGTTCGTCACGTTCATCTTGTCGACTTCGCACTCCTAGACAGAATTTTGAAAGCCGAGGTGTTTGTTCATTCAAACAATCAACTCCGGGCGGCACACCTAATCTTCGGATACGATCCAATATCAAAAGATTTTTAGGTGCCGAAGTGTGTAATCAAGGCAAAAGACCCTCGGCTACCTCGAATTAGAGTTGCGGTTGACTGTTTTCTTCTTCTTGCTGGTGCTCTCATTCCACAAGGCACCCTCATCACCGAACCAATACACCTCGTACTAGAAGGCATTCCCTTCGTTGCCCCCTCAACACAACCCGCACTGGGCGAAGGATCCTCTTCTCAGCCACTCATAAAGGAAGAAGAGGAGATTATTGAAGTCTAGAATTTTAAAGGGGAATTTGAAGTTTTTGATCGATTTCCTTCATCTGAAGATTAAGCCGCAGTCCTCGGCACGCCTCCATTAACTTCACAAGACAGCACTCAACAACTTGAAACCATGGGTATCCAACGCAAACCAAGACAAAGTCTTAAGGATGTGCTAGAGGCTTAGGTAGGGGTCCAGGAGCCTTCTAAAGTGTCTCAATCAAAAGCCAAAGATAAAGGCGCCGAGAAAGTCCCTCCCTTCACCAACCCAATCCCAACGCGTTGATCCCGCCAACCACAAAAGAAAAAGGGACCACTAGAAGGGGAAGGATGTAGTTGAGGGAGGAAGAGGTCCTCCTGTTAAGAACATAGAGCCTGAAAAGGGAGGAAAACAAGCTCTCCTTGTACAAACAAGGTCGGATAGACGGACCGAGCCTCATGTAGCCATGCATGCACCCATCTAGGCTCCTAAATGACTGTAGACGACCAAGCAGTCACTGCTAATGCATCCATTAGGAACTCCGATGAGGGTACATCTGCGTGCATAGCAGATGCGTTGGAGCAAGCAATACTGCTGCCCGAGGATATAGGTGAGCTTAGGAGGATGAGAGATGTCTTCATGACATTGAAGAAAGAACTTGCTATGGTAAGGATATCCATTCTTCTCTCTTTTAGCCAAAATTTGAATTTCGTATCATTATTTTGTCGTACTTTACTTGCAGGCCATTCAATCTACTCACAGGGCCGAGGAAATTGCTGCCAACTCTTACAAGTCTCTCAGGGCTTGAGAAATAAGGCTTGATGATGCCCAAAGAATCCTTGAAATAAAGGAGAAGAAACTGCAAGAGGTCTCGGCTAGCTTAAGCAAAGCAGAAAGTGAGAAGTCTGGCTTGGAGGCCCAACTGAAGACCACTGAAAGGCAAGCTGAGGACCAAAGGCTATAGCTTAGGCACATGGATGAGAATTTTGCTGTAGCAAAAAAGCTGATCGAGGGCCTTAAGCAAGATTTGAAAAAATTTGAGGAGGCTAAGCGGGAAGTCATCAAGGCCAAGGAAGAGGCTATTGCCAAGGCGCAAGAGGCTGAAGAGGCAGTTGACTAGGCTGAACAAACTGGTTATGAGGTGGGGGTGGCAGAAACCATTGAAATTTTCAAAGCTTAGGTATCGGAGGTATGTAGGGAATACTGCCTCCAAGTGTGGAAGGAAGCATTATCCCAAGCTGGGGTTCATGCTTCCTCCCCTCTTTGGAAGGCAGAAAATGCCTATATACCCTCGGCCATCTGAGTCTCCACTTCCGTTCAGGCCAAAGATGATGCTGGTCCCTTTGAAGCAGGGGTAAAGCTAAGTGAAGCTGCCGTGGACCTTGCCTCTTGTGAGCATCCACCCTCAGCACAAGCCGAGCCAACTGAAGGAGAAGTGCATAAGGATATACAACTTCCTGACGAACCCCGGGAGTTACCTCAAGACCAACAGGCTAGTGGCACTCTGGATATTGTCTTGGCGACCTTGCCCATTGTCTCCAAGAAAGGTCCCAAAGGCAAGGAGATAGTTGAGGGATCCTCGGCTCCAATCGTAGCTCCTGTTGATCCCAAGGACCAACCAAAGACAAAGTACTGATGGCCCCCCCCCCCCCCTTTTTATTATTTTAGTATCCTTTTGATGTAATCCAACAATTTAGTTGTGGATGTACTTGTAAAGATTTTTAATTAATGAAAAGAACCGGTGACTTGCATCTCAGTTTTGAGTTATACTTGCTATTAGCATGTCATTCTACTTATTATTTGTGCAACATGATAAAACAACAGCTTATATCCCTTATATCCATTGATAATTTCAAATAGATAACCAAGCAAGGACAATAGAATTTATAAGACTTCTATATTTGCAAATGCTTTAAGTGATGCTCGTGAATTTCCATTCAGTTCTTGCAATGAGTGATCCCATTAGTTTGTCAGGTAAACAGCACATAAACCAGCTTGGCTAAGACGCATTCATAAGTAAGTAACATACTAATGCACGAAAGATATTAGGATAAGAAATGTTTAGTTCTCAAAAATGAATTATGTGTGAATCAAGAGCAATTTAGACTTTATACTCAATAACCAGCAAAAAATGAAGCTATATAAAGCATACAGTCTGAGGAATATTTTAAAGCTAAGTGTCGGCCTGGTGTCAAGTAAGATGTCAATCTCCATAAAGTATATGGTCCGAGGGACCCCCATAACCAAGTTTCTGCTTGATACTTAGTAGAAATGAATTGAGATGTTAATTTCCCCAAAGTAGATGATCCGAGGACTAGGCATAACAATGGTTCTATTTAACATTTAATAAAGATATCAATTTCCACAAGGCATATGGTCAGAGGAGCCAACATAACCAAGTTACTGTTTGATACTTAGTAGAAACAAATTGAGATGTTAATTTCCCCAAAGTAGATGATCTGAGAACTAGGCATAACAATGGTTCTATTTAACATTTAATAAAGATATCAATTTCCACAAGGCATATAGTCCGAGGAGCCAACATAACCAAGTTTCTGTTTGATACTTAGTAGAAATGAATTGAGATGTTAATTTTCCCAAAGTAGATGATCCGAGGACCAGGCATAACAATGGTTTTGTTTAAAATTTAATAAAAATATCAATTTCCACAAGGCATATGGTCTGAGGAGCCAACATAACTAAGTTTCTGTTTGATACTTTCAAATTTGAATATGACGTTCTGTATATCATAATAACAATGGAACAAAAGCGGCAGAAGAGCCTTTCATTAATAATAGTATCTTCGTAAGTTACTTACATTCCAAGGATGCTTTACAATTTTTTCATCTAGATCTACAAGATAATAAGCCCTAATACCAGCTATTGAAGTAATGCGATAAGGTTCTTCCCAGTTAGGTCCCAACTTTCCCTATGCTGGATGCTTGACAGTACCCAGGACCTTCTTTAATACCAAATCTCCAGGAGCAA